>JAXCLO010000042.1:4050598-4127704 GCA_035583995.1 Arremon aurantiirostris
GAGGTTTGGGCTCTGCAGGATCATTCTGGGGTTCTGTCCTCGTCAAGAGCTCTGTTCTATGGGTTTTGCTGGGTTCTCTTGTACCAAACACATCTAGGGAGCTGGTGAGCTTTTGGCTCTGCAGGGATCGGTGCTTGAGTCCTGCCCCTGCCCTCACCAAGAGCTCTGTTCCATGAGTTTTTATGGGTCCTTTTGTACCAAACACAGCTGGAGCAGTGGCAGGTGAGGTTTGGGCTCTGCAGGATCATTCTGGAGTCCTGCCCTCACCAAGAGCTCTGTTCCTGTGAGTTTTGCTAGGTTCTGTTTTATCAAACACAGCTGGAGCAGTGGCAGGGGAGGTTTGGGCTCTGCAGGATCATTCTGGGGTTCTGTCCTCGTCAAGAGCTCTGTTCTATGGGTTTTGCTGGGTTCTGTTGTACCAAACACAGCTGGAGCAATGGTCAGGTGAGGTTTGGGCTCTGCAGGATCATTCTGGGGTCCAGCCCTGCCCCTGCCCTCACCAAGAGCTCTGTTCCTGCAGTGTCAGCACAGGCTGACATGGGATCTCCCCCAGAGCCACCCACAGCACTCTGTCCCCCTCCCAACAAACTCCTCTTGCTTCCTTCCATGCTAAGGCTTTGCTTTCTCATTCAAAGGTCTTTGCCTTTTCCATACAATATTAATTTTCTGGAGAAATTAGGGAAATTCTTACAATTTCTGATACTTTCAAAGCCGTGTTTGAAGTTTGGTCGGTTTGGTTCACACCACCTGTTGCTGCTACTGTTGTGACTAATGTTTCCATTTAAGAAATTGTTTCCTATTCCTTTTGTAACTCCATCTTGGTAATTTGACAATCTCTGCTACAACAGAGCTTTCAGTGCTTGCCTTGGGGCCCCTTGCAACACCTCAGAACAGCTGGGGATGCCTGAGACCAAACCTAGAAATTTCGGATTTATTCATAGTTGGGAAATGCTTCTGACAGCCTGGAGCAAAACTGGAACAGGAGAAGCAGGAACAGGAGCTTGTCATTTGCATAACATTGAGGAAAATAAAATAACCTGCAAAGGAAGCCTGAGCTGCTTCTCCCTTCCCTTCTTGCCTGCATTCTCCCTTGGAGTTTAAATCATTGTCCAAAGCCACTTGTGACTAATATTTCACAGAGCAAGAACTGAAAAATCCCTCCTCACATTCCTTGCTCCTTCCCATGGGGTTCTGATGCCTGCTGCCACCTCCTCTGCTCTGCACACCTGTGTGTGGACATGGATTTTCTCTTGATTTGAGGGGTTTGTGTTTCCCTTCTTTATTTTAAGCACAAATTCATATTTCTTTGTGCTGGTGCTGAAATTACTTGAGGTGGTGAGTGGGGTGTGGAGAAGGCAGCAGAACCATGAGATTGCTTCTCCTGCAGTGATGGAAGGAGAAGTTCCAGGTGCTGGGTCACCCAGAGGGTTAAGTTTGGCTCTGAGGAGTGAATTGTGCAGCTCTGGGAATTGAGAGGGGTTTTCCTTTGGGGTGAGTGATCTCACCTGGGTTTGAGTGAGGAATAACCCAAGGAGGGGGAGAGCAGAGATGCTTTTTGTGCAGGCTCTGCCTGCTCCCTGCCCTGGAAGTTGGGGTGATTCCTCAGGCTGGGATGTCACTTCCAGACAGGGCATTCCCACCTGGAACCTGGATATTTTGTGAGGTTGGCATTAGGCTCAGTGTCCAGCCCCACACCACTCAGAAAACTTAAAACACCTCTGGTACAAAGCCCCAGGAAAGAGAAATGCCAGATTTGGGGGGTTTAGATCCATGTCAGCTTGCATGTTGTGTTTGGGGTGGTTTGGTTTTAGCCACGGTGGCAAATGGTGATGCTGAATCCATGATCATGGATTAAAGATTAAAGGAAAGGCAGAGATGGAGGGAAAACTTTTGGTGCATCAAAGATTGTTTATTTATAAAAGCAGATGCAGTTTAGGTGTGTGGTGGTGCTGGATCAGAGCCTTGGAATAAGCAGCCAGGGATCAGCATCAGGGAGCCCATCCAGAATGGATCTTTGGGATCCACAGGGAATGATTGTGGTGCTTTATTTCAAAGTATTCCGTGTGGAAAATCTACCTCAGCTCCACATTTTGAACAGAAACCTGGCCTGACTGGTTGAACAAATTCTTTTTACCATATTGGCAGATACTTGCAGGGGTTTGCCCATGTGTGAGTTGTGCTAGCAGAGGGTTGTGTTGGTTCTTTGTGCATTTCCCACGTCTCACTTGTGTTATTAGAGTGTTGTGTTGGTTCTTTGTGCATTTCCCACGTCTCAGCTGTGTCAGCAGAGGATTCTGTTGGTTCTTTGTGCAGACAGGACTCCAGAGGAGGTCAGAGATTCCCAGGAGCTGAAGCACAGGTGGAAGTTCTCACCTGAGGCTGTTGTGTGACCCTGGCACAGCCACAGTGGGGCAGCTCACGAGGCTCTGGGGTTTTTTGTAGGTTTTTTGTCCGGGGCAGTTTTGTAGGACTGTGCTGCCTGTTCATCCTAAGCTGCTCCTGACCTCCTGCAGCTTCCCATCAGAGTTATTTTGGACAAGTGATGCCCTGTCTTAGGCCAGCCTTGCTGTGCTGCTTACAGCTCCTGTGGCTCGGTGTGTTGCACTTGCGGTCCTGGCAGGAGGAGAACGGGATCAGCCCAGGTCCAGGAGGAAAATGGGATCAGCCCTGAGTGCAGGAGGAAAATGGGATCAGCCCAAGTGCAGGATGCAGGAGGAAAGGGGATCAGCCCGAGTGCAGGAGGCAGGCAGGGAGGAAAGGGGAGCAGCCACAGTCGGTTCTGCTTCCGTTCCCTCTGCAAGCCCCGGGCCGGGTGTGAGGCTGCTCCTGCTCTGGCTGTCCCGGTCTGGGTGAGGTGCAGGTGCCATTCCCGGGATAACCGGTGTCACCATGGGTTCCTGGGCTGACCCAGGCAGTCCCAGACCGTGTGTCAGTCCCTGCCCCAGAAACTCCCTGTCCCTGTGTCAGTCCCTGACCGAGGGGTCCCTGCGCCGGTCCCTTTCCCCAGGGTTCCTGGTCCCTGTGTCTGTCCCTGTCCTGAGGGGTACCGGTCCCGGTGCTGGTCCCTATCCCAAGGAGTCCCTGTGTCCGTCCCTGCCCAAGGGGTCCCGGTCCCTGTGTCCGTCTCGTTCCAAGGAGTCCCGGTCCCTATTCCGAGGGGTCTCTGTCCCTGTCCCGAGGCATCCCGATCCCGGATCCTGTGCCGGTCCCTGTCCCGAGGAGTTCCTGTGCCGGTCCCGGTCCCAGTCCCGTTCCTGAGGGATTTCCGCCGTTCCCGCCCCGGTGCCGCGGGACCGGCGGGCAGCAGCGCCCCCTGGCGGCGCCGCCGCTCCTCTGCCGCGTCCCGCCGAGCCCGGTGGGGCGGGGGGACCCGAACGGGACCAGGGGGACCTGAACAGGCCGGGGGGACCGGACCACCGATGGTGACAGCCCCCAGGACACTGCGGTGACATCCCCCAGGATGTGCCACCCCCTGCCAGCAGTGCCATCCCTGCCGCCTCCAAAACCTTCTTGTTTTTTCCCCTGTTATGAATTACAGTCCATTCCCCACTCAGCTCCCGCTGTTTAATTTCTGTTTTCAGCCCCAGCTCACAGGGTACTTGGTTAATGTAGATTTTTTAATCTTGGAGTTCCTCAGGAGGAAAAGTCACCCTGGAATGACAGACCTGCTACAGCAGCTCCCTGAGCCCAGAGGGGTGGGTGGGCAGAGGGTCAGAATAAAGCGAAACTCATGGGTTGAGATAAGAACTGTTTAATAATTGAAATAAAATTATATATAATAATAATAACAGTAGTAATAATTGTCATGAAAAGGACAGAGGGAAATAAGGACCAAGAAGCACAAATGATGCCTGGTTCAGGTGCTCTTGGACCTGAAATCTGGATTATTTGTCCTTGGTCCCAGCTAGAGCAGGAATTGTTTTGTCTCCCTGCTCTGTGCACAGAGCTCACCATCCCATAATGTGAACCCAGACCCACACACTAAATCAGCACAGAACCTGAAAAATATAAAAGCTCAAACCTGAGGCATCAAAAGATGGGAAGAAAATCTTTAGGAATTTCAGTTAACGAGTGCATCCAGCCAGGGCCATGACAGAGCTTTTGAAACATTTGTGCTGCTAGGTCTGTTTGGGTTTCCTACAGCTCCATCCTTTCCTCTCACCCTTCCTGCAGCTCTCCTCCAGTGCTCCATCCTCCCCAGGGTCTGAACTGATCCAGCCACACCTCAACGCTGCTCTTTTCCTTGTGCTGTCACAGGAAATGAGCTCAAACTGACCACAGAACATCAATGAAATGAGAATTTGCTAATCTGAAAGTTACGAATTGTATCCCTTATGAAATGGACAAAACCATTTTTTAATTAGTGCACTGCTTTAAAAATTAAATGCAAATAATTTATATGGAATTCTTGTTTGTCTGATAGATTGTTTTTGCAGTTGCAGCGAAATAATCCAATTAAGCATCAGAATTTTTTTCCCTTCCCAAGTTAGCCTAGCACATTAGTAATCTGTGTGTGTACCAATTTTAGTCCTTGTTTCTGTACAAATACAATTTTAATTGCAAATGACACGTTGTTTGGTGCACATATTGATAGCTTACCAGCATGCTACATGCTTGGGGTTTATGAAGCCTTTAATATGGTTTCTTGTTGACACTTCTAAACCCTCAGTTTCACAGTTGTATATTAGGGAACCTCGTTGATATATTTGCTTATAAATATATAATGCAACAGTATATCCTTAAAAATGAAACTTAGGCTAATTTTAGAATTCTGTTTATATCTGCTTTCTAAAAAAAATAAAAATAAATGGCTGGTTTAATCTATTTATGAGACTAAAACCAAATCCTAGCCAACTACATTTAACAAGAGGAAGATGTGTAAGATACAAGGCAAGAGAAGGAGATGTGGGTGGAAGATGTTTCAAGTGCACTTGTACCTGAGACCCCTTGGTGTTGGTGTTTCTCTCCAGTCCCATTTCCCTGTCTTCAGTGAGAGGCACTGAGCAGGGAAAGCTGGGCTGTGGTGTTTGTGAGGTCCCCAGGATGAAGGAGGAATTGAGAATCTGACTCCATGTTCTCAGAAGGCTCACTTATTATTTTATGATATTGTATTATATTAAAGAATGCTATAGTAAAGAATAGAGGAAGGATACATCAGAAAGCTTAACAAGAAAGATCATGAAAAACTCGTGACTGACTCCTCAGAGTCTGACACAGCTGATGGTGGTTGGTCATTAAATAAAAACAATTCATGTGTTGGATAAACAATCTCCAGACCACATTCCAAAGCAGCAAACACAGGAAAAGTGAATCAGATAATTATTATTTACATTTTTCTCTAAGGCTTCTCATCTTCTCAGGAGAAGAAATCCTGGTGAAGGGATTTTTCAGAAAATACGACAGTGACAGTGAGGTTTGATTGCTGCAGTTCTGCATGCAGGGACGGGCTGGGCTGCATTGGGGGCTGCACTCAGTGTTTCCCATCTCATCCCGTCCCTGTGGGCTTGGCTGCAGCCCAGAGCTGTGGGCACAGGGGCTGGAGGTGCCATAAATCCTCTCCAGGTGCTCTGTGGCTCACAGCAACGCCTGGGAATGCTGGCAGAGCAAGGCTGCTCTTCCCAGCAAACCTCCCAGGGACTAAATTAATGGATCTCATATTGTATTGATTGTGGCCAATAAGTGCCTAAATGATTTGATGCAAGGCAGAGGGATTATGAAGGGAAGAGGGAAGAGGCAGCTTGAAAGAAATATGCGGTTTAATTACAGGATGAATTTCGCCAATCTACCTCCCCCCAGGAATTTAACAAATAGGCCTAAGTGCACTTAGCTGTTCTTGACATCTGTTGAAATGATATCTGCCCACCATGAGGGAATCATGGGAATTGGTCTGAGGGTATTGTCAGGATCAGGGAGCCACAGGAAACTGCTTCTCTGGCTGCAAAATTAGACGACAGAAAAGCCTGCATTAGCAGTTTTAGGTCAAGCTGTAATGATTACAATTTCCATAACACAATTCTGCTCTCTGATTTAATGACACCGGCTCTGTCTTTAGAAAGATGCTAAGTAAATATTTAAAATGGTGTTAAAACATAAGCAATGAAACATACATATAACTGGAATCAAAATCAGTTCCTGGGGCTGGTGTTGGTGGGAACTTGATCTATGACTTTCAAGAGAAATGTCCAGGTTTATAGCTTTTTTATGATGTGCTATGACATGTTATGAAACTCAGAATCTCTTAGGTAAACAATGGAGAGGGCATAAAACCCAGGGAACACAAAAGCTGGAGCTTCAGCTTAAATTCTCCAGGAAGACAAGCATGGTGAAGAGTGATGTTGTGTGTTTGCTCATTTTGATTACATCTATAATTCAGCAGGAAGCGTGTGTTGCTTAATGCTTTCTACTGCATTTTATAGTATTTATACTACACCTCTGCACCAGAGAACTTGGCAATACCTTTAAAGTCCTCAGAGACATAAGTTTCTTTGCATTATTTGAAAGCTGTGTTTTCTCGTGCTTGGAGCATTTATGTGTATTACCTCATAAATTGCTTGTCATTTCCTTTGAAAAAGTAATGAACTTTTATTTGAGGAGGTAGAAACAGAAGGTGAGTGTGTGTATCCTGTTAGCTGAGCTGCCTGCCTGTGTGTGCATTCTCACTCTGCCTTTTGGCAATATAAGAACTAGAAATCCACAAGATTAGGCCCAGGGAGGGGATGTTTCTTTTGTATATGATGCCTGCAGTGTTCTTTTTCTGTGATTTCTGTATGAAATTTCAAAGAAAAAATATTTAGTTCATTCCTTTTTACTGTAGAAGACAATTAAGGATTTATGGATATATGAAATGTTTATTGTTAGGGGTTTTTACAGGTTGATTAATTGATGGAATTTTAGTTTGTGTAGCCATGCAGCATTTCCTGGAAATTTCTTTGAATTCACATCCATCTAAATTCCTGATGCCCTTCCCTGTTTTACTGGGCAAACACATCACAAACATCATAAATCAGAGCAATGTTAAAAATTTACTCTTCTGGTTGGCTCAGTTTTTCTTGTTAAGTTCCTGAAAGCAGAAATACATTTGCATTAGAGATCCACAGAAATGCAGACAGCAGCAGAGAAAGTCACACCAGTTTTGCATTCCTGCGCTGGTTTCAGAGCCCACTGACCCTCAGTGATTTTTGTGGCTGTGTGAGGAGCTGGGCTCAGCCTCTCCTGGAGCTCATGGGGAGTTTCACAAAACTGAGCTTTTCTGTGGGAGCAAACCTGCAGGGATCTCTGCAGTGCCAAAGTGCAGCCATCGCTTATTGGAAAGGGAATTAGTTCAGAAAAGCAGAAGATCCTGTTTGAAAATCTGACATGGCACCAACTAGCTACACCAATGTCAGAACAAAAACATTTTAATATCCATATTTCCCAGCAGATTGAGTCATTTGATGACTGTATAGAAAAAAAAGAGAAAGCAGTTGATTCCCTCTTGAAAATACCAAAAAGAAAAACCCAAAAAAGCCCCAACATGTTTTCCTCGAAGAGTGGACTTGTAGTTACAATTTAAAAATTCATTATCAATCTTTTAGTTGCAAGATTTGGGATTGCTTTCCAATATCCTTTGAAATAAGGTGTGATGTAAAAGAAAACCCCAAATATCTAAGAAACTAAAAATTATTTGGACATTAAGAATAATTATTACCTTATTTTAAGAGTTGTCTTTATTTGATACCTTAGTGCCAACTTTGCTGAAACAGAAAATTTTCTGTGCTTAGCGTGTATCTTCTAGTAACAGGATTAAATAGAATGTTAATTTGTTTCCCTTTGCGCCTGAAATGCTGTAGTCTTTTTAACGGAAATAAAATAGGAATTTTTTTTTTCTCTGTATTTACCCAACATATTAAATTGTAATAGATTTATAATTACCTGGTGGGTTTTTTTTAACTTTTTACATGAATATGAGCTCTCTGCCATGGTGTATCATATCTCAGAGCAACTTCAAAACCTTTGTGATGTCATATGCACCTATCTAGGCTAAAATTCTCTAGGCTAAGTTTGTTCAAATGTCGTACCCATAATTAGGCATCTAAATATAATGGCCTGATTCCTGAAAGATGTGAGCACTTTTGGGTACAGTGCTAAGATTTGCTGTGCTCTGCACTTCTAAATCCAGGCCATATATGCAGGCAGACTAAATATAGATTCATGAACTAATTTAAGACTTAAATAGACTTCAAATGATTTGGCATGTTGCTTAGTTTATGTTTTTCCAGGTGGAGAAAACCAGTGATCGCAGCACTGATCCTGCTCTGCCTGGCACTGGTGGGAAAGGGCTGCTCCTTGGTTTTCCAAGTGCTTTTGAAAGCTCTGTAATGGCTCAATGTTGTATTATTATTATATTTTTTATATATATATTATTATCATATTATCCATGTTTAAGGCACAAGCTCTGTCTTTTCTATTCCAAATTTCCCAGGAATGAAATGGAAAATAGTTTAGGTGGAGCCCTTTCAGTGGGACTGAATTATATATGGATAATGTGAAGTGCCTGTTCTCTTCAAAGCCAGGATGTTTAAGGGAACACTTTATTTTCTTTGAATATAAATATATATGTATATTCATTATATATATTTATATTCATTATTATATTTATAAATATAAAACTCATTTTGTATTTAACAGAGCATTTCCACCTGTCAGACAGTGTGTTTCTTTTTCTTCCTTGTTGGTGGTATTTTCAGGGCTTCCAGGAAAAAAATGGTTCAGGGGTTGTTTTGCTTTTTGAGTTGGAATAAATTGTTAAAAGGCTTCAGTTGTAAGTGGCTTTTACCTATAAGTTTAGATTCTACAAGATGAAACAAGGTATTTAAAGCTGTAGTATCACTGTCACAAAACTGCAGTGTAATTATCACTGCTAATGCCTTGTAGTTCTCACCAGTCCTGGCTTTGGCAACCAGATGAGAGTGAGATGAAAAAAAGCAATTATTCTTCATTTATTGAGGGCATTGTGTGTGCAAACCAGTCCAGAATGTCCAAACTCTAATTTGAATGTATTCATTAACTTACTTGACTCTTTGTCTAACTTTGTTATTTTTCTTATATTTAAATTTGGCATCTTCTATTAATTGAGGCTTCTTATAATGGGATATAGATGAATGGAAATGGAACTCTAACGGTGAACCAGCATTAACATGGATCTTTCAACTTTCTTTAGTTTAGTTTGTGTTTGGTGACTTTTTGTTTGGGTTTTTCTGGCTTGCTGTTGGGTTTTTTTGTGGTTTTTTTTAATCACATTATTTTTATAGACATTAAAAAGTACAGGCATTGATCTGGGTACATTCTGTAACAGGCAGATAAAAGACACATTTACAAAGAATATTCAGGAGTATATTATTGCACTTTTATGTCTAGTCTGTCTTTTATTAGAAAATGACAGTAACTTTATTCTCCTCCGTAAAGAAAGTTTTCAAAAATGGAATAGCAATGTGTGTGACACAGGGTAACAAGAATGGTGTTAAGCAAATATTTGGGTTCCCTGTTTCTCCTCATGCCCCATCACTTCATTCTCCCTCTCTCTGTCAAGAGATTTTCCTGCACACTTCTTTACCCTCTGAAAGAAGAGTAAGGTTTAAAATAACAATTAGAGCTATCATGGTGTTAGAAAAATATTCACAATCAAGTTGTTAACATATCTGCACATCTCACAAAGCTGCTGTCAGTGGAAGCAAGGAATGGAAGTTCGTGCACTTGTATGAAATATCTGCAATTACTTGGAAGCTCAGTGTTTTCAGCATTCAGCTCAAGAGTGTGATTTATTTATTTTTTTTAAAGAAAATTCTTTCCAGTGATGAATTTAGTTACCCCCTGGTTTTTTTCATGCGATGTGAGTCATTCATAAACACTTTGAGGTTTAGGCAGCAAGGTGGGAGCAGGAGTATCTAAAGAAAAAGGAAAAAAAGAAAATGTGTAGCCAGAATGACAAATCCTTAGGCACAGCTATAAAACATACAGATCAGTAGCACAGAGCCATAAGAATATATTGACTGTGGCTCAAACTCATCAGAAGATTGATCAATCCAGCTGACTTGCATTAATTGTGAAATAGAAGGAACGCCACGATCAATGATAGGCATGAAAGTGCAGCGGTAATGATGCCACATCCAGCTAATCCAATAATGGAGAACCTGATGGATAGCATATTGGAATTCCACTGCTTGGGCCCCTGTCACAATAAAGTATATCCTGCAATTATGGGGAAAAATGGAGCAGGCAGCAGTGGAGGCAGGCTCGTCGGGCAGCGCCGCCGTGTTCTCCTGATTAAACACCACCTTAAGTGGCACTCAAACACTGCAGCCTGGCTGCCTGCAAAAGACAATCCTTAAATTCATGTGAAACCATGTCATTTAATCAAACCAGCTGTGACTATTAAGATGTGTGCAAGATCTCCAGTTAACTGTGGGCATTTGAACCCTGGTCACTGGTCTCTTGCTCAGCAAGGACCATTGCTGAGCTGTGAGCCACCAGCCACCTGTGCTGCAAATCAGTTTGGTTTTTGAAAGGCTTCAAGGCTGATGGGAACAATAATACTTCTAACAGACCTGTGGAGAATTCAAATTTAGTTAACTTCTGCCCACGTTTGCTAATTTCAGTCTGGTCAGTGTTAGGTGTTGATTGGGGGAAGAATGGATTTTTGGTAATATAAGTACAGCCAGACCCATGGCTACAGTTTAGAGTCATTGGTCATCTACTTATTATAAAACTACCTGAATATTTTCCAAAATATAGCATCTGTCACATTAAGGACTAAGTTTTTCAATTCTTATTAGAATACTGGCTTTTCGACTATTACTTTTATACTGATACTTAATTTTTATAATGAAATTAATCTCTATGAGCCTGTTCATTGTTGTTTTGACCTGACTTTGCTGTTGGCTTGGCCTTTTAAGGCCCAGCTTTGCATGGAGGCTGTCAGGAGGCTGCAGGGTCCATGCAGGAACCCCTTGGCAGTGTTCAAGGAAGGTGTGTCCTGCTCTCCTGGATCTCCCTGGGACACTGGGTTCCTCCTGCTGTGCTTGGAGAGGCCCACTGGGACCTGCAGAGGAGCCATGACTGAATTTTTTACCTTATCCCTTACCAGCAGTATTTCTCAATTATTTGTTTTTGTTGGGGAGGATAAATGTCAGATCTTGGAGCTGCTCAGAATTCAGGGTGTCCAAGGGCTGTTGTTCCTGGAATTTGGGCAATCACAGGGGGAAATGGATGGCTGCCTTACCACTGAGGAGGCACCAGAGCCCATCTGTGGATCACTGTGCCTTGCCTTCTGGAAATCACTGACTGCTTTAATTCCAGTTCTGGGTGGAGATTTTTGTGTTTCAGCTGTAGAAATTTGTCACTTGTCGGATACAAGTGTTTGTGCATAAACTGGACTGAGGTTTTGACACTTCACGGGTCTTGAAGCTCTTCAGTAGAACCTGCCTTTATTTCTATGTGCACATGGAGGGGATTTTTCATTAATAAAATCACTTTGCCGCTGTTGCTGGGTTTTTTTCCTTTGTTGAGGCAGGGAAGTTTGGGGACAACTATTTAAATAAATAGCAAGCAAACTAAAATATTCCTGTTGTAGTATGCTGGTAACTGTTGTGAGAGATCAGGAGCCCTGCAGGCCTTGCTGAAGCCTCTTGGACTCTGGAGCACCCATCTGGGCAGGTGTGAGCAGGAATTGTCCTACACACTCAGCCTGATGCCCTGCTGGAGCAAAGCCAGCACTTCAAGCATCTTCAGCATCTTCTGTTTCCCTTTCAGTTCAGTGTAATTTTCTTAGTATTGTGGGGAAATGATCAGCCAGTGTTTTTGTGGGGCTTTTCTTCTTCCTCCCTAATGTTGATCATACCAGTGGGGACAAAAGAAACAATACTCCTACCACGGTTACAATGTGAATTCAGGGATGAAATTAAGGAAATAATTTATCCTAAGGGTTCCAAGTATTCCAAAGTGTTTGTTTGCAATAGAAAAAAAGACTTAAATACTACATTAATTAGTGACCAATAAGCCTGAAATGCTTTTCAGGCTGCTCAAGTGAGCTGACAACAAAGACTGTATCTTTCTGTTTCTTTGCAAGTAGAAAATAGAAGTCATATTCTCCAGGGTTTTTTCCTTTAAAAAATATTGCAGTATAACCAAAATGTAAGTTGACGAAGTTGTAAATGTAATACCACCATCCTGGGTGTTAATAACATCTCTTTCTGTGAGCAATGGCCTGGTAGAATGTGTATTTTCTAAACCTAGTTTGGATTGTGTGAGGTGTATCTTCTATACCTAGTTTGGATTATGTGAAGTGGTAAGAGTTCACTTTAACTTCCTGTCATAGGAGTAATAATAAAGAGAAGGCAACTTCAGACTCTGTGATGGTAGCTAATTGCTGTGGAACAAACCCTTGCCTTCCCTGAGACTTTGTTCATTCCTTTTTAGCCACCAGGGAATAATTTTAATACATGAAAACTGTATTCAAGTTATGTTCCAGCAGTAAATGAGATCTACTTACTTCTTTCCAGAACAATTAATTTCAAGCCAGCCTATGTTAAGGAAAGTACTGAGCAGTGTGTTTTATAATTGCTGCAGAGCTGTACATGCAATATTAGAATAGAAATATTTGGTTTCTTTTCAAGTTTTGAATAATCCCAGCAGACTTGCAAGCTGCTATGAATAATTCTGTAAAGTCTAAGTGAAAGAGTTCAGATATTTTCCCTCCTGTCTTTGAGATTACTGAGGTTATTTGAGGCAAAAAGGCAAAACACCTCAATATTATGCAAGATAGTTTGCTAAGCTGAAGTAGTAATGGATAGCCTGAAGGCATTGGTCCAAACAAACTCAGTCCAGCAATGGGTTTTTTAATGGTTTTGGTTTGTTTTTATTTTTCTCTCAAATAAGTTGTTAGATGCCACCAGTCATCTGTGAAGTTACAACATGGTATCTTCATAACAGAGGAGCTTCTGTAAATGCTGAACTTCATTTATTTTTTTCCTTATTTTTTGTTTTTCACAAACAGCTAAAACTTAATCCATGGCACATAGGACTGGGCAAGTGAAGAACCATGTTTTTCCAGGGAATCTGGTTGTTCCATGGATCTGCAGTGCCAAGGTGCTGCCTCCTCCCCTTGCCTTGCTCGGTGTCATTGCCTTTGCCAATTTCTAAGTTGTGCTCTTGAACTAAAAAACGTGTAATGCAAATGGTGACCCTGGAAGGTCTTACAAACTTGCAAGTGTTTGAAAAGGTGTTAATGCTTCTTCCCCAGGAAAAGACAGGGGAGTTTTAACCTCCTCCAAAGGGTTGTTTCATCTGTAATTAGCAGAAGCAAGATCATACAAATACAGAAATCGGTGAGCTAATTGCAGTAGTCTGGCAATGAGGGGCTCTACTGGGATCAATTAACATGATCTAGATATTAAAGGAAAGCAGAATGTTCCCTCTTTTTTCCCCTCCTATGATTTGCCACATTTGTCTCTTAAATACAGACTCTTGCAAGGTAAAAAAAGAGAGGGTTGGCTTTATTTATATATTTTAAAATATTTTCAGAGCAATCAAAGTCATCATGGTGATCCTCAGTTCTGCTGACATCCTGCTTGTTTCTTTTCCGGCTGGGGCCAAGTGTCAGGTACAGCTGGGCACCACTGGGAAGAGTTGTTGACTGGTGGTGCAGATTTTTTTGGTATTTAACATCAGAATTGCTCTCATGTTGAAACAGGCCTTGATTCTTAAGCTCAGGACACTCTGGTACATCTCTGTGGGGGTTTTGCACTATTTATTTGTATTGTGGGATGTCCTTAGACCTTAACACAGGTGGTGAAGATATCTTTTTCCACTGGTGCTGTGCATGATAATACCATTTTAAACACGTATGTGGCTACATTTTACTGGCACAAATATGTTTAAAATGGTATTATCATTCTACCCCATGACTGACAGTCACAGGGGTAGAATATCAGCTTTTTGAAACCTGTAAATACCAGAACATCGTGTCAAGCTTGTCAGCAATAATGCATTAATATTTGAAATGTTCTGTGCTCTGTTTTTCCATCTCATTGAGGCCATGCACGAGGCATTTCTGAGCTGAGGAGGGAAGAGAGCTGGCATGAGCTGCTGTGGGTTTGGGGCTGCTCTGGGATGGGTCAGCTGAGAGTTCAGTAGGGGAGGAAAAACCTCATTTCAGCCTCTTGGTGCTAGGCTGAAACTGACTCCAGCCCTGCTAGAACACAGTGCTTGAAATTCCACCTAAAATCAGTTTAACTCCCTTTGGAAGTGACAGGGAATCCATTCATTTTAGGAAGATTTTACCTGTGATATCCTGATCCTGTGTGGGGTTGTTCTGCTTAGTGAGAGCTGACTACCAAAGGGAATTTCTCACTCTTCATGTGTTCCTCCTTGCCTCTGAAGAACAGAGGAAAAATGGGTTTTGAAACTTGGTTATTGAGCACTACAAGGAGTAAAATGCAGTGAGAATGGACTGCAGTATTCTTTTTCATTTTTAGAAAATAATTCCATAGATCAGAGAGGGATTTTATATAACCTGGTAATGAAGAATAGTTCTTCTCTTGTTCTGTGGGCCCCAGGCATTCCACATTACTGAAGCTGAAACATGACATGTACAACAAGAATGTATGAAATCTTTAAGATTTTTTTTCTAATACCTAGATAGCTGCTGAACTTATTTTCTTTTCAAAAAGAAATTATTATCGACATAGTTCTTATATAATTAGTTCAGAACTATAAAATAAAATCAAAAGTTGCTCATCTTCCTTCCCCATTCTCCCTGTGAGATGCCAAGTTTGTCTTATTTCCTATGGAGATGGATATTTAGATAATGATAGCAAAGCTATTTAAAATGCAGACAAACTCCTCCCTTGGTTTTGTTTTGTGTTGCACTCAATCAATTTTCTATTATAATCCCTATAGATATGAATATCAATCCTTTCCCACACCCCCATTTCGCTTATGCTATTGACTTGCTCTGAGAAAAACATTTCCCTTTTTTTTTTTCTTTCTTTCTTTCTTTCTTGGTAGCTTTGGTTTTGCAATTGGTTTGGTTTGGTTTTGGGTTTTTGCGTGTGTTTTCAGTTTCTTTTCTCCTAAAGACAGATGGTGGCAACACTGTTCTTTGTAAAGCAGGGAGAAAACAGCTGGTGAGGTGCAAGGAGAGGCCAGACCAGCACTCCATGGATGTTTCCAGGGCTTCAAAGTCTCCCTTGGCTTTCCAGAGGAGCTGCTACATAAAATAAGCACACAGTTATCTCCCCTCTAACTGTAACAGTAAAAAAAAAATTAATTAAAAAAAAAGAAATCACAAATATATTATATTTATGGCATCGTACAGATGCAGTAGCTTTCCTTCTTGGCTTCTGTATTTAAATCCATACTTGACTTACAAAAAAAATTTGTTGCCGTCTAATAACTGTAAAATACTAAAAGGAAATAAAATCAATGTTGGCTCCAGCCTTAGAATGCAAACCACACACACACACTCTCTAAGATATGGTCAAATAGTGCTTACTCAGGAGATTCAGCTCCAGGAATCGAGCAGCACTGAGAACCACTATAAAATATGCAGGACAGGAAAAAAAAAATCTCTTTAATAGATGCTCACAATTTGTTGTTTTTATAAAATCAAGGGGTTTTTTTAGTCCCTTTAGGTAAAAAGAATTCTCAGGATTGATACCTATCAGACTTGGACAGGTGAAGGTTGCTTGGTGGTTTCTTTGCAGTGTTATTAATCCCAAGTCTCCAGGTTGCTAAATGTACAGATATGAATTACAGAGTTACAGGAATCAAATGAAAGGCTTTAGGGAAAAAAACCAAAAAACAGCACCACCACAACCAACAAGACATCTCCATGATGTATTTTAAGTCTGGCTTTATTTAGTAAAGAAATCTGTGCAGTGATTTTAGTGAATTATTGCTCCTTCCTGGCATGGGCAGCAGGCACTGAGTGAGCAGTGTGGCTCTCCTGGCAGCCTGCAGCTGTAACCTGTCACACTGCTGCACACCTGCCAAGGGCACAGCCCACAAGGAGCTTTCCCATTTTTACAAGAGGGTTTATCTTCACCAGCAACCAGACAGAGGCTGGTGAAGTGAGAGTGAGAGCTCAGACTGGGGAAAAGGGAAAAAAAATGGGGGAAAAAATAACCGATGTTGTGTAGTCTGATGTTGTAGAATAGATTTTTGTCTTTATTTAGAATGGAAGGATCCTTTTTTTCAATTACACTTTTAAAAATGGAGCTTTATTTGAAAGCGCTTTACCATGTGGATGGTTTAAAGCCACTGAATCTCTGTGCCTTGGGGTCTCCAGCTCTCTCACTGTCCAGTGGCAATCAGCTCCTGCAGGTTCTGGGCACCTGAGCCAGGTGCCTGAGTTGTTTGGGATGACCAGGTCCCTCAAAAACCCATTCCAGCAGCAGCTCAGCAGCTGGAGGAGTTTAGAGAAACTGCCAGGGTGTTTCTGAGCAGAACATCCCTGCAGAGCTCTCCATTGCTTTTGATGATGTGGTACGTCTCATGAAGGGCTGCCTCCATCACAGGGTTTGGATCCAGCTCTAGGTATGGAAGGATACCTGTTCCAGGTTGTTAAATGTACATATATGGCCTGTTTGGTCACTTAAATAAGATTTTGCTGTCTCTGGACCTGTGTGAGGCTCTTGCTGACCTGTGCCCAGTTTGTCAGTGCTGCTTGGTGTGAGCAAACAGCAGCTCTTTCCCTCCTTTGTTGGACATTTGCTGTTTCCAGGTTTTCAGGAATATCCCATGGCCTTCCTCAACTTGCAAAACTTCAGAGACTTTTCTGCCATGCAGCAGATGCAAGACCAAGGCTGTGTTTTCTCTAGAGATGCTCAGTTCCTTCAGGATTCATTTATTTATGTAAGGGTGGGTGTTAAATACCAGAAATGCCATAGTTTAGACTTATTTGTCTATGATGGGTGTTACAGTGTAGCTGAGCCCAGGTCATAATTCTTAAGCAAAAGTATCTTTTCACGATGGAAATTAATTGTTGTTTGTAATTGTGTGTGCCTGCTTGAGACACGTCAGGAATTTTAGTAATGAGACACCCCTGTCTCAGAATATGCACGCTGAGGTGTAAAAGGCCTGAATTCCAGTCTCTAGACACAATTAGAAATCAAAACAATTGCTGTAATACGCTGAAAAACCAGACAAGTAACCTCATGCAGAGCAGCATTCCCTACCCTTTTAATTGCTGCTTATCCTGTCTCAGTAAGTGAGGTAATTGATGTTTTACTCTCAGAATTGATCTCGGTGTTTCAGGTAGTTAGCAGGCTGGAATGGCTTCTGCATCATAGCACTAAAAATCGTTTTGTCTCATAAACTAATCCCAGGCTCAAAAATGTGGCACAACCATAAGGGTGTCTAGCTTAAAAATAATGAGTTTGTTTGGACCTTGGGTCCCCTGGGCCAGGTTGTGATTAATCTGAATAACCACACGGAGCTACACACTGCTGCTCCTGCTCTTTGCAATTCTCCTGTTCACAGTTCTCTCCAAGGGCCACCTATATCAGAGCTTTGAGGAGCTCCAAGTGATTCCTGCTGATACTTTGGTATTCCTGCTTCAGTGAGAGCTGTTTGGGGTGACAGTGAGCTGGCTGAATAGGGGTTTCAATGTGCACACTCCCGCAGGTGTGGGACTCACCTCAGGGCCTTGGCTTCACTTTGCTTCTTCATGTGTGTTAGCACAGCATTTCTGGGAGGAAAATGGAGCACAGAAAGAAATAATATGCAGATGTGTAGGGGGACATAGTATGGGTAAATGAAGGTAATGTAGAATTTAATCTTATCCCCCAATGAGGTGCAGCTGGACCCTATTACTAAAGATTAGGAGCAGGCTTGATGATAACAGGCAACACCTGTAGCCAATAAGAACAAGTGGTATAAAAGAGTGGATTGGTGGGCTCTGGAGTGAGATGGCTGCTGTAAGGACCAGGAACAGTCAGTGCTCAGAGGAGCTGCCTATGAGAAACATTGAGAAGGTATGAAACTCTGAGGATATGGAACCCTTGCACCATAATGATAAAAGAACTCTTGATGTATAAGGCGCTATAAGACAACAGAACTCTTGATATATGAGGCAACATATAATGATAATAGAGCTGTTGTGTTATATAAGATAACACAGATGAGAATACTTTTTGTAGTATTGCACGTTTATCTCATTGCAAAGTTTAGTGCAGGAAGTTCTAGAAGTTCAGGTGTAAAAGCAGCACAGGATTGTTGCAAACAGTGGAGATGAAATGAATGAAAATCAGAGTGTAAATTACCCCTTGCTTGAGGCTACAGCTGTAGTGTATTGAACACACAGGCTGGGCACCACATTGGGAGTGTTACCTGCATGCAAATCAAGGTGAAATGTTCCTTCTGGATGGTGTGTGCAGTTATTATATTGATCACGAGCATTGTGATGCTGGAATGAGTCATAAATGCCACAGTTTGGTTTGTTCCCTCCTGTAATGGAAACACACATCCAAGCAGAAGAGATGCTTCTCTCTCCCCCTCTCCATCTCTATTGTATGTAGAGCTGTAGATAAACGTGACAAAACTTGTAGATGGATTCTTTGTCCTTGATGACGTTCAATCTGGGCCAAGGTGTGGCAGAAAAGTGAAGATATGTATAGTCATGTGAAGAAAAGGGGCTATATTTATTGCAAAAGGAGGTGATATTTAGATCTTTCATGTTTATACAGTAAAAGATTTCTCTCTGCCTTCTCAAGGGACAGGGTTTCAGGTCACAGTTTACCTCACCTCATCACAGCTCATCACAAAGTTTTCTGGAGCTGTTGGGAGCAGCACTTTGATGCATGAGGATGGCGTGCAATGTTCCATTGCAATTCTTACAAAAGCTATAGGCACTCTACAGTTTTGAGGGTACAATTTCAAGCTTGTTATCCTGGAGGTCATTGAAAAACACGACATTTCGTTTGCAAAATGAGCCTGACTGTGCATGCAGGTGCACACACATACACAAGTTTTAAATGTTTCCCTCTCCTTTGCTATTTTTAGGACAGTAAGGGACTGCTGTGGTCTCATTAAAAGGTGAAAGAAAGTGTTTAACTTTGTCAGCTGCACCTGATTTTTGCCTATGATTGCTCATTTTCTTAACAGAAAAGTAAAGACTACTTTAAATGATAGTTACATGTTCAAGGTAACCTTACCACTTCTGAGTGAGAAGTATACAGTGCCCTAATGGATGCTGTTATATGACAATCTCTAAATGCCTTTCATTATTAAGTGTCAAGGTTTCTTTTAGGAAAGCTTTAGAAATTCTTGGGAGAAATGTTTCATTGCAGCAAGCTGTAGCAGCGCCACTAAAAATATATTGCTAATTAAAGTTTATTGACAGTCTCTGTAATGCGTTCCTGGAACAAGTCAAAGCACTGAGTAGTTATTGAATGCCAGGCACTGCATCTCCTATAGTTAGTTAAGCTCTTTATGAGAGGAGATTAAGGTACTCTGCCCTTCCTTCCCTGTGCAGTTATTGGCTGTGGTTATTGTGCAGAATAAAACACTTTTCTCTCAGCATGCCAATGCTGCAGACTCCAAGAAACTTTGGCTTTGTCACGAGCTGTTTCACTTGATAGCCATGGGCAAATGGGGAGGTCAGTTAAATACTTCCAGGGTATGAAAGATCTATCTCCCCAGGAAGGAAAAGAATTTGGGCCATTCAGAAAGCAATTCCTTCAAGGTGAAGCTTCTAAGTTGAGCAAGGGTGTGCAGAGTTGTGGTGGTGTTTGAGGACGAGGGAAGAGATGAGCACCTTGACTCCATGTTTATGATATTATATTAAAAGAAAATGCTATAGTAAAACTATACTAAAGAAAAGAGAAAGGAGACATCAGAAGGCTTGAAAGGAATGAATAACATAAAACCTGTGACTAACCAGAGTCCCAACACAGCTGGGACACGATTGGTCATAAGTAAAAACAATTCACCTGGAACCAATCAAAGATGCAGAGGTTGGTAAGCAACCTCCAAACCACATTGCAAGCAATCAGATAATTATTGTTCACATTTAGTTTCTGAGGCCTCTCAGGTTCTCAGGAGAAAAAGCCTGGCAAAGGGGTAGCCTTGCTCATGTGCGCTCACCCTGGCCAGCAGTGCTGGATAAGAGCGGTGGCATCATGGCTGTGGCTGCTCACACTGCATGGCCTGTGCTGATGCCTTGCAGTGGCCGCCTGGAACAGAGGCTAGACAAGATTAAGAGAATAAAAGTGGTTATTTATTAAAGGCCTTCAATAGATAAACCTTGGGCAATCAGGAGCCTCCCAGAGGCTGCACCCAGGATGGACAATGGGCACGAGTTTTTCACACAATGATAAGTTTGGTCCATTGACACATCAGGGTTTAATCCTCCCGTTACAGCTTCAGGTAATGAAGTAATTTACCCCCAGCTCACTCCCCCCAACTTACTTCTGTTTATACTTCAGGGCCTGAGGCTGTGGTGTGTCCTTGGATGCAGCAATCCCAGAGGGATTGTTTTGTCTGACCAAAATGTCAAGACAGCTAACTACACTTTATATGGAGTTCAGTGTTATGCACTAATGCAGTATAGAATTTTAAAAATATAAAAGCTAAAATCTTAAGGCATCAGTGTTTTGCTTGTATTGCTTATTTAGAATCATAGAATACATTGGGTTGTAGGGGAACTTTAAAGGTCATCTAGTCCAAACTGACATCTGTGATTTCTTACTGGTATCATGAACCTGGAAACCTCTTGCAAGTTGTTACATAATGATCCTTGGGTGCAAGCATCAGAAGCATTTGCACTGCCTTGCCACATCTCTGGAATGCTCTGAGACACAGAGAATCTATGAGCAATTTTGTAAATGCAAGGAACAGGATTTATTCTTCAGATGACTGCCAGAAGAGTTTTACTCTTCTTTAAATCACTAAGTCTAAGCTACTCATTGCAGTAGAGTTCCTCTTCAATTCTGTTGCTGTAAGCGAGGGCAAAGTGCTGCCTCTGGGAAGTGAGATTTACAGTACAAATCAGAACCAAACCAGGATTTTTACACGGCCTACGAGTGAGCATCAACAGCTTTCCAAAGAGATTGGTTTGTGGCTCTGAGAGCCAAACATTCTGCCTGCTTGTACAACCTACAGTTCCACTGAGGAACATTACCTGAGTTGTAAAAAACTATGTAAAAATCTCCTTATGGCAGGCTTGGTCCTAGAGCTCATTAAATTCCTGCCTCCTCTTTCTGCTGATTCAAGCTTCTTGCATGCACAGAAATGGCCAGAGGAGCTGTGGGATGGAGAAGGGGGTGAGCCCTGATGCAGAGCCTGGTGGGGTTCGTGCTGTGAGGGTCAGAACAGCCCCAGTGCTGGGGGACAGACAGGTTTTACCCTCTGGGTCTAATTGATTTAAAACCCAAGAGAACACACTCCTGATTTTGGGTGTATTTACTGAGCATCACACACAGGGTGTGAAGTTCTCTCTCTAAACTTCACAAAAACATAATTCCTACACATCCTTGCTGTGCTCCAGGGAAAGAATCTCACCTGCAGAGTCCACAACTTGATAAATTAGTGCAGCAAAGGCAACCTCTGCTCCTCTCAAAAGATTCATAGCAAAAACTCCTTGATAAGTGTGGCAAAGAGCACAGCACTTGTGTTTTGATTTGTGCGTGCAAGCACAGAACCTGGCACTGCATTTCCAGTACAAAACAGAAAGGTATCTACATGTCATTAATGCCTTAATTTACCCCTATTGTCCTATTGAAAATGTGTGTGGATACTAATGACCAACTTTCATCTTGCATTCACATCCTTGAAATTCTCTCCCAAGAGCTAAAGATAAGCAGCATGTACGTGTTCCACAAGTAATGAAGTTATCCACCAAAATGTCAAGTTTTAGGTAGAGTGATAGATGAGAACAGACTGAAATTTTAATGCACTTCATGGTCTTCACCTCTTTATTGCATTCAAATTTTTCTGACGAGAATATATATATATAAAGTACGTACCTGTAACTGTGTCCATAAAGAAACAAAACCCAAACCAAAAACAAAAGGAAAAAAATCAATAGCTTGATTAACCAACTAAATTATACCATAAATAGGATGCTATTAATTATCTATCAGCTTAAAAGCAATCCTAGAATAGAAATAGTTGTTAATATTAAACATTCTAAAGTTTTCCTTTTTTTATCTGCAGATGAATAAAGTAAGTTTTGCAGATCAATTTGCTGATAATTGATGTATGAGGTTAATACTGCAGAATGACCATTTAGTATGCTTTGGATCACTTGATATAATATAATGATAATAGAATATAATGATATATATGATAATAGAATATATAATATGTGTGATAATATAATGATATTGAAATAATAATGATATATTATAGCATATATTATATACTATAATATAGTATATAATATATATTATGTATGATAATATAATGGTAATATAATGATAATATAAAATATTTTACATATATAAACACACCCATACACACACAGACTTTCACTTTATGACACTGAAGATTAATGTTTTAATTGGAAAAAGAGCAGCTCTAAGGAAGGGCACAAATGAAAGCCTGGATATCTGTCAGTTCATTGGCTTCTTGCTGACCTGGCAATATCTGCTTTCTCAGACCAGTTCCTTCTGTAATGACCTCTCCAGCCAATACTGTGGATCTGCCAGATAAAAGCTGTGGTTTGGGTTTTTTGCGATTTGTCAAGCATGGGTGACTGCGAGAACTTGGCTTATTTTTATCAGCACACGGGCACAGTGAGGAGGTTTGCAGATGTTTGCTGATAGCACCAGGCCGTGTCTGTAGGAGCAATTTGTAACAAAGCTGGCTTTGTAATTGTCTGGAAATCCATGCCTGTCTCCAGTGATATCCTCATTGTCAGGCTGCTGTTCTCTCCTCTGCCTTGAAGGGTTTTTCTGAGTTGTTACCTGCAGCTGGAATAACTGCCACCTTAATAGGCTAGTAGTAATTATCTAGAAAAAAAAACTACATAAAGTGGAGTTTTTTTACTTAAACCCTGTTTTAATTTTACCATACATTCTTGGGCTATAGTTTTTAATTGTCATCTCTGTCTATGATCTTTACTTCAGAAAACCTATTATGCAGCACATCAGATTTATTGCCTTGTTTGGGTGATACAGACCCTCAGAATTCAGCAGTACCTATACTCAGATACTAATTAGTATCTCCAATTTCTTCCTTCTATATTTACACTAGCTTCAGAGTTTATCACTTAATTGGTATTCATACCATTATCTGCAACTTTTTTCCTGCAGAGTCTTTAAGGAAAGCAACTTAAAACCCTTTTCCCCAAAGGTGCAGGATTTTACAAGAGTAAATTCTTGTGAGAACAATATGCTTATGAAACAGGAATTGTTTGTGCTGCAGTGAGTAGGGTAATACCTGTATTATGCCAGGCTTGGTTTGGGCCTGTTTGCATTGTAAAATAACAGACTTTAATTCTATACTGCTTGCTGCTTTGACATCACAGTACTTTTAATTATGTTTTTCATAGTGTCCATTTATTCTTTGTACTGCATTGCCTTCAGATTATTCTGTGTAATATTTTCGGTGCTATGCAGGGAAATTAAATGCGCTGTGGCCAGTTGTTTATGTGTAAAAGGAGTTTATATCTGAATGCTAACCATAGATCAAGTTTCTCATGGGATTGCTACATGCAGAGCATACATCCAGAATTTCATCTTGAGGCTTTCCCACACGTCTTTGTCTGGAATGGTTGCTTCAAGATAATTTTCTTAATTTATATAAAAGTCCTGTGTAAGGTAGTTTCCAGAGCCTTAATATCCAAGGGTTGGTCATCCACAGATCCGAATTAAACCCAGCACTGTCCTGGTCAGCACCAAACCTTCCACAATGTCATGGCAAAGACCCACAGCTCCCAAACTGTGTTTGAAAACAGGGAATGAACTGTGTGACAGGATGTGAGCATGGGGAAAGCTGCAGTGCTGGCTGCTCTTGTGCCACCCTGCAGGGATTTTACTCACAGGAATGTTGGAAAAGGAACTTCCAGGCTATTTTGCAGCACCTCAAGTTTCCTTCAATACTTTCAGGGAGCCAGAGGCAAATTTGGTCACATCTCTGTCTCTGTGATCTGCAGCATGCTTTGGGCATACAGCTCAGACTGTTAAAAACAAAGAAACCAAAAATTAAAGGAAAAAAAAAAAAAAAGGAAAACCCAAACCCCCTGTTTTAGGTAACTCTGATTTTCAAGCAATATAGAAAATCTTAATGAAGAAACATATCTTATCCTGCAGCTAAGAAAATGTGAAAATTGAACTTAAAGGCTTCTCAGCTGGTTAAAGGAGCCATTTTGCAAAAGGAAATAATTGCCTACAAACTGTTTTAATGTAAAAATCTTTAAAAGTGTTTATCTTTTATTTTTGGAGATTTTCTACTTTTCCTTGTCTCAATAAAATGATCCTGTTTGGAATATGTTGCTGATTTGAGGGCAAAAAGAAAAGGAGAGCGAGAAAAGCCTATAAAACTATAGATTATTTTTATGGATGATGAGATGGTCCCCATTTGCATTTACAGCTTTACAAGGATTGTAGCACTAGGCTCTTTTTCTTTTTTTTGATGGAAATGCTTAATCTGAGCTCAATGGGCCATAATAATTGCCTGTTTCTTCCAGCAGAAATAAACCCACTTGTATGTGACACTTGAAACCTTAACTCTGCTTAGTATTACCCACGGAATGGGAGACAGTTCTTCACCCAAATATATTTATGACAGCAGCACCAGTCGATATACAATACCCAGCCAAGGGCACTGGAGAATAAATCAGTCCCTCTAGCCTCTGCTGGAGCACAGTAAGTGATGGTGGTAATAAAAGCCCAGGAAATTAAAATTCTGTGCATGCAAACGCACCTACCTAGCCAAGAGAAACCCGAAGCTCTCTGTTCTGGTAAGGATTTGCATATGCATAGACATATACATTCTGTACCCCTTTGTGTTAGAAACACAATGGAACACAAAGTCTGTGGGTTGTCAGCACATTATCACCCCCTTAGACTGTCCTCAACATTTGGGGGCTTTCAGGAGATATGGCCATGAAAATTTAGGTGCCTTGTAGTGTAAAAGGGTAATCCCAGTTACTCCTTGAGGAAGAAATACTCATGTTATGTTTGAAAGCTTCTGCATGTTGCTCTAAGTGACTACCAAAGGCTCTGAAATCCCCATTTCCAGTTCATTTCATCCTGTATATTTATGCAATTACTGGTATTTTTAATGAGTCCTCTGTGTTTGAGCACCTTGGGTTCTACTTTGAGGCTTTGTGAGCTCTTGGGATGGATGTTGTTTCTTCACTTGTGTTTTGGGGTTTCACATGTAGTACTGAGAGGCAGTTTTAGATTAATACACAATATAATTTATACATTTATATACACGCCCGTGCTTTTCCCACATATTAAATAACTTGGAATATTATTTCTCTTGAATACTGTGGGGCAATGAGATAATGAACACTAATAAGTAATAAAAAGATGCTGTTTCCAAATGGAATACAGCAGTGCATGGTGTATGTCCTTGTGTAGCACAGCCTTTTTGTGTAAGGTGGCAAGGAACAAACCCAAGCATTTAATTTTTTGACTTTTCCAGTCAGATGTGTGTCTAATGAGAGAAAGCACTGGCAGACGGATTTTTCAGATAGTTGGAAATGGTATGGACTGTCTCAGAGTGGCTGGTGAAACACAACTGTGAGAGGACAATCTGTGGTTTGATTTCAGCTGGTTAATCTGTGTATGAGTGAGGAGAGATGATTTCTCAATCAATTGGTGACCATTTGGGAGGTGGGTCCTGGTAAAGGCTCTGTGACTCTGCTCTTGCTCACCTGAATCTCAAGCTCCACAGTTCCTGTGTAGATACTGACTGTAATAATAAAAACAAATATATTATTGAAATTCTAGTAATCATACCTGGACCGTCCTTTTTGAGGTGTAGAAAGAAAGGCAGCAATATCAGGGGGCCTTTCATTTACCACACTTAGTTATGGTAAAATATCTAGAAGATAAAAGACATTAGATGCTCACCTATTATTTTTCAGCCACTGGGACTGTGCTCTGTTTCAAATAACCTCAATCCTGCAAACATCTTGAATTTGAAAATGTAAAACCAATGCTTGCGAATGTTGAACTGCTACAGAAATGTTCTTTAACATTTAAGCAGATACTTTCTGTAAATAACCTTATTACCCTCCTATTGTTCCCTTTCCCC
Organism: Arremon aurantiirostris; assembly: GCA_035583995.1. NCBI lineage: Eukaryota > Metazoa > Chordata > Aves > Passeriformes > Passerellidae > Arremon > Arremon aurantiirostris. The sequence goes on from JAXCLO010000042.1 coordinate 4,076,846, forward strand.
AATCACTTAAGCCCTTTCTTGAAAATGACACTTTACAAATTTGAGAACAAAAAAGCCTTCCCTGGACTGTTGATATTCCTGAACACCTGCAGTAATGCTGTTGTTCTCTCAATCTTTTCATTCATGGGTTCCATTTTCCTCATGGCCAGGGCCTGTGTGTCTGTATGAAGAGTGGATAAATGATAAATATATTTAAGAGATCTTCAGTCTCCCACCTGTTTCTGTTACTTAAAGAGAACAAAACAGATTTCCCAGTTCTAGTCCTGAACTCACTGGGGATTGACAGCAGCAGGTTGCACAGTATTTCCAAAGGGTCTTTTTTGGTTTAAAATGATGGAACCTGACAGCACCAGTGGCTTCAAAACTGCTATAAATTTTAGTCCCACAAAAGAGCCTGTAGTTTTTCAAAGTCTTTCCTTGATAAAATCTTTTAAATTGAGTGAATCTTTTAGGCGTTCTTCCACTAAACTCATAGTATGTGAGAGCTTGACACAATGACACTCAACATACTGACAGGTCTTATCCTAAAATAAAGAAATAGTTAATTGCATATGGTTGAATCCAAAGCCCTAACAAAGTAAATTTAGGATTGAGAAGCAATGTATTTAAAATTGCAGGATGTGCACAAGGTTTGCTTCTAGGCTCTCTTGATCATTAATTAAATATGTTATGGCTTTCAGTTTTTCTCATTTATCTGTACAGGTTTACATATTGTAAATGCATTATTTATGTTTTCCCTTAAGTGCTCAGTACTGCCAGGATGTTTCTCTTAAACTGGCACAGATAACAAAAAAGACAAAATGAGAGAGCAAATTTGGCACTGGTGAAATGCTCAGAGAGCAGCTCGTGTTCAAATGAGCCTTTCCCAGATGTATTTTAATAAATTTATCTGACAAATAGAGGGCCAGACAGGCAGATGGCATCTGTGTTTAAACTATGAAATTTATTTTTGTTTGTTTCATTAAGGTAAATTTGGTTTGTTTGTTTTTTTCCCCTTTAATCTCATCCTAATAATGCCTTATCACTAAGCCTCCATGCTTTTTTTTCTGGAAAGTTCCTAGGATGAAGGGTGATGAGGGAGCTGTCTGGGTGGATGTTCACTCTGAGGGAAGCCAGCTCTGAAATGAATTTTGGTGTTGTAGCTAAAACACAGTTTGGAATCAACCATTTGCTGAACTTTGAACCAAGGGAATTGGTGTGTCCCATCCCTCTGTTGTTTTTTACCTTTCAGAGTAAAGTGAGCATCACGCAGGTGGTTGAATCAAAAAATAATGTAAAATAATGTTATCACATTTATACGAAACCTGTTTTAAAGTAAATTGATGGTTTTCTTCTGTTGGTTGTGCTGCCAGATACAGAGGAACAGTTGGATGCTAACTTGTGGTCATTTTATTCATTTACTCTTTGCCTCCCTGTTCTCTTCTCCCACTGTTCATAAACACTTATTTCCCATCTTAAATGCAAATTTTCTGGTGTCTGAGACGTTAGGTATTTTATATTTCAAATTAAAGTAGTAAATAGCTGCTAAGTAAAACACAAAATTAACTATCTGCTTAAATAGTCAATAACTATAAACCTTGTTCTAATCTACAACTTTTTAATAAACTTTTTTCTTGTTATCTTAGAAATTTCACCTTTCTTGCATTCCAAATTTCTTCCCTCCATTCCACCATCAGAGGTTAAAATCTCTTAACAGAGAAAACCTAAATAATTAAATAAGACCCCAAACAAAACATCCAAACTCACTTCTAACTTTGACCCGATGATTACTGCAGGTCCCTTCCAACTGAAATATTCCATTCTATTTATTTTTAATCAAGGTAAAGAGGTTCATGTGGAATTCAGATTTGAAATTAACTCTTGAGACTTATGCAAGCACACTTACAATGTAGACTAGTATAACCTTAAAGTGACTCATAAATAGTGTGAAGTCATGAACTTTGAAAAGTGGAATTGTTAGTCTGCAAGTGGCAGTCACTTCAGCTGTACTTGATTTGACTCCTTAGGGGAATTATAATTAGACTTATGCTGAATTCCTGTACTTGTTACTCCCTGCTGGGAACTTCAAAGAGCATTTGTTTCTGTTAGGTTTGTGTTTTCATACAGAGACTCTTGTAAAATTCTGCTATACAAGTAGAAGGTTAAGCCTGTAATGTACTTTTTAGGACTCCTTCTGTGCTGAGAACCAGGCAGTTTTATTTTGTTTGTAGTAACCTAACTTTGACTGAGAATTTGCCATTTTCATTTTCACTACAGAGTAAAAATATCTTACATAAATTGGTATTGATTGGTGTTTTAACTAAGTACAAAGTAGTGATAAGTATTCCAAACCTTTGAAGATATCCTCAGAAACGTTGCATCCAATTTCATGTTTTATGGCTTGTTTGCCATCTACACTAAGGACAGAACTCACAGTGATGACACTTTCAAGGCTAATTAATGAAATTGTCAACGATGACAATTTCAAGGCTAATGCTCCCTAATGATTCTAAAATTATTCTAAAACTTTTTTAAGGAAACTAAAGCCAAACCCAACCAGACACAAAAGCCCTCTGTCCACATGGACAGATCAACACCGGAGTGCCTTCCTGGGCAAAACTTTGAAAGTTTGGTTCCAGAGGTGCTGGTGCATGGCTGAGTTACACACCTGGGAGGTGGGAAACAGGCTGGGGATGGATATTTCAGGGTAGTTTTTGTTTCAGAGCTCTTCCTGGAGGAGCCTTTTCCTTCTGGCAGAGTTGGGGTGTCCCAAGCTGTGCTGCCACTGCCCAGTGTTTGCTGTCACAGGGAGTGAGCTCCTGCTCAGCCAGCACCTCTCACACTCTGAGCAGAGTTCCTTGTAAATCTGACAGAGCACAAACAGCAGCATGGAAAAAAAAAAATAAAAATATATATATATATATGCTATGGTATCAAATAATCTTCAGAGTGACTTTTACACTGGATTAGAGCTGGATGTTTTCATGGCAAAATGTTTTATCTCTTATTTGAAGTTTCTGTATCTTTATTCCTGAGCTGTGCTGTGAATTTATCGCATATAGAAGTAGTGGGATTTTCACAAATACAACAGACTTGTGATAGTAGACAAACAGGAGGAAAGCTTCTTCCTGAACTGGACTGCCAATCAGGTGTTTAAAATCTAAAAAAGATTCTTTTCTACTTCAGTTTTGTTGTGAGTTCTGGTGTTAATTTCATTTAAAATATAAGTTTTAAGAATATAATTTTTGTAATAATGGTTCTGTGTGGATGCACAGGACAATATTTTCCAATCTTTATATGTGTAGAAAGATTAGCAGCTTTGTTGCGGCAAGAATGTTATGCTTTCAAAGTTATTTTGGCTTTTTTTTTCTTCCCTTATAGAGTTCAAAACAACAGATGAGTTGTGAAAGAGAACAGCTAAGGGTAAGTGCAATGATTTGCAAAATGTTCTGTTTCTTTAAAACATAAGCAGAATTTAGTCTGTGCTATTGACAGATGAATTACTTAAATTAAGAAGGACATATTTAGTTCACTTGTTGCTTGTTGGTAAATATTGTACATCTTTCAGTACAAAGGAGCTAGATAGATAGATGCAGGGCTTGGGGTTTTTTTGTGTAATGTTGTGAGATTTGGCAGTGAAAATCTTCAGTAAAATCTTTGCCTCTTCGTGGGACCCCTGACAGAGTGAGCTCCTCCTGTGCAGCTCCAGCAGTGCCCAAGGTCACTGTGCTGCCCACACCTGCTCCACTCAGGTTGTTTCCAGCCAGAAGAGTTTACCCTGTGATTTTACATTGTGTAATTTCAGAGAGGAGCCAGCGGTAGGGCTGTGAGGAGCTGTTATTTCAGTGTCTGTTGGTTGTGCACCATCTGGAAGGGGATGGAATTCCTAAGCCCAGGCTGCTGACCCCTCCATTTTCCTCTTTTCCTGTGTTAGAGTCACTGTGTTAAACAGCTTTTAGTCTCTGCTGTCTTTAACTGCTACAGATCCCTTAAGATGCTTTTCCATTGCAATATTTCTTGGTTGATTCTAGTATTTGTTTGGGAAAGTAGAAGAGCCTTCATTAACTAAAAGAAAAAAAAAACAAAACAAAACCACAAAAACCCAACCAACCAAAAGCTTTTTGGTCATCTGAGTGTTGCTTAATAGACCTACATTTATTGATAGCATGTGTCGAGTATTTACTTGAAATCCCAAATGCAAGTAGAGAGGGAGAGGCAGGCCAGAAGGAAGGGTAAGTTCTATACAAACAAAATCTTTACAACAAAAATATTGTTGGAAATAGAAAAAGCAGCTTTTTATTTGTTTGTTTGCTGTTTACTAAGCATCAGCAGTGCCTGCATGACTTGCAAGTATAAAGAATATACTTGTCTTAAAGTACAGTGTGCAGTGTTCTTGCTCATCCAGCCGTTCTTTAGATTAACTCCATCAACATATCTAGATGCTTCAGCTGGTCCTCAGCACACTTGGAATGGGATTTTTGGTAAACAAGTTATGCAAGAACAATGCATCACATATTGTCCTCAATTCTTTCCTTGCTGCCATGTGACTGCATTGCATTGTACTGGAGCTGGAGTGACAAAGCTTTGTTTTGTCAGCACTCATGTCTCAACAGAGCAGCTGTCAGAGCTAAAATATTGCAATAGTACCTGAAGGACAAGCTTTCCAAGAGGTAGCAGTGCCTTGAGAACAAAGAAAATGTTCATTTCTTTTTACTGTTTTCATTTTCTCCCTTGAATGAAGGAAAATATTGTTTTAAAATATATCTTGAGGAGGCAACGAGCTCTTTCTTCAAGTAAATCTGTGTGCTTTTTCAAAGCATTGGATAAGAGGTGGTGCAGTGAAACTTTCATGGTCTTTCTATTCCAGTATTACACATTTATGTCTAACAATAAGCTCAGTGCTTGGGATGCCTCTGTGCCATAGCAAAATGTGACACCTGAAGACAAAGCCATGTCTGTAACCTACTAAATTTAGCTACATCTTCTTCCACAACTCCTCTGATGTTCCTGTTACACTAAACACAGTTTCTGGTGTAAATTCTGCTCCTGTCTCAGAGATCTCCCATGGCTTTCACAGCTTATCTGCTGTGACACTGAAATTTAAATGTACTGCGTGTGGACATGTTGCACTTGGAGCTCTATGAGGATGTCACTTGACCATTCTGCCACTTTTAGGTTGGCTCCCTAACAGAGCAGTGCTGTTAAAGAAATGTTTCATGGCCTGAATCAGGTTTTGCAGGCCTGCAGTATTTTCTCTTGGGGTTTGTGACCTGCCATGAGTACATGGATGTGAGGCAGTCTCTTCACACAAATTGGTGCTTCATCCCAGCTGAAAGAATTGAAGTAGAACAGGGAAACAGGATTGAAACAACCAAATTCCAACATTCTGCTGTTTAATAGTGTAAATAAATAGTGTAAATAAGTAATTAGTTCTTATGATGCCTTGAGAGGCTGCCTAGAAGAGAGGGTAGACAAAGTTAAAGGAACAAAGCAGGGATTTATTGAAGGCCTTCACAGGACACATCTTGGGCAGTGCAAAAGCCCAGCCAAGGCTCTGCCCAAGATAGACTCTGAGTTTTCACACTTTTATAAATTTTGCTCCAGTTCCATATTGGGGTTCATTGTCCAATTCCAGCTCCAGGTTATGCAGTCCCACCCTCCCAGGTTTCTCTCCTCAAGTGGTGTCCTTGGTTTTGGAAAAGGATTGTTTTGTGTGACTGAGCTGTGAGGAGAACTTGCTAACACTGTGTGAAGTTCAGAGTCCCACACTAAAGCAGTATAGAATCTGGAAAATATGAAAGGTAAAACTTAGGACATCAATTTTGCGCTATAGAAAGAAATATCCAAGTCTGACTAAAATAATTTCCTTAGACATTTCTCACCTCTTATCTGTTTCTCTGTCTTGTAAATTCTAAATGCAAAGCAGCATGTCACTATTCTGGAATAAAGCATTTAGAGTAATGAAACTCATTCATATTAGAGCCTCTGCCCATTCTATGCTATATTTATAATGAATGATAATCCTAATAATTAAGGAAACTTTTGTATTTTAACCTTTTTCTACTCAATATTTTAACTTCACAACAACCACAAGTGTGTAACTTATTTGCCCTGCCAACTTGGTACAGTCCCCAGGTAAATATTAATGTCTTTACCTGAATGAATTAAATGAGAAATTATAAAAAAACTATGGGAATTTTATCTCTATCAAGGCTGGTCGTGGTCTTTATATTCCATTTGGAAAAATAGCATAACCTAACTTTGGTGCATTTCCATTTGATTTTAAAAAATAAAGCATCAACGCCATTTTTCAAGTTTTCCTTTCTCTTGGCAATGATTTTCATTACAATGTCCTGCCTTGAATAATAATTATTTTCATGTTTCTTTATGTTCTTTTGCTTTCTAATCTGGTGACACTTAAATCAAGTTATAGTAAAAAGAAAAAAAGTGTGGTTTTAAAGGCAAATTGACTCATCAGTATTGCTCTCCCCACCTCCCTTCACACGCTGCACTTCATCAGTGCTTCCTTTTAAGAAAATAGTGATGCTCTTTACTCCCCTCCATTGTTTTTTGTGTTATCCAGTCCTGTTTATAAATCTCTTTTTGGACAGCCACAGCCTCTCCTCCTCTCTGACTCTCCTGTTGCCCCTTGCTGCACAAGTGCCTGTGTGTGGTTGGCATCCTGATGCATTAGAAATGACCTGTAAATGCACAGAGCTCACAGCTTGCTCAGAATCATTTAAAAGTGCTTTTCTGCTTGTATTTCAGTCTGAAAAACAGACTTTGAAACATGCATGGTCCAGGTTATTTAAGGCTGTGAAGAAAATTGGGATCTGAGCCCTAAGCAGAAATTATTTGGAGAACATAAAGCTATAAATAAGGGCAGTGCCAGCTCAGAAGTCTGTGTGCTGTTCCCACTGAACCTTCCTTGCTGCTCTGACTTGAACCTGGGATGGTACTTTCTTATCATAGCTCAGGACAGGCTAACTTAAAGCTTACAACCTTCAACTCATCATTTATTATTTTGTGTGATTAATTCAGTCTAACTGTTTAAAATGAGCTCCATGGGTTGTGCTGTAGAAAAGAAGGCTTTTGGTCCAGATGAGCTCTCCAAAGTGGGCAGAGAGCAATTTTAAACTCTAATGTTGGGAGGCTTTATAAATGTTCCTGTGAATACCAATGAGGTCTAATGGTAAATGGTGTGATTAGCTTCCTTGATGTGAGATTCTAAGTGACCCAGTTGTTGCTCTAATTAACAGCTTCTTTCACATGTGCTTATTATCAAGATGCATTATATGCAGCCAGAGTTCCTTCTCTGGTCTGAAATACGGGCAGGGCAGGCTCTTACTGTCACCTTGTATTTAATATCAACTTTTATGTTTTTACACTGTTCTAATTTTCAAGGAGACAGAGAGAAGTTTTGCATTCAATATTGTTCTATTTGTCTTGTGTCTTATATGGTAAATGAAATAAAGTGCATCATGCAGCAAAAAATGTACCAAAGTTACATCAGGTAGAGAGAAAACAAAAGCAAATGCATTGATGCCCAGCATAATTTTTAAGCAGTAAATTTTTAAGCAACACTGACCCTAAAGTATTTCACTTTATTTCTTTCTTTATCCAGTGCATTAATTTATCAGGTTTGTAATGGGCTCAGTTGTATTGATGAGGGCTCTTGGAAACTTTTTAAAATCAACTTTTTTGAAGCTCATTGTTGTGGTATTGGCTTTCCTCGGTGACTAAGAATAGTCCATTGACGTTTTTGTGTCCAGTGCTCCTCTGATGTACTAAGGAGTTACATTCAGTGATTCAGTGATAGACACTAATTTTTTAATCAGTTTGAGCTGAGCAAAACCAAACAAATAACTGGAGAGAAGAAGAGAATCAGAGTGGAAATGGTTTGTTAAGTAGATGTCATCTCAAGGGTTTTCTGAAATTATCCAGGGTGATAGCAGGGCAGTACGTACCTGGTGGTTGGCCAAGAACCTCTGCTCTCCATCCACCTCTTCCCACACTGGACAGGAGGCAAGGAAATGGGTATGAGCTTGTTTTGTGAGTAAGTGGTGTCTTGTTACCAGAGAGCAACATGTAATTCATAGCATTTCTGCAAAACAAGACAGCTGGTTCTGGCCAGTAATAAGAATGTCACTTTTTGCCTTTCCTTTGAAAACCCCTTGGTCTGCATTTGTAAACCATGTGTATTTTGCCTGGAGGAGTAATCTGGAACTACCAAGTATTACATGTTCCTCAAGGAAAAGGGATTCAAAGGGGAGATAATTATTAAACTTGGGTCAGCCCAGTGTGTTTGCTGCTCATCCTTTCCTTAGGAACTCACATGGGCTTCATTTGTTGTGCCAGAGAAGTGGCTTAGAGTGATCCTGCTGTAGTTCCTGTAGTTATTCTTGTAGTTATTCTTGTGTTCATCCTCCCTGTAGGTGTAGGTGGAGATACAGGTAGGTGAGATCAATAGGGAGGTGTGTTTTTGGTTCCTGGTTTGTATCACACATTGACATGCAATGAATTTGGAGTATTCTCACTCAGTGTCTTACCAACTCTATTCCCAGACATTCCATAAAGAGTAATACACATCACAGCTCAGGAAAAAAAAATCTTGGAAATGAGATCTAAAAAAGACTGGGGAGAAAGGTTAATTGTAGGGATGTGATTTCATTTAAATTTTAACTTAGCTTGAAATAAACGCGTGCCAAAAAAAGGCAACTAGAAAAATGTAAATTTCAATTGCAGTCTTGCTTGGCAGTTCTGCTAAATTTTAGGAGCCTTCCCAACTATAGTAACTCATAATGTTACTCTATAAAACTCCAATTTGCTGCTTAATATTATTGCAACTTAAGACAACAGCAAGGTAATGAAAACTGTTGAGGTTCATGTTTCAAGTGCCATGGCCTCTCACCACAAGGATTGTGTTCTCTTCAAATGCTGACTGCTAATGGGGCCCTTGGATCAAGAGAATAAAGTGTTGGCTGCACTTTGTTCAATAGTGGTGCCACTCACTTCAGGCTTCTTTGAATTCTTTCAGGAATAGTTGAGAGGCCTTTAGGTAATGTCCTGACTCTGCTCTTGATGGAATGCTATTCAGAAAACTTTCCATTCCTGTCCTGGTGGTGTTTTGGCATCTCTCTCTGAGAACAGCAGGCAGAGGCTTTTCTGCTGTTCAAGCACCACTTTCTTTTGAATTCAACTTTGATTTTTGCCCAGTCAAGGATTTTCTCTGTGTGGTGCTTCATAATTACTGGAACTGAAGGACTAAAGGAATTTTTGGTGAAGGCTGAAACAATGCTTGCACTAAGTACCTGTCTGCTTAGGGTGGCTTTGTATGGAATTCAGCAGCTCCTCAATGTGTGTTTAAACTTATATCTGTACACAGAAACCAGGGACAGGGAATAGTTCACTAGGGGTAATGAAGGTTCAGGAAGTGGTAAATTTATGAAAGGATAGAAGGCAACATATTTGGACAGTTTAAGGGCTGCTGACACTGTGTGACCGTGTTCACAGGGGTCTTTGGGTGAGGGAAGAGATGAGGATCTGACTCCATGTTTCAGAAGGCTGATTTATTATGTTATGATATAAATTACATTAAAACTCTACTAAAAGAATAGAAGGAAAAGTTTCATCTCAGAAGGCTAGCTAAGCTAAGAATAGAATAGCAAAGAATGATAACAAAGGCAGCTGCTTCAGACTCTCTGTCCGAGTCAGCTCCGCTGTAATTGGCTATTAATTACAAACAAGCACTTGAGACCAATCACAGATCCACCTGTTGCATTCCACATCAGCAGATAAGCATTTTGTTCTTGAAGCCTCTCAGCTTCTCAGGAAGAAAAAATCTCAAGAAAAGAATTTTCATAAAAAGATGTCTGTGACAACACAGTACCCAAAATAAATTCAATATCCCAGTGCTCTCTTCCTCCTGCTGCACAAACATGAGCAGTGCCCAGTCCTGGATCCAGTCTGGATTTGGGAACAGCTCCTGCACTCAGCAATGCCCAGTCCTGGATCCAGTCTGTATTTGGGAACAGCTCCTACACTCAGAACAGCAACTTTTGGTTCAGCCTTTGTGCACACAGTGCCTGCACTCAGCTCCTGCTGCAGAGCTCTCGCTGTGAGCAGGGATGCTGGCCTAGAAAAGAAGAAAGGTTTTCTTGCTTAGTTTGTGTTTGTTGAGAGGGTGCCGTTTTTTCACACAGCTTTTGTAGTTTCTCTTTGATCATCTGGAAACCAGACCTTTGAGTGCACAGCTTTAACTGTGTTTATACTATCCTGACTTATTATTTCAACCTCTGCTGTTGCTGAGGCAATTTGACTGGCAAAGATCATGGTCCCTTTAGTGTCACTCCTAATTCAACCATGAAATGCTATCTAGTTTACAGGGCAGTTTGGAGGGTTTGTGTGTTTGGTTTTTTCTCTTTTTTTGGTGTTTTGTTTGGGTATTTTTTTTTTTGTTTGCTTTTTTCCTTGGTTAATGTGGTTATTTTGCAAGTTTTGGGTTGGTATTGTTGTTTTTTTTTCCCCCTGGGTGTTTCCATGAGGCCTTTCTGGCTTGAGTGGGGATTGTGTGGCTTTGCATGAGTAGTGCTGTTGGCCTGAACTATTTACTTTTCTTTTGCACTTGGGTGAAAAGACTGAAAACCCAAGAAAAGTTTTCCAGCTGCAGGTAGCTGGGTTGCATTTTTAACACCCTCTTTGGTCCTTCTACGTGGTGGATTTCTATTCTCATTTACTCATTTATAAAAGAATAGGCTGAGCAACAAGACTTTTAAAGGGAACAGGAAGGGCATTGAAAATATGGAAAGAACTGAAAAAAAAACCCAAAAAATTACATGAACAACACAAACAATGTGGTATTACAGGTTCAAATATTCACTAAACCACAGTGACTTCTTGAACCAGTATTCTTTCAAGTAGAGAAAATGAAGGAATATTGATTTTAGTATGGCTATCATATCCTTGTTTTGATGTTTATGGTCTTTTTCTGTTCTGTGAAATCTTTCTAAACTATACTTGCCAGGTGTAGTTCTCTACAAAAACATTTCATTATGCTTTTCTAAGGAGCTCCTAATTTATTTTCAAAGCACCAAAATTATAAGGAAAAATAAATTCACCTTAAAAAAACCCAGGAATACATAAATCACTATTAATATGCAAATTATACATACTAGTATGTATTTGTATTATACATATATATATAAATACAGTTCAGTATCCAGTCCTTCTGACTTGTGGTTGACATGCACTGTTGGATAAAGAGTGAAATCTTGGTTTTGCATAGGTCAGGATTTTAGAAGTCTGTATTTGTTCTTAGTAGTCTGTATTCGTTCTTAGTCTCAACTTTTTTAACAGAGAGAATAAGTGAACTGTAAGTGTGCTCTGTTCTATTCTGCAGCAAGATCCCACCTTGTCCTGAAAGCCAAGTCTTTGTGTTCAACAGGAATGGCTTTCTTGGGACAAAATCCCAAAAACCTCTATGTAGTCCCCAGGAAGCAAGATGGAGAAATAAAACCACACAAAATTTATGTTTTATCAAGCTGACAATAGTTTTGTGCCATCTTGAAGTTCCAGGCTCAAAAAGGAGCTATACTTGGTGTTGGAAGGCAAGTGAAGTACAGAATTCTAAAAGCACTTTAGTCAACTAATTTTTATTCTTTTCACAAAGGCTTGCAGCAAAAAATTGTTTAGGAAAAAAGTGTAATTTCCAGAGTTCCACAGTTTTCCTTGTGTGGGCCTGGACAGGCTGGAGAGGTGGAGCCAGGTTCAAGGGCCTACCCCTTGCCTGAGGCAATCACCAACATCAGGGGGACAAACTCATGAGAAATTGAAGAAATCCCAAGCTGGTATTTTCATATTTGTGCCATGGTATCTGGAGGATCCATTTTATGAGCCAGGAAGTCAAGAAAGGCAAAACTGCTCTGCTGATTTTTAGGATCTTTGTTGTTTCTCACCCCTGGGAGAAGCTGACCTTGTTTCAGGAATGTTTTTCCTCCACATCTGTGTGCTGTTGTGTATTTTGAAGCTTTGATCACCTCTGTTTTCTTTAAAGACAGTGTGGCTTAGGGAGAGGGAGATATAAAACCAAAGTGCATCAGATCACAGGCATTTTCTATGCTCCACTAATACCAAAAATTTGAGCCCTTCCTGGGAAGGAGTGGCTACGGATGTATCCCAAGCATGCAATCAAATGCCATGCAGGCTGTTATTCATAGGTAATGGGCAAAAATACAGAGGAACTTTGTGCTCACAAGTTCCATTTCCACATTTCTCTTTCATGCAGTAGTTCTCTCTGCCTTTGGATTGTTAAGATCTCTCTGAGTACAACACTGAAAGTGAAAGAAGTGGTGTTCATCTCAAGGTCACCTTGGTACTTGAGAGCAGCTGCCCTCCAAAGAGCACATAATGAATAGTTTTATTACCTTGTGGTTGGTTTTCCCTACGTGCTGGAGATTGCTTCATATGCTATCAGCTCATTTCTCCTTTTTTCTTTTTTTTTTCTCCTCCTCTGAACTACTGCTTTCTACAACTGTTTTCATCATTGTTAAAAATCATTTATATAGCACCATAAATTACAGGCACTTTACAAGCAAGGAGTAAGATACTGCCTTTGCCCCAAATACTTTATGGTTCAGATACATCTTTGATATCTGGTGTACCTTTTTTTTACTTAACACACAGCCTGGGAATTTTAAGGTAGATTGCATTAATCTCCTGTTTTATTCCCACAATTTTTCATGATCAAACGATGGTGAGGGCCTTTCTGTGATGCAGATAACCAATCATCAGTTTGCTACTTGCCATAAAGGTATTGTAAACATTCTCCTCACTGAGAATTCCAGGCACATACTTTTGTGCTCATACATTTGCATCTAAAACCTGTAGGCACTGGAAAAAACAAATCTAGCATTTTGGTAATTTAACTCCCGCCTTTATCTTTTTATCTTGACACTCTAACTGGCATTTCCCATTTTTTGGAATGAAATCTCCCAGGAATTTTCACATGCCACAGTGCCCAAGGAAAAACCTGGCAGCATGATCTTGAGAAAAGGTAGTTTATTTTTTGGAGTTTTGGCTCAATTATTAGGCTCCCAACTCGAGGATATCTCATACCTCATTTACACCTGCTTTCACTAATGCAGATATTTAAAATCTAATTGTAGCTATCATTTAATTTGATATTAGGATTTTTTTTTTTGAGTTTACCTGGATGATATTAGTCCAAAATACATTAAAGGTCTGTTACTGTAATTTTTACTCTTCTCTTCCACCTTTAAATACAGATTTTTTTAAAAACCCCAAACAAGCAGCTGTAAATCTAGGGGGGGGAAAAACCCCTGTAAATTCACTTACTAATCTAATTTTTCCTAAGCTCTTGAAAAGTGCAGGTCTTGGGTGCTGGACACCTTTCCAGTGGTGCTCAGCTGAAAATGTGGAATCCAGTGTGGGATTGTGAGGGTTTCTTTCAGTTATGATGATCTTGTAACCAGAGTATCTATTTTACACTGAGAGATAGTAAAAAAATTTGAATAATTATCAGTGCTTAAAATATAGAAAAACTTTTCTCAACTTGTTTGTATGCAGATTTTGGGGTTTTTTTTTCACATGTTGACATCAGAACAGAACAATCATGGTGTGCTAGTGTGGCCATGCAGTTCCTTCTGGTTTGGAAAACAGATCTAATGACTGAAATATATTGGTCTCCCATATTCTATTCAGTATATTAAAATTATAATTCTGAGCCAAAAGTTTTAGAGAGGTTTTTTTCACTAATTTCTCTGAAAATGTAGTAGAGACTCCAAAATAATGCATAATGGTGTTAGGTTTACATTTAAACCTCAGGCTTTCACAATTTTTAAAGAAGTCTGTGGCTTATATGGTATCATATATATAATGATGTGGATAGCATTGGCTTTTTTTAAAAAACGGTTGAAAGGAAAAGAAAAAATCATTTTTCAAATTGATTAATGAAAATATATTTCCATGTCTTATTCAGAATCATCCAAGCTTTATTTTGAAAGCGCTGGCAGACACTGAAGTTATTAAAAAGAGAATAAAGGTCAGTGAGCGTGCATCTGTAATCATACTACCATCAGTGTGGCCATCTAATCTAGAGGAAATTCAGTTGAAACAAAGATTTTTGATGTTATTCCAGTAAATAACAAAAGCAGCTTGATGTTCCTGTGTGTTTTTCTGAACTAAACCCCACCCAAATGCTTGCACTGTTTATTTGCTGTGCTGCTGGCACTAAGGCATGGTATTGATGCACTTGAAATGCATTATGTGGGCACTCAGGCTCTTCCCTGCTTAGGTTCCTGCTGGGAGTGCCTTCCCTTGGCCAGGTGGAGGAAAGAATGGAAAATTCTTGGAATTGGGTTGGAATTTGGAGCATAGAAATAGTCTTAACAGGTGTGTGTCAGGCAACTTTAGTGTATGTTTAATCAGGGGCTGGTGCTCCCTGACCTCAGTGTTTGCATTTCCACAGCCACAGAATGGTTTAATTCAGTTTTAATTCAGTGAGTGAAGGTGGAGACTCACTCAGAACAGAGCATCCTCGTTCAGGGCTCAGGGGAGAACACCAAATATTACCTGTGAGAGGCCAGATGGGCTTTGTGCAACCTGATCCTGCAGCCCAGAGCCTCCCTGCCTGTAAAGAACTGCATTAACAAGCCGTGCTCATGGAGAATTCCCTCCTTTGAAGTGCAGGTCAGGATGGAAAACAAGCCCTGCTTGTTAGCCCTGTGCTCTGAGTGTAAGGTGTTCTTAGGAGACAGCAACTAAACAGAAGCAGGGTACCCCATTCTGAATGGGATTTGTCAAATTGCTACATGACATTTCATGTTAAAAAGAAAAGAAAAAAAAGTATCTTTTGAAAGGCTTCAATATTGTTTACTTGCAAGGCTCAGTTTGCCAAGGTGCTGTGGTTTAGCAAGGTCTCTCTCAGTGAGAAGCAGTAAGTGCTGTGGTGCCTTTGATCAGCATTTTGCAGTTTCCTCTGTGGGGGAGCCCAACTGAGCCTGATGCAGTCCCAGAGAGAAGGGATACCCAGGCTGTCACATCTCTGTGCCCAAGGAGCTGCCCCTGCTCCTCAGGGATGTGCTTTCCTGATAACAAGAGCAGCAGGGTTTGCTCTGCCCCTGGCTGCTGCTCTTTGAGGCTCAGTCCAAGTGCCACCAACCTTCTGTCATGGGAGGTGCCTCTGAGCTGAGCACTGACCCTGGGCTGCAGCAGGATGTTGTGTTGGTGGTTTGTCTCTGATGGAAGGGAGGAACAACCACTCCTTGTGATGCTACTGGAGAATTTCCCTCCTGAGGGGGGAAAAGAAAAAAATCTCAGCTTTCACATGTGACCGTGTTCGCAGGGGTCTTATGTTGAGGGAAGAGACGAGGATCTGACTCCATTTTTCAGAAGGCTTGATTTATTATTTTATGATATATTAAAACTATACTAAAAGAATAGAAGAAAAGGTTTCATCAGAAGGCTAGCTAAGAATAGAAAAAGAAAGAATGATAACAAAAGGCAGCTGTCTCAGACTCTCTGTCAGAGCCATCTGGGCTTTGATTGGCCATTAATTATGAACATCCAAGATGGGCCAATCACAGATGCACTGTTGCATTCCACAGCAGCAGATAATCATTGTTTACATTTTGATCCTGAGGCCTCTCAGCTTCTCAGGACGAAAAATCCTAAAGAAAGGATTTTTCATGAAAAGATGTCTGTGACATCACACATGCACAGAGTCTTATCAGCCTGTACTAGCAGAGGAATCTACATTTTGGTTTGAGACAGAGGTTATATTTTCAAAATGGCACTCTTTTCAGACCGGGATATAGTTTTTTTTTTTGTTTTTTTCAATGTCAGTACCTGTGCATTTGCTGTTGGAAATAGTTAACTATGCATTTTGTTGCTGGGAAAGGAGTATCCAACTGATGTGAACCATGAACCCCCTAGGAAAACAGAAAATACATAGATTCAGAGCATCTCAGAACACCAATTAAATATTTAGTGTACAGGCTGGATCCCTCCTAATGGAGAGTGTCTGAGGTAAACACAGCATCTCTAATGTACAATCAATTTAATAACAGAAAGGACTGGCAGCTCATGGAAGGGGAGAGGATGTATTTTGATTTCAGGCAGAAGAACTGTGTGAGAAGTGAACTTTTTAATTGTGAGGATAAATATTCAGGTAATAAAGCTTTGGTTTGCTGAAGGAATTTCTGGTAGAACTGGAAGGCAGTGGGGGAATGGGAAGTACTCACAGGTTGGTTTGATGATTGTCTGGTTTTCTGGCCTGGTGGTGGCTGTGCAAGTGGGTCTAGAAGCAGAACACTGACATGGTTTGTAATGCTTGAAACACACAGGGAAAACTATTCTGAATCTGAGCTTTTGCAAGAAGCTGGATACACCCAAAAAATTTTTAAGACCGGGAAAAAATATTCCTACAATGTTGGGACATTGGAAGTGGCACAGCGACCTGGTTATCAGGTGCTATCACAATCTTCTGTCCCAGTGTGTTCCTTGGAGCAGTGCTGTCTGCATTTACCAGCTGCTCAGCTACTACAACTCCTTTAGAGTTGTGTCGAATTTAGCTTTCTTCTAGAAACACCTGTACTTCAAAGGCAACCATGTCCTGTTTAAAGAAATCCTAGAAATGAGTTTTGGTGCTTTGAAGCTTCCTGAGTCAACGAGAGCAGACCGTGGATAGAATGCATGGATAGCTGCATTCACAGCCATTCTCAGATGTGCGGTGCTCCAAGATGCCAGGAAGACATTCCCTCTGCCAGACTGCCAGAAAGCACTTCTCATCTCATTTTGTCTCCTGGCATGCCCTGGTTGCCTCTCAGGGTTTGGACTGATGGACAGAAATTTCCCAGTACTTTTGAAGTGATGTCAAAATTATTTGAGGCCACTTCTTAAAATCAGAACCATTTGGCCATGCAAGGGCATACAGCATGTTGCATTTTTTGGGAAAGCACTGATGCAGCCTTAATTATTGTCTCACTACTTATTTGTCTTTAATACACAAATATCAGATTTCAGAAAATGTCAAGTGTTTCTGGAAAAACATAGTCAGAGACCTATTAAAGACACATGTTCTGTGAGTCTCATGGTAGGAGCCAAAAAAAAGAAAAAGAGCAATGGAGAAAATCTGCAGACATCAAGATGATGGAGAGGGTCCTACAAGTCACAAAATGAAAGGCAGGCATAGATGCCCAAAGTGTTTTTGTGGTCTGGAAGGCAGCCAAAGCGGCATTGATTTATTAAAGAGCAGCCTCACGGCTTCCTTTTCTCTATGTGATGGTGCCATTAGAGCTCCTCAAGCAGTCTCTGATTTCCTTGAGAATGAGCAGTAGAAGATGCTGAGGACAGTTGTTGTTTCCAGGCTGATGCCACTGCCAGACCATCACTTTGTGTACCTGGCTGGGGAATTCAGTGTGTAAAGTGTGAGTTCCTGATTGTTAAACACAGCCACTGCTTGTGCAAGAAGTACCCCAGCAGTTGTGTGGGTTTTACACTCTGCAGTTGTGATGTGATGTAAAGAAAACCAACTTTAATGAGACAGCAATAGTGAGCCACCAATTGTCTCAGAAATGCCCAACTCAGCTGTTTTGTTAATGGAGTTAACTCAGGGCTGTCCTTGTGCACTGCTCATACCCTGGCAGTGATTAGCACCTGTAGCATCAGCTTTTTGTCTGCTTTTGTAGATATCTCAATCCTCTTATGTAACTCCTTTTCTCTCTGAATAGCCAGGATTAATTTTGTAGTTTTCCATTCCTTGCCCCTGCAGTGCCTCCCTAAAACCCTGTCCCTGTGTCTCCTCCTTTGTCACTTGTCCTGCCTGTTTGTCACTTGTCCATGGGCAATACCTCCGCCAGGACACTGCTGCAGAGGCTTTTCTGATACTGTGAGCAAATCTGGAGGTGCTGCCCAGTATCAGAAAAGCCTCTGCCCAGCCTCATTGGTTCTGGTGCTGTTCCCAGGAGTTCAGGTGGCACAGGAGCAGATTTTTCACCTTATTTTAAGGCAGGGTTGCTGTACAGTGGTGCTGCCATCAGCTCTGGGAGCAGAACTGTGCTCAGCACACACTGTGGATGTGCCTGTCCCTCACCAAATCAAAACACTGATATAACCTTATAACTGTTCTCACCTTGTTAGAAAACAAGTGAGAGGAGAAGACAGAGCATGAATTAGTTTTGTCAGATCTATAGTCAGAAATAGCAGCTGATAGGTTTGCTGTGATAAGCTCTGTGTGATGGCTCTGCTGAAAGGTAGGCTGCTCCATGATTTACTGAACTATTAGAAGTGGTAAAACTGATCCATTTGTTATCATCCAGTGCATAAAGACTTCAGGATTTAAGGAGCCTGCACTAAATAACAAAGCAATTTATATACTCATAAACTGAAAATTACAGGGAAGAAGTCCTTAAGTCATTGGTAATAGGAGCCTTTTATCATATTAGTGATGATTACCAAATGTTAACCCCTACTCCCTTTTTTAAAACCAAATCTTACTTTAGAGTAGTTGCAATTACTTAAAAGAACTCCTGGAGACAACTTTGTATTGATTTATTATGCAAGTGTGGCAAGTTTTATTTATTTATCTGAGTGCCATCCCTCTCCCAGCCCATCAGGTGATGTGAGCTGATGGATGGCTCTGCCAGCAGCAGCATGGGGCTGATGTCACCTGAGCAATGGGATGAGCTGCCTCCACTCCTGGGGAGCACTTCTTTACCCAAAGCAAATTTGAGTGTAATATCTTGAGAAGAGATTTTTTTTCCGTGCTTCAATAACCAAATAATAGTTAGCAATAGTTGGTTTCAGATTAGTCTGTTCTAAGGAGAATATAATTATGTGTCCTACTGTGAAGATGGAAATACCCTCTGCCAGGTTTTAGAAATGCATTATAAGATTGTGAGTTGTCTTTGTGTTCTCTTGAAGCAAAGATTTTATGGGTACAGGAAAGGAGATGTTGACTAAAGCTAAGCAAACATTTGCCTGGAGGTAATTTTACTGATGACATTAGTTTCTTTTTTCTGCTCCAGAGTGTCCTGAGATACTTAATTCATTCAATTTCATTCAACCAATCTAAGTTCTCAAGGAACAGATGAATTGGGAGCCACTTGTTACCAGTACTCAATATTTGATATCCAGCTTGCTTTATTTAAATGTGAATGATTACATGCTGAAACAGAGTTGTTTCTTTTTGTGAGCTGTATAAAGTAAAGCAAAGTATCTAAAATCAAGATTTGCACACACACCTGGCTGTTGTAGGAAAGAAAATTGGAGAGCCATACTAACATTTCTGGAAATTTAGTTAAAACTCTTTTCTTGCAGCATATAAATTCTGATCCCACTGTCCTTGTGTTAAACTTTTCCATCACAAACATTATTTAAGTAAATTCAAATGCATCATCAGCCCACAGTAACACTGATCAGACTGAAGCTGGAGTCCAGCTGAGATCCTAAACCTAGGAGGGATTATGTGAGGTTTTCCTGTGGTGCCAGAGCTCTCTTTGGCAGAAATGTTGGCTGAGTCTGTTCTCAACAAAAAGAGTGAAGAAGCAGCAGCAATAGCACCTGCCATTGAAATTATGGATTGATTGAGCTGTTACCAACTGAAGGATGATCACTAATCATTTGGCTTAATTATAGTTACTTAGTTACCCTGAGTTTTGTCAGGATGGGATGTTTGAGTGTTGGGAGAACTTAGCCAGACTTTGTTCCAGGCACATCACAAGTGAAGTGTTTGTACCAGACAAAGGGGCAAGACCCCTCATGGTTTTCTTCCCATCACTTTGCTGTGCTAAGTGTTAGGAAAATTCATCCACAAACACCAAAGGTTTATGTCTTAAAAGGAGACAGAGGAGTCCTTTTACTTTTTTCCAATAAAGGGAGAAGCCATGGGGCTTTCCCCTGGGGTCTCTCAGATTTTTGGGGGATACAGCCTCCCTTTTTATCCCAATTTCCCAGCCACATTTCCCTTCTCTCTTTCCCCACTGGCTGAGGTACTTGAGAGGTACAGACTTCCTAAAACATCTAATAGCCAAGATTTCCCTCTAATGTATAACCATCCCTTTTCACTTTTAATTCTTATGGAATTTAGGAGTTTTTTCTCCGTTGTTTCTTTCATCTTTCAATATCCAGTTTCATTTATCAGCCAACCTAAAGTAAAAGCAAATATCTTTTGTAAAAGCAAATATTATTTGTAAAAGCAAATATCTTTTTCCATTCACCAATCAGTGGAATCCTTCCCTTTGTTTATCTCTCAGTGCTGGTTTTATCTACCAGCAGACCCACAGCTTTCTGGAAAGACAAATCCACTATTCCTCTCATAAGGAAAGGGAAATCAAAATTTCATGCTGCTGGTTCTATGGGCAATGATCAGCTTTGTGCATCCCACACGTGCGCCATGGAATGAGAGATTGGGGAAACTCCCATGTGCCCCCATCCTGCTTGTCCCCCTTGCACTGAGCAGAATTGATCACAGCCAGGAATCCTGACTGGGGGTTTGGAATTGTGCTGAGCTTTAGTGACCAGGAGTTTAAATTGTGCTGAGTTTTAATGAGCAGGTTGTTGGCTGCTTGCTCCTCAGGCTTTCCTGGGACAATATTCTGACCTTGCTGTAGAACAAATGAGCACAGAAACCAATTTCTTGCGTCAAAAAGGACAGAAGGGCTAAAGCAATAGAAATTAATTGAAAATGGGAAAAAAAAGCAAAAAAAAAAAACCAAAAAAACCCAAAACCAAAAAAACAGAAACCAAAAACCAACCAAACAAAAAAGCAAACAAAGCAACAACAACAAAACAAAAAAACCCCACAAAACCAAAACCTGTGTGGTGAAAACACAGAGTTTATAAACTAATGTAGCTGTTTTTATAAACACAGAATTTATAAACCAACATAAAGTTGCACTTCAGTTGCTCTTTTGCATTTATGCTGAAATCCAGAAAAGCGAAATCCAGAAAAGCAAAAGCCAGAAAAAATACAGCAAAACCCACCCCCTTAAAACTGCAGTGACACAAGAACAGATTAAGGACTTGTTTTGTTTCCTTACCTCCAAACAATTTGCAGTTTTTCATTTCATATACAACCATAATAGATGAGGCTGTTAAGGTGTGGAAATTAGGCACAAACACAAATATTTCTAGCCTTCTAAATGCTTTGAATTATTTTTTGTATTCTGTGTAAATTATGTGAGATTTTAACGTTGTTGTAGCTTGTGTATCATGTGCATCATTTGTATCTTTCTTGGGGAAGCTGAAGTAAAAGAAACCAGTAATGGCAGTGTAATCATTACCATCACATTCCCTCCCTCCTTTATCAGGCTTTTTGGTTTTTAAGAATTATTAAATCCCTCTGGTTTAAGTTTGGAAGAACAGAGATGTTAGTTGAAAATATAAACTCATTAAAGTGAGTAAGTTTTGTCTTTGCAGTCCCTTAGTCAAATCTATGATTTTGATACCCTTCTATATGGTCATGTAGCACCTAGAAAAACAGATTATACCATCTAGCACTGAGCTTGTTTTAATATTCCTGCAGTTCCTAGGAGTCTTATATCCCTTGCAAAAGGAGGAACTTAGTCTGCATTTTCTTATCTTCCAATGCAGTAAGCAGCAATATCAGTGCTATTTCCAATCTTCTGTGTCATTAATAAATATGCCAAGATATGTCTGTGAATTATGGCCCTTTAATAAGGTAATGGAACTCCTAGAACCTAGAGCTTGATTTTTTAGAAGTGGGAACTGTTTAGGTGCCAATAAGAATGTGCTGATCACATATACAACCAATCTTGATTAATTATGAGTACAAATTTTATTGCTCCTTGTTACTATTACCAAGTATTTTTATCTACCCTTAATATCTCAGCAATCCCTTGTGATTCTGTAGGGAAAATAAGTGATATTGTGATTGATTATAGAAGTTCAGGCTGTGGTACAAGCTCACACAGCAATGCTGATGCTGAAACTGTGACAGTACCTGAGAGCCCCATGTGAACATATTGGGGAGCATCAGGGGAGCTGGGCCATGACAGCAGCAAATAGCAAACACCCAGATTGGTATCAGAGTTTCTGACTGCTGTTTTTTAAAGAACACCAAGGTTCTCATTGATTTCAGCAGCCTTTGACCTGAACTCCATGTCAGCTCTTCTGGACCAGCCTTTGTTAAAATGATTGTGGTCACTACCTTCAATTTACTTTTTTCACATTGTTTGCAAATCCAGAACATGTAAGAAGTGACCTTAGCAAAGAGGGTTCAGTTTAAACTTCAGCCATAGGTGCAAAAACCAGAGCAATACACCTGGTTTTAGTCTTATTTTATCCACCTTTTTCTACCTGCACAGGAACTACAGCTGATCTAACAAAGTATTGAATAATATATGTGTGAAAAATAAAACACTTCAAATGAATGGTATTTTACAGCAGCATTACAATTTGTTCCTCTTGTTTGGAGGAATAAGATGTGAAGAATTGGCTGAGTAACCAATTTAATAATGAAGAGGGTTTAGAATACAGAGAGAGGAGTTGAAAGCCTTGGGACATCATTCCCTGAAGTTTCATAGGCTGCCTGTGCTATGCTCCAAAACGGGGAAATTTTGATACAGAAGTGATTTATAGGCAATACCTGTGCGCAGTCTTTTATCACATTAATAAAATCTTTAACTAGTCTTTGAAAATTCTAAAACCTCCTGTGTTCAGTTGAGGTGCACAGATAGAAAGAGCTGCTGGCTGGCAGATGTTCAGATACATTATCAGAAAATGTATTTTCAGCCTAACCAGTATAATGTAATTCATTCTAACATGATGTTTCAGGTTTATTTCAGTGTAACTGACTACAGAACACAGTGCTCTGTGCAGGAGACTAAAGGAGGTGACTGGGTTAGGCCTGGTACAGAGCTGAGTATTGGTGGTAAACTGACAGATCATTTAAACAACTCAAAACTGGAAACAAAAGGGTTTTCTTTTCCACTTGTAGTCTGCCCAGGTGAAGGAAGTGGCTTTGTTTCATAAGACTGCACTAAACTTATATAAATGTTATTCTTGTTGCACATTACATTAAAAATTATCACTTAAGGAACTGCTGTGTTAAATCTTTGCCTTTTGCCTCCGCTAAAAGAGGCAACAACATTTTGGCTGGCTGTAGTATTTTACAGATGAAGCATAAATAGCTCTGTGTGTGTGTATGTATGTGGTTATCTGTATAAACTTCTCTGTTGAAATCTTAGCATGAGGTGCCACACGAATTGATTGCTTCATTTTGCTGTTTAATCAGCTCTGAACTGTCAGTGCCACAGCAGTTATTTGTACTTGCACTTCACCCTGGTGGCAGATTCCAGTTGGTTTTGTGCTGTGGATTTCAGTTTGCTCCCCCCAGCCTTGCTTTGCTGTTGAATCTCCTCTTTATGGGCTCTTTCAGCAGGTGCTTCTCCATTTGCCACCTGCCCTGGTGCAATTTAGTTAAAGTATTTTAATTATTTAGGTGACATTTTACCTTGTATGGTCAGGCTGAATATGTAAATGGATTGGAGTCTTTAGGTAAAAAGAATGGGATAATTTTATTTTTTTTAAGAAGTGAGGGGTTTGTGATCAAAGATAAGAAATAAATAGTCAAACACAGAAACAAAGCAGAATTTCTGTTTAATCTCGTTCCCATCACCATTTTTATATCTTATCTCTTCAGTAATTATTGATTTATGATATGGAGTTGATGCATTTGGAAGAGAGACTGTGTGAATAGCTCTCCACATCAGGACCCAAAATGTGCCATGCTCAGGGTGTGGCATGCACCAGTTCACAAGGCCAGGCGTGATTGTCAAACCCAATCATGCAGCCTTAAAAGTAAATAAGATTTGTCTCTTTTACATTTTAAAATTGTGTCTCAGCTGAGGATGATGTTAATTAATTTACTAATGATATTGTATGTTTCAATGAGATGGGTTAAATGAGTTAAAAGTATTTTCTTGTAGCAAAGGATAAAAGTCCAAGTGTCAATCAAAAAAAAATCTCGAGTCCCTTGCATGCTCACATTATTTACATAATATATATTTAACTTTAAAAAAAAGAGCCAAAGATGCAGTTCTCTCTATTAACCTTTATTAAATATGCAAATCACAATCACAACTTTGATTTTTAAGTATCTATTACAGTGAGAAAAAAAAAATCCTACCAAAAATAAATCAAATCACCCCAAACACTTCTGCTGTTGTCTGATTTACTGTTTGCACTCCCTGTTTCTGGTGCTGGCAGCAGGAAGAGCAGCAATAACACAGTGGAGACAGTAGATGGCTGTAGAAAAGTGTGTTGAGCACTCCTGTGTGAGCGTAATAAGATTGGGAAAGGCCTTGACCTGACTGGATGCAGCTTTTATCTGAAGTACATTTAAAGAGATAAAGGAGAAGCAGGGTGCAGTACATGTTCCTTTCTTTTCTGTAGGAGCTTTGCTTTGAGTTTAAAAATTTCTCAAATGCGGGATTTGTGAACTGGGTCCTTCAGCAGGGAGAGGTAATGGCTCCAGAGCCACCAGAGTCACTCTGAGGATTTCCCCCCTCCCTCAAGGCGTCTTAGAAATCCTCCTGTAAAATTCCTACAGAGGGGGCGTCTGTGGATCCCATAATAATAATCAGGAAGTGGTAGATTCCCATTTATTTATTTATTATTACTTTTTTTTTTCTTTCCCTCTCCCCCCCCCTCCTCTCCAGTGTAGTTGGCTGCCTTTAGTGCACGGACCTGCTCATTAAATAGATACACCAAGAACTGTTACCTAAGCAAGCTTGACAGTAAAGAAAGGACAGACTGAGTTAGGGAGAAAAAGGGAAGAAAAAAGACAGCCTGAAGCAAGTCACTTCACACGCAGAAAGAGCCACTGAACGAATGCTGTTCTCATAAACAAACTAAAAAAAATACCTTGTATAAGAAGAGAACTGTGAGGACTTGACAGAAAAAAGGCAAGATTCTCTACCCACTGTTTTCAGTTTTCCTTCCAGACATACTTGGTGAAGTAAGGAGACTTCTGTTTGCTGACAGAGCCCTTGATTTCTTTCAAGATGATGATGTATTTGTGGGTAGGTAGTGTCTCTCTCCGTGTCAATCTTTTGTTAATACATGGACTTTGGGCGCGTGGATTTTAGCCTGTAGTTGCAGTATGTTGTGTGCTCCGGGAGGTGTGTGTGCTGCAGGGGAGCGTGGCTGGGGTGCAGTACCTGTGCTTGCATTTCCAGGCAGAGTTTAAACAAACCGGGTCATTTACTGAAGCTGGGATTTATTTTCATGGTTTGCAGGATGTGGCAACGTGCACTGCTTTCTTTTCAATGCCTTAGAACGTACTGCAATCGTGTGAGATTCACTGTGGGGTTCAGTTACAAAGCGAATGCTGCATCACTTGTGGCTGCTCAGAATTTGCTTTCTTTGTAAGAAATGAAACAATCTTAATGTGATTAAAACTTCTAATGTGTGTTACTTAACCCAGTTGCTTTTATACGAATTGTCACAGTCTGTCTTGGCTTTTGAAGTTTTTGGCAATTGACAACTGCAGATAAAGAAATAGATATTTTGTTCCTATTTCTGTGATTTTATATTCAGTGCTGCTCTGATTCCTTGCAGCAAAATCTGCTCACCTTAAAAATAATGTTGTGTTGTAGCATGTATGTTTTGAATTAGCAAAGCTATTAACCTGTGTATTCATCCAGGTTTTGATACAGAATGTTTTATTTCTTAGCAAAACAAACCCACAAAGAAATCACTGAACAAATCTGCATACTTAAAAGCTTTTCTGTGTTCCCCTTCAAAGCCTGTACATCTTCTGGGAAAATATTTTAAACTAATCTCATTTGACAATCTATTTATTTATTTAATTTAAATGTATGTAAAAATAGGCAAGTGTGCAGCTTATCTGGGCCACCTCTGCAAAACAGGCTGCAGAGGAGCAGCACTGAATTCTCTGAGATATTATCAGAAATCACTCCTTCTCCTTATAAATCACTCGTGGTTCATGCTGTAAATCTGCCTTTATGCTTTCTTCTCATTTCTCTTGACCCTCCACTGTATCTTGGTAACTTTTGCAAAAGGCACTGCATGCAGACTTTAAAGTTTGTTTTTTCAGTGCTTTGACCTGTGCTATCGTTTTGGGAGCTCACCAATCACCGAGCCTTATGATTTTGTCTTTTTCTTTTTTTCTGGGTTCTGTAGTACAAGTCCCTGGAATTTTCACCAGTGTGTCCGTGCCTGACTGCTGCTGGTTTTTAACCCTTAGTGCCATCCTGTATTGAAGCTGCTGGTGCCGGGATTAATTTCATTCTCCTTTTAGATCTATAAATCAGATCCCTCAGTTGCAGCAGTGGGTCTTTCATTCACTTTGTGCTGTGCTGTTAGAGTTGCCATCTCCAAAGGAGAGGCACAGTAACTATGTGAGGATAAGCCCTTATTTCTAACATGCACACTGAGGTGAAAGGATGTGCATTATTGTGTATTATTCTGTTTCTCTGTGGCACAGGCTCAAAAGGTTTGAAACCCAGGGATCTTCTCCCTCCCCAAGCCTAGTAATCATAGTTAATTGGAAAATTCAGAGTAATACATTTTCTTTCAGGTAGCCATGCAGATTTCTATCACTTTTAGTGCACTGTATTTTTTATTTTTTATGAACTTTTCTAGTTATTCTTTTTAGAGATGTATATAAATACTTTAAGCAGAGCAGCCATAGTACCAAGCAGTTTCTGATGGTACCAATTCCTGGTTTTCAAAGCTCCTAGTAATTCATATAAACGTTTCAGTAATTAATGTTTCACATTTAAAAGTGTGTTCATTCAATTTTTGTTTAGTCCTTTTTACTCACATTATATGATGTCTGTTTTGTTCTGGTTTTCTGAGTTGCTGAATTCTTTAAACAGTCCCTCTCTTTTGGCATTTCTACACCTGAGTATTGAGTATTCTTCCCATTTGCAACTGAACTTTTCTAGTGTAAATTTTTTCTATAAAATCTCAAGATTAGTAGGAAGAAGCAGAGAATAAACATTTTTTTAATTGTAGCAGAGCGTTATTACTTTGTGGGTTTTTATGGAAATAGAGGATTTGTATTAATGGATTTTTTTTTTCTGAAATGTTGATTTTTAAACACTATACATTGTGGCAATGCATAGGTAGCTAAGATGCAGCATATGGAAAAGATGCAGTAGGTAAACAAGAGACTTTCAGTAGATGTAGGTGCAAGGTATAAACTCACAGCAGCACTTGAAATGCTTTCTCCTGACATCACATCAATTTTTTATGTAATTATAAAAAGCTTCTCAGCAATATTATTAAAATTTAAAGTAGCCAACTTGTGCGAAAATGTAATCTTCCCTTTTTAAAGGGCTTAAAATTAACCTATTACTTTGACTGAGATTTTTTCAGACTATTCACTCATTTATGTGGCAGTGCTTACCTGTTGTTTCATTTCGTGTGTAACACAGAAACATTTTGGATATTTACAAAGTAAAAGGAAATTTTGATTTCTTCCCATTCTCTAATGTCTTACTTAGACATTATCCTGGAACAGTTTGATGTCTTTTTTTGTTTTAATTCTATTGATGACAGTGGTATCAAGTTCCTTTTATTGCAAGCTGAACATGTTTAGCTAACTTAAAATATTGTGCAGGAGTGCAGAGCACAGACACTAATTCAGTCTGTTGAATTAGTGATTAAGTGTTGTTTTTTAAACTTATTTCAACATTTCAAAAAGTAGAGAAAGATTTTAGTATTGTTAACCCTGTCAAAGGAAATCCGTATTTGTTGTCATCCTAAGCAATTAAATGATGTTTGTATTTATATTTTCGTTCTTCCCTGGAAAAGGAGATCTCTTTTTGGTCTGGTACTTCATGCATAGGAATCAGAGTGTGCTGTAGGAATCAGATTTCAGCAATGTCAGAGTTCACACTGACCAAGAAACTTTGAAGGCTTTCAGGCATTACTGATTTAGGAACCAGTGAAACCAGAAGGGAATATATTCTCTCAGAGGGGTACAGACCCTTTTACATCTGCTCCTGCTGCACTTTAATACTCCTTTCTCCCCAAACTGAGGTGGTTACAGTGACTCAGGGTGCTCTGGATCACTGCAGGTGATGATTCCCATTTCCTGTGTAACTCACCTCCCCAGAGCTGATGGGACTTGCTGAGAGGGGAGCAAATATTGGTGTTGGGGTTTTTCCAGTTAGAGGGTTCTGAAGCTGCTGACTCGTGCTTAGTGTGGAACTTTTGGTGGCTGAAAGCTGAGATTGCTCCCAATCTTTCAGAGCCCCCTCTTTCTGTACTCTGTTCCTCCTCCTCTTTTTCATAGTTTGAAAAATAAGCCCAGTTTATCCACATGACAGCACAGGCAGCTGCTTGATTCCCCAGCAAACAGTTCCATGGCTGGCTGTTTTCCATCTGGTTGTTCAGTTCCCACCGACCTCGTGTTCAATTTTCATATTCTGAGTTAGGAGTCAAGCATTTAAAGTCACTGCATGTCATGAAAAAAATCAAATGTTGTAGGAAAAACTGGAACAAAATCATTGGTAAATATATTTTTAAATTAAAAATTGTTAGCTTTCCACACTTGCTTGTATGCTACAATGCTAGACTAAAATTACCTTAATGTACCATAATAGAGTTTGATAAATTTTATAAACATCTAATTAATGTCTGCTTAGTCAGAGTAGTGCTTCATTCCTGTCAGTCTGCTGTTCTTTTTAATAATAGGCAATGAGTTGTCAGAGATTTTGTGTATATTTAGCAGAGATTTTTTTCAGTAGCAGCTTCAGAATGATACTTGATCAAACAAGGCAGAAAGCATGTCAGCAAATGAAATTTGGTATTTTTCCCAAAACTAGAGTAGGCAGATACAGAGAAACAGATTGAAAAAAAAATGTGTATGCAATAGCAACAAGATAATTTCTTCTGGCAATAGGACACTGTTTTGACAACTCTGTAGAATAAAGCTTTTGGGTCCAATACAGAGAATTGTACTTGTCTGAATTAACAAAATGTTCCTTAAATGAACATCTGGGAAGAAGTCTGGAAGAAAAAAGAAACAGACTCTAGCACAAATTTAATCTGGATATTTAGGAATTTAAACTCCTTTATTGTTGCATTTCTGGTGCCTCTCCTATTTAGAGGCATCCTAATACACATATATGAGTCTGTGTCAGCTCTCATATTCAAAAGCAGATGGTATTTTATTCAGCTGACCAAGGTCTGCGTGTTTTTGTGCACCAAATGTGTGCAGGCACAGAGTGTGCCTTGCTCCTGGCTCAGGGAAGGGTGTCATTTCCAGCCCAACTTGTGCTCCTTGTGTGCTCAGTGCTGCAGGACACCTTTGAAAAGGCTTTTTTTCTAAAGGAAATGAGAACCCTAAACAGATATGAGGATGACTAAAATTATAAAGGAACAAAACCTTAGAATTTTTTAAATTGCAGTAAGGAACAAATATAATGCTCATTTTTTTTTTTTTTTTTGGGTAACTTGACATACTGTGTATTTTGTAGCGTTGAAATTGTGGGCATTAAGCAGAGGATTGCTCTCTTCAATGAGGAGGTCCAAAAATGCCCTGGACTAAGACAAAATGCGCTGCTGAGTGTGCCTAAAGAGCTACAGACAGTGAGATCCAGCATGAGCTAAGCTGAAAGAGTAAATGACTCTGCTGAAAACAGTCAGAGGAACACTTCAGCAGTATAGATTTTATTGCATAGAATTATAGAGTAATCAAAGTATTTAGATCCTATTAGTTAAGAAAAATCAAACATATTAGCAGAAAAGCTGCAGATATCTTCAGAGTCAGTGATTCTCATTCTGATTTCCACTGAGACCTTGAATAAAACATGCAGCTTCATCCTCTGCATCTGACTGCCTGACCACTGATGTTGAATAAATGTGTACCTTTTATTATTAACACAGAAAAATACAAAATGATTTCATAATAGAGTATGCTGATGTGAATAGTAAAGATCTTCAACGGTACCTGGCTCAATAAACCTGAATAATGAGGTATTATAATTTATAAATCTACAGTCTTGATGGCTAAAATAAAAGGACTGACAGAGGTGTTGAATGAAAATAGGATTACAATTAGTTATGGAGGAATCTAAGACAATTCTCAGTAGGTTGTCTTTATGCCTCTATTGGAACACACACATACTTAGCTTAAAATGATATGTATAATACCTCATGTTGTGATGACAAAGCTAAAAATCACACTAGCATGCAAAGCATGAAGACATTCAGCAAAATCACCTTTTTCAGTATGAAAGGAGAAATGAAACAGAAGACAAAAGCAATCCCAGTTCAGAATATTTGACAGTAACTTTTGGTCATCGGGTACGTTCAATTCTCGAAGGATTTTCTTGCCCTGCTATGGTATTTTGTAGAACATCATTCTGTTGTTGATGTGGGGTAAGAATGGCAAGAGAACAAATCAGGATGATGCTCTGTTATGTCCAGCTCTGTAGACAGGCAAGCAAGCCAGTTTTGGTTTGTAAAAACAATTTACATTCCTTTAGAGACCAACACACATAAGTGTTTGATGAAACTGAATTTAAACAGTATCAAACTGAGCTTAAGCATCAAGAATATATTTATTATCATTACTAATTCTTGCAGCAGAATCAGTGCATTTTGTGTAAGGTAGCATGACTGACTTGCTCTGCTCTCTTTAGAAGTTGCATTATATGTTCTGTATAGTTTAATTGCCAAATCTGCTCTCCCCCCTTCCTTTAGCAGGGAGTCACACTTGTCCAATTAACCTTATCTTCATCGTGTCCCCCTTAATAACCCTGCTTTCCATCAGAGCTCTGAGTGAGCTGTGTGGGTCTCTTTGTCAGTGCAGGGATGTGTGAGAGGAAAGAATTGAACAAAGGCTGCATAGAATGGGGCTGGGTGAGCAGGTTAGAGCCCTCCTGTTGTCCCAAGATTATTATCTCTTAGTGGAAATCCTTCCTGAGCACCACTTGTGGGACTGGTGGGTTTGCAGAACCTCAGCTGCTGTTGGAGGCAGAGGAATGAACAAGTCCTGCAGACTTTTTTGGGCAGCTGAGGAACCTTGTTTGTGTCTTGAGATTAATATCTGGATGCGTTCCTTTTGGATATTTATTCCAGTGAAGTGTGCCTGCTGGAGAAGCTGTCATAGTCCCTAACTAAAAATTTCCTTATCTTTTCACTGTAATGTGCAAGTGCCACTAAGCTGGATTCACCTTTTATAACTAGTCAGGCTGTCTCACAGTTTAATCAACAGAAGGGGATGTTTACTAATCCAAGTCTGGGTATCTATTCACATCTTTTGATGTCTTTCCATATGACTTCCTTTTCCCCTTCTGCTCCTGGATTGAGATTCCTTCCTTGCCAAAGAGTTGAATCTGTGTTTGGATCCCTGTCATAGCCTAGGATGGGAATCCACCTGTTCTTACTGCAGCCAGAAACTGAAGGCCAACATTCCTGCAGAAATGACTGCTTATCAAAGGTTTCTTATACACCAGGTTTATTTTCCCCATCAGGATGGCAGCTGTGTCATGGGCTGGAGCCAGCTAGAAACCAAATTCCCTCTCACTCTCCACCTCAGGGAAAAACTAGAGTGAGAAAGTTGATGAAAGAGCAGGAAAACAGAGAGATCACTTCTTGATCACTGTCACAGACACACAGACTTGCCTTGGAAGAAATGACATAATTTATTGCCAGTTATAATTTCTGCCAATTCAGTATGTCAATTTAATTTCTGGTTCAGGTAGTGGAAAACAAAACCAAGACCCCTTTTTGTTATCACCACAAGTAAAACTCCTATTCTTCAGCAAGGCAGTGAGTGACATGGAGGGATTGCAGTCAGGACACAGGAGTTTATCTCTTCAGCTCCTTCTCATTCTTGCTGTGCTCCCTGGGTGTTCCTCCATGGGCACAACACAGATTTAAGTCAGCCAAATACATCAGACTAAGTCTGATCATTGGCATTTCAAGTTTTCTTCACACATTGTTGTGTTTGTAGAGTTTTGTGCATTTCATCTTTTGTGATATGTGTATATATATAATATACAGGGACTCCTTTGATAGGAGACAAGCTGATATATGTTTGAATTTTACTTTTTAGTGAACTTCTCCTCAAATATAATTATAAGAATTCGAGGAAGGATAAAATGTGACAACATATTTGTGAATTGTGAGATTTAGCAGAGACTGAAGTAGACCTTATTATTGATGTGCTTCCTGCTTCATTAAATTCCCCTTAAGGTTTGCAGCATGGATATGGATCATTTGCAATAATAATTATGCAGTGATCGATTGATTGTGTCTGACATTGTACTTGTCACCTTGAAATGCAAAAACCATTTATTTTCCAGTGTGTGAACATTCCTCTCTAACATCAGACACCAGCATGCACCAGCTGGTGTTAGAGAGGGATGCATTTGATAAAGTTGGGAACTTCATCTTCACCTTTACCTAAAATGAAGTGCCACTTGTCATTTTACAAAAATGGAAATTGCCCAACCAGCAATGGTTGTAGATTAGGAAGCAAAGTCTAAGTTCAGAGGGATTGTTAAAATGGAATATTTGTATTTTAATTGGTTCCTGTGTGTTACAAAATGGGGTTTTCAATAAGTCTGTGCTGAGATGGGATGCAAAGAGCACACCTGATAAAACTGAGGTCTCTGCTTTGGGAACTGCTGTGTGTCTGTCTGCCTCACTGAGACCTTGATTCACAGCAGTATTAACTGGAAAATCAGCAAAAAAATGCTTCCACTGTAGCCATTCTCTGAGTAAAATGCTGTACATTTCATGTTTTGAGTGGTGTAATCATCATGACAATGTAATCTTCCTTTTATTAAGAATATTTGTAGCAATGAATGAAATTCTGTCCTTTGGGCTTTCAGAATTTTGTTTCTATTGAAGTTGCAGTGAAGCAGCTGCTTGGTGGCTGCAGTTAAAGCGAAGTTAATCTGAGCTTTCTCAACTAATATTAAAGCAACAGCCAAGGGAAATGTTATTTCTACATATTCCACTTGGAGCTTTTGTAGAGCATCCATTGGTATGGAATAGGAAGTGAGGACCAAAACTATGTTTGGTGAGATGAGGTTTGATTAAAAAGTGACTTTTTCAAAGCCAAAAACCTGGCTTTAGATTGCATCAAACCAAATATTTATTACTACTTTAATTTGAGATTTAAACTTTTATTCAGAGGCCTGGTTTACCTGAGCTTTGGTTTTTTATAAGCAGGGTTTTTAAAACAAATGTATGGGATTTTTAGTTGAAAAAAACCTCAAGTTTTAAGATTGTCAACATTCTTTAAGATGAAATGGTGTGCAGATAATTTTATTCCCTCCAAGGGTGAACAAAAATAAGCATATGAATTAGAATATGGAAATATTTAATATATTGATTCTCATACAACCAATTTGAAGAGTAACTGCAGTGCTAATGGTAAGGTGGCAATGTTGGTTGTACTGCTGATTTAAAAATTAGCAAATCTAGTTTTTATTTTTATGGATACTGAATAGAGCTTACAAAACTGCTTTAAAAGTGTGATGTAAGAAAAATAATTCAATTTTTTAAGCAGTTATTTTTTACGCAACACATGTGTAAGATAACTGAAACACCTAACCTGAAGAAAGGTTTCAGCTGTGCTGTTTTCAGCTGAAAATATCCCAAATCAGTGATATGAATTTGTAGAAGAATCTGAAATAAATTGCCCCACCTGGTAACACACCCAATATATCCCGTTCTTGCCCATTGAGTTGTAATTGGAATATACAATTACAATTAACTTTTTCTTTCAGTCTATGAGAATTGAATGAGAAACTCCTAATTATAAATGCAAAGCCCAGCTGGAATTTCTTACTTATTTTCCATGTTCTTTATCCAGAGAAAACTGAGGGAACTTGATTTTGTGAGGAACACTCACAATGGCCATGAGCGTTTCTCCAGTTGTACCTTCACACTCCAGTCTTGTCTGGAAATGCAGCATCCCAGCAACACCAGGAACAGCAGAGGAAGAAGGAGAAAACAATAAATGCCACTGAAAGGGAAATGAAAGGAGAATATTTAAGATCAGGACAGTCACTGTCCTTTTCATTTAAATGTGAAGGAATTGTGTCCTCTTGACATCACTAAGGTTCAACTTCTAAAGCAACCCACAGGGTGAACTTATTTTTAGTCTTCATGTGTTTCAAACCCTATTTGCTGTCATAGAATCTGGAGTAACTCTGCGATACTGTTGATAATAATGTTTAATAATATTAATGTCTTTACTGTGCTATGCTTTGGTTGTAGATATAGACGGCACCACCCTCTCAGATGAGGTAAATCAGTTCTAACAGAGACCATTCTAAAAAAATCTTTATTTTTTGGTGAGTGTCATTTTGGCTGAAAGGCAATTTAAAACTTGCTGTAGAAAAGGGTCTGTCTTACCCTCCTGGTGGGACTTGGTTGCAATTCTTTGAATTGGATGGTTAAGAGTCAGAGTGTTTTGGTCATTTTTCTCTTCCCCTGTGTGTCTGGCAACATGTTTGATGACTCTATGGGCAGCAGCAGGATAATAATAATAAAAATAGGATGCAAATTTTGATTTGTATGTGGGATAATTCCTCATGAGAAGTAGGACAAGTAGAAGAGGTTACTCTCAAGCAAGGGAAGAAAGCTGATCTAACACAAAGACAAAATTACAAATGCTCTAGGAAAAAGGTGCTGGAGACAAATGAGGAATGTGGAATTAAGTCTTGTAAAGACTAGGAAGGTAATTTAGTAATACATACAGGCCTAGCTGAGGTGGCATAAAACATCTCATTCTACAGCTCACGTGTGAGGAATCCTGTGGTGTGATGCAGTAATGTGTTACTGGCACTTGTAAAAGTTCCTTATGCACTTCTGTTTCTTACTATTCATTATTTATGTGTATGTTAAACATTTACTCTCTTATTTCAGAAGGTTATCATATGCTATTAATGTAAAACTGCACAGTGAAAGCAAAGATAACAATCCTGTTTTAAGTTAATATATGGATGTTCACAGCCAGTGAACAAATTCTTAATTTAAATTGGTTTATAAAAAGCAATTATAAACAGACAAGTCAAATTTATCTCTTAGCTATAAAAACCACACACAAGTGAGCCACATGTTCAATTGGAATTTTTCCTGCTGAAAAGCAAGCCTGTTCATGTCTTATTCTGTTGGACATGGAGAAATTAATATTTACTCATGTTTTGCAGCAGTGTATTGCACACTGAAGATTTCTTTTTTTCTGTGATACTACTGAAGTAATATGGTTTAGTCATCTTTTAAAATGAAGAGGCTCCAATTTACTTTAGAGGTACATCTTATCAGGGAACAAATTTAATAATGCTATCACAGCCAAATAAGCAAAACATGACCAAGCAATCTTGTTTCTATTTTTTTGAAATGCACATTATTTAACTGGATAAGTATTTTAATGCAGCTTCCCTTATGGAGAACTCAGCACACACAGCGTCACATGTGCTAGTGTTATTTTAACCCGTCCTTTCAGTCTTTTTACACTGGCTTTGTTCAGTTAAAACCCAACATTTTCCACAGCAAGACAGGTCTGTGAGATGAGTTGTTTTGGATATGATTGGCTGTATGGGAATCTTGTTTTCATATAGATTTTATGTATGTTAACAGTTCTGCTCATTTGGAACTATTTCATGTAAATGCCACCATGCTGTTACTTTTCAGATGAGCTGCTCTTCAACAGAATAGTCCCAAACAGTAAAAATTATTGGGATTTCATTAGGGAAGCTGAAGAAATTACAGCAGTTTTGATTATCACTGAATGATGACTGAATATTGAAAAAAAATGCTGGGTTGAATAGCCAAGAATAGCTAAGGAGCTGCAGGATAGGCCTGAGAATGATTTGTTAGTGTCACCTGATAACAGCACAGTATCACTTATCAAATTGTGTTCATCCCTGATGGTTTGTTGTGAATTGCTGATTTTTGGAACCATGTGTGTGGCCCTGAAGAACCCAAATGTGTTGAGCAAAAGATAATTGCATGACATGAGAGGTGGTTCCTGGACACCCCACTTGTAAATTCCACTGGAGAAGTTTATCACTGATTTCTTTAAATGTCCCTCGTCTCTATTCAGGAAGAATTTCAGATAAAAACCTTAAATCTGTGTACTGGGTATGGTGTGAGACAGAAACACCTTTTCCACCAAGGGAAATCCTGATCCTTGCTCCACACTTTCACTCCTCCATAGCCAGCAAATCAATTCTTCTTTTAGTCATTTTCACCTCAGATTTTGAGGTTCTGCTAGGTCATTACTCCCATTCAGTTTCTCAGTCATCTCCAGTGTTTTGAGTTCAACATGACGACTCCATTATTTTGGTATTCATATCCAGTTTTTTGTCAGGATGCCAAACTACTCTCTGAGATACTCAGGTCACAAAAAAGGAAAATTATTTTCAAATTGTTTATATCCTTGATGATTTTAAATAAAATATAATGTAATTTAAGGTAGGAATTAAAGTGTGTAAACTTTGTGGAATAGTTGTTTTGGTTTTTTTTTTTTGTTTTTTTTTGGGTTTTTTTTGTTTTTTTTTTTTTATGCAAGCAACAGAGACTGCTCGTCCAAAATTCAAAATGCAAAGTGCCAAAAATGGATGGTGCTCACCCATGGGAATTAGGAAGTGCTTTGTAATAATATATTGTTTCTCCCTTGTAGATTGCAACCTGGTTAAGAATAATGATTTTTATATGCAGTAATACATCTATATCCACTTGTAATTCTTAAGTTACATGTAGTACTCCAGGAAAATAAATATTTCATTACCAGGTGTCAGACTTATGGGCTAATTAACATTTCAGGAATGATAGAAGTAGTGTCATTAGCTCTACTCATTGGACTATGCAGGGTGTTGTTCCTCTCTACTTCTGTGGAATTTCTGCAAAGGAAGTGAATAGACAGAATTATTAACAGTTCCATGTTGGTGTTGAATGAGAGGAGTCCAGTTCATGATGAGATTGCAGAACACAGAGAAACTTCCATAAAGCCAGTTCAGGGTCCAAGGAGTCAGTGGTGAGTGTGTGGGAACTCTCTGAATGCCAAGAGCATTTTTCAGTCCAATTAGCAAAATAATATCTGATCTCTTTTGGTGACGAGGAGGAACCCTGGCAGTGCATGAGACTGAGATGTCTGAGTGTCAGCTTATGTTAAATGCTTTATCCTTTAAGGAAAGGGCTTGCAGTTAAAGCACCTGGGGTCTGACTCCAAAAGGGCAGTACTCCCAAGTTTAAATATTTAATGCTTGTTTTTCAGCTTTCATGTTTGCTTATGTGTTTGCTTGCAGCCAACTCGTGTTGCAGGAATTGTCTAGGAAGCATTGAGGGGAAGATACATGTGAGGAAAATGACACAAAATCCAGGGCTTGAATTAGGCTCTCCAGTAGCAAGTTGGCTTTCCAACTCCATAATAAAGTTCAAGGTAGCAATATTTTTGTCCTGCTGTCTCCTTTGAGACAGGTGTAGAAACCTTGTGGCAATATAAAGCACAATACTAAACTGTTCAGTGATTGATTTGGACAGTTGAGTATCCAACATGGTTGTTAGGGCAAAATTAGCTACAGCAGTGAAATACCCAAAGTAAAAGGCTGCAGACTGTGGGCCTCTTCCCAGAGAACCCAGATGTGTAATTGAACCTGGAATGGTTTAAAAAGGAGGGGAATTCTGTCCTTTCATTTGGAGATTTCTGTCACAATTACAATGCTGTACAAATCTGTCAATGGCATTTACTTTCTGTCTTCCCAGCTGGGTATATTGCACATTGAACACTGAGATTTTCAGAGAGAAAGTTACGGCAATCTTCTCTGGAGTTTTTGCATGAGGATGGATAGTTCTGTCCAGTGATCCACTGTGAGCAATTTTTAATGGCAACTCCTTCAGTTTAATAATTGCACAATTAGACCACAAACCTGTCAGTACGTAAAGTCATTTATAAAAGGAATGAAGTTGGCATTCTGTGTAATAACAAGTATCAATGCAGATTTTTTTTATTTAGAGCATTGTGGCTTCAGCTTTTACCACAGAGTATCATTGGGATTATTTCAAGCAAGCAAAATATTGGATAGCTCTTCTCAGTTTGTTACAGAATAATTTGTTTTCCATTGACAAAAACATATAGAAAGCTTGATTTCCATTGATGTAAGCAATCATTAATAATGGGGACAAGTATTGGATTATTCTGGATACATCAGTTTTTCCAGGTGTATCTTACAAGAGGCATATTTCAGAAAAAACTAGGTTTCAAATAGTATCTACAAGCTCAGAAATCTGCTAGCTTTAAATATTTTAGACTGCAGGGAAAACAATGATCAGGCTAAAAAAGGAGCACAAAACACAACTTTATCTGAGCATTAAAGCTTTGTATTTGGTTATAATAAAAAGTACCTGAAATGCTTATCACTAGCCCTTCTAAAGGGTTAAAGAATTGGCAGCCTAAACCTGCATTATGCAAAGTAATTTATTAATTTACATGTATTTCTGTGTGATAGCAGGTCAGTGAGGCATATTTCTCTGATCTACTGTGCATAATAAATATATGAAATATCTATTCCACAGTGCCTTTGGACTTCACAGGAACAGTCCCATTTTGAAATACTGTGGCTAATCTAAAACTATACAGCTGAACAGAAAACCAAAACCAGTCCCAAATATGAATAAATGATTTGCTACTTAATATGTCAGTGTTTTTTGTCAGGTTGATAACATTAGGCTCAGCTGCATTCAATTCTAAACCCTGCAATATTTGAAGCCTGATATTGTGCCTCACTAAATTTAATACATGGACCTCAGTAATAGAGGAAATCACTTTAGCACTTGGCAGTTTGTAATGCTGTATAAAATTGACTGCCCTGCAAACACAATAGCGATAATAAAAATTGTGGTCAGTAGGGGGGTGTAATGCATTTTCCAGCCTCAGCAAAGGTCCAGAGGAGATTTATTGAGATTTTGCTGTTTGGGTGAGGATCAATAGAGCTTCGTTAATAATTTGTTCGAAGGGCACCCTTCAGGGATATGACATTTTACTTTAAAACTTGGATAATTTGGAAAGCATGCCTGGTGATAACAATGTCAAGTCCCTGTGTTTCGTGGGCATGGATTTTTGCATTCAGCTTGTGGGAGCATTTACTTGCCCAGCAATTACATTTGAAATCATTCAATATATGAAGCAGGCCAGTATTGATAACAAGATTCCACATTTTCTAATGCAACTCTTAAGAAAGAATCCCAAACTCATTCTCAAGCCCTCCATTTTGTCTGTTGTTCTCTCCTGTGAGCAGAGAACATTTAAACATCTGTCTGGGATCTCTTGGTGGTACATAATCTTCATGAATATTTGGAACTACACACTTATTTTCATGACTGTAGAATTAGATTTCATGAGAATTCACCCCTTTACTTTCTTAGTGCTGGCAGGACTGCACAATAACTATTAGGTTGGCTTAGATATCTGTACTTCTTTTGCATTTTCCTAAAAGAAACTTCACTTTCTGGGCTAAGCAAGCCTTCCTTTTCTGTCAGCAACTTTTGATGGACACTGCTGTTTGTAAGGCAACAAAAATTTGTCATCACTTGCAGCTGGAACACAGGGACAGGGTAGAGCAGAAGGATTTATTTCCAATGAGCATGCACAAAGTAAGATTTATGACTTTTGCAGCTCTGATGACGTTCCTTACACAGTTGCTGAGCTACAGCAAATTAAAGGATCCAGGAATACTGAGGGGCGTGTTTTTGTAATGAGGGAAGAGAGACGGAAGCAATAAGAAGATAATTAAGGTAACAACTTGTGAAAAATTAAAGTGTTTCTGTCTTTCATTTTTGAATCTCTGAGCATAAACTTTGTAGTTGTTAATTTAATTGCTGATGTTCTCTGTATCCCTGAAGAATATTAAGGATTAATCATCTGGTTCATTCCAACAAGAGATAAGGCCTAAGTGAATTGAAATTTTACCAATTTAACCCTCTCTCCCTTCTAATATGACATGATTAACATTCTTCAATTAACAACACATAATTATTCTAAAGGCCTCATTGCACTTACTCCATTTTTCAGTTTCAGGTTGCCCTTTACAGGTATTTCAAAACTGAATAGAAGGCAGGCTATATTTTTGTTCTGAATTATCAGTCACTTAAATCCAGCTAAATTACAAGAATTGAGATTTTGAACTTCTTTTGCTCCTTTTCCCCCCGAATGATCTCTATGAGCACGTCCTGAAAATCAGTTCTGATTAGCTGAACATTTTCTTGAAGGTCCCTCTTTAAGGATAGTCAAGTATTTATTTTCCAACCTTTGCTAATCTGAAAAAAATTCCTTAATTCTTTGGGGCAGAATACTCATTTACAGAACTAGCAATTTCATTGAGCCCTAGAATGCAGAGCTTTTCATTTAAATATTACTACATAATGTATTTAATTTTTTAAAATAAAATATAACAACATTATTTACATTTCAAGACTTTGGTTTTGAGCAACACTCCGTAAAAATGCAGCATTTTTATGCAACCTGGTATTTACTGAAGTGCTTTCCAGCATCTTTCACTGGGTAAATAATACAGAGCTGCCTTGTGTCTCATGGATAATCAAGTAGCTGTTAGTGGGGAATCATAAATTTATGGTAAAAAAAGACAAAACAAAACTAGATAGGAAGAAAATACATTTGTTTTCTTCTTGAAAGCAAGGAGGTAAGGGAAGTTTACTGATTTGTAAATTTATAGCACTAGACATGAAAACGTTACTGTTTTTCTTTTAAAACTTTTAAAAGGAAAATGGTGTTGCCTCCCTACCTAGTGCTTAAAATATTCCTTTTTTTTTTTATCTGTAAGGCTTGTGAACTTTTAAATACCAATTATTTTCCATTTAAATTTTAATGGAGCAGATGCCTGATAACCATGAATATTCCTGTTGTATTTGTCAGGGTTCTGTGCTGTGAAAATCTGGGATATTTCATGTAGGGACATGAGGTAAGACTGGACCTCTCCAGGTGTCAGTCCATCCCCAGGTACCAGCATTGAAGTAACAATGCTTTCTCCTATACCTCAAGCAAAATTGTATTAGGGGAGAAATTAATCACAATTATGTTCTTTCATGCATTCAAGTTGCAGGACTTTATTGAAAACTATTAAAATCAGCTATGATATGCAGGGCTACAGAATGGGGAGAAGTCTAACTTGCTAGAAAATACAATCAAGGATGGTTGAGATAGAGAAATATTATCAGGGAGACAGTTGTGTGTGTGCACATATGTATATGTTTATATATTAATACATTTATATGTACTAACTTAAATTAAAGCATTTATATGTACTAACTCAATACGTATAATATTAATACATTTATATGTACTAAGTTAATACATATAATATTAATATATTTATATCTACTAACTTAATACATTTATATATACTAACTTGAATTAATACATTATATGTACTAACTTAAAAGACAGCCAGGTTCTTCTCTTTCAGAAACAAACAAAACATCAGCTTCTGTACTTTTGTAAAAAGGAGACTGATATCTTTAGGGAACTGAAACATGCTATCTTTTCATGGGTCAGAAAAATTGCTTCCCAACTATTAAACACAGTTGTTATTTTGTTGTTTCTAGAAGTTCATGTTGACTTGATGATCCTGACAGGTAGGGAAAGGATGCCCACAGACTGCAATGGTTCTCTCCACTGCTGCATTTTTAAAAATGTGTCAGGGCTGAATTGTTTGAAATTTTGCTCAAGAGGAAGGAATACTACCAGTGGAATAATCAGCAAGTGAAATGACTTCGACCCCAGGCACTACCTGTCTCTGCAAATTCCTGCCCTGGGTCCCTTCTTGCAGCAGGCAGGCAGGAGCCTCAGGATGTGAGTGTTAAATGTGAGGAATGCCTTGGACACTGCTGTTGGTGCATCTGTGTGTGCAGTTGTGCTTTCTGAGGCCAGGGTGTGCTCAGGGAGCTGGGCTGAGCAGCACAGCCTCAGCTCTGCCAGCATCCCAGGGAATGCCTCAAACCAGGATGGCAATTACCCTGCTCAGCCAGCACCTCTTCCCTTCCCTGCTCCCTCTGCAATGCATCCAGCAAAACAAGAAGCAAACTTTTTTTCCTATTTTTTTCACCTACCTTCCACATTGGTCACTATTTTGGGGCTCAGCACCTGTTTCACTCTTTTTTTAGAAGCATGGATGAGCACCACTTCCTAAAACGAGCATAGGACCTGTGCCAGTAAATCCCCTCTGGATGATTCAAAACCTTTTTCAGAATCTTCCCTTCAATTTAACCAAATCTGCTTTCTTTGAATTAGCAAAAGAATCTCTTTTCTCAATGAAAGTAAAAACAATTCTTTTGTTTAATCAAAGGATGGCAAACAGAGATGCTTCACTCATTTTGACAGCTGTGATATGCAGGATGTGACCCTAGCCAAGGCAGTGATAAGAAGTATTTAAAAATCAGCCAATATTACAGAAGTAACTAGGATGAATAAGTATTTAAAAATCAGCTGGAAGTAACTAGGATGAAAGAGAGATCCTTTTTTAAAATAAATTAATATGAATAATGAAACATGAATTAGGAACTTCTATCATTGTTCTGCAACAGGAGGCACTGCTGATGTGCACAGGGAGAAATAACTTCAGAGGAGAATAACTCCTGATTTTTTTTTGATGTGTTTTGTTTATTTGTTCCATAGTTGGGTATAGTTTCAGATTTATCAGAGAAAAGCCATAGGAAGACCACTAAATCACAGACTTAATTGCAGTTTCTTCCTCTGTCAGCTTTTGGGGAGCCAGGTTCTCTGTGGTGTGAGCAATGCTGAGTGTACTCATTAGCAAGGGGAACATCCCAGGGGGTTGCTCCTGGCCTGCAGCCCCCACCAGGACCTACAGCCTAAGATCTATGGCATCCTTAGGTATTTTAGACTTTATTTTACCTCTCACAACAGGCCCCAGCCTCTCCTGGTTACTGCTGTGCTGTGTTACTCTAATGCAT
Organism: Arremon aurantiirostris; assembly: GCA_035583995.1. Lineage (NCBI taxonomy): Eukaryota > Metazoa > Chordata > Aves > Passeriformes > Passerellidae > Arremon > Arremon aurantiirostris. The sequence goes on from JAXCLO010000042.1 coordinate 4,119,794, forward strand.
GAAGGCAACTGCTTTGCTCTGGGAGGACTGCTGAAAATTTTCATCATAGAAGCAGCCTCTGAGGTCTGGTTTAATTTATTCTGAGAAACTCTACAGAGAAATCTACTAGTTAGTGAAAAAAAAAAAAACAGTTATTGTATGCTCTGTAATGTACTGTGTGCTGGGGGAAAAGAGTGGAAAATCCTGCACTGTTCAACTGTTTGGCTACTTGAAAAATATGAGGAAAGAGAAAATAAGATAGACAACTGAATCTGTAGTTCCTTGAGATGAAGGACTCCTGTATTGTTCCCTACTTTTGTCAGCAAACATCCTCAGATTTGGGCACTTTATTTCTGCAGAAACAATTTCTGCAGCACCACAAAGTCGTGTTAGGCTCCTGCACATTGGTAAGCTTATTTGTGGGGTAAAAATAAGCACAAGACTGGAATATTCAGCTGAATGACAGGTTGTCAAACCTTCAACAATTCAGGGTTTGCTCAGCCACTGCCCTCTCCATCTGCCCTGGGGAGGGAACATCCATGTGATCATGGACCAGATGGAAATCCTGCCCAATTCATCACCTCCAGAGCTGCTTGGGATGGGATCCCAGGGTCAGTGCAGTGGGCTTTCAGGATAAGTTTTGGTGCTAGGACAATTTATTGCTGAAGTTTAGAATGTACTGAAAAAAAGAAGCAGTGTTTGGCTCAAATTCATGTGTGATCTGGATGGGGAAGTCTTTTTGTGGAACTTGTGTTGGCATCTACTCAAGGAAATACCTGAGCAGCTAATCCAGGTGAATGCAGAGAATTTATCTGTGTCTTTCACTCTTTCTCTTTCTCTGGGTTTACCTTTATTTCCTTATTTAGCTATTTATCTCTTGTTTAGGAACATCAGTGTTCTCCAGGTAAGTCCTGAAACCCATATTTGCTACACTTGACTACAATTAAAGATGCACTTAAATTTTCAGGTGTGCAGTGATCTGATTTCCTCTGTGCAGACACACCCCTACAGACCCGAAATACTTTCTGCAGTAAGGCTGCAAAGGCACCATAATTCAAAGTAAGATAAATGCAATGTTAAGATTCTGACATACAGAATTTAAGTGAATTCCAGGTTTACTTCCTTTTTTGATGCCTGTGAGCTGTAGCCCATCCACATGCTCCTAAATTTCAAGGGTTTGGTATTGATTCAGTGATAAATTATTAATTATATGTGTTTTTTCATTTCTTTTGTCACTGGCAATACATGCTAAGCATGTACCTTGCTGCTGGTAGAAGTTTACAACTTCATATCAAACAAAAAGCAACTGAATATAGCTACAAAAACTGACTGATTCCACAGATGAAGTGGTAAAAACTCACTTACACACATGTAAGAAGCATGTGGTAATCAGACTGGAAAATATGACATTTCTTCTCTAGCACCTTTCTCTAAGAATGACTTCATATGCAACTTAGAGGAAATAAAACCCAAACAAACAGGAAATAATATATTTTTTAATTAAAATAAAAATTCAAATTGAATTAAAAAATAACCCTGTATGTATATGATAATTAAGATGCAGGTATCTTTTAAAAGTCTGAATTATAAAGGTTTGTTCTTAATTTCTTAATTATCACTGGGTAATTTATCCATTAATATTTCTCTCACTATAAATGTTCAGGAGAAAGCAGGGTTAGTATTTTCTAATAGTTGCATGAGCCCTGCAGCTCTAGGACACTCAGCTTCAGAGGAATGGCCATGTATTGAATATATTGCATTTGATTTTGAAGCATTATTCACTGTTTTTAATTTAGCAATAACAGAGTAAATGTCTGTAACCTCTGGTTTGGTCTCAAACAATTTACTGAATATATGCAGATTAATGAAATTTAATTAGCCAGTGGAAAACTGTGTTTTCATTAATTTGTGGGAAATGCTGGTTAACAGATGACAAATGTGTCTGTATTAAGTGTGACTGTATTTAGTTGAGCTGCTGTTGATTTTTTTCTTTTGAAATCATTCAGAAATTGAGAAATTGCACTGACAAAAGGACAGAGAGGTGAAACTCAGATTTTCATCACACAGGATGATATTTGTAGGGTGTACAAGAAGCTGGGCCAAAGAGGGGATTTGTGGTGCTGCCTGTGTTCACACTGGAGTTCACACTGAATGTGACCAGGGAAGGACTCAGACTCTCCCTCATTACCTACAAATGTTCACCTTTTGAAAGGCTGAACAAATGCTCACTATTTTGAAATATTTTGGGCTCAGCACCCATTCACCCCTTTTTTAGAAGCATTGATGAGAAGCACCTCCTAAAATGAGCGCAGGACCTGTGCCGGTAAATCCCCTTGGCTTGAACACCAAGGCTGGCTCCTGAATTTCACATGCCAGGGACAACAAGGTCTGGCCAGTTCAGCTCTGCCCCAGCCCACAGCAAGGCACTTCAGTAACCACTTTGGCAAAAAACATGAAGTTTAAGTGTCAGTAAAGAGTGCTGTTGAATCTAACAAAGCCTTTAGACTGTGGGAGCCACTCCAGCTCGTTCACATTTAAACAGATTCCTTGTTGGTTGGGCTGTGGAGCAAGAAAGCTTTGAGGTAAGGATAATTTCTGTGTTAAATGCACACTGCTAGCCAGATTTAATTACATCAGATAAAGGATGACTAAATTTCCCTCTAGTAATTAATATGCATTTCTAGAGCAGTTTGTATCTTACATAAAGCAGCAGTGCCTATAGTCCAAAAACATAACAGTGGATAGTTATTTCAGCTGACCAGCAATGCAGATAAATACATAAAAATGGGAATGGCAAAAAAAGTATGAAAATAAAGAGCTTTCTATGAGGAGAAAATACAGCACAGTATTCAATTCTTCCCTTGCAGAATTATCTATTTTCCCCTCTGACCATGGTAACTGATATTTTGAAGAGAAATTGAGGTCTGCAGTTCTGGGTTTTCAATCTAGTGGATATAAGGGGTTGGTTGTTTGTTTTTGAGGCTTGTTTGTTGGCTGCTTGTTTTTTGGTTTGGGGTTTTTTTTTGCCTTTTTTTTGTTTTGGTTTTTGTTTTTTTTTTTTTTTTTGTTTAATTTTTTGCGTTTTTGATTTTTTTTTAACAAATCAGCCAAAGAATTCTGGTTTTACTTTTTGCCAGAGCCTGTTATACTTTTATAAGAGTTTCAAAGTCATCAAACAGCAATTTTGTACTGATGGCAGTTTCTAGATTTTTTACTGTAATAAGCAACCAACGTTGTAAAACATGACATCATGATGATGTCAGAGAAAAATCAGTAAATTTTTTATCACATGTTATTGAGTAATCAAACAAATGGTATCACTGCATGAGTATGTTACAGTATCACCAGGTTAATTAACAAGAGGGGAAATGAAATCCACACCAGAGAGATTAAATAGTCCCTAGTGTGTTTCTGTAAATAGCAAAAGACATTTGAGATAAGAATGCTAGAGGAACATCCACTTACTTTTGCTGTTACCTAATTTATAGATCTATGTCCAAGGATGCTACATCACACACAATGTGGATAAAAGCTGTACAGTATAACTGAAGCAATACAATTTAATTAAATCTTTTGGCTTGTGTGGTGCTTTGTTTGCATTGAGTATCTTGTAGCATTGAATTGTTGATCAGTGATCACATCACTGCAGTGATAAAATAGCTGCAAAATTATTCACTTGTCTACATCTGCTTTTATTAAGTGTTGAAATTTTTTTGCTTTTATCTGCAAAATCCAGAGTTAGTCACCTGCATGCATTGAGCAATGCATAATCAGAACGCACAAAAATGGATGTAACAAACAGTGTCAGGTGTGTTTAATATCAGTACACATCAAAGTGTCCCAAGTCCTACCCCTAAAGCTTAGAGAGAAATTAGGAACATTTGATATCTGTGATAAATTCAGAATTAAGAATTTGGGATAGAAGGTTTTATACAGCTTTTAAAAGTAAGAGCAGTGCTTGTTCTTTTCGAGGTACAGCCAGTGGATTCCAGTCAGTAATGCAGAGATTTCTCTTTCTGCCTGGCTCTGTGGTTTTGAGCTGTCTCCCCTCTAACAGATTGTGCAGAGCAGCCCACAGGTTTTCTTTTGAGGGGTAGGGGACAAATTTTATAGCTTAAAATAAGTTCACATCACTTGAAAAAGGGTACATTGCATACTTTTAACTGTCTAACTCACTGTCATAGAATAATGTGCATGTCAAAAGCTTGCATAGTTCAAAATCCATTTGATAAACATGGAAAACAAGTTGTGATGCATTATTTAAGCAGAAGTGATTGAAACAGATCAGTGCAGGTAAAAAAGCATCACAGGTAAGTCCATTATATTGTTGCCTTATTTCTCACTCTCCAAACTTTCCAAGCCTTAGACAAATCTGGAGACAGAATTTTGGGACATTTTATTTGATGAAACACAGCACAGCTGCTGATGTGTTATGTCCCTGTGTGTGGCAGTGCATGACTGAAGGGTGTTTGTCACATTTTACTGGCAGACAGACCCGATGAAGAAACTTGAGCTCAGGGAAATGCAGCCTATTTCTGTCACACCTTGCTGTACAGGGAGAGTTTCTATCCAAAAGGGAAACACTGGGGCATCTTTTAGGATCATCATGGCGATGCTCTGATGTTGGTCTGGAAGGGTTTATGTACAGTAGAGGTGCAGCTTTATGTCTAATGTTAAAAATACAAGCCATCAAGCACAGATTGCACATCCTGCTGCATCACCCTCCTTAATCTGCTTGAAACAATCTGACTTGCAGAAACTTAAGGGCAAAGAGGGAGAGAACCTGATTTGGTCCCCAAACAGGAGTCATTAACCTTGAGCACTGAGTCACTGAACTTGAGGTGAGCAATGCTGCTTCATCTCCTCTAATCTAACAGATCCTGTCTTGGCAGTCTCTGGTGGTGATTTCCCCAAACACCAATGAAGCCATGGAGAATAGCATTTAAAAAAGGGAAAAAAAAAGATATAGAATAGAAAATAGAGGAATCAAATCTTGTATTGCTGATATACCCAGCTTTTACATCTCACACTAGGTCATCTTAACACACACCACAATATCTGACCCACTGGTGATTAATTAGGATAGATTCAAGGATCATCTTCATGATTCTGAAATGCAGTAAGTGTTTATTCTAGCTGTGCTGATGAGTGCTAACAAATATATAAAAGAGCCACTATTGTGGGAAGATAATTTGAACAGCAAGCAGTTTGTTTCACAAGAAAAACATGCACACTGAAAGATATATATATAATGTATATATATGTGTTTGTGTCTATATATATATACACACACACTAGGTGGTTTCATATATATATATATGTATATATATATTAGGTGGTATGGAGTTTTAAACATATCTGTGGTCTTTATTTGAGAATGATTTCTGAGAATACTGAATGTGGTCTCTAAATCCGAACTGCACAGGAGGAAAACCAGCAAAATAGATTTCCAGTGAAAGTCACCAGTCCCCAAAAATAAAATGCATGTTAAAATGTTTAATGCTAACAGTATCTTTGGTTCAAAGTCTAAATATCTTGACTTTTTAGACAGCAGGAGAAATCTAGGTGTGTTGTTTGGTTCACAGTTCAAAAATGCAGACTGTGTTTCTGCTTTACCTGCAGAAGGTATAATTCTGGCAAGCTGTGTGTGCATTAGGTCATGCAATGATACAGCTTGTTTAGACCTGGAACAACCAGAGGAATTCAATCCACATCCTTGCCTTCAGTTTTATTATAGTTGATTATTCACTAAATATTCAGAGGCTTCAGTGTCATTAAGAGCATATAGCCAAAATGACATGGGCAGTATTATCCTCATCAGTGCAGGTTAATGAAAGGAAACTCAGCTGGGTTAATGATAGGAAACTCATCTGGTTATCTTTCCAGGAGTCTCAGGCACTGCAGAGCTTTCCCTCATGCATGTGTGCAGTGTGACAGGCAGCTCTGAGCAGCTCTGGGCTTGGGGATGGAAGCAGGACCATGTGCTTGTTCATTAAATACATTCCTAGGACAAACTCAGGCACTGGGAACATGTGTAGTGCAAGATGCCATCTCAATTTGAACATGAATTTTAGGTAAACAGAAGTTTGTGTACCATGCACAGTGTTTTAAGGTGGAATCAAAAGGAATTTTGTGCACAAACTGCTAGATGGTATATTCAGAGTACTTGTACATTGTGTTTTTGTTAGGGGTGGTAAAGTTGTGCTGAATGAAGGAGCCCTAAAGAGCAGGGATCTGCAGCACCTGTGCCAGGCTGAGATCAGGGGGCAGCTGATGGCAGAGGCATCAAAACAATTCTGCATCTTACCATCGATGTCATGCCCCTGATCTGGAGTAAGAACACAAATTTATTTATGCTTTTCCACTAAGGATGTGTACCTTTAGAAACATCTTTCTTACTTGGGGGGAAAATGTTGTGGGGATAAACCCTCTCCCTTTGCCCTATCCTGTACTAAAATTTAAGTCCTCTTTTAGTTCTTTTAACACATGTATTTTAAGAACAGAGAATATATTTATGTCCTCTGAAAGGCAGACTCATCTAGAAGTTCCCTCAACACTCTTGTCTCAGCAAAGTACCACTGGAAGAAATTAAATTTAATCAGTATTTTATGTGAAATTCATCAGCATTTCAAGACAATAAGCCATATTCCCTGCTAAGGTTAGACTTTTTTCTATCCCATTATTCAAGCCAACACTGTTCCCAGCGAGTTTTTATTTTCAGAACTTGAATGAAATTTAAATAGGCAACAAAACCTTTCTTTCACTCTGTGGCTGAAAGTGATGTAACAGTGACTCATCTTTTATGTCATGGTTTCACTTCTAGAACAATTACATCAACTTAAACTTTGATATTAATGAATTATATAACTTAATAGAGATGTCTACATTATTTCATGAAAAGCATTGCCAAAGCTGGATTTTTATTATCTGCATCTTCAATAATGATGCTTCTTTAGTGTTTGTATATAATGATACACATTAATTTTTCTTTTTGTTAGTGCATGTAGGCTTAGGAATGCAAAGTATTTTTTTTAAAAAATAAGTAAAACCCCAGTTCTCTCAGGGTTTGGCAGGCAAACAATGAGATAAAACAATGCCTTAAAATTACTCAAAAGTTTGGTTTTTTTTCCTTTGGTTTCTATTCTGAAATTTCCTATAACTGTTTTCTCCTCTCCTCACCAATTGTAAGGACTTGGTCAGTCTCAAGCATGTTTAGATAATTCCTAGTGGCAAGGTCCAAACTCAGCTGAATTGTTTTGGCTGGTGATGGACAATGATGTGATGCTGGAAGATGTGCTTTAGGTTGGTACCTGTGACAGCCAGTGGAAGGAGCTTACCCTGCCCTGCAGGTTTGGGGTTCTCTTGCATATAAAAATACAGATAGGACTCTATCACTTATTTTACAGTAGTTCATAGTTCTGTGCTTAAAGGGCTCTGCAATTTTCTGTTCCTTCCAGAGACAGTGTCCTACAACACCCAAGGACTTGTACACTCTGCTAAATTTTTAATGCCCTGTTGTTTTGGTTTGAATAGCCAGGTGTCTGCTAAGGAAGGCAGAAGCCTCCCTTGAAATGGAAAATGGAAACCCCCTCCCTATGAATGATTATAATTTTGAATTTAAGGGGCTCTCAGGCAAAGATATGGGAGCAGGAATTACAGTTCTTTATTAGGGAAGAAAATAAAAATAAAATAAAATAAAATGCAGTAATACAAAACAAGGCTGCCGTAGTCAGACCATGCCCTGCCCCCTGTGTGCCAGGGAGGTGTCCCAGCCCCATCCCATGGGGACTCAGCCCTCCTGCAGTGCCAGCTGTGGCTCTGCTGCAGCACGGATCCTGCACAAGAGGGGAGTTTCCCTCTGCAGCTCCAGGGCTGCTGCAGATGGGCCTGGGCTCCCTCTGGCAATGCAGGGCAGCAGAAAGCTGCTCCTCT
>JAXCLO010000042.1:4134544-4182706 GCA_035583995.1 Arremon aurantiirostris
ATGGGTGGTGGCAATAGTCACTGTCACTGTGCTGGGTCATTAATCTCCTTGTAGGACTCTGAAGGTTCAGCACAGCCTGCCTGGTGTGCTCTGTGCATTGTGAGCATTCACAAATCCCACTTGTGGTGAGATCATTCCAGAACACCAGCTCCAGCCCATGACACCAAACAAGGAAAAGAAAAAATAAATATGATAATTAAAAGAAAGTTATGCTCATAGGTGCTGGTAGACCAGAACATGTATTGTTCCTCATCCAGAGTCTTTGCATTCATTTGCAAATATACTTTGTGCTACTGGAGGAATGCAGGGTGTTTAATGGAATTCACTCCCCAATAAAGTGGAAACAATATTGAATCTATTAATCTGAGAGTTATTCCAAGAAAGGATCTTGCTTTATGCACTGGCCTGCTAGGAAACAATTGTTACCCAGCTCGCTTTGGGTATAATCTCCATCAGTCAGTTGTGCTTTTGAGGTTGAATTTGCAGCTGTACTTACTGTACTTTGTTCCTGCTTTAAAAGTAGTGCTGTGTTTGTGTTGTTTCTGTCCTGTACAGTATCCTTTTTGAGCACAGAAATTATCATGACCCAGTTATGTTCAGTTTACTAGCATGGTTAATAAGAATATCAATAATAATTCAGTCTTCTTTTGTAGTTGTTAGTGGTGGCCCATTATAATTTTCCTTGGCAGCACATATGGGGGGTGATAAAGTAACTAATAAAAATGCCACATGGAACATAGGTCCACTTCTATTTTTTTACAACTATTTCTTTCATCTGATTCATAATTAATGTGCAAGGTTCAAAATAATTTTATGTGTGATTTTGCCTTCTGCTGATGGATTCTGATCTGTAAATGTTGTGTGACAACAGTGATTCCCTGACTTAATCAGCTTCATTATTTCAGTAACCATTGTATAAATGTAAATCAGGTTGTCCAAACCCTATTCACTCTTTGAGTCTTGTTACTGGTTCTTTTAACTGAGATGGAAAGTATAAATTCCACAATAGCTCTTGAGGCCAAGAAAATGCATTATCTTCTTTCTTTCCTTTGCTGGTCAGAAGTTGAAGCCCTTTAGATGGCTTTTTAGTGGATGGGGTGCATCCTGCAGCCTTCTGCTTGCAAACTGGCTTTTCCCAGAAGGAAAAACTTGAGGAAGAGACAATAGTGTGGAGACAATAGACAACAGACAATTTCTGCTGGTTGGAGAAATTCAGTGCAACACCAGCTTGACCTTGGACAAAGGTGAGGGAAGGGACATCCATTTTGTGTGTCCCATTTTTATCCTATCTCGTGTCATAGAAAGGATCTTTGTAGTCATTGTACTTCACATTAAAATTATGTAATTTTACCCCAAATCTCATCTTGTAGATCTGATATTTTATGATGCCTCAAGTGAAAAAAGTTGGCAGAGTTCACCCCCCACTGTGTTTGTAGAATCTCAGCCTTTCATTTTAATCAGAAGATAGCTGTGTTATAATGAGCATGCCAATGCCAGTTTTCTGAGACTGCTGCTCTATCACTTCTCTCTCCTTCCATAATCCAGTAAATCTCCATTTCTCAAATCGAGATTCCTGTGTATGAATGCATTTACTGTGTGCTTTCAAAATTCTGGTAGTAGAGACAGCTGTATAGGTGTGCAACCACCATATCAAAGAGAATCTTCATCTTCACTGTAAATACTTGTATATTTGGTGCAGTGTAAGAATCCTAATGGACAAACTCTGCCAGGCTCTAACCTGCTACTCACTCTTGTCTTCTCAACCACACCTGGCTGGATTTAGACGAATCACTTGTGGCAGGACAGAATCAAGGATTTTGCAGTGAAATGTCAAGGATGAAGTGCACTTCTAGGTTTACAAGAAGAGGTTCTTGGAATTTGAGTATTTTCTGCTTTTGCTCCCACTTAGTTTTGCTGCTTGGCTGTAGGACCTTGTGCTTAGCAACTTCCATCCAGCTGGATGGAGTCAGAATTCCAGTAAAGTTAAGCAGTTACATGACAAACATTCTCACTGGGTTAAAGGTATGATTTTTTTTTTTTTTCCTTTTCTAATCAACCATAGCCCAGGTGAAGCTCCCTTGAGGAAATAACATCTGGTTTTGTGAAGAGAGGGGAAGAGTAGTGGATGTCCAACTTTTTCATTTTATCAAGGTTTCCAACCCATTCTACTCTATGATTCTTACAGCCACATTGGTGCAAACTGGAATGGATCAATGGATCATAAATCTGGCTGCTGGTTGACAGGGCTGTGATGGGTGGCTCAGAGTTCACGTGGTGGCTCCTTAGGGGCCATGTGCTCAGGGTTTGACTCAGAGGCAATATTTAATAGCAGTGTGGAGAGGGGGTGAGGGGGCACCACGAGAGCTGCCCTTCAGAGGGGTTTGCATAAGCAGGATGTAAAAGGGAAATGGAACCATAAAGTGGTTGTGGTTAGAAGGAACCTCTGCATCTGCTCTGGTCCCACCAGAGCCGGCAGGGACACCCAGAGCTGGGCAGGGACACCAGAGCCGGCTGCCAGGGCTGTGCCCAGATTTGTTTTGGGTGTGTCCAAGGTGGAGCCATCCCAGCTGGAACATCCCCAGGGCTCATCACCCTCCAGAGGAGCAGCCCCAGGTGTTCTGGGGGAGCCTCCTGGCTGCCACTGTGTGGTCACTGCTCAGCTCCTGTCACAGCACCACTGGGAACACCTGGCTCAGCCTCCTCACCCTCCCTTCCAGCGTTTGTGGGCACTGACATCCCCCTGACCCTGCTCTTCTTGAGGCTGCACCAGCCCAGGTCTCTCAGCCTTCCCTCCCATGTGCCAGTCCCTTCATCATCCTAATGGCCCTTTGTTAGAGTCTCTTCCGTGTGTCAGTGCCCTTCACGTCCTGGGGATGTTAATCAACATTGCTAAATATTCATACTGTCATTTTTCCACCTCCTTTGATTACTTTAGAGTACATTGGGCATTTTAGAATAGAGGATTCTTCAATGACTATTTCAAAACTGCTTAGCTGTAGAATTATGGGTCAATTGTTTTTTTTTTTTTGACTTTGTGTTCCTTTCTTTGACACAGAGCTAGGATATTCACGGTTAACAGTGCATTATATACATGGTCATTGCTCTGTCCTCTTTATAGAAAGATGCCTAAAGAAAAGACCAACGTTGTTGATAGAAATTGTTGATTGTGGATTGGACCTGAGGTGTAGGACTATGCTGCCAACCATGCAAACTTGTAACCAGTAATCCTTAAATGGTAAATTTTGCAGAGACAAAAGCTTTGAGGGAAAAAAATAGTATTCAAATTGTGAATCTGAGGGTTTAGACATTCCTATATTCATCAGCAACAACAATTCCCCTCTCCGGGGAACAAAAAAAAAAAAAAAGAACCTGATGTGCTTTTTTATTCTTGAAAGATTTTTTTAAAGTTTTACCATCTTAATAATGAAAGTCAACTTCACGGAATTATGACAAATTTAAAAATATATTTTGTTTCCTTTGGCAACGCAATGCGTGGTTGATAAATTACTTGATTCTTTATGTTGTTCAAATGCTTGTGGACACAACGTTAACATAAGGAAAACTAAACTGAAAGCAATTTTATGCAGCTTTTTTTTTTTTTTTACTATACCCTTGAGCATTTTCTAAGTTTGCATTTAATCACAGAATCTTGGCCATGATATTTCTGACAGGTAATTTCCTTAATGCGGTTGACAGAGATGGATTACATGGGAGCCTATTGGATCCAATGCTTTTGTGTGCAAGTGATAAGACTAGATTAGGGTTATCTTTCTCTGAGTGCCTGCAAAGATACAGCCACCTAATAATTCCCCTGGTAATATGGATGGGTTTGGGGGAGCACAAATTCGTGGCCAGATACTGGCCTGTAAAACCATTACCAGATCCTGCTGCACCTTGAGAACATTTGGGGTGATGTGTGTTTTTCTGTCACATGATAGTAGCAAATTATATGTCAGGGAAAGACAAATGTGTTAAATATTCGGCAGATTGGGAAAGTGATAAGGCAGGCATGTATGTTGGAAATAGTAATGGTGCTTAAAAATAAAATTATTTTGGCCAAAACTGTGAATATTATTCTTGTTTTAGACAGAAATAACAAAAGAAGTAACATTTATCCTTTTAGCTGTTGTAAATGTTTGGGTGAGAAAATCGATGTTGTCTTGTTGCCTTATTGAAAGGCCCTAAACCTGAACGTTCTTAATCAGGTTGGATTTTGAAACAGGATTTAATTATAAGTAGCAAAATCTGAGTACATTTTAGATGTTAAAAATATTCTTTTGCAGTCAAGACTTTTGAACAGTTGCATACAAAACCCATCAATGTATAGCATATTTTTATTTACCTGTAGCAGCCATTCACCTCAGTGAAAACAGAATTTTTCTAACAATCTCTAAGATTTTGGCTTTTTATAACTTCCTTAAACTTAACTGGAGGAAGAAAATGAATTTATTGGGCTTGTAGCTAACTGTGTTGCAGCCAAAGCATGGGTGAGAGGTCTCTCTTTTGGGAACAGAATTGTTGGGAAGCTGAAGGATGGAGACAAGAACAGGTCGTGTTCTAAACCATATTCTGCACTCCTTGTGCAATCAGCAGAGACAGAGACAGGCAATGCAGAGTAAGGGTTTAATTTAGGTGGGCTGAGCCACATCCTGGAGGATCTTTGTGTCTCTCTCCTGGTTAGTAAGAGGGCTCAAATGAGCAGTTTCCCTGAGCTGCAGTCAGTTTTTGGGGGTATTTTTGGGAGTAGGAAGCTGTGGAGGTTCGAGATGCAGAATGGTTCTCAAGGCTTTACAGGGTTTGCAGCCATGGAGTTTGGTGTGGAGGTAAAATGTTGAGAGGGGTTTTGTAGGGACCTGGGGGAACCTAGCCATGGAGTTTGTTGTGTAGATAAAATGTTCTGAGGGGTTTGTGGGGACTTGGGGAAATAGAACTATGGAGTTTGGTGTATGGAAAAAATGTTCTGAGGGGTTTTGTGGGGACTTAATGAAATACAGCCATGGAGTTTGGTGTATGGACAAAATGTTCTAAGGGGTTTTGTGGGGACTTGGTGAAATAGAGCCATGGAGTTTGGTGTAGAGATAAAATGTTAAGAAAGGGTATGTGGGGATTTGGGGGGACACAGCCATGGAGTTTAGTGTGCAGATAAAATCTTCTGAGGAGTTTATGGGGACTTTGGGGAACACAGCAATGGAGTTTGGTGTGTAGATAAAATGTTCAGAGGGGTTTTGTGGGGGCTTGGGGGAACCCAGCCATGGTGTTTCTTGGCACCATGGCTCTTGGCTCCTCTCTAACCAGTGCCTGAAAATCTGTGGCCATGTTATTTCTGGAAGACACTGCAGGTGGGAAAGACCATTCCTCTATCACAGTTAAAAAGGAAGAGGAAAAAAAAAGCCAAGCAAACCCACAGAGAATATTTGGGTTTGGTGTTGCAAGCCAACAGGGAAGATCTGTGTCCTTTGTGTCCTTACATCTTGGCCCTACAAAATATATAACCTATCTTTTCCTTGCTTTATTTTCCAAGAGGGAAAAAAAAACCCCAACAACAACAAACAACCATTTAATACAGAGGCTGTCTCATGAAAAAGGATCACGTAGGTGTTTAATATATGCTGTGATGAGTAATTTTGGTCATGGTACATCAGAAAACTACTTTCCCCCACCTTCTTTCTAATAAGAATTTTAATCCATTGATGACAAAACCTCTAAAGTATTTCCTTGCTGCATTGTAATACACTGTGACGAATTATGTCTCAGGAGTTGTAAAATTTTCTCATAGCTTGTAATACCTCATTTAATGAATTGATCACACTGAAATGTAAAGATGAAGCAGCATTTATTTTGTATGTTATATTGCATATAATTTTTAGACTTGACATTTATAGCCATGGAAGCTGTTATTTTACATATCATTTTCAAACCATATCAGCCTTAAACACATTTAAATTTAATAAGCAAGTAGATTAGATTTGCTTTTAAGCTAGGCATATCATTATAGTTTGTGTTCCCTTCAGTAGGGCACATGCTTACTATTAAATGCAGTATTTAGTTGTCTTTTAAAATCTAAAAATAATAAAAGAGAATGCATTTACAAAAGTAATTGAATATGGAGCTGCTTTTGGGGACAGTGCCTCAGTCATGATTTTTCTAGAATGTAGACATTAAAGTAGGTTTTGGGTTTTATTAAAAATTGCCCTGTTTTGAGGAAATATTAATGTAGGAGCTATATGGGTTCCAGTTATGAAATACCAAATCTGTCATAGTAACATATGGCCTGATCATCATCTCCTGCAGAAAAATCCATGGGAGGGGAGAGCTTATTTGGAAACTCTGCATGATTTACCAGGCAGACTTTCTGATGCCTCATCTTTCTCATCAGAAAGAATTTGTAGCTGCCAAGGAGGTGGATTCTTACAGCCTTCTAACTATTTAAATGCTTTACCATCCATAAAAAAATATGTTGTTGGAAGTGGGGGAAAAAAGGCAGCCCTTGTTTCTTCAATCCTGGCTCTTTTCACAACCAAAGAAACTTTATGGAATGTCACATAGAGAAACTCTGCTGTCTTTGTGGTTACTTCATGCTTCCCACCTCAGAATTTTGGTGGATTTAAAAGTAAATGAGAGAAAGCTAATGAGAATCTGAAATTTATAAAATCTCAGGGGACTTTTCTCTGGAGATTATGTTGTTTATCCTACTGTATCTGCTAAAAGATAATTCCAGCATTGTACTTGTTACTGTGAGACTAAATTAGGATGCAAATAAGACATTTCACCTTAATTGAGAGGGAGGAAGGATTTTTTTCCCCTCTAGTTTTCATTCTTTAAAAAATAAGTTTGGAAATATGGTATTGAATTTTTCCAGATTTTTGAAAATATTTTTTTCCTTTTATCAAAATAAGGCTGATGACTTTTTATCAAACTCCTTTCAACAAACTGGAAAACATCAGTAGAAGACCTTGTCTTAGAATGGCTCTGAAGATTGTAATTTAAAAATTACATTTTAAGGTGTTTCTCCTTTTGAAGACATCATTTCATGCCGTGCTCTTGTCCAACTGGTTAATGAGAGGGAAATCAGATTGGTTGCGCCAAAATTAGTTAAAAAACAATAGTGAGACAGCCCAAGGATTGGTGCAGGTTTTTTATCTCTTATGGTGCAACGTGGGCAGTGTTTGGTGTGAGCCCAAGGGCCTGGAGAGCCCCTGGGGGTGGCAGAGACAGGAGGAAGAACCTGCTCCTCCTCCTCCTCCTCCTCAAGAGCTGGTGTTCTGCTCCAGGGAGATGGGCAGCAGGGCCTGTCCTGCCTTGGAGCCCACACTTCATAATGGGCTGGTGGCAAAGAAGGCAGAATCCCTATAACCAAGGAAAGACATCTCCCAGGACTTCAGGAAGCTGCCAAGCCTCTTGTCTTGGCTGTTCTTCTCATCATTCTCATCATTAAACCCATTGTATGCCCCATCCATGCTAAAGGAATTATTATCCCTGCGCTGAATTTGAGTGTTAGTGCAGAAGAGGCAAAATTGGGCTCTTAAATTAAACCAAGGCCCCCAGCTGACCACTCCTTACTATTTATTTAATGCCCTTGCACATGAGCACACCCTTGGCTGTCCAAGCAGTGGTGAGAGCAGATTTCCCAGCCACATCCCAGCGCTGCAGAATGCCCAGGGTGAGTGAGCTGATAAGTACAAGGTTTAGAAATCAGCAGGGTAACACAGAAAAGGCATCAGGAGAATTAGCTGTTTGCTGGAGGGTTTATAAGAGTGTTATTTAAAAATTAGGTGCATAGTTACCGTTCACACAAACTCATATAAATCACCCTGAATTCCATCCTGTGCAGTTCCCTCGATTATGTGATCTCTGAACTTTTGTTGATAATTTTTTTTTTTTTTTAGTGTAGAAGATTGGCAATGTACAGTGTCAGCAAAATATGTCACGCAGGCATGAGGCAGAGCTGCAGAAGTGAATAATTTGTATCATGTCTTGCTCACAAGGATAATTAAATGGAATGGCATTTAAGTTGATGGAGCTACAGGGGTGACCACTGGCTAAAGAATTGTCTCCTGTTTTTTTCCAGTAAAATGAGCATCAGTATTTTGTTAATTTTCCCCCGTGTCAGTGTGTGTTTTAATATCCTTATTTATCTCAGCACTTTCAGCAGGAATAATTTGATTAGAGGGACTAGAAAATAATTCTAAAATAAAATTATTTAAATAAGAAGTTATATGTTTGGGAGAATGCACATGATGTAGCTTTCATTCAAATGCAACCTTTTCATTCTTTTATTCAAAGGGGATTTTCTGCATAGTGAAATTAAACTTAATAACATTAAAAAGTAGTTAAAAAACCCAGCCAACCAAACAAAACAACACCAAAATACTCATTTCTGGAGATTGGTAGCAATGCATCTTTGACCTTACCTCAGCACTGAAGAGGCCATTTAAAAAGCTGAGAGCTTAATCCAGACATCAGTGATGATGATTTCCTGCAACATGATAATAAATATACCAAAGTACCCTTTTATCTTTAATAATTCAGAATTCATTGAGCATTTAAAAGTTTTTCTGTTCTGTCATTTAAGAAATCTGATAGCAATTTGGTAAAAATAATGAGACATATCTTGAGAATAAGGAAAAAATTGGAGCAGTATGTAAGAGATGCTATTTCAATATGGCACTTTTTGCTGCATAAAGGGTTAAAGATTTTCACCTTACTTACTTGCCTTCTTGAAAACTGTGATCATGAGAACAAAGTCACAAGAATTATTTGGAAGGTATCCCCTAAATCAGTTATTTTATAAGACTCTGTTCAACCCTCCCCTTGAAATGATGTATTAGAGGCCCATAAAGTAAATTTGTACCAAAAAATGCTATGCTTTAACAGGGAAAAAAAGTAGTCTGAATAACTTTTTCAGGACAATATAGTATTTCTTAACTGAGAGTTACAATTTTATTTCCATGATTTTCCAAAGCTATGCATTTGGGTTTGTAGTAAAGGGAATTGATAATGACTGTAACTCATTATACCATTTACATGTTTATACTCAGTGTCCCCTGAATGAGAAGAACAGGGTACAATGCTTTATAATTGCAACTTTTTTGGGTTTTTTTTTTACTCTGAAGGGTACCATTCTAAGCTGAGCATTATTTGATTTTTCATAGGCAAAACATTCTCAAGGGAGTTTCTGTATTTCAGGTTATTGTGTTAGTCTTGAGTAGCTGCATTTGTGCTTAGAGACCAACACGAACCATGAGAGCCAAGCCGTGGCCTGAGAGCAGGACCTGAATTGAGATTTCACACCTGGAAGCAAAAAAGAGCACATCTGAAACTGCCTGAATAAAATATGCATATTCAGGAATGATTCTGTGAGTTAGAGCTGGTTAGAGGTTAGGCAGTGATTCCTGAGGGAACTCCCAGAGCCCAGCTCCAGTTTGGGTGAGAGCATCCTTTGGAGCAGAGTCATTTCTGACATTTCTCTGGCATTACCTCCTGCTCGAGGGGCTTGCTTAGAAATATACTCAGGCTTCTAGGATTTCTGCTTGTAAAAAATAATTTTTTTGCAGTAGATGAGCAGAGAGCTAAGCACTGGATCCGAGTTATGCGTTGCACTACCCTAAGTTGCTGCTGGTTGTCATGGAAACATTTTAACTGGTGGTGGCTGTGGTTTGACATCAGAACATTTTCTGTTAAGTGGAGATTCTTCTGAGATTGTAATGGAGTGTTTTAAGTCAGCGGACCTTTTGTACTCAATAAAATATTTAGTAGGTTGTAGTAAATATTAATTTGTTCTCCTTTCAAGATAACACACCATGCTGTGTATTTACAGTTCTGTGCTAATAGCATGGCATTCCTGGAAAAGAGTTAATCCATTCTGAAAAGTCAAATTTGCTAAATATAAATTTGATAATAACGCTCTAAATAATAATTGTGGAAGCTGTTTCACTTGATCCTTTCAAAACACCATGTGGCAGATAAGTTACAATGTGCTTCATCTCTTTTTATGGACTCAGTGGAGGAAGGATTTTAGTACTCATTTGTATTTAAAGCTGAACTTAAACTTCTTTACACTGGGGCTTTCTTGTTTTGAGTGAGTGAAAATAAATGCATTTGCAAGAGCTTGTACTGGGGGGGTGGGCAGGGGTAGAAATGGCTTGAGTAGAAAGCTGGTAATGGAACATCTCTCTGTCAATCACATGTTCCTGTACTTTGTGTCTGGAGATGAAGCTATGTGAATGCTGCCTTATCCCTGCCTGAGATAAGCTTTCAAAGGTGATCTCCAAATCATGTCTGCCACAGAGCAGGGATTTGCTGAGAGTGACAAACACATGCCCACTACATTTCCCCTGTGCTTTTCAATAACTGCATTGCGAGGCTCCTGGCAGAAAGGAGACGCCTCAGAAAGCCCTCAATAGTGAGCCTCAATAGAGCTGAATGCATTCACTGAAAAGCAGAGCAGCTTCTGCAAGTCAGGATTTATAAACTTTAATAATGCACTTATCGGGCAGAGGCGGAAATTCAGCGTGGAGTGTTGGGAGAAATCATCCTGATGGGTAATGCTAATTCATCCCTGCTGCTGCACTGCTCCATGGATTGTTCACACAGTTTGATGGCCTTGTGGAGCCAGTTCAGCCCTTTGTGGCACATCATAATCTCATCCCTGTGATTTCAGAGGCTTGGTGGAAATACAAGGTTTGTGTGTGCTTTGGCACGGCTGATAACAGTGTCTGAGATGGCCCCATCTATCTTAATGACATTCTCTATTAATCAGCAAAAGGCTTGCAATGCATTTCTCTCTTTATTTTCTTCATTACCTTCTCCTCTTACCTATCTATCTATTAAACAAAAGAATAATCAAACAGTTCTCTTGCTAAACTCAGTCTTTTCCATACCCACCAAGTATTGTTTAGCTGTGCAGAGTTTTGGTTTTTCAGCCTTTATTCTCATAGTTGTTCTTGGCTGACATAATTGTTTTGTCTGTACTCATTCCCTAGACAAGATTAATCCATGAGGAGCTGCCCTGTGGCCACCTCATAGATCTAAAAGTTTTAAGACACTCAGAAATTAGAGAAACCTGCTTTAAACTCCACCTTTCAACAGTTCTTGCAGTCAGATAGAAGATCCAGGAACCAAATATATGAAAAAAAAAAAGAAAAAGAGAATGACAGCACTTTTTATACATGCAGGGAAATAGGGTTTATCTTCAGCTGTGATTGGTATATAATAATTACTGGGTTCTTTTTGTTTGCCATTAACAGTATGAATTTGGAGTTTTGCAGCAATGACAGACTGCAATTTTCATTTTTCTCCCATGAACTTTATTTCAGAAGGACACTTCAAGGCATACATTTATTGAGCAATGGGAGAGAAGCTTTTCAATGCAGCATTAAGACTGGGTGTATTTATTTCTGTTTCTGCATTTTTAAAGATGTCATTTATGAAGAAGCACCCTGAGTTTTAGAAAGCAATTTTCATTGTATCAGTGAGCCATGGACTCACCCTGGATTGAAATTTAGCCAAAAGCAGAGAGAACATAACATTTAACTCTATCAGCAGCTGGAGTGACCAAGAAATGTTATGTGGACTTAAAATACAGGGAACAGAATAATAACAGAACATTGCATTTCAATATATAAAGTGAAAATAAATCATCAAGGTGTGTGCAACTGCTTTTTAGACATGTTACTTTTTATATGTCCTAAAACCCCACAAGGAATACACCTCTTGATTTAGCACTGCACTTAACATTTCAAGATGTAAGTAAGATTCATTTTTATTACTGTAACAATTGAGGACCTGTGTGGGGAAGAAAAAAGACAAGGTATCAGGACCATTAATCTACAAGCACTACCTACAGAAAGTGTTCCTGAGAGCAAAAAATATCCTGAAATTTTCTTCTCATCTGATGGAACTGTTTTTAATCTTGCCTGATGATGAAATCCTTGGTGGGAGCTCACCCTGACCAGCCAAGCTGTGTGGTGGCACAGGAGCCTCCCCGTGTTCAGGGAGGTTTTTTAAATGGTTTGTAAATGATTTGTAAATGTTTTTTTGTTGTGTTGTGTTGTGGCTTTTCTTTCCTTACTTTCCTTTCACTTTATGTTGTTCCCCTTGGAGCTCTGGTGCGTCTCCCCTAGGCCTCCTCTCTGAGTCCTTTATGCGTTCCATCTTTCTTCATAAAACTAGTCAAAGTACTCAGAATATGCTTTTTTTTTTCATTTTTCTCTCATTAAATAATAGTTTACTTCTTTGCAGGTGTGGATGCTATTCTGTATATATAATATATACTTACATATAAATATATATATATATAAAATAGATATTATAAATATATATTTAATAATATACAATAAATAATAAAAATATATATTTAATAATAAATATATATTATTATAATATTTATAATGTTATAAATATGCCATTCTGTATATATAATATATACTTATACATTATAAATATATATATAATATATATTTATAATAAAATCACAGTTTTTATTTCACCTTGCTTGACAAGGGTATGGCTTCCACATTTCTTTTTTGACTTTGGGTATGAATTTCAGTGGATTTTTTTTTTTTTATTTTCTTTTAAACCTATGTCTCAGTATGTATTTGGCAAGACAAACCTGCTGTTTCTGGCTAAGGAGAGCTAATGCAGCTCCACATTTTTGTCTGCATTGAGAAAACCATTAAACAGCAATTCTGGGGTAAAAGTGAGATTATTGGGATAGCCAGAGCCACCTTCCCCTCCCCAAACCTAATTTAGAATTCTACTGTGAAAAATGAGTACGCAACTGTTCTTTCTGCCTGTTTTGGCAGCAGGATTTAGCAGATCAGACACAGCTCTGTGCTAGTCTGCTTTCCAGTTTGGATCTGGTTTGGAGCTTGGCACAGGGAGCTCAGACCTGGCTTTTCAGAGGTATTTCAGCAGCAAGATTCTGCCTGACAGGGTCCAGTGAGCAAGAGTGGTGTTCCTTCTTCAGAAAGATAGCCTGAAAAACTACTGTAAGGAATGTAAAACAACTGCTTGAAAAAAACCCAGCACATCCCTCAAACAAACAAACAAAAACCAAAACCAACCAAATAAAAAACCCCACTCCACAAAATTCCTTACTCCTAGAACAGATGTAAATGGTTTTCTGTCAAAGTAGATTAATGGTTTTGCAACAATTTTAGAAAAGGCTGGTTTAGGACTACAGCTAAGTGTTTTCATTATTGACATGAATGGTAGAATACAAAACATATTTTAAAAAATTACCTGAGAATGTCAATCGGAAAGAACCGGCAAGTATAACTTAGGAATTAAAAATTCCCTTGAGGACTGGGAGTCTGAACTAAAATGCAATTTAGAGCAAATTAAAAGGTCCACACTTAAAAATATTTACCTGGGAAAATGTAAATGCATCATGACTGCATAGGTAATGTGCAGTACAGTGATTTTGGTTTCTAGTGAATCAAAAGTTGGGCATATTAAAGGTGTCCTGCTATTGCAGAAAAGGCATACATGTGATATATTTTTATACAAAAGCAGAGTAAACATCAGGAAGGCCTCTGAAATAGAAAAACTCTTGAAAAAATTGGCACTTGTAAGGCTTCAGCTGCAAGGCAAAATTCTGGGAATGCTTCAAGAACAAAGTGGAGATACTGGGGAGAGCAATAGAAAGCATGAGCCCTGTGGAAAATGTGACCTACAGGGAAAAGCTGGGGAAGAGGAGCCTGAGTAAGGACTGGATAATAGTCCTCATGTACATAAAGAGAAGCTGTGAGAAAGTAATCAGGTTTTTCTCTCTATTCCCTGTGCAGTAGGCTCACTTTGCAGCAGCAACAACTTTCTAATGGAAAAAGCATTTGAGAACTGGAAGAACTTCTTTAGAAAGACAGTGAAATCTCTAGTGCCAAAAGTGTACAGAAACAGTTTAGAGAGAAGCTGCAGGTGCAGCCCATCTTGGGAACTGGAGGAAGGTGTGGAGCAGGGAGAGGGGCAGCTAAACTATCAGTTCAAATCACTTGTATTTCTCTGTTGTTTCCTTGTCTATCTCACACACTCTGGGGACAGTGCTGATTTTTACAGGTTCTTGAGAAAATGTGCTCCTCTGCTTGATTACCTTGCTTTATTTCATCTATTGCTAACATGTTTTGGAATAAATAAAAATAACTTGAAGCAATGAGCTTCAAGGTATATATAGCCAATATATAGCAGCAAATATATATCTTTTATATATATCAAATATATCTCTATATATCTTCAATATATAGCAGCAAATATATATATTTTGTATATATCAAATATATGTCTATACATCTTAAATATATAGCAGCAAATATATATCTTTTTTGTTTAAATACTGCAGTTTATTTGCTTTGTTGTGTGTGTTTCTTTTGCTTTAGAAATTAAAAGGTAAAAAGCTTGTTTAGGGGTATGGTTATCTAATACAGTATATTAATTGATTAATAACTACTGGAGCAAGGAGATATATGAGTTTTTGGCACCCAAACGTGTCAGCATGTCCTAGGCATTCACTGCTAGGTCCCTAGGGAGCCCTTTCAGACTCTTTATTCATTTAGCACTTCCTGTTGGCTCACTCCCAAAATCCAGAGGACTTTGCTCTCTTTCCCTCCAAGCTGGAAATAAAATTTTATGGTCATGGTTGAGGAGGGGCTGTGGCACAGTGCAGCTTAGTGCCCATATGTCCAAATGCAGGGAATTGCTCTGGGCTCTGAGGCCTGTGGGGGCCCAGCAGAGTGTGCCAGATGCATCCCAGTTATGTGCCATGCAAGGCAGCATTTGGAGGGAGAACAGGCAGGAGGAAGTGATCTGTGCCTGTGAGAGGGCAGGAGGAAGTGATCTGTGCAATTTAAAATTTAATATGTGTAATGTTAGCATGATAATAATAAAAACATAATAATAATTCAAATGTCCTAGAAGAAATGTTCCGATATCCATGTGGCACTCGATTTCCCATCTATTGAACAGAGTGTATCTCAATATTTAAAGCTTTTTTTGTATCTGTAGGAAGGAAAATTCTTTAGGCATGTTGTACATGAAGCTGAATGGCTGCATGTCTATTACTGAGGCTTTGCTTTCACTCACCTGGTGTGTCTGCAGCTCTGCTCTGGGTTTGATTCCAGCCTGCTGCTTTCTGTCAGGACCAAAATGAGCCAAGCCTGAGCCCTGCTCAGTGGCACAGCTGATACCAGCCCTGCTCCCCTCCTGCCTGTGTCCAGTGTGGGCAGCACTTGGTGTCCCTGATCAAGACACAAACGTTACACAGCAGATTGAAACTTGGAGATAGGAACAGCCCAGAAGGGCAAATATCAAAGAGTGAGTCTCAACAAACTGATCCCTTGACAAACTGCCTGCAAGCAAGTCATTTGTATTTACAATAATAATTGACAGCCATATATGTGGCAAAAATAATATAGCCCATCATTGGGAGCTTTTATCATTTCCCTAGGGCCATGAATTGGCTCTGGAAGGGATAATGCACGTTTTGGGTATTTAAGCAATTGTCTCACCTGGAGCTGTTTTATTCAGATCTCTTGCCTTTTGTTGGGCAGCATGTCCAACCCTCACACAGTGAGAACTTTGGGAGTGTTTATAAACTGCACAGAAACTCCAGGTACATGGCCAGTAGGTTGGAAATGTGGTGACTAGGGAGAGATGCAGAACTATCTGGCAAGACAAGACATCACTCAGCCTTGACTTTTTCCAGTTACCCCAAAGTCCTGAAAATAACAATAGCAGGGAAGTAAACATGTGAAATTTTCCTGTGCTTTACATGAAGCATTCTGTTAACCTTGAGACGTAAGTCTGGAAAATTCAGAGCAGTTAAGGTTCAATTTTTTTTCAAAAGATTCTTTCATCGAGCAGAACTATCCTAAAAGCCTTCTAAATAAGACTGAGGTTTTGGAGACTCCACATGACTTAAGGAAAGCAATTAGACCAGTTTGCCCATAGCTGCTAAGTGGTGATGGCTCCCAAGTGATGCCTGTGTCCCCAGGGAGATGGGGAGTTCATGGAGGTTTCTCCAGTTGAAGCAGCAAAAATGCAACAGCCAACACCCAGACACCAGCTCTGGACAAACTGACTTTGCAATATTTTGGTGCTGAAAGAAATGAAGCATTGGTGCAACTTTTTGGAGAGCTACTTCTGTATTTGTGAGAATTTTAGAGCTTGCGTTTTGTTTTTTTCCCAAAACTTATGCTCTATTTTGAACAACAGTTGATTCAGAAATACCTTATCTATTTTTGTTAAATGTTAAAATCAAAGAGCCTTTTTTTTTTTTTTTTTTTTTCTGTCTTTCAAGCTCTGGAGAATACAGTTGTATTGTATTCTCCAGAGAGAATACAATACAATTTTGTATTGATGTTTAGTGCCACTATATATATATATCTCTGCAAAAAAGTTTGGTAATGCTGATGGTATATGGGAATAGGTAATCTCCTCTGAATTACTTTTTATTTAGGATGTTTTTGCTTGGTTTAAGTTGGGATAGAAGATAAGGGAACAAGGCCTAACCCTGTAAAACTGAGAACTGTAGAAATGCAGTAAGTGCAGGAGAATACTTATGTGCCAGCTGCTGAACATAAAACATTGTCACTGAGGTATAAAATCTGACAGGGAAGTGTAGCTGCTGACAAAGAACATTTTATCTGTGTGACAGAGAAAAAATAATACGTATGGAAGAGAAAAAAAAAATCAATTAGCTACCTATGGTATATAAGCTTTCAGTTTTGATGAATACTGGCTAAAATAGCCATAAATCTATTTTTAAGAGTTTCCCTTTTCCTCACACGTGCTTTTTATTAGGTATGTAATTCTTAAACTTCCATGTAATTTTTGCAGCTTCTAATTAATATCAACCAAGACAATTATCCAAGAAATTCTAAGTAGTTGTTTTTTCATTCAGTATTTTATACAGAAATAGCAATTAATAACTGCACAGGAAATTCGGGAGGAACAGCTAACGCTGTGCAATACACTCCTGATAGATCAGCTACTTCTAGGGAGATATAGGAGAAAGTGCCATGTTTTAGTACCTATTTTCAAAACTTGTTCCTAAAATCATTTGAGGTAATAGAAGAAATGCAAGCAGGGTGAACAATTCTCCAGGATATTTCCTTTATTCTTGTTTCACTTACAGCATGGCTGTTCAATTGTGTTCTTGCAGTCCAAGGTTAATTTTTTGTGTGTCTTTGCAGAACTACTTCCTGATGAAGATAAGGAGTGATAATATAGAAAATATTTCATGATATAACCTTGTCATAGCTTTTCCAAACTGTCTGGGAGCGAGGAGTTATTAGAGTAGAATCAACATAAAATTTCAGGGCAGGTTTTTCTGGCAGGGAGAGCAAAGAAACATGGTGTTTATAAATTACTTAGGAGCTCACAGAGGAGAGGAACTTAACAAGCAGACAGGAAGGGAAGGAGAAATGCCTGGAGACAGGTTTGCTGGGAACAGGAGAGCACAGACCTGTCCAGCAGTGAAGCATCTGCAGCACTGAGCAGGATCCAAGTGGAAGGAGAAGGGGAGTCCTCAGAGGCTTGAACTGGAGGAGGAGGAGGAGGATTGAAGCCAGGAATGGATTTAAGAGACTTTATGGGAGAAGTCAGCTAAAGCTTGATGAAAGATAAACTGAGAGAGGAGACAATGAGAGCAGGGAGTTTGTGATGTCCAGAGTGCTGCTATGAGAAGGAAAGATGGAGAGGTCAAAGATGTAAAGGAGGAGAAAATGGAGAACGAGACAGAATAAATACATGAAGACCAAATCTGTTGGTTCAGTGAGGCTCCACTGTTTTATTCACACAAGCAAACAGCGGGTGTGCTTCATGTTTTACAGTGTACTGGCATACTTCTGATCTGAGAGAAATAACATATAATAGACACTGGGAAAGGTAGAAACAAAAAAAAAAAAAAAAACCAAAAAAAAGCTACCTGCAAATGTTCTGCACCTGGCTGATAGGTCTTTGCTTTTTCCAACAGGGGGTAAAATCCCCTGACAGGGCAGACCCTGCAGTCTGGGCTTCCCTGGAGTGAGTCCCTCTTGCCTCCCACCCCGGCTAAAATCACTTGAAGGATAAATGCTTTCAATGTCCAGATAAATTTCTTTGTTTGTTGCTTTAGAGTTTAGGCTTACTGTAGGAAACATTTTTTCAATGTTTTTTCCTCTTTTTATTACTTAATCTCACTGCAAATAATTAGTTTAAAGCCGTCACAGGTATTTAGGGAGAGAAGTAGAGAGTGAAAGGCTTAGATCATAGATTGCAGTGTTCATTCAGTGGTTTGTGAGGTTTTTGTGGGTTTTTTTGGTTTTTTAGGATTCTTTAGTCCCTCAAATAGAGTTATTACCTAGTGAAATACATGTCTTTTATCAGTCAGAGGATACCTGGGGTGAGAAACAAATACTTTTGTCTGTAGCATTTGCAGCCTCAGTGGTGGCATGAAAGCTTCTCTAGGCATGATTGCCCAGACTATGAGCTGCAATTATGTGAATGCAAGATGGTGACTTGTTAAGGTATTTCATTTATAGTTTGTAATGCTTTATATCTTCTACAATAGAGCACTGCTCTATTTCAATGCTTTGCATTTCAGAATTTCCAGAAAGAGCTGAAGTAGCTTATCATAGACTTTATTTGTTGCTGTAGTTTCTGTCTCCAAGCAGTCTCTCCAATATACTGAAATTCAGTGTGCTCTATCTGAAGTTATGGAGAGCTGAACAAAAATATTTTTTCTTTGTTTATTTTTTTTTTTTAAGTGAAAAAAGCTCAGTGTTACTCTTTTACCAACGCTTGGGTTTAGTAAACAGAGCCAGGCTAAAGGCATCCAGAGGAGTTTCATATGGTCAGTGCCTGTTTTTGCTGTGCTAGTGGTAGTTTTGTTTTAGACAAAGCCCCAGTGTTTAGTGAGCTATCAAGCAGTGAGTGATTTCTGTACACTTGATGGGATGAGATCAGTAAATTATCTGGAAATGGTTTTAGGAGCAAAACCATTTCAGCTGGGCTAAAGGTCCTTCTCTCATTCTTTGTGCTCTGTGAAGTTATAGTGTTTCCAGATCCATTATCTGTGTGTTATATGGAGATTTATTTACTTTCAGCAGCAAAGTTGATCTTGTTTACTTCAGTAAGTGCTTGCTTTAGATGTTTTCTGAAAGGGATAAGGAGGAAAAAAGCTGCTTTTTGAAATAAATATTATATTCTGGCTGCTGCTAGCCTTCATTACCCACTTTTTTATAAACTGGAGTTTGCTGGCTTTTCGTGTGCCTTGTTGCAAAGCTTTGTTAAAACACTGCCATGAAAATGAAAGTTTCATACACATTGACATAATTAATGAAGAGGCAGGCAGCATGCTCCACCAATTAACACCACAGGGAAAAGTAAAATTGGCTTCCTTTTTGCGTGTGGTGCCAAAGTGAAGAACTGTAACACACAGCAAATAAATAGAGATCCTTTTAATGAGCTGCAAGATCGAGCTGAATAACTCTGAAAGGATGTTGTGTAAACATTGCCAACTATTTAGAGTGTTAAGAGTAATTGATGAGCTTACTTGAAAGTTTGGAGGGTTTTTTTTGGTGGGGGGGTTGGGGTAGGGAGAGACTGTCAAAGAATGGAAATGCTGCTTGTTAATAAATAAATTGTATTTTCAATGCAGTTATTAGGCATGTTAAAAAATGTAACAAGGACTTTAGAACAAATACAGAAAAAAAGAAGCAGTTTACTGCTTGCTACTTGACCAAGAGGGTCAGAACTCAATTTTTCAGCTGAGTATTCCTGTGCTTCATATTTACTCCTAATGAAAACTTGACTCATTTTTCTCTGATGCTGATTCCAAGTAGCAAAACTATCTGGCAAGACAAGGCATCACTCAACCTTGACTTTTTCCAGCTATCCCAAAGTCCTGATAATAACAATAGCAGGGAAGTAAACAGGTGAAATTTTTCTTTGCTTTTCATGAAGCATTCTGTTTACCTTGAGATGTAGGTGTAGAAAATTCAGAGCAGTTAAGGTTCATTTTTTTTTTCAAAAGATTCTTTCATCTAGCAGAATTATCCTAAAAGCCTTCTAAATAAGACTGAGCTTTTGGAGAATACAAAACTCCAAACCTGTGAAGGTTTATAAGTTAAAAGAATTAATGGGCATTAGAAATTAGAAGGCCAGCATCATTTTGATCAAAGTATCTGTAATAACAGAAGTGCAGTTTTGACTGTTCAGTGGCACCAGCTAGCTTAGAATGCCTTTATATAAGAAAATAATACATCTTCTTCACTTTCTACTCATGCTAAATTATTTAAATTTTGACAATAATCAATTTTTAGTATTATATTTCAGCCCAGCTATTGTATGAGGTTAAATCCAGCATATCATTTCACATTGTATGCAAGAAAACCACCAAGGTTTATCTATGAGCCTCTGCACCTCAGCATCTTAAATAAATCTTAAAATATGTCAGAATTGTAAGTAAGGAAGCAAAATGTGCTAAAGCTAAAAGTAATAATTAGAAGTCGATAAAGATTGTGCTAAACTTGCTGAACAATTGACCTTTGTGACAGCCATGCCTGCTCTCAGTTATCATCACAGCAGAGAATTATGTGTCCCTTCACTTGGAATGTTAAAGGTGAGACCAGAAGTATTCAATAACTGTACAACAAAGAATATTAATATGCAAAACCAGCTAGAGACAGTTTATTGTGACTGTGGTAGGGTCCTTTACTGTATGTTAAGGGACATATATTGCTGAGTAGTTATTTAATCAATATTTTATTTAATCAATATTTTCTCTTTTTTTTATCTTTTTACTACCTCCCCTCTGCATCTCTTCTTTTGTTTTTCTCTTCAGCCTCTCACACACCCACCTCTAGTCTCTCTCGCGTATTTTTCTTACACATCTTTGTGTTGCCTAACCTTTTCCTAACCTAGATTTTGTCCTTCAAAATGCTTAATGGGCTCTGTTCTGTGCTCACTGCTGGGCCAAGTGTCTGCTGTGGTGGTGTTGAGGAGTACCTGGCTGTTCCCAGCCAATCTGATGGCTGTCATCCTCTGCTCCCAGCCAGCTGGCTCTGCCTCTGCCCTGGCTCCTGCCACCACCAAGGAGCATAGCAGTGCCTCTTCTGTCCCAGCTTCCTCCCTTTTGGCACCATGTGCTTTTTTCTGCCACCCTTTGTGGCCCAAGGGCCTTCTGCTGCAGCCCAAGAACAACTTCCAGAAGATCTGTGGTCCTGAAGGACAAAGCTGAGCTCCAGCAGGGAAGATGGGTGTGGATGCTGTGGGAGAGAAAGGACGAATTCATCCCAAAGGATTTATAAGAAGAAACTGCGCTACATCTGACTTCTGTGAGGATTCCACATGTAATTGTGCATTTTCTAATTGACTTGTGCTCCAGAAAAACATTCATTTTCATCAGTGTTTCATTTCTCCAAGATTCTAAAGAGGTGAAATAGCACTTAAAGGTTGTGGTTCGACCCCTGCCAGCAACTGAGAACCACAGAGCTGCTCACAGAGTGCCCCCACTGCTGCCCACCTTGGGAGGGAAGAGAATCTGTAAAAAACCCCAAAGCTCTGAGATAAAGACACTCAACAGGTACAGTAAAACAAGGGATTCATTCCCAGGGCCCATGGCAGGAATAAACACCATTCCTGGTGTCCATCACCCCAGGACAGCTGGGCTCCACCACGTGGGACAGTGGCCTGGGGGGACAAAGAGCATCACCCCAAACATCCACCTCCTCCTCCTTGGCCAGATTCAGACGCTGAGTGTGATGTGGGATATTTGGAATATCCCCTGGGGCAGCTGTCCTGGCTGTGTCCTCTCCCTTGAGCACTCCCAGCCCCAGCAGAAGCAGCCTTGGCTCTGTGTCAGCTCTGCTCAGCAGCAACAAAAACTTCCCTGTCCTGTCAGAGATTCCTTGTGTTTGCAGCACAACTCCAAACCACAACCCCACACTATCTACTATGGAGAAAATTAACTCTCTCCCAGCCCAAACCAGCAAACTAAATTCAATAGTTTGTCTTCAGGTTGTACAAAGTTCCTTTATTGGATCTGGCCAAGGATAAATTATAATTAATAACTTGATAACAGTTGTCAAGAAAACATAAAGTGCAATGAATGTATTAAAGAGTGATGACCATAATTTCTGTGATAGAAAACTGGAATGCTGTGGAGATCTTTAATGCTGAAATCCTTCTTGCATTCATGTTTTGTACAGCAAGCATATTTCTGATCACACATAGGTCCAATGGGTAGAAGGAAAGAAGGTGAGAAGTACAAATTATCCTCTGTTGGGTGAGATCTTTAATGGATTAGGGTTCTTGAGCTTGGAATGATGACAGATAAGTGAGAAGAGAGGCCTAGACAATCATCAGTGCTTCAAAGAAAATTGAATGTTTTGCTGTATAAGCATCAGTACTCATTTATATTGTCAGCCAGCAAGTACAATATTAGCATAACAATGGGCTTTCCTCACATGGAGCAGGATTGTGGCACTTGGGAGTTTATCTGGGATCAAGCAGGATGGATCCAGGGGCTGTGTAGAAGTCCTGGCTCAGGAAGCTCAGCAATCACTGGCTGCAGGGTTTTATTTTGCAGACCAGGGCCATGCTCACATGGCATTTCTTATGTTCCTTTCCTAAATGTTTGCCCCTGTGATTCTGGACTAGATCAGCCTTTTCTCTTGGCCAGTGTGGCAATTCTTATATTAAAAAATATATATGAACTAGATGTTGTTGTTACAAAACTGTCGTAATCACTAAGGGCTAATTAAAAAGATTTAATGTTGAAAATCCAATGAAATAGCAGTTTGGTATATTTTACATTTGTGTGCCTTAAATTCAGTTTATTCAAGTAAATATGAGGTGCTTAAGGTGGACAGGTTAGAGCTTATTAATTACCTTGCTCTGTACATATAAGCAATATAGGTGCCAGCTCCAATCTCTAATAAATCCATCAGCTCTGGGGGTTTTCCTGTTCATTCCCAGTGAGTGTGAGTGCATGTGACAGGCCGTGGCTCTGTCAGAACGAATTGTCCCCCTTGGAGAGCTGGCAGCACAGGGAAGTGACAACTTAATGGAAGCTAAAGCACTCTAATGGCAGTGCCTGGTGAAAGGCAGGGGAAGTCATCCCCAGCGTTTGCCCTGGCTCTTGGAAATGTCTCTTCGCATTTCTGCCAATGTGCAGGATCTTGGAGCCTTGCTGGAGTCACATTTGCAGGCATTATTCCATGAAAGGCCACTCAGTCAAGCACTTGTTTGTGGGCAGACTTGGCTCCAGCAGGGTCAGCCCCTCTGACACTGTGACCTGCTCCATGTGCTCCCAGTCCTGCAGCATCACTCACCTCCAAACCCCTCCTCTGGCAGCCACAGAAACCCATTTCCAGCACCTAGCACCAATGGAAGTACAAACATTTTATCCATTACATAGCTATTTTTATTTAGTTATGAATGGAATATGAGCTTAATCAAATGGATGAAAAGATAATGCGCTTTTTCTAAGTATATTTGCTTGCAGGTGAAGAATATAGAGATTAGTTTTCCTGCCTTTTGTTGGTGTTATGAACAAAAAGTTGTGTTGAGCCAATGGATAAAATTGTTGTACTGAGATTATTGCACGTTGTTTTAATATCTTTTTAGATTACATTGGTGTATGTGAACATATTTATTTATAAATAAATAAAACCCCAGTAATTTGCATACACTTGTGGACTGTCTTATAAGTGCCCAGTGATTACATTTAAACATTTACATTTTAATTACATTTTAATATTTTAATAACTTTTATAAATTAAGCTGTGGATATTCAATCTAGATTATTGCATTTTTATTAGGTTTACATGCAAATAATTACTTTGTTCCTGGTTTTCTTGGTGTGATGGTGCTTTTGGACAAAGCCAGAATAACAATCACTTTCAGTAGAATAGTATTTCTTCATCTTTTAATAAAAAGCATGTATGCTTTTCAGGCTGTAATTAGCCAGGTAGATGAAATAATTTAAAAATATTCTCAACAATAGAATTTCTAAGATTTAATGAACTTAATCAGTACTATACAATTTATCCAAGTTCATACAGAACAGGCGAGGGCAGACCCAAGAGGACTTCAGAACTGAAAAGAAGAAAGCCAAATGACTGTTCTAAATTAAAAATAACCAACCCAAATTAACCAAGCAAAAGCATTTCTTGTGGTTATTTCTATGATTATTTGCTTTCTAGTTGAGACTTTGGTGTTGTTTAGCGTGTCACAATTGTTATGAAGGAAAGGTGAATGATCTCAGCAGACATTGTTGTTAATGTTGTTTCTGTCATGGATCTGCTTCCTCCTTCCCCTCTCTTCTGCCATTCTGGGAGTCACAGGAAACTCCAAACTGCTCAATGAACCTTTCAGGGTTCTCTGTGATTTCTGCCTTCCCCCTACCCTGTGACAAAACATTTCCAGCAGAAGCTCTCTGCTCACCTGGATCTGGAGCAGTGTTTGCTGCCTTGCTTTGTGTCTGCTCCACTCAGGAGATTTGGTGTTCTTAGGGGTTTTCCTAAAGCTATGGTCTGTGGAAGCTATCAAGCAGATAGTTTATAACAACTGATATTAACACATTTTCGCTATAAAATGGTTTTCATAATGGCTCATTCTTGCATATTTTCTCATGGAGCGAGTCCCACTTCAAGTTTCAATTAAAACTTCAATTAAAACTCCTCTGTACATTCAGGGCCTGTGGGGTTTCTCTTATATAATACTTGCCTTTTCAGTTCCTTAACAGAATTGTTCTCTCTTAGAAATTGTTTCTTTCACACACAGAATCAATATGAACTCACACAATCTTTGCTTCACTTAAATTGGGATTTTCCTCAGGTAAGAATTTGATTTCCCAGTGTGAGAGATGTCTCCCCTCTTTTACTAGGTGCACCAAGCTCCTTTAAGAGCCAGAGCAGAGCTTCCAAATTTTTTTGTCACTTGGATTTTGCAATTGCTTGAAATATTCAGTTATCTCTTTTTAATCTCTTACATTGAATGATTTTATGTTATTAGAGAAAATACAGACTGATTATCACTTTCTTCTTCCCTACAATTAATTGTTGATTTACAGAATTATGTATATATATATATTTGTATATGTGCATATATGTTTTCTTTCCTTCTTAGTCTAATGAAAAATTCACTGCACTGATGAGCTTTATGTTGTCAGCTAAAGAATAATTCCTGTTTTTTATTAATATTTCATTTCAATTTCTTTTAACTGACTGAAGGTAATAAACAAGGATCTTCACTGTTTCAGTCTCTTGCAAACCACTGATTGATGCAAGGGATTTTTTCCCTTCATGCAGGTATACATGTGTGTGTGTATATGTTTGTCTAGACATACATGTATATGCAAATTATTATCCAAATCCTTGTCCAAATTGCTAATTTGACATTTTTTAATTGACAAAATTGGTATTCTGTGAAATAGTGCCAAGTTTACATGCACACAAAAAATTGAAATATGTGTCTGTATGAGGTGATTCAAGTGAGAGTGGGATTTTTCTGCTCACACAGGCCTCTGTTGCCCCACCTTTAAAAAGTAGCTTGCTTTCAATTTATGCAGAACAAATACTGTGCCTCGTGCAGGGAGGACATTGGCACATGCAGGGGATATTTTTTAATTTGGGCAAAGTGTATAATATATCATACATGTTTGCTAAGTTGTAAGAATTTAAGATCACTTTCTTCAAGAAAAATCTGGACTCTGGAATGGTATCAAGTTTTGTTGGAACTGAGACAAAAGTGAAGTGTGCACAATAATTACTTAGTTCATCTCTGGGCTGCTTTTTAGGTGTTGTGAAGGAAAAAAGCAGGAGGAAATATAGTTGCAGTCAGAGGTCAATGTAAAGAAGTCCAGGTAAATCAAAACTATTCTACATTGTAAATAATTTACTCTTCTCCCTTTGCCTTGTCCTTTCCCACTCCACCCCACCCCTGTGGTATTTTCTGAGTCCTCGTCATTGGGAGGAATGATCAATCTGACTCCGTGCTCTTAGAAGGCTACTTTATTATTTTATTATCTATATTATGTTAAAGAATGCTGTACTAAACTATTCTAAAGAATAGAGAAAGGATACAGAGAGAGGGCTAAAAGATAATAATGGAAAACTTGTGACTCCTTCAAGAGTCCTAACACAGGCTGGCCATGATTGGCCATTAAGTAAAAACAATTCACATGTTGGATGAACAATCTCCGACCACACTCCAAAGCAGCAAAACACAGGAGAAGCAAATGAGATAATATTGTTTTCCTTTTCCTCTGAGGCTTCTCAGGAGAAGAATCCTGGGCAAAGAGATTTTTCAGACAATATGATGGTGACACTCCCCTACTCTTTGTTTGCCCCCCTGACCTTTCCATACCCTCTTGGCTTCTTTGCAATGTTTCTACCCGAGGTAACCCCAAATAGTTTAACACATAGAAATGCTCCAGCTGGGAAAATCCAGTGGAGGTTTGCAGTGTTTTACAGCCTTCTTCATGCCTCCAAAGTTCTGAGAGGCAGATAAACCACCTGGGATCTCCTGGTGGGGATTGTGCAGGGTGTGCAGGGATTGCTGTCCCAGGCTCAGGTGAGCAGGGACCCTCCAGTGTCAGAGATCTGCCTCCTTCTGTTTACATGCAGCAAATTTGGAATTTACACAGAAAACTAATGGGGTCTCTGGTGTCTCACAGATTTCCTTGGCTTTATCTGCTCTGGATAATTAATGTAACCGAGTGAGTGGATGACTTCTTTTCTGTAGGAGTCAATAGGCAAGGATGTTTGGAAAATGAATGAACTGCTAAGATTAATTGCACGGCTGAACAGCCTGGTGAGGGATTCAGAAGGGAGTGCCAATGCCTTTATATCCAAAAGATTTCTTTATTACAAGTTGTTCAAAATCTCAGTAACATTAGATATCAGATTGGACTGAAGATGCTTTATTGTTGCTGTTCTAGTCTTAACAATTGGAAAATATTAATTGCTGTTAGAGAAAAACTCATATGAATATTGATCTCAGTCAGCTCAGCTGGATTTTTAGTATTCTTCATAAAGACAGCCAATTCTAATAATAATTATAAAAATGTATTTTCTAAAATGTACAGTGGTTGAATAGTCAGCAGAAAGATTTATATCAAAGCTTTGTGTGAACTGCTTTATGGGAAAAAACCCCAAAACACAAAGATCAGATGGTAACAGGATTCAGTTAGGGAATTCTGGGTTTGCTTTGCATTTCTTTAGTCATTTTAGAGATAATTTGTCCTTTGAGTTGAGATTTTTTTTTTCTGTTCATTTTATCAATGTGCTGCTTACCTATAGTTTACCAGTATTTATAAATAGATTTCCTCAAGGGAAAATATGCATTGGGATTTTTTGGGGGGTAAATTTTAGGAATATTTTGAACCTGTTGGTTAATTCTGTCTGCAGACCTCTGTTGTTTTGACTGCCACTCATGTAACACCTGACAGTGTGGATCTAAAATGTGCAGCCAGGCTTGTGAATGGCAGATAGAAACATGGAAGTGCAAGGAGGAAAATCCTGAGTACTCAGAGGAAGGAACTTGTCAGCAGGTACTGTGTTCAAGTTCAGACAGAGGCGCTTTTTTTTTTCCCCTCAACCATTTTAGCATGAAATCAATGGGGAATGCATAATTTTTTAGATGTGTCTGAGATTGCACAGCAAATGGTCACCAATGAGACTCTCAGCTGCCACACAATCTGGCACAGCTCCTTTCTGCTCCAGAGCTCCCAGTTGCATTCAGCCCACTGTCGATGTGATGCCTCTTTTTGGCTCCTTGCCCATCTGTTTTAGTAATTACTGTCATATAAACTGATATTTCTGGACTAGAAACCATGTTGTTGTGAGATAAGCTCGTTGGAGTTACCTTTTGTGACGTGTTCAAGCAGCTCACTGACTTTCTACTTCAAGCTGTAAAATTTGCATCAACATTTCCTGCAATATATAGAGAAGGATACTATGATTTTTTTTATTTTTTTTAACACAAGGAGTTATAACAAAATAGAATCAGATTTTGATACTGCTTCCTTTTTATCACAGCTATGGTACTTTCACAGTTTTAGCTTTTTTTTTTTACTTGATTTTTTTAGGATCACAATAAAAAAACAGTGTCCTTGAATAAAGTATTTGTGTTAAGAAGTTTTGGCAGACATAATTTTTTAAAGTGTAAAATATACAAAGAAGTGATTTGCCCTATCCAAGTCATCCATTAGCACAACAGGTCCATCCAAAATGACATCATCACATAAACCAGCTAAAGCACAAAGATTCCAGGAGGGTGAAGAGCAGCTTTATTCTGACAGAAATTGAGCCGAATCAAAGGTGAGTCAAAAGAAAGGCTCAGTCAACATCCTCTCACCAACTTAACCCATTAACAGCCCCAGGGGCAAGAGCAGAGCAGCCAACACAAATATCAGTGGTGTGTGCCAAGGAGCCAGATGCCATCACTGCAAAATCACTGCCTCAGCTTGGCATCTGTGCCTCCAGCCTGCCAGCCCCACAGGGAGGGGAAGCTGGGCAGGCAGCGTTGTCTGGGGCCGCAGAGAAAGAGCTGCTCTCTCTTCTCTCCCTTCCCTTCGCCTTTCTCCATAGCTGGGTTCTTGGCTGGCATTGGCAAAGTTTATAATGAGAGAGGAGAGAGAACTTGGGCATTTTCATACACACTTAAATATTATATATTTATTATTATTTATTATTATACCTATTATTTAAATATTATTTATTATATATACATACATACATATATATGTATATATGTATGTATATACAATATATTGTATATGCAATATTCTATATACAATATTGTAAATACAATATATACAATATATTGTATATATTGTATACAATAAAATATATACAATATATACACACACACACACACATATATATATATATATATATACACACACATATATGTATAGATAGAGAGATGTGGATGGATGAAAGTTTACATGAAAATGTTTATCTATGTGCATTTGGGCATACTGGACCAGAAAAAGGGAGAGATCAAGGAAGGAAGCAAAATAAACCAGAGTGAAGTAAAACCAGAACAACACACAAGAAAAACTCTGAAAAGAAGTATTTACTTTCCTTGCATGCTAAAGTAAATTTTAGCTTTTTTAGTTTTTTTTTAATAGTACAATTTAATAATTTCTCTAACTTTTCACAAGTCACATCTGCTCAGTGGCCAAATTCTTGATGTGTTCTCTTTGCAGTGACATTCCACATAGGAAGGTTCAAAGCATTTTGCAAGTTTAATTTTTAGGATTTAAACCAAAATCTTTTATGTGATTATTGATATCATTCTGTCACATCTGAATAATATATCTAGATATTGATCACTTCTTTTTTAATTTAGTATCCCTATTTTAGTAGGAATAATTTCTAGCCATGCAATCAATACTCAGGCTTCTCACAGTGGGCCTAAGCAATCTAAAGCATTAAAAAGAAGATCTGCAATAGTTTGAGTGGCTTCAGTGATGGTGGGGCCACTGGAAACTACAAACCTAGGAACTGGGAACCTTTCTGGTTAGCCAGAAATCAGCTCTCCATGCATTAAAGGTGTATTAATTTCAAATGCAAATAGCTGCAGGTGTGTAGATTGGGTAGGGGGTTAAATGCTGTGACACTGGAAAACTTTAATTTCTTCTGTTTTCAAGACTGAATGTTCAGTATGTGGAAAAATCTGTGTGAAGCAGAAATCTTGTGAACAGGCAAAATCTTTTTTTTTTGTTTTTAAGTGAAAGTAGCACAGTAGTAAATATGAAATAAAAGTGCTAATTAATTCAGGGAAAACTCTTTAAATATATATTGATCAGAGACAGACATTCGAGGTGAGCTGTAGATTTAAAATGTTACTTTCCAAAGCTCAAAAAAAGCTCACAGAATATGGTGTTTATGATTCAGCTGTCAAACATGGCTGGAAAGGCCCAATTTAGGGCAGACAATAAAGGGTTTTGATGAACACACATTCCCTCTGCTACCCCATGGACAGAGCAAGGCTTCTTTTTTGTGTGATTGTGCTGAATTCTGAAATGAAACACAGTGGGAAGGAGGAGGTTGAAAAGACTTCAGAAGTGAGCATCTGTCTTGGAACTAAAGGATTTTTCCTCCTTTAAGTTTCAGTTTCCTATGTTTGTCATGCATTCAGTACATGCTAAAACTGTTCAAAAGATACCACTGTCACAGCATGAGGAATTATGAGTAAGAGCAAAGTTGTGTCTAGAGTTGGTCTGGACAAAAGGGGATTTTTGCTCTCTGAGTTCTTATTAAAACCTTCTTGTCCATTATTTAGGCTCAGTAATTATTGCTGAGAAATAGCAGTATTTAATCGTAAATGTAATTTAGTTTTTAGCAGCAGCAGAGTTTTACAATTTTTAATAAATTATAAATATTTTTACAGGAGGATAGAATTGGCTTTGTGCAATTTAAGGTTTTTATGTCTTAAGAGATCCGTATGCATAGATGTTTATAGTTATTTCAGAGTTAAATCTTCAGCTGCCTTATCCTAGAATAAAGTCCTTATCATTGGGTTTTGAATCTCCAAGTGTGTCATGACTAAAATATTTTAGCTTGGCAGTATTATCTTTGAGTTCATTCATTCTTTCTTCATTTTCCTTCTTATTATAGATAGTCTAAATATTTTCATTTCACCTTTTTGCACTTCAGTGCTTCACAGACTTCACTCCCTAAACCTTACCACATAAACTCTAAAGGTTTTTTTTCCCTTTATTTTTTCTTTCATATATTTTTTAATTAATTTGTAACATAGGCAGTTGAAGGTTCTGATTATCAGAGGGAGAAGCTGTAACTGAACTTTGAAAGATTTAAAAGCAACTTACCACAGAGGCTTGAATAATTCGATATTTGGATGTGGATGAAGAGTAAGTGGCTGATTATTCCAGAGAAGAATTAGAAGAATTGGGGTTTTGGTGTTATGGAATTACAGAATGACACAGGCTGGAGGGGCTCTCTGGATGCTGCTGAATCCATCCACTGCATAAAGCAGGATCAGCTGTAGGAGAAAATGCACAGGGAGCAGGTTTGGGGGTATCCCCATGGACTCACAACCAGTATGGGAACACTGTTCCACCGTTGGGTAGATTCTCCTCCCAGGAAACAAGTTCTCTGATATTTAAATAGAGTGTAATGTGAGTCAGTCTGTGCCCATTGCCTCTTCTAATTTATCTGGCTGCATCCTTTTCCACCCTCCCCTCAGGAGTTCATGTGCATTTCTGGAACCCCTCGAGCCTTTCCTTCTCTGCCTGAGCAGCCCCAGCTGTCTCAGGCTCTCCTGGATGATCCCCCCTCCCTGATCCACGCCCTGCTGCTGTGCTGGACAGGCTGCACCCTGTCCGTCTGTCCATCTGCTCACCCTGGACAGCACAAACTCGCTGTGGCCACTGCAGGCTGGGAGGGGAAGAATCCCATGCCTGGGTTCTGCTCCCCAGAGCCTTCCTGACACCTCCCAGGCTGCTGCACCTGGGCTCTGCTGTGAGGCCAGTTTGCTTTTCATTGTTATCCCGTGTTCACTCATCCTCCTGCTCTCCCATGTCCTTTTCCCTAAAGCTCCTTTCCACACAGCTGTTCCCTGGATAAAGATTTCATCCTCTTCCTCACCAGACTGTATCACTTTGAGTGCATTCTCAGTTTTTGGATTTGTATTGCTTTGAGTAATGGTTAAAGTCTGATTTTAAGGGTTTTTTTTTTTCTTCCCCCAAGCCTTTTGGAATTTATTATTCCCAGAATGCTCCTGTGTTCTGTGAGTAATAAATCTTCCTGGTGTTTTGTGATTTGCAGTTCATAGGACAAATTATTCAAACATCTTATTACTGTTTCATTAAACCCCTTTTTATATGCTGTATCACAAAGATATTTTGAATTTTAATAGACATTGGTGCTTTATTGTATTCATGCTTTATAATATTCATGTTGTTTAAATGTTTTGCCTTTCCTTTTGCTTTTCATTTCTCTCTTATCTGAGATATATGATATCCTACAATTTTTTATTTCTGATTATTTGGAAATCAACCCATAATTCATATGGCTCAATTGCTGTCATTGATATACTCAAATTACAGTTATGGCTATTAAAGGAAATTATTAAGAGCTCAATGCCTTGAATTTCAGTGACAGTCTGCTGCCTTATCATCCTTTTGAAACCCCAGTACAAAAACTTTAGGTGATTATCTTTTAATTGTACATGTGAATGAGTTGGAGGAAGGATGAACCGAGCAGGAGCAAAGCTTCTGAGTAATCAAAGAAGTTTTAATGTACTTTAAACTGGCGAAAATGTTAGTGGTCTTTTTTTGGAATGTGCAGTTCTCTATTTCTGTGGCTGTGGGCTGGAAACAGATTGGATGTCAGACTGATTGTCAGCATTTGTGTTCACGGCTTTTACGTGTGGGTGGTTTCTCCAGTAAAGAATTCTGCATTTATTGTAAAAACTAGTAAGGTAATTTTCCTATAGCTTGGCTAGTTATGAAAATACATAAGGTGCAATTAATGTATAACAAGGATTGGAAAATTTACCTTCTCTTTCAAAGGGAAACAAACTCCTGAAACATAATTCACTATGAGAATATTTGAACCAACAGACTGAACATAAAAATCTCTGATGTGTCCTGAAAGGATTTGATAGGATAAGTTTAAAGTAGGTTCAGATTTTGTCTTTCCTCTCTGTTGCTTCTATCACAATAAAGATTAATTACTGTATGCTTGAATAATCATCTACTGAATCAATACATGTGCATTTTTACACCTATTGCTAGATGGTGGTGTGTAATCTTTGCTGGGTTTATACTTTATCTTTTTGATCTACCCTGTCATCACACTTTGGAATAGGAGTTAATTCAGTTCTGTGTTCTGGCTCCCTGGAACATCGTGAGCATGTCATTTCCCACTTCTCTAAGAGAGGAATTCTCCAAGTCTTTTTTGGGTCAGATGATTAAGAGTTCTGTGTGAGGAGTTCTGTGAAATCTACTCCAAAGAAAGCACTCCAGTTGTCCTGGCCAGCCTTGGGGTTGTGTTGTTCCCTCTGTACTTACTGCTCCACCCTTGGTCATCCAAAGCCTTTTCACATGATCAGAACAACAGCTTGTGAAATTCCTGAGCATCACCTGAAGTCCTGCCCAGAGGTGACAGCAGCAAACCCCATTTCCCTGTGCCTTGGTGCCAGAAAATCCCTGACACCACAGAAACAGCCACAGCTGGATCATTTCGTTTCTTCTCCATGTTGGATCAATCTTGGTTATGCAAATCTTACAACATAATTTATATTTGTGTGCCTACAAATATGCTTTAAATCAGAGCTGCTTTGCAGGTAGATGTTCAGTTGATGACAGGCTTTTTTTTTTGTTTGTTTGTTTTGCTTAAACAGAACATGAAATCCTACTTAACTGTAGGTTTATACTGCATCAACAAATGTGGCTATAAGGCAAAGGTTTGTTAAATTGGTACAGAGATCACCATGAAAAAAGAAAGATTTGAGCTGGAGCTGCTGATTTCTCTGACATTTTGATGGCTTTGCATGTTTAGCTGCTCTGAAGCAAATTAAAAAGGTTACTATGCAAAAGGTTTGATGACTATACTCAGAATAGTTGGCAGAACGAGAGAGCAACAGTGAGGGACAAGTGGAAAATTTCAGGGTGAACAAGTATGAAAATGTTTCAGTCTTGTAGATGCAGTAAAGCCTAACAGCAGCATTTTTGGGCTAATGTGTAAAAAATCCCAATCACAGGAAAACCAGACAGAGCAGCACTGCCCTGATCAAGGAGATAAGCTCGGTGAAGCCTGTGTTTTAAAAGTTAGATTTAACAACAAATTGTGGTGATTATAGAAAAATCTAATTATTGTTGGAGAGCATTTAATTAACGATATTAATTTCTAATGAAATATGTTCCTTTACACATTTAGTTTTATGAACTAAATGGCGAATGTTTATATGTCTTTGTAAAGGAAGAGTACTGAAAAAAATCTTTCAAAGACAGTTTATGTCTTACTGTGTGAAATAACTTCCTCTGCTGTTGGCTGCTCTATAATACGCTTAATTCAGATAAACATTAAAAGCGTGTAAAGATATTTTTGTCTAAATAGTACAAAACTGAGGGGTTTTTCTACTGTGTTTCTTTGGCTCCTGCTTTTGTTTAGTTTGATGATCTAGGGAGGATAAGTTCTCTCAGCCATATCCAGCTCTGCATGAATTCAGATTGTTCATCAGCTAATAGATAACAAAACAAATGTACCAAACAGTATAAAGCTGAAATGACAAAAAATGCAGTTGAAATTGAGAGAAATATAGAGACAGGGCAAAATATGAACTAATAAATCCTGCATGAAAGCATCTAAATACTTAATATTACTTGTGTAAAGCTTTTGTTTTGCTATGAAAGACCTGAAATATAATAGCTCTTTGGTCTGTCTAGAATATAAATAATGTGATGACAGCATCATTCTGAAGTTCATGCATGTTTTTAAAGTGATTTAATGTTCTCCTATAGTTCTCAATTTTATCCAGATGCCTTATTCAGTCACACCAAAAGCACATTACTGAACATTTTATTTATCATTCTGTGAAGCTTAATTCACTTGCAAGTCAGAACTGCAGTTTTCAGCTGAGCTGCATTTCACACCTGTTTGGAGAAAGAAAAAGATCGAGGTGATTTTGTGGTTCAGTCTGAGATTTCTGAGGATGCTTTTCTTGAAACAGACTCAACAGAGTAGCAGGCTTCTGCCACAAATCCTGCATGCCATGTGCAATTCATGATTATTTTTTCCTTTATCAACTGGGTTTCAGTATACCCACTTCTCTGATCTATAGATTTCAAGAGAATTTACTCCTAAATTTTATTCATCTAAGCAAAATCTGAAAATTACCTCCGAATTTCTAATGGCTCTGTAAGTTTTGTGTTTAAGAGCAGTTATCTTTGATTTGCAAAATTTTTTCTCTTTATATTCATTGACATGAGGGATTCTTTGAGGAATTCAGTAGGTGGGACACTTAGATGACATAGTGAGTGTGTGGGTACTGGCTTGTGAAGAATTCTCCCACTTTCTAATCAGTTCTGGCTTAGAATGTTTTCTTAGAGGCAATTATCCCCAGTAAATCCAGTCAAGGTCCTGCTTGAATAATTAAAATACTTTCTTTGCAATTATTTGTTTGAAATAAGATGTTTGTGGTTTTTTCATAATTCCATTGAATTATGACAAATCACGGGGTTAATTTTTGAAAATACAAGGGGCCCACATTTCAGTGGAAGAAGAAATGATCCTTTAGTATATCTTCTAGTGTTTTAAAACCTTCTACTGCTTGAAGATGAAAACAAGCAGTAAGATTACATATTTAATTGAAGGCTATCCAGTTTTTGAGACCACTTGGAGATAATTGCCATTTTTTTCTTAGGATTTCCTTGCAGGATGATCAGAAGCTGTCATTGACAAACAAATCTTTTTCTCTCCAGCGCCTCTGGATGCAGGTATCAATAACAAATGCCAGCTGCTCCCAGCAGAAGCCTCAGTGTGGGATCAGCACTGAGGGAACTGTGGTGCTGCTGTGCCCAGGTGACCCTCGTGGTGCTTCCAGCTGGGCTCAGGGGGTCTCACCTGCTTCTTCATCTCCTTTACCCTATAAAGAATATTTTTGTCATTCCTCTGCAAAGAGTCACTTAAAAACAAATTTTAAGCACGTTATAAATGATAGGTTTTGCCCTCTCTTCAGCTCCTTGTGTCCCTCCAGTTTCACAGTAAATTAGGCAGCTTAAAAAAAAACATGATTTCCATGTGCAATTAATGTGAGATTGTATCTCATCTCACTGTTTTCCTTCTCACAATCATTACCAAGGGTTAGAAGGCCCAGCTTTTCATAACATGCTGCAGAAATCAATATTTCACAGCTTACTTTTGGAAAGAAACTATCATTTTGTTTTGTCAGAATTCACATTTCTGGTGAAGGTAATGTGGCTTGCTTCACATAGCTGCCATTTGCAATGTTTTTCCTACTTCTTAAATATTAATATCAAATCAAATCCATGTATCTTGCTCCTATATTGTTTGTCTGAATGTCATTTATACTCAAGATTTTTTTTTTTTTAAGATTTTGACACTTTATTGGTAAGACTCTATTAATGGAAGATGACCATTTGGAATTTGCTGTACAAAATCAACTCAAGTTGCAAGCACTGACATGGAATTCAGCTTGAATTTTTCATCTTTTTTTTTTTCTTCAGCCTCTTTGTATGTCAAGGGAAAAAATGCTGTAGCCAGTTCTGAAATAGTGTGCCACATGCACATAAAAATATATCATAATTGGCACAACTGCAATTTAGTTGTAAGGATAAAATTCCTATTAGGAATCTACATATCATATTAGCCAAACAGTATCCATGCTGCAGTATATTATTTTGGTAACACGATAGCTGGGTTTGAAATGGAATCCAAAGGTCAGAGTTGGCAGCAGAATGGGAATTAGGTAATCACATTTTCCTTCCTGCCACTGACCTCATCCCTCTCCAGTCCCCACTACAACTGCCTGTGTTGCAGCAAGTGTGGAAGCCCTGCTCAAATTTGTTTGTGCTACTTTATTTTTTAAACTTTCAGTGAAGAAAGTTTCCAGTGTTC
Source organism: Arremon aurantiirostris (assembly GCA_035583995.1). NCBI lineage: Eukaryota > Metazoa > Chordata > Aves > Passeriformes > Passerellidae > Arremon > Arremon aurantiirostris. The sequence goes on from JAXCLO010000042.1 coordinate 4,171,138, forward strand.
ATGTCGGCTTTTTTTTTTGGTGGGGGTGGCACTAAACCAATCAAGCATCTAATTACTTGGGATCAGTAAATTTGTTGCGTTAAATATATCTGTAATTTTCGTTTTTCAGATGGTGTCTTGCAGTTATTTAAATTATATTAGCAAATACTACATTTACAATAACAACAGAAAAAGACAATAGTAAATTAAAATGTTCATCCCCCACAAAAGCCCATTATTCCCTGAACTGCACTTCCTCACTGCCAGTAGAAGACATGTTTTTGTAAACTTGCTTTCATAAAGTCACATTTAACAATAAAGCTACACAGAAATTATGTCTAAGGTTGAGGACTTGAGCACTTGAATTTTTCTTGTTCTGAAACCCAGAAATTCCTAAATTTAAACTGCTGTTTTTCTCCAGGCATATGATGTGGACAGTTATTGACACATAAATTAAAATTACATGGGACAGAAGTGAAGCTGGGTTTAGTTTGACTAAGGAGATGCAGAAAGCAGCACTCACTCATGGTAGTGATGAGACTCCAAAAATGCTGTGTAACTAAGTGAGCACTGGCCCACCTGATTGACAGAATCACAGAATTACTGGGTTGGAAGAGACCTTCAAGATCATCGAGTCCAACCCATCCCCAACACCTCACCTAAACCCTGGCACCCAGTGCCACATCCAGGCTTTGTTAAACACACTCAGGGATGGTGACCCCACCACCTCCCCAGGCAGAACATTCCAAAACTTTATCACCCTTTCTGTAAAAAAATTCTTCCGAATATCCGACCTGGATTTCCCTTGGTGCAGCTTGAGGCTGTGTGCTCTGGTTGTGTCAGCTCCTGGAGACAGAGCCCAGCCCCAGCTGAGCACAGGCACCTTTCAGGAGCTGCAGAGAGTGATGAGGGCACCCCTGAGTCTCCTTTTCTCCAGGCTGAGCACCCCCAGCTCCAACACTGCTGGTCCCAGGGAAGTGATGTTTGTGCAGGGAGGTGGCAGCGGGGCTGAGGGGAGGCTCAGCATCACAGGTGACAATTAACCACAGGGCTTCCTGGGGCTCTTTGTCTCCAGGTCATTCAGGATCTTGGTGCAAAAGGTGCATTCACACAAGTCTGTGCTCTGCACAGCCCAAGGTAACAGATCCCAGGATCATTTAAATTGGAAAAGCCCTCCCAGACCATCAAATCCAACCTGTGAACAATCCCCACCTTGTCCCCAGCCCAGGGCACTGAGTGCCACCTCCAGGTGTTCCTTGGGCACCTCCAGGGATGGGGACTCCAAACCTCCCTGGGCAGCCTCTGCCAGTGTTTAACAACCTTTCCATGAGGAAATTCCAGCCTGAGCCTCCCCTGGCACAGCCTGAGAACATTTCCTCCTGTCCTGTAGCTGTTCCTGGGAGAATCCCCACCCTCCCCTGGCTCCTGGCAGGGAGTTGCAGAGAGGGATTTGATCCTTCTTGAGCCTTCCAGATTTGACTGAGAACAGTGACAAGCCAACCCAAAGTCTCAGCAATCCAACTGAAACTCCAGCAGAGCACAGGGAAAAGGGATGTGGTACCTTTCAAAGAGGAAAGAAATCTCTGTGTGAATACATGAACAGGGATGGAGGGGGGGAATTTTAAGGGTTTGTTCTGTGGCTATCCCATATTTATGATCATAGAAGCTGTTGTGTGAACAATGAGGATGTTTGGGTACAAGGTGTGTGTTTGTGTGTTTGGTGGGGCTGTTGGCAGATTTAAGAGGATAAATAAATCAGTGAACTCTGAATTCCAGTGTGATTTCCTGGGGCTTTGTACCAATGTTCATTGTGAGGCCCTAAGAAAGAGTTTGCTGTGTTGGAGCATCAATTAAAATCTCTCTCACTCCAATTCCCTGGTACCTCACAAAATATGGGTCTGTGCAGGTGATTTTCTCCCCATCAGGGCTGCAGCCTCTGTTCCCTTTAAACTGGCAGGAACTCCTCAAAACTCTTCCCTCCCACTTGTCAAACTGAGTGACAATTTGGGGTAGCAGGTTCAGATTTGGGGGGACTGGGGAGAGGGGGGCAGAGACTGCAGGGAATGAGGTTGCATAAGCACAGTTCCCACAGGAACACCTCTCAAATTCCTGCATAAACCCCTTCTCCTGAGAAGGCCATTTTTCAGATCTAAAAGGTTGTAGTGAAAAATATTGACCACATCCAATAAACTCTCCTCTGAGTGTGTCAGTGCAGTTCCTTTCCACAGCAAAGGTTTTAAACTCCCCAGTTCAGCTGTGGCAGAGGAAAAGCAGCTGCAGCTTTGTGCTCTCCTAATTGTCTGTACTTGCTAAAACATTTCTCTATGATATTTGTGTGCCTGGTGATGAAATATCCCATTTTTAGCTCGGCAGCAGAAAAAGGGGAGGCTTTTTTAGCTCTCCTTTCATTTTGGCTGTGTGGCCAGGCAGGGATTTATGAGTTCAGGGGAGACAGTAGCCAGCGCGCTTGGATTTTGCTTTTTATATTTTCTTTTTTTTTAATTGTTTTCCTTTGAAATTCCAGAGTTAGTGTTTTGTCTGCTTTCTCCCTGACCCTCTTCGGAGGCAGGCGTGTGTTTTTTCACCAGAAAAACTGGAAACAAAGAATCGTTGTCTTTAAGCTGTAGCAGGCAGGAAACCCAACTCACAAGGGATCACCCCGAGCCAGCGCTGTCCCAGAGTAGACTCCAGTTCTCTGAATTCAACCTGACAGCTTGTCTGGAGCACTTTCTAAGTAACCATTATCCTTCCTTTCCCCCAGCAAAAGAGCCATTATTATTTTGCCTGGAGTGCAGTGCAAGGAGTGTTTTTGTGCTGGGGGGGTCACACGTTTGCTGGGGTGCCAGGCTCTCCCTCCCAAAGCCTTGGAAGTGCTTGGGCTGTTTCCTAAAACAAGAGTTAATTTGTTTCCTGATGATGACTTAAAAGCTGTAAAACTGCCATGGCTGTGCATGTGTGTCTTCCCTTTTCTCTCATGTGTGCGTGGCCTTTTTCTCCATGGATGTGAGGTTTGGGGTTTTTTACTTCTGCATTTGTGTGTTTTTCAACAAGAGCAACCTGCAGCCTGTCAATGGTTTGGTTTTACACCCTGTGCTGGGGGTAACATCCTCACAGTGCTGTGGGCACATTCCTGGCTGTGTTTGGGTGGTTCTGTAGGTGTGCAGGGGATGTGCAGCTGTGCCTTGGCTGTGCCTGCAGCCCTGCATGGCTCAGGAACATCTCTGCTGCCTGGAGAGCATCTGCTTTTCCAGGCTGGCTCTGGGAAGGCTTCTCAGGACACATTCTTCAGCCTCTGTGCACTGTGCATTGGGATTTCTGCTGCTGATATTAAAAAAGCAACAACAAGGAAAAAAAAAATCTTCCCATTACTTCCCCCATTTCTCCATGCTGTGTGTCTGTGAGGCCAGCAGGGCTGAGGCAGACGTGGCTCAGGCAGTGCCAGCGCTGTGCCTGGGGATGTTCTGCAGCCCCAGCCCCTCTGGGGGCTGTCACCTCTGCCTGGGGCAGCAGGGACAGACCCTGGGGCTGAGTGGGAGCAGAGCTGGGCTCTGTGCCCTGTGGGGGCTCCTTCCCTGCAGCCCTGCTCAGGGACAGGGACAGGGACAGGGACAGGGCTCAAACAGAGCCACCTGTCCTGAGCACACCCTGGAAATCCCAGTCCCAGGATGGGCTGGCTTGGAAGGACCTTAAAGCTCATCCAGTGTCAGCCCTTCCACTGTCCCACCCCTTCCAGTGTCCCAGATTGCTCCAAGCCCTGTCCAGCCTGGCTTTGGACACTGCCAGGGACAGCAATCCTGAATCCCAGCTCTATTCCTGCACCATCCAGATCCTGTCTGCCTCTGGAAATGAGTGGCCTCCAGCCACAGGGCTTTAGTCCATCACTGATTTAGAGCAGTTCAATCAGAAAGGTTTGATCCCTCTGATCTGTATTTCTATAAAGGCAGCAATTCATAACCAGGCTCTCAGCTACTTTCAGGCACTCCCCAAGCTAAATCTGTCCTTCACATCCATCTCTGCAGCAGATTTCTCACCTACATTCAGCAATCAGTCCCCTCTCACTTGGTTGAGTTGACTTCAGGTCAAAACCCAGTGTTGTTCCTGGATTTGGGATTTGTGAAACAGGTTAACAGCAATGCAGAGATGAGAGAATCCCGTAATCATTCAGGCTGAAAGGTCTCTGAGATCATCCAACAGGGCACCCAGATGGATGCAAAATGGCTTGGTAATATTTTTCAATTTCAATCTTTTTCAATTGTGAAATAATCAAATTGCCTGATTATGTAAAATAGAAGTAATTTTGAAATCATTCTGCACTCAATGAGTTGCTTCCTCTTAGTGAAGAGATTTAGAATTACTGATTTCCTCCTCTGACCTGGGAGTGGTGGTTCCTCTGCTCAAGGAACAGCACATTGTGTCTTGAAGGGGAAAAGAAAGAGTTTGGTTGGGAAGTGTCATGTAACCATGGGAACAGGCACAGTAACACTGCCCAGGAGTGACAAAGCCGTGGCACATGTGTTAATGAATTGTTTTAATTAGCAGAGATAGTAAGTTGACAGCAGTTCCTTGCAGGACAAGTGATGCTGTGAGGTTCTGAGGCTCAGTGTGGCACACATGTCCCTGCAGCTGGGTAAATGTGATAGCAGAGCCTCTGGAAAAGGCCACAGGAGTCCTGAGACCTGCCCTGCTCCAGTCCCTGTGCCACCATTCCTGCCCACACCTGGAGACAGGTGAGAGCCCAGAGCCTGCCCAGCTTGGTGCTGAAGGGAGCTGGAGCTGCTCTGCTGACCTGGGAGGTTGCACTGGGTGAGAGGCACTCAGAAATGTCCTGGGGCACTCAGAAATGTCCTGGGGGTGCATGTAAGGCAGTCAAATGTCCTCTGTGTGTGTGGGGCAGTCAGGAATGTCCTGTTGGTGTGTGAGACAGTCAGAATGTGTCCCAGGAGCTAGGGAGGGCCTGTCTGGCCCCACCGTTCAATGTTTCTGCCACCATGTGCAGCAGTGCCCTGGGTGTTTGGAGGAGCAGCTGGGGGTGGGTTTGGCCCCTGGGCCCTGCAGGAACCCCTGGGTTTGTGCTCTCCACCCAGAGCTCCTCACTGGGGTCCCCAGGGGGCTCAGGGGCAGCTGAGGGCTGGGCACACACCTGGGCAGGCCTGGGCTGGGCTGGGCTGGCAGCAGGAGAGGGGCAGGGTTTGTTCCCATGCTGGGACCTTTCCAAGGCACTGGGGGTGCCACCAGTGCCAGCCTCAGCTGGCAGGGGAGGCCCTGGGGCTCTGTGCCCTCCTCTCCCTCTCCCCATAAAGGGGCTGCCACAAAATGGACCCCAAGGGACCACTTGGGTTAATGACAGGTCTGCACCCCCAGGACACCTGGCTCTGCTTTCCCCACTTAGGGAAGCTAATTTAAATTCCAGCCACCAGGCCAGGGACCTTTCTTCCTCCTGCAGCAGGAGGACCTTGCAAAACCCAGCCTGTGCTGTGCATGGAGAGTCCATGGGCCAAACCTGGCATGGAGGAGGAACTGTTCTGGGGTGGCCTGACTCACCTGGACTGGAGCATGGGTGTTTCCAGGCAGGACTTAGGGATTTGGACTTAGGGATTTCAATGAAGCAGATCAGGAGAAGGAGAAAGAGAAGGCTGCAAATCTGAATCTCCAGGTACCTGAGCCTCCTTTCCCTCTCTCCCTATTTAGTGGTTGCCACAAAATAGATCCCAAGTGACCACTTGGCCACATCACAAGTCTGGATCCCCCAGGACTCCTGGGTCTGCCTTCCCCCTGTCTCCCTTCCTGGCTCTGTCTCCATGGCTTAGGAGAAGCCCCTTCCCACCCTCCAGCTGCTGAATTTCCTTGGAGTGCCAGCTCCAGGGATTCCTGGGCTCTCCATCCCTTCCCAGTCTTGCCTGTGGTGCCAGCATGGGTGGCATTCCAAATAAGATTCCCCTATAGTGCCCATAAAGCATTTAGTCCATAAATGACCCAGCCCCACTGTGTCCATCCTAGAAAAAGAAAGGCCTAAGGAATGTGGCTGTTCCAGGCCCCAGGCTCACTGTTCTCCTGGAAAGCCTCATCAGGCTGGTGGCACAGAGTGCTGCCTGACTCAGGCTGACTGAGACAGCTCCTCAGAGGGAGCAGGATGAAGGGGCTGTCAGCACTTCCCAGCAGCTCAGGAAGCTCAGGCACTGTGAGCCCATTGTTCACTGAACCCCCCTCGCCTCCCCTCTGTCCCAAACTCTCAGATTTATAAAACACCAGGGCTGGGTTTTTTGGGGATTTTTTGAAGTTTATCAGCGAGGGGTTGCTCCCTAATACATCATATCTCAAACACAGCCTCCCTGAAGCCTTGCTCACTGGCTGCACTCAGGCTGACAAGAATTCGGGATGGTGCTGTGGGAATCCACCTGGGGGTTTTCAGGCTGGTTTCCTGGGAAGGGAGTCTGTGTGTCTGTCCATCTGCCCCCAGCTATATCTATCAGTCTGTTCAGACTAAATATGCCCCAGAGGTGCTGGGAGGGGACCCAGCTCCAGGGGAGACAGGGGCTGTCTGGAGAGCTGAGCACTGAGTGCCAGGGAGCAGCCAGGGCAGATTTGGGGTGAGGGAGTGGAGAGCAGGGCTAAAAGGGCCCAGAGAGCAGGGCTGCAGCCTGCCCCCCACAGCCTGGCTCCTGGGGAAGGCAGGGCATCTGGAAAAGGCAGCTGAAGCCTGCAGAAAGTGCATTTATGCCTGGGAATAAATAAAATGATATTTAACCTTCTTGCCAGGCGCGTTGTGAGTGCGAATGTTTGCAAAGCTGTGAGATCCTCGCTTGAAAGGTGCTGTGAAAGTGCAAAGCATTATTAATATCCTTTACCTTCCTCCTAATAGACTGAGCATTCATGCTGGGGAATTTCTGGACATAAACCAGACAGCTGCAGAATGACAGTTCTTGAAAGCATCTATGATTTATTTTCTGCTCTTTAATTCCATTTTGTATTGAACACACATTTGTCATAGGGCTCTTGTTCCATGGGGCCTTTTAAGTCTAAACCAGACTCAGGGACCTGATCCTTTCTGGGATAAATTTGCCCCACTTCATTGGAGCCATTTGCTGATTTACACCAGGAGAGAACCCCAGTCCAAGTCTTTTAATTGAATTTCCATCCCATGGCAAGTTTTGGTGTAAAATCTGAGTGGTTTAAATGACAGATAAAGCCATTTCTGTCACTGGCTGGCTGCAGTTCTGTAAGATCTCTTTGAGCCACTGGATGTCAGGTCCTGGGAATGATTCTGTTTTTGCAGGAACCTGCAAAAGTCTGGAGGGGTTCCCTGGCTCTGCCTTTTCCATTTTGCTTTAAACACATTCAGCTTTCGAGCCTGGGCCTGGAAGCCAGGAGGGCTGGTGTGGTTCTTTCACGTTGCTGAGATTTTTGTGAAATAAAAATAGCTTCCTGCATTTAGATTTTTCTTTTTTTCTTTTTTTTTTTTTGAGAGGAGAGAAAGACTTGGAAACTTACAGTAGCTGAGTGCACACAGTGTTTCAATAGCAGGGTTAATTATCATATTTAACCCTTCTTATTATGGCCAAGTCACACTCAGGGTTGAATCTCACCCTACAACACAAGGCTGCCCCTATACATCCCCACACTTTGCTCCGTAATCCATATTTATAGAGGAAAAACTGAGGCACAGAGAGACTCAGTCAGCCTGAATTAAACCTGAGGAGGAGGAGGAAAAGAGGAAGATCATCTCTCCAAATCATGGCCTGTTTATTTACCCAAAACATGCTGATGACTCTGGATCAAGCAACCCCTTGTAGCAGTTGTTTCCCTTGAGTCAATGATCTGGCCCCCAAAAAAATCAGAGAAAACTGAAACTTTTCAGTGAGTTCCACTACTTTTTGGGAAGGAAATGTTCCCCTGTTTTGAAAAGGATTTTTCTTTTGGAAAAAGAATGGCTGCCTTCCTTTAACAGATCATCATATGGCATTTCCATTAATGTTACATTACAGAACTGTTTATGGATTGAACAAACCAAAATGTCCATTAACATCTCAGTTGCTGGACATTGCTGAGGGTTTTGCTTTTCTCAGTGCAGAACTTGGGTTTTCCAAAGCGTTTCCCCAAACATGGCTGCGCTGTGCTACCTCAGAGGGATGTCCCAGGGGAGCAGGGGAGTCAGAGCTGCCTGCAGGGGGGAGATGGGAAAGGCAGGGCCTGCCCCGAGCCCTCCCTGCTCTCCTGCCCTTGGGAGAGCTCTGTCCCTCTGGGATCCACTGGGATTGCAGCCAGGAAAGCCCCCTGCAAACAGCCCTGGTGTGGAGCAGGGACAGCTGCTGGGGCTGGGGCAAGGCCCCAACAGCACCAGGGCAGGGACAGCAGGGACAGCCCTGCTGCTGCTTGTGGGGCCATGGGAACGGGGACAGTGATCTGGGATCTGGAATGGGGCAGGGATCTGGGATGGGACTGGGATCTGGGATGGGGCAGGGATCTGGGATGCGGGAGGGATCCTGAATGGGGACAGGGATCTGGGATCTGGAATGGGGACAGGGATCTGGAATGGGACTGGGATCTGGGATGGGACTGGGATCTGGGATGGGACTGGGATCTGGGATGGGGCAGGGATCTGGGATGGGACTGGGATCTGGAATGGGGACAGAAATCTGGAATGGGGACAGGGATATGAAATGACCACAGGGATCTGGAATGGGGACAGAGATCTGGGATGGGGACAGGGATCTAGGATGCGGGAGGGATCCTGAATGGGGACAGGGATCTGGAAGGGGGCAGGGATCCTGAATGGGGACTGGGATCCTGAATGGGACAGGGATATGGAATGGGGACTGGGATCCAGAATGGGGACAGAGATCCCTAATGGGGACTGGGATCCTGAATGGAGCAGGGATATGGAATGGGGACAGGGATCCTGAATGGGGACAGGGATCCCTAATAGGCCAGGAATTCCTAATGGGGACTGGGATCTGGAATGGAACAGGGATCCTGAATGGGGTAGGGATCCCTAATGGGGACTGGGATCCTGAATGGGGCAGGGATCCCTAATGGGGACAGGGATCCAGAATGGGGACAGGGATCCCTTTTTGGGACAGGTCTCCCTGCTGGAACAGTGTAGATGAAGCTGTCACCTCCCTCTTCCTGAGCTGTCCCATCCCACTCTTTGTCCCAGCTGAAACCACAGTGGTTTGTTTTCCAGCCTGATCTATTTGCAGTGGGCTTTGTGGTTTCTGCAAAAAAGGGAAAAAAACAAACAAGTAAAATAAAAATAAAACCAGGCAGATTACACGAGCTCTGTTTTTCCCCATTCCTCTCTCCTCCCTCCTCCCCTGGCTCCCCCTCTCCCCTCTCCCGTCCCTCTGTGTTTTCCTTTCCATGCCAATGACTGCAAGGCTGTCATTTCAAAGCCTCAGCGGCTTTCCCAGCGCTGCAGGAATGTGCCAGTGCCTGGGATGGATCCTCAGGGAGCTGCACAGCCCCACAGGCAGGAGGTGCTGGGCACAGGGGCACTTGGGATGTCCCTGCAGGATGCTTTCCCCCTTTTGCATCTCCCTGAAACAAGCTCCTTATTGCCACCTCAAATCCTCAGCCTCCCCAGGTTTAAAATCTGAATTTAATTTCTGTGAAATAGGAACAGGGTTCATCTCCTCCTCCTGTGCCTGTGGTCTTGGGATGAGAGAAAGGGGTCTCCTATGGGCTGGGATGGGTCACACTTGAGTTCTACTGAGTGCAGGGACAGCACTTCATGGTCAGAATGTGTCAGGCTTGGGAATTGCCCACAGAGCCCCATTGCTGCATTTACAGCCCTATTTACCTTTCTGTGAGGGGCTGGGGGAGCATTGCAGATGTGGGAGAGGAAAAGAACACAGCCCCACAGAAACCAAGCTGGGACCACGATACAAAGCCAGACTCTTACAAGTTTTTTCTAGGAAAAGTTCTTTCCAAGCCCTGTGTGCCTGTTGTCCTTTGTTGTCAGATCCCTCCTATGATGCAGCCAGGAGAGCAGGATGGGCAGTAATGGGAATTCTGGCCTCTCCAAAAGTAAATTGTCCCAGTGGGGATCACAAAATGTGCAGTGGAAGGCTAAAATGAGAGACTTGGGCACAGCAGGCCTGTGTCAGAGGGGCAGAAGATTTGGGGACAGATAAGAGGTAGAACTGGGGACAGATAAGAAGTAGAATGATGTTATGGACAGAGTAAAACTGTAGGGTTTGGTTAAGGGGCCAGGAGCAAATCCTCTGCACAGACACCCTGTTAATCATGGGCCTGTGATGGTTTTGGGGACGGATCTGCGCATTCTGAGAGCTTCTGGCAGCTTTGCAGAAAGGCAAAGTCCAGCAGGCAGGTGGGGCCCCTGTGCTCCAGCCCTGCTCACACCCAGCTCTTGTTCTTGCTGGGCTGAGGGCGCCCTGGATTCCAATAGGGAGGTGTAGTGCTTTTGGTTTGATTTGATTTGAATTTTGATTTTTTTATTTCTGGACATCCCAGACCAATTCTCTGTCCCTAAATCCGTGTTGGCTCTGGGCCACTGTCCCTGTCCCCTGTGCCACTGCTGGGGCTTCTCCCTGGGCAGGGTGGGCACTTGTGCCCCTCAGCAAGGTTCTTCTGCTCTAAATCCATGTGGCAGCACCTGGCAGAGTCCCCTCCCTTTCTCTGCAGCTTCCTGAGCTGTGCTCACCCCAAATGTGAGAATTATTCTTCGAGTCACAATTTTCTGTTGTGAGAAATGGTACACAATTTTCTGTTGTGAGAGCAATCTTCCTCTTGAAGGGATTTGTACAAATCACCATGATATTATCAACTAAATGTTTCATAAACCCCCAATTTTTTTTTTTTTTTTTGCCTAAAAAAGAACTTGCATTTGCAAAAAATGTGGGAAAAGCTCCAGTGTGGAAGGAGGTCAGCATTTGTACATTTAATAATCCAATTTTTTGTTCACAGCATAGATGCAAACTAGATTGGAAGTTCAGTTGCAGTAAAAGACAGAAAATTAATGAAGTATCTACATATTTTCCTTGTCTCGCTGACTATTTGGCAAATTATAAATATCTATGTAATGCTTTCCTTATTGGTGCATTTTCATTTTATACTGAAATTTTAAATTTCTAAGGACATCTCTTTATTTTATAGTGCAATCCGCACAATATCAGCTCTTGGTCTGAGCAAACCTTTCCCTTGCAGTTGCTGTGATTCCTGTGGGATGTGGTTTGTACTTTGTACCTGTGCTCTGTCCCTATAAACCCCTTCTCTCTTTCCAGGCCCTCCTGTCGCAGGGACACAAAATGTGAATAAGACAACGGAGCAGCAGCGGCCCCAGCCAGGTGAGAGTGGGGTCTGGGTGGGACCTTGGGCTGGGGGAGCAGGGACAGGCAGGGGCTGGGCTGTGCCAGCAGCTGTCCCCAAGGGGCTCTCTTGGGCAAGATGAAACAGGAAAGCCTTATAAATATGATTGCCTGGAAAAAGATTTTGAGAATATGGAAACTATAAGTGAGATTGAAATGAAAGCAAGCTTTGAGATACCTCAGTTACTCAACAATGGGAAAACAATGGTGTGGCTGGCTGAAGGTAATCCCCTTTTGATGGAACAACACCCTCTGCTTGCAGACAG
>JAXCLO010000042.1:4182806-4203938 GCA_035583995.1 Arremon aurantiirostris
GCTGGGCACAGCACTCAGGGTGTGCCCTCACCAGTGCCCAGTGCAGGGGCAGAATGACCTCCCTGCTCCTGCTGGCCACACCATTCCTGATCCAGGCCAGGAGCCATTGGCCTTCTTGGCCCCCAGGGCACTCTGCTGGCTCATGGTCAGTCTCTGTCCATCAGTGCCCCCAGGTCCCTTTCTGCCTGGGCACTGTCCAGCCACACCATCCCCAGCCCATAGCATTGCAGGGGTTATTGTGGCCAAAATGCAGGACTTGGCACTTGGACTGATTAAACTTCATGCTGGGTCCTCTGACTCTCAAACCTAAGGGAATCCCACATTTGGGCACAATGAGGTGTGATAAGCACTGACAAGGGAGAGGCATCAGCCCCTGAGCCCCACAGCTGGACAGGGCTGAGCTGGGATAGTGCAGCTGCCCTATCCCAGCTGTGAGGGGATCCAGTCTCAATTTTTATATGGTCAGAATTTCACACCACCCCAACAGAAAGGGATTTGTAACACTTTAATAGGTAGTGTTCAGAGAGGTGAGATTCATCCTCAAAGTTAAATTGATAAGTTTAAACTCTCTGGAATTAAATGCTTGAGTTTAGATAATTTCTCTGCACTTCTCAAAATGCATGAAAGGCAGTATTCTAAAGAGATTCTAGCAGTCTTTGATAGGTCACCAGAGAAAATGGGATATTTTTCAGGAACATGACTTTAGCCCATTCAAATCAGTCAGAATACCTGCTCAGATTTGACCAACAACAATTAAATAGCTCTCAGAAATTAATGGGTTGAAATCTCATGATTTTGCCTCTTCAGAACATGTCTCCCATCCCAGGGCAGATGGGGCTGTGTGTGCACATCCTGCAGGAGTAGCTGATTGTTCTGCCCTTGGCTCACAATTCCAAGGTTTTGTTGGAGCAGGGATGAATGGTGGAGAACAAAAAATGAATGAAAAGCAAGGAACCAAAGTTTTTTTTATTTTTTTATTCAGTCATTCCAGTGTTGTTTTGCCTATGCATATTCTCAGCTGACTGAGGGAGGGTCCAGCTCTGTATGGGAAACATGTATGGAATAAAACAGTCAGGATGTTTAAATTCTAATTACACAGATAAACTTAGTTCTGGTGTTTTGTAGGCTTTATTATTTAGTTCACAGTCTTAGTAAATGATGTAATTTACTTTTGTCATTATTAATATAGAAAATCATTTAGGGGTAGGTAATATGAAAAGAGTAAAAAACTACAAGTTTCTCCAGTAATTGACTGTGTACAACTCCATTTTGTTGATCAGATTTTTTTTTCTTTCAGCTTGCAAGTAACTGAGATCTAGAGCAACCTCAGAACTGAGCAAATTCTTCTTTGTGCGTAGTATTTTTCAGTAATTTTAAAGTAAATGCTGGTAAAACCTATTGACTCAGATTTCTGTGTAAAGTATTAGCATTTACAGTTTGTCTATGACTTCAGGGGTATAAGTTTTCTATGTAAGAATATCATTTGCAATTACAGAGGCCATAGGGTGGGTTTTGCTGATTGTTTTATCTGTTAGTAATACATCTCATAATTCCCTAACTAACAATGATTTTTCTTAAGCACTCCTTAAAAGCATTTCTGTAAAGAACCTGATACTCATCAACAGGATTAAAATGACTGATGAATTATGCAGCAAGGCTGTCTGCTCCTTGACTAAGTATTTTATGGCAATTGAATCACTTTGGCAAGATTTAGGTAAATAAGATTGTTAAAGTTTGCTTGTTTCAGATGTATTCCTTTCCATATTATTTCAGTCTTGAAAATCACATTGACTTTTCAGCACTAGGTGCTGAAATATTTAAATAAGAATGAGGAGTACATGAAAGCACACCTTAAGTCAAGAGAAATTTTTTGAGGATCAGTAGTGTGTATCAGGTGTGATTATCCACTCCCAGAACTGCCCTTTTAGTGTTGTTTTATTGCAGAAAATGATAAAACTAGATACAATGATAAACTTACAAAGTAGTTTAACTTGAAATGCATCACTAAATCCTCAAGAAAAATGTTCCTGCTGCCTTCTCTGCAGCACTGCAGTGTTCTGTGTTCAGAGCCCAGGGCTGCACTCACCGAGTGCTCAGGCTTCCACCAGGTCCATGAGTTTGGCTCAAGGTAAATTGAGGATGAAACAATGCTACAGATATTTTACTGGTTGTTACTTGTAGTCTAGCTGCTGCTTTTAGTTAGGCTGGCTAGTTTTAGTTAGGTTTGTTTTTCTGCTGTTTTGTTTTATCAGTGGGATCCTGAAGTTGCCCTGTCTGGAGATTACTGGTGAGTCCTTGCCGTTAATTTTGTCCTATTATTCTAGTGAAGACAGTTCCAAGATTTAATATTTTAGCTTTTTGTTGATAGGTAAGATTGTAACACCTCAAGAAATGTTTCTTATCAGAATTAGGGAATGTAGTTTTAGTACCAATAATACTGGCTCCAAGGAAAAATTCAAGATCCAGTGGTAAAATTGCAGGTACAATGCACTGAGTGTAGCTGATCCAGTGAGATCTGTGGTGCACCATAGCAAGGGTTGGGATTGTCCCTGGAGGAGAACGGATTTATGTGCATAGGAAGGGAAAGTCTGTGGCTTTGGGGCTCCCTTTCAGTAACAGGGAGGCACCAAATGAGATGTGCAATTAGTGGTGGAACCCTTGGTGTGTAAGTGGGGTGGCTTGTGCAGGCTGAGGCCTGCTGGTGGCACCTGCTGGTGGCACCTGCTGGCTGTTGGGTAGCCTGGCTGGAATTCCCAGCTGATCCCAATTAGTGCCCTGCAGCAGAGCAATCTCCATCACCACTTGCACCTGTGGTGGGAGGAGCCCTGCTGGGGCACCTGGTGGGCCAGAGCTGATAAAAGGTTTGGGGGAGGTAGGACTTGCACTGTGCTGAGTGCAGCTGCATGGAGCAACAGGTATGGGAGCATTTGGTGTGAACAATTTTGCAATTTTTACCTGGTTTTAAATGTTGATTTTTATCTCTGTAATAATGCACAGGACTTGTACAGAATTGTGGGGTTTTTTTTTAATATGGATATAGATATATTTTCCTGAACTTTAAGGAAAGTAAGTTACTTTTAAAGTCTTGGCTTTCTATTGTTTTAAGCAACCACTACAAAAACATAGTACTTGAAGCTTCTCGGTTCTCTGTCTCTTAATTTAAATATACTATTTGCAAATGAATAATTTTATCTGTTTGATGTACTTTTTTATGCATTTTTGAGCAGAAATTAAGCATAAGTTTTGGAGAGATACTATTTGTAGAAGCATATTCAGGCTCTGGCTGAAAAGGAGGGCAATGCTTCCCCTTGTTAGCTTTAACTGACCTGTTTGGCTTTATATGAGGAATATTTCTGCTCCTTTTGTGTCTTGGGATCTCCATGGAGGAGCCTTTCCCAGAGGAGAAGTTGGGTTTGGTGGGTGAAGGTACAAAATATGAGGTTGGAGAGTTAAGTCAGGCCTAAGTGGGTTCTCTGTGCACAGGATCAATTAGAAACCACTGTGGGAAGGACTGGGAGCCCAGGAAAATAATCTGTAGGGTTCCATATTGTGTGTGAGAGTTCATCCAGCCCCATGTGTTCAGGCACCTCATTAATATGTGTTCTCTGACCTCACTGATATTCTCTGATGCCAAGAGCTGAATTTCCTGTATCATTCAGGTTTGCAGAAAAGGCCATATTCACATAAAAGCAATGCTTTAAAATCCCATTTTAGGTCTTTTTTCTTTTATTTTAAGTGTTGGATTTATTCTATGCCATTTTAATGAATAAATAATACTATTTATAATAAAATAAATCATATTATATGAGTATCTTACTGAGAGATGACAAAGCAAGGTATAATTTCCTCACAAAATGTAACAGCTATTATAACAGAGAGGATCCAGTCTCAATTTTTATATGGTCAGAATTAAGCCAAAACAAATGACTTTGCTTTGTGTCTTTAAGATTTATATTTTAATCTGAGAGTCTTTGGAGGCATTCCATAAATAGAAGTCAGAAACTGCAGAACCATGGAGATGCACTAATAATGAGTTAAATTTGAAGAGTAATTAATTTTCAAATTTCTATGACAATTTCTTTAATTTGAATACTTGTAGTAATTTTTGTTTAATTATGGTGTTAACATTTTGATGTTGCTGAATTTTGTTGAAATGATTTTAAATTTCATGAACAAATTCTAAACCTTAAAGGAATAGACGAAACCATAGTCTTAGCTGGAGAACAAGTTTTGGTAATGTAAGGAGAGCAAAGAGGAAGCATTATTTATGTGCATAAAAACATTTCAAAGAGATTTTTTAAAATTTTTTTCTCCTCTTCAAAGTAAATGAATATGAATAGGAGAATTTTTGTGAGTATGGAGTGAAAGGGAACGAGGGGAACTGGTCTCTCTGATGCTTTGGAATTTGAGGCAAAGATTCTCTCTTTTCAAGAACCCCACGAGAAAATCCTTTAAGGCTGGCATAAGCACAGTTGGAATAAATAAGCTTTAAGGCTTTCCCTCTGTTTGTGAGGGGTTTTGTGCTTGTCATGGCTGGGAGATCCTTGGGAGTTAGAGGGAAGCTGGCTGGTGTGCCAGCGCTGCCGGTTGTGCTGGTGCTCACGCTGAGGAGCACCTGCTCCTCCCCAGGGTGCCCAGCCTATTTCTGCTGCAAACCACTCAGCTCCACGTTTCCTACATTCCACATGCAGCGAGTGCTGAGCTCTGGTTCCTGGAAATCACTCTGCAAGGGAGGTGAAGGGCCTATCCAGGGTGAATTGTTGTTTGATGCTTGAGTAGAGGAGTGCGGTTGTGGGTTTGTGACACAGAACACTGAGAGGTCTCAAACCAAAGAATGGCAGGTAATCCGTGTGTAATTGTTCAGCAGGATTAGATCTTAATGCTGAGTCTTGGATGGTCTGAATCCTGGAGGATGAGGCACTTAAACTTTGCTGAAATAATGCCAAAAACCAGCAGAAGGGAGCAGGAGAGTGAATTCAGAATTTCCAGTGTGAATTTTGTTACATTATGCAAGTTTAGAAAGGAAGGAATTGCAGGTAGGAGAGAAGAAGGATGGCCACCACAGCAAGGGAGAGCTGATTAGTGTTGATGAAAGTGGCTTTGAGAAAATATTGTAGATGAATTTTCGCACTCTAGTTAGTAGCTCAGGGGAAGAAAAAGACTCAGTGGTGTGGAGTGTGACACCTTATCAATTGAAGTAGGAAAAGATGAAGGAAAAAAAGACCAATTAGAGTGTCAAGAGAGGAGGAGGGAGCTGATGCTGGACTCATGAACAGAAGGAGGTTACACTAATGAAACAACTGGAAATGTAATATGGAAAGGACAGGATCCCTGGACAATTGAGGGGAAAATGCAATTAGGAAAAAAAGCAAACTGCTTCATTGAAAATTGGTGGATAAACGAGAAGAAAGGAAAGGAGCCAATATTGACTCTATGTATAAAATTGGACTTTCTCACATGATACTTCTGTCCCTATCTCAAACTAAACAACTCTTTTAGGCAGCTTTGTATCAATTTCATACACAAAACTCCTTCCATGCCTAAGATTGTCATTCTGCAAGGTTAGAGAGCCAAAATTTTAAGTTAAAAAAAAAAAAAAACAAAAACAAACCAGAAAACAAAACCCAACCTTTGCCTCCTAGATTCTGGCACAGGAATGACCTGGGTCATGGCATCAGGAATGGGATTTTGGAAAGCCTTGATAGTGCTTCAGTATAAACTGAAGCTTAAAGCTACAAACCCCTCAATTTTAGTTCTCCTGAGTCATATCTTTATCTCTTGGGGTGAAGCTGGGTATTTAACTGGAACCTGTCAGGCTTGGTCATAAGAGGGAGTTTTAACTAAAAATTCAGATTTAAAGCTAAAAGAAAAACTAGAGATGGAATCATTGTGCTAAATTTGGAAGTGACTTAGCCCATGTTATGGGGCAGGGCAAAAATGATGAGGAATATTTTCAGCAAAGGAGGAGGAAGTAGAGACAGGGAGGATTTCTTGGTGCCATACATGAGCATATTACTATCTGTTCTGGTATACATTAAATGAGTCCGGCACTGAGGACTAAGTGTGTGGACTTAGATTCAGAATATATGAGGGGATGTCCAGATGTGGACAGAATAATAAAAGAAGTGGTTTCACTATAGAAGGAAGCTGTGCTGATGTCCAGTTAATTTAATTCCTACAGAAAAAAGAGGCAACCTATACATAATAGCATAATTAATCTATCACTTTTTCTCCTTCTGAGATTTGACATTCTTTTAATTTTTAAAAGATTAATAATATTTTATAAAAAAACCTTCTTGATCAAGATGTGTTTATGCTGCCCTACTGTGTATTCTTACAATTAAATTTGATGCTACTTTGGTTATTTTATTTTTTATTACTATTACATGGAAACAAGCTCTAAAGTTCTGTTCTCCTGGAGCTTACTTTGTCCTCAAAGTTAAATTCTTTCCTTGTGAATTTATAACAGCAGCAAAGTGTGAGATGTCGTGGTACAAATTATGGAGGGAAAAAAAAAATATGACAAAACAAATGGGGCAAACTTCTGCGGATTAATGAATTGGTGTGAAAATTTTAGTTTAAAATAACTGCTGTATATGTGAACAAAATAGGGAGTGTAGTACTGTGAGTAACTTGTGCCTATATAAAATAAGAAAACAAAATTTTGTATAAAAGCAAATTTAAGTGCAACATGCACTACCAAATACTCTCTCTTTCTCCTGTCTGTACTTGACAAACTGCCACAAGTGGCAGCAGGGAAAAGCAGGCTTTGTCACTTCAGGTCCAGCTGTACACTTCTGAGTTGTTTGTAGCCCTCTCATTCTATGGACTGAACATAAACAAAGTGTACACAATTTTCTGTGGTTAATATTCCTTAATTTTTAGATTAATTTTTAAAAATCCTGATTTTTTAAGTTTCATTGAGTTAATTTTCTAAGAATAATATTGTCATGTCTTCTTGTGGAAAAACCTTATAGGGCAAGACTATACATGGCACACTAGTTTTTCTAAGATTGTGACACAAAGAATAACCTAAATGGTAATTATTAAGCTGCACACCTGTGTCCAAGGGGTGCTTTTGTGATTCAGGCTTGTTCCAATGTGTCAGACCTAAACAGTTGCTTTAAGTATATGTTTGTAGAAGTTGATTTAATGTTGTGACAGTCATGCATGGGGGGTGTGAGCACCGTGCTTCCTAAATGAAATGTCGTGATGTCTGCTTTACCTATGTGCTGAGGGAGGTGACAGTGGGATTGACAGAGGATTTTTGCTGCACCAATTTCTGTTTCACCTTCTTGGGTCTGCTTATGTCACTGCTTCCCGAGCTTGGAGTTAACACTTTAGATAAAGCTATTTGGGTACTTTTTTGTTTATTTTCCTGACTATGGAATGGCACATCATCTTAAACTTTGCTAGAGCAGAGCTGCTGCACTCATTGTTCTTGTTCTGCCCAGCGCAGCCCTTCCTTATCCTGCCCATGGTTCCTGTGCCACCAGCGCATCCCCAGCCCCTTTTCTCTTGAGGCACCATCCACGCTGGCTTTCCACTGCCTTCCCACCGAGTCTCGGTGCCGATGAAGCACAAAAATCGGCCGGGAAGGCAGAGAAGCGAGCAGAGACCGTGGGGATGGATCCCGGGAGAGCTCGGGGCGCTCGGGATGGGGGAACTTGGGGCGCTCGGGATAGCGCTGTCCGCAGGGAATGCCGGCTGTGTCCGGGCCCCTTCCGTGTCCCCTGGAAGGTTTCCTGTCCCCGGGAATGTTCCGTGTCCCCTGGAAGGAATGAGCCGTGTCTCCGCTAGATGGAGCGCCCGGAACGGCGGAGCGGGAGCGCAGCGGGAGCGCTCCCGGCCCCACTCCGCACGCACCCGAACAGCCCGCGGGGCTTAAACCGGCCTGGTTCGCATCCCCCAGGTTTCCCACAGAATACCCACACCGGCCTTGTTTGCATCCCCCAGGTTCCCTGCAGGATACCCACACCAGCCTTGTTTGCATCCCCCAGGTTCCCTACAGAATACTCACACAGGTCTTGTTTGCATCCCCCAGGTTCCCTATGGAATACCCCAAAATAGGGAGATCACCCCCAAAGCAGTGAGATCACCCCTGCCGAGGAACACATGCCTCTAACTCTCTAAATGCTGAATATTTTATTTTCTTGCCTTTTCCCCCTTGGTTTCCCCCTAGGGGCTCCTGGCTGCTTCTGTTGTGAAAAATTCGGAGTTAATGCTGAGTGTTTGTGTGTTGAGTGGTGCTGAGAAGGTTAACTCTGTGTGACAGAGGGTTTGGGGAGATTGGGTATGAAGCACTGGAGAAGTCAATGGATGTAACACCGTGCTTAATAGAAACAGAAAATTAGTGATTCTTGCTTGCCTGAGGTAAGCATGAGCCTCTGTAATGTCCTGATCTTTGTGCAAAAAAACTACTTACTAAAGGAGAGATAAACCTGATATTAGAAATAGGGACAGTCATAATAGGAAAATACCACTGGAAGGATAAGATGTTGCCTTTTCGTTTACAAGAACAGAGGAAAGCCCTATTTAATATTTTTGACAGTACAGAATATTAAAAAATTTTGTTATGTTTCCTCACTTTAAAAAAAAAAAAGATGCAGTATATCTACTGTAAAATAGAATACTATGTAAAATACAGGCAGAGATATTGATAATTGATAGTAATTCATCAAAATGTGTTCCTGATCTATTCAATTTTATAATATGCTGCTTTTCCTGGTTTCAAGTCCAGGGAGCTATTTTTTCATGTGGTGTTAGAAAAAGAGGATTTAGAGAAAGGACTGCTCTACTATTAGATTCTATGCCACTTGTCTGAATTATTTTTGTACCATACCAACCACTTCATGAAGTTGAGAAGAAACTACCTTCTTCACATGGAGCATTTAATATGCAGTTGTGATTTATTTTTTCTGATGCTTGATCATCTATGTGTGAACTTCTTAATGTAGGCTACTACTGAGATGAGTTTGAGGTGTAAGATGGTGTGTGGTGATGCAGGTGATGTCTTTCAGAGCCTTCCTTTACTTGTTGGAAATGGCTGGAATGTTAGACACTCTGCTGTGGTAATTCCAAAGGTTGACTTCTTGGTCAAAGGTCTGGAAATGCAAAATTTGAACTTAAGTTTGCAGTTGACTACCAGGTCACAACAATGGAGTGGTTGATTTTAAATAGAAAGTGTTATGTTAAATAAACAGAAGCATTGCAAATACAAGTGGGTTTGGATTTGTAAGTCAGCTGTGTGAGAAGTGTTATTGGTCCTTTTTGCAGAATTTCTCTGTTTCATGTTTTTATTTGCATGTTCAAGTTTGGTCCAGGCTTTGCTGGTGGCATTTTTCAAATGGTGTTCTCAGTGACTATGGGGAGAAGGTGTTTGTCTGCAAGTTCCTGCCTGTGCCATAAACCATGACATGGGCAGCCCAAAGAGGCTGGAGGAGGGAGTGTTGCCTCTCCTCGTGGTGCAGTAGTCATTGCATTTCAGATGTATCCATTATTAGCGTGGAAGAAGGTTTTATCTCCTAGAATGTTTCTAGGAACTCCCACAGAGGCTGATGTGGGCAATGTAGATGGTTGGCCTCTTCTTTTTGTTTGTTTTTTTTCATTGTAAAATGTTGATATTTGTTGTTAATCAATAGGTACTTGATAATATCAGCACCTGAGTGTGGGGTGAGTTCAGTTCCTGCCCCAAGAGGGCTGAATGAAGGTGGGAAATGTCACGTGCTGGAGGAGAAATGGCCTTGGCAATTGCCCATTCTGGTTGTGGCAGAATGAATCAAAAATGGATCTGTTAACAATTTGCAGATGAGATGCTCTGGGGTCTGTGCTGCTCTGTGGAATGCATGGTGCTGTTGCAGGGACACTGTCCCTGTGCAGGGCCAGGGAAGGTCAGGCTGTCCACAGGCATTGCTGTCCCCTTGGCACGGCTGTGGTGGCACTTAGGGTATATATAGCCATAACTGGGACTGTGGGGTGATTAATGGGCTGGGTTAGGGACAAAAGTGTGTGTAAACAAGGAAATGGCTTTAAAGAAGAGACATTGATTTTATACTTATAAAAATAAAACACACTTTGTTACCTTTTTTTCTTTTTAGACATAATGACAAGTTATCCTTGGAAGGGATGAAAATTGGTAATGACTTTCCCCTGCATCTCTTGAAGGAGCATATATCAGGCTAAAGAATTGTGTTTCTTTTTTAGGTCTCTTACGCTACTGAATTATGTATGTTTATTGTTTCTCTGTGTACAGATGATTTGGATAGTTAAGATATTGCTGTTCTTGTTTTAACAACATAATTATGTAAATGTCAGGAATTCATGGTATTTGTGAGTCATGTTTTTCTGACTTTGAATTGGGTGAAAATTAAGGATAAAAGGCCACTGAGAAATTCAGTTCTACAATGACTGTTAGCTACATTGACAGTGCTAAATTCTCTTGAAGTAATTGTTCAACACACTGCTTTTAAGAATTTAATCTGTTTTATGGATGTCCTTTTAGCTGTAAAATAGTGCAGTAGACAGAAGAAGCTTTGCTTGACCATCACCATGTTCCAGAACCTCACTTTGGGAAATTGGATAGGCTTATATAGTTCCAAACTCTTTGGCTAGGAAGCATGCTGCCTTTGATTCTGACATAATGTAGAAGGAGTTGGTTACCTTACATAACGTATTTGTTTTTCATTAAACATGCTGATAAGGTCTCATTAAAGTGCCATGTATTATTTATGGTATTTCATATAAAACTGAACTGAGGAAAAACTTCTCTCAGCTTAGGGCATTTGCAGAATAACAGCCTTTCTGGGCTAGAAAAAAAAATAAAAAAGAATGAAGAAAAGCATGACATACTCCTGTCAGAACAGGAGACTGCTTAAGGCACAGAGAAAGAATGAAAAAAGGAGAAAGGGCACAGAGAGTGTTCATTTCTCCTCCTCCTCACTTGCTCTTGCTCTGTGGCATGAGAGGTTTTTTGGTTGGTGGTTTGGGGTTTTTGTTTGGATTTTTTGGGTGATTTTTTTTTTTTTTTGTGATGAAATAATCTGGGCTGTTTTAGTAGATGAGTCCATGATAAACTGCAAAAGCATGGATGTTTCCTAAGCCAAACCCAATTCCTTTGTTGTAAGCTTGTGCATGATTGTTTTGGTGTTGATTACAGAGTTATGAGTACCTTGGTTTTGTTGCATTGACTGCTTTTGAGAAAGAAAATGACGTAATAACTGATCCTGCTGGAAAATACTCAGTTTTGCATGAAGAAGACTTAGTGGATCTAAATCAGTCTCTGAGGCTTGTGTGGGTGCAGGTATGTGTGCATATGTAGAATGAAAAAGAAATTATTTTTTTTAATGTAGCACCTGAGTTGCAGTGACGTGTTTCAATTCTGTTTCCAGTTAAGCGGGGACTATTATTTGTTTTTAAGGGTAAATCTTATAGCAAACCAGTTATGCTGTTGATGAAATAGACTTTTCTTGTATGTGGGTTATTTGCTTATTGTTGTTAGCATTAAACACTTGGTCTCAGATGTGTTTTTGTGGGAATCATGTATCCTATAAAATAGGTGATTTTCAAATCTTCTTCAGAGTCCTTTTAAAAGAAGGAACCCCTTCAAAACCTTAGGTGGTTCTTTGAGGTTTGACCTTCTTTCCTGAAGAATTAATATTTAATTCATTTGTCAAATTCTAATTAAAAATAGTAATATCTTCTGTTATACTTGAGTTGTATCTTAGGAAAAAAAGTATCTGTAATATAGGACCTCAAGGACAAGCTGTAGTATAAATTATTTGATTTGCAGGTCACATCCTACTTTATTACATAAAGACTAACTAGATCTACTAATGAATAATTATTACTCCATAAAATAAAGGGGGGGGGTGGGTGTGAATAAAAAGCTGGCAAGAGTGGAATACTAATTTTGAGGTATCGTTCTCAAAGTAGAAAGTAAACATTAAATTCTGAAAATTGCAAATGTAATTTTTCCATGTAACCTGATAGGGCACTCCTTGATAATAGATTGACTAGCTGTCAAATAAATTTGTAATTTTAGATGAGATGGGCTTTAGACCAATTTTAAGATACAGTCTTTCTCCAAATGTGCTCCCCTCCCCCAGTAAGGTAGACACAGTATGCCACAGAATTCTGTTTCATTCCCAGTGTTTCTGCTGCAGTGGTTACACAGCTCCTGCACAGTTTCACTGTAATGCTTTCATAGGCTTCTTTGGGAAGCTGGATAGCGAATGAAGTGTAGATATAAAATTAATCTGTGCTTTTAAAAAGCTCATTTGCTGATAGGTTTGTGTATCTGCCGGAATCCTCTTGACTAGCCAAGATTCTTTCCCTTTCCCACTTTGTGCTTCATACTTGTGTTGTTAGAAGGGGAAAGCCCTTTTCCAGTCAGGTGTGAGTCCTGGGAGGGGGGAAGGGTGTGAGTGTGTCTGTGTGCGTGCAGAATCATAGCAGGCATTCAGTCCCAGCTGGGCAATGACACTAATTGCCCAGATCTCATGGATGCCTGCGATGCAGTGCGCTCACTTTCTCTTCTTTCCTATCCTCTCCAGGGATTTTTAAAATGCAGTATTTGAATTTTGGTGAGTGGTAAAGACCCTGCCCTAGGACCCATTTGACAAATGAGAAGCTGTGCAGCATCAGCACCAGCCGACTGAGCCTCACTGAGTCTCTCTCTCTCTCTCTCCTAGTCAGCAGCTACTGTTGTGAGACAAGCTTCAGCTCTCTGTCATTGAGGAAGTTCCATTTGCTCATCAATAGGCTGCAGGCTGTGTCTTCTTTTTTTCCTCTCGGTTAAAAATTCGTAGTTTAAACCTACCAAGTTGCCTTAGCTGACAAACGAATGTAGGGGCTTAGCGCTGGGGAGAGGAAAGGCAGCCGAGAAACCCCGTTTCTTATTTAAATAATCAAAAGGGAGAGGAGAAAAAAAAAGAAATAACAACCAACCCATAGTGACAAGATAGGGCAAACGTGCTTGCATGCAAGCCCCCTCACTTGTTCTACGTAGACTTCAGAGCAACACCATGCAGCATCCCCTTACGGGTGCAACCTGCGTGGCACTGCCGAATGTGGGCATGTGTCCCCAGCTCTCCTGTGCCTTGACTTTTATGTACTTACAGCAGGTAAGTTTGCTTAACTTTTCCTTTTCCTCGCAGTGCTTGCTTTGTCAGCGTCGTTCGGGGGATTTGCAGGCGGGGAGGTATTTTTTGTGTGAATAGACTGTATAAATGTCTCCCACCGTGTGCAGCGAGTGTTGTGCCTGCACTTAAGAATGTGAGAGTGAGTAGAAAATATGTTTTAACAGAGCATCGAGCCTTCGCATATCTTTTGGTATTTTGCTGTTGGTTTATTTTATTTTTTCTTCTGCAGTGTCTCTGTTGGTGATGTTTATAGATATTTAACACAGTACTGTGCCTGCGTTTCTCGTGGATGCTGTAGCAGAGTTTCAGCCATAAAGGACTGCTCTTTATTCACTTGCAGGCATAAATTATACTTCTAATGTAAATGTGCCCAATGGCAATTTTGTTTAAGCCTTCTTTGAAGGCAGGAATTTTAAGTCTGTGTTAAAGCATGCTGCTGATTAAAGCCAAGCTGATTTTTAGTTCACAGGGAAAAGGGTGATTTATAAAGATATATCTGTGCAGAACACTTCTATCGCTGAAGTATATTGGATTGGGTTAAAAAAAATGTTTGGGTATCAGCAAAACAATACCAATTTCTACTCAATTTTCAATTATATTTAAAAAAATCATTTAATTTTTGCTTAGAGGATTTTTTTAAAGTATTTCCTCCCACTCTCTCTTCCTAAATTATTTAATCATTAGTACTCCCTCTCTGCTATAGTGTGAAATAACTGTATAATAGCACTTTTTTTTAACTAGCAATTTGGAATCATGTTTGTATCCTACTCTATTTTATAACTGAATCCACCATTACAGAGTCATCTAGTAAGTGTGTAGAGCCAAGGCAGAAATATGTCATCATGTAAAAATGATTAATCCAGTTTATCCTATTAGTTCTCTTGTAACTTCAGGAGGAAAAAATATTCTTGTGCCTACTGTAACAAATAGGGGCATTTCTTCCAACTTCCACTACAACAGTTTCTGTCCATATTGACTTCCCTGAAAGTCTAACTTTATTTCTGCATTCACAAAAGCCTGAAATATGTTGTACGATAATTATTTTGTTCTTAAGAAATAGATAAAATAGATTTAAAGCTTATTTTTATTTGAGGATATTTCTTTTTCTGTTACTGCTGAAAGAAGAGAGCTCCAGTATTTTCAGAATAAAACCTTCCTGTAGGTTTCTTTTTTTTTTTTCTGCTAGTGTAGTATAAACCATTTCTGACTTCCAGCTTAGGAGTGCATAATAACAGATTCTTGCATGCGCCCTAGATTATCCATGCATGTGGGAGGGATTCATCTGTCTGCAATTAAAATTTGCATCAGATAAATATGATGTGTTTAAATTTCAGTAATTTGCATGCCATAACTGAAATGTACGTTCTTGGTAGTTCTGTATTCTGGATCTGGTTTGGGAATGGCATTTATAGATCAGCTTTAATGATCCAGTGTGACTTGTGCACTTAGTGGTTACATACAAAATGTACTCCTGTGTTTTGTTCTGGGTTTGTCGTTTTGAGTTTGTCAAAGAACAAGTTGTGTGATAAAGATGGGGCTTTTGAAAGGAAAAATGGGAATTGAGGTGAGAGGTCAACATGGCCACACAAGGAGCTGATAAAGGATAACACAAAGATGAGGCTGGGTGCTCCAATAACCTTCCTCAGTGAGATATTGCAGTATCATTATGCAAACACATCTATGGCATGGCACTGCTTTAAGGTTTAAGAAACTGTGCAACTCTAATGAATACTTTAAAACAGGGAATTCAGCTGCCTCTGTTCCATCTGAGAGGAAGATGAGAAGTGATTGCTAATGCACTTTACAAAGCGATATATCTAGCGGATAATTTTTAACTCTTTAAGTGGATTAACTGCTACACTGACAGAATTTTTTTTAAAGTGTTTGCTTTCTCATCTCCTTAATCCTATTGTCAGTTTAGAATCATCCTGTGTGTGCTAATCACAATTATATAAGAGGTTGAAAAGTCTGCTAAATTTGTGATGAAAATTGTGGCAGGTTCTAAAATTCTCTGCTTGTTGCTTTTTTTGATCGCTGGCTGGCATTTTAGTTATTCTGAATTCCTAGAGAGTCAGATAATCATGTTCTTAATTCACATATGGTCTCTTATTGTATGCATTTGGTTAAGTATTTCTTTAGGGACAATGCTACTTTATCTCAAAATTATCCAAGCAGAGAGGACTGAGTTTACATCACCTGCAAAGCAAATATAACATGGTTCTGGTTTTAAACAGCAAAGGAATAAGAAGTTGTTTTTTTTTGAAAAGCATTAATAAACTTTTACCATGACAATCTACTTGGATTGCTATTTTTCTCCTATCAGATAGTTTAGAGCAAACAGACAAAAAGACTTGGTTTGTACGTTTACTGCAAATATCAGTATTTTAGTGAAACTGTAAATGTTTTTCTCTCTCTATCAAGTTGTCTATCGATCTTAAATACAGGTAACCTAAAAGCTTTATGTGGCAACTTAATAACTAGTGAATCCCCCCTGCCTGTGCAACCTGTGACCAGCAGTAAATAGATATTGTGAAGCTATCGAGTATTTTTTTTTTCCTCTCTAAAAATTGCACTTGAGGTATGTCTGCTCACTTGCACCTCAATTAAAATGAACTCAGACATCTGTACTATAACTGAGTTATAAGTCGGTTGTTAAACTTTGCTGCCTATTTAGAACTTATGAAGATAATTATTCTTATTTTTGTGTATTTACATTGGTATTCTGTCAGGTGTAAATTTTACAATTGGAGATGTGTCTTTCTTGGAAGACTGTGAAAGGCATTGCATTCTTCTCAAGATGGGGAAGCCACTCTTTGTCACTAAATATTTATTTATCCTCATAGCCACAAAGATGCTGGTTTTCTGTGGAGCTGAATGAATAATTTGGAAAAATCTGTGCTTTGGTAGTCATTTAAAATTGGCCATAATTTCTTTGTGCAAGTGACATCACTTGGCCAGTTAGTTGAGGATAAACTGTTTTCCACAGTGTGCTATAGAAGGGCTGTACTACTTTTTCCAGGGTTAGAAACTTGAGTATTTGCTCTGATATCTTTCACTTTACACATGTGTGTAATGTTTGAAGAACCAAGTGAGGAACTGATTTTTTTTTTTTTAAACAATTTATATATGGAGGATGCTTTACCTAACAATATTTTGAGTTTAACTCTTGAAAATAAAGTTGAAAATGAATAAAGGACAGAGGCCTAGGTCATGTTATAGATTAACTCTTGATAAGACATTCACTTCAAAAAGCCAACAGCAACTAAAGAATGCTTCTGAGTTAGTTGTTTGAAATGCTCTGAAATTATGTGGACATTTTCTTCATAAGATGGTTCTAACCATGGGAATCCAGAGTGACTTTTCAAAGACCACCCCAAAGGGACTGTGTCAGTGGCAGCACTGAACAGAGGGAGAAATTTGAGGGCTTTGCCTTGCAAGTTTTCACTGCGTCACTGTAAGGACAGGGCTAGCTGGGAAAGTGTGGATCCTTCTGGGTGACAATTTTCCTGAGTGTCAATATTGAAAGATACAGGAGAAGGGAAGTTGCATTTGTAGTGCACCCTATCTTTTGGTAACATTTCATGGGGTTAGAAACAGCTGCATGCATGTGTTTTCTCTTCTTCTCCTTAATATGGCACATCAATGCACAACCAAATTTCTGACTACAAGTTTACATCAAATGCTAAACTGAAGTAATTCTGCAGCAAAATGTCAACTGCTGGTAAATTGGGATTTGGGGTATATTAAAGAAGGCTTAGCTCTGTTAACTGATGTTTTCCTGTGGTCTGTTTTGCTGGTTATTCTGTTGGGGTTTTCTGAGTAAAGCGACAAAACTAACTTGTTTTGTAACATCACGGAATATTCCATGTCACGGTGTACAATGCTGCTGTCATTATTTTAAAATTGTTTTTTTTTTTTTTTTCTGTTTAATGATGATAGATGTGCTTTGTTTTAAATAGTGAAGTGGTTTGTACAAAGGGTAATTCCTCTTAAATGGAGCAATTGCTCATAGTGGACATTCACAGATCGAAAACAATTGAACTGAAACTTCAATATCAACCTTTTCTGTCTTTAACAAAGTAGTTCATGGTACAGCTCTCATATCAATGATGAAAAGAATCCACCATGAAAACAAAGCAGAAACCAACAAAACCTCCATCTCTACCTCAGCTATTCCATTACTGCTTACATGGTAAATTAGTGTAATTTTATTTGGGCCTTAAGCATTATGGCTATGGAAAAAAGCTGAATTCCCCTCTCAGTTACTTATGTCATGCTTCTGGATCTGATGATTTATAGGAGCCTGAAAGACTTTTTATTACATTGTCTCTTCATGGCTTAATTCAACGTTGATTTATTTGGTAGCAATTTCAATTGATGCAGTCAATAGTGTCAATAATGGAATAAGGATTAGAACAGATTATCTTTGTGCTAAAATTGTGTAAAAAATTGAATGGATGAACAATTCAAACAGTTCCTGGATACAGTTTAACTTTTTTAATAGAGCAAAATCACATCAATTGCTGAATGCCACCATTGCAGTTGCAGTTCTGAGTATCTAGTTTTTGCATTTTATACTTCAGTGACTCTTCAAAGGTTCAGGTATGTCAGTAGAATTAAATAGCTGATGTTTTATGGTGACCCTGCTTAAACCAATCATGAGAACACTGTTTTTCTTTGCCTGGTCCTTTTACAGTACTCACTCTGTGGCTCTCCTGTAAAATCAGTTAATCTGACTTCTTGAAAATTTTAAGCATCTGTTGTCTTATAAATTGGAGTCTTTGCACGATTTTGTTCCTCTCTCTGCTCTTTCATGGCAATTTTCAAGTGAAAACCTACAACCTCTGCTTATGACTGCAGGAGTGCAAAGAAGTCCACGGTACTAATGCTCACTCACCATCTGTTTTTCTTACAGCTGGGCCTTGAATAATTGTCCAGTAGCTGATGGACTGAGGATAGGCAATATTTTCAGGGTTTTCTGATTCATTTAACCAGCCTCGCTGCCCCTAGAGAAACACAGTGCGTGTTTATTCAAATGTGTAGGGTAAAAGGCTGTGCTATGTCAGACAAATTATAGCACTCTGTTAAAACAAAAAAAGGAGTTGCCATGCTCCAGACCTTATCCTGTGGATGCATTTGTACCTAAGGGGGCACTGTGGCACTCCGAGGGAATTTTAGTGCATGAATGAAGCAGACCTCAAGAGGTGGGAGTGCAGCTGTTGCATCCAGGAGTGCTGCTAATGCGGATTTCAGGAGTGATGCCTTGCTGTTTATCCTGCTCAGGGTAAATAAGATCGTTTGGTGTTCACCAACAAACCCGAGAGCTGACTCCACCTGTGATTGAAGCCCAATTTCCACGTTTGCATAGCTTTTGTCTCCGTTGTTTTCCAGAGGCTAATGAGAAGTGGCTCAGAGATCAAGTGCTGGAGCAGCTCTCATTCTGAGTAAGAGCTGGTTTGGGGCATTTAACTCCAGCCTTGTCAAACAAGGTCAGTCTCTCACAAAAGGAGTGGAGGTGCTTTAGTGAAGTACTCTCCTCTTTAAATACTGGAAGAAGGGGGGGAAAAAAAAGCCCCAACCAAAAAAAAGAAAACCAACTCCAAACACAAAAACTCCTCAACAAACCAGAAGAATCTGTTAAGAAGGTGACCTGCTGCTTTGGACTATAAGAACAAGAGCAGTTGCAAAGGAGCTTCAGTGTGACAGGAGCAGGTGAATATTTTTGGCTTAGAATCATTGTTTTTTACCAAGTGACCTCTTTGAACATTTTAAAAGGCTTTATGTGAAAAGGCATGCCTGGATATTCTGTTGTGAGCTATTTGTAAGTTATCCCCATTCATTATATTTGCTGAATATGTGTATGGATGGTTATTTTCTGGGGAAAAAAAAGAACAAAAAAAGGAAAGAAAAAAAAAGTGGTATGGTATTTTATGCCAAGGGAAGTGTGTGGTGGTTATGTAAGCAGGGGTTTTTCTCAGGGCAGCCAATAGATATTTCGGTTTTAGATTTTTTTTTGGCCGTAGCCATTCAAAACTAGTCTGACCTTTTCTTGGTTTTTAACATGTGTGTTTCTGAGTTGGTAAATAAGTACTATGATCATGTTAATATTAGTCCTGCTAAAAAATATTTTTCAAGTTTTTAATAGGTGGCATAAATGAAAGTGATAAAAATTGTGACACTGGAATTTATCACCTTGTTTTATAGAGTTAGAATAATGTTGGTGGAAAGGAGAAGTCAACACCCTCTAAGAATCCTTCAAGCTTTCCTGCCTTTTAAAGGTGCATGTGCGATTGATTTATCAGTTTTAAAGTGTGATGTGTAGTGCAAGAGCCCTCCTGAGAACCTGCTGTCATTTCCTTGCTGGCATTGCTCATTCCCCTCCGAGTTGCCTGGTGCAGCACCATTGACTTCTTTTACATTTTGCTTCCCCTCCCACTCTGTCAGTGCAGCAGCCCAGTGAATTTAATTAGAGAAAATAGCATATCTAATGTCTGTGCTATCCTGGCTGGTTGTAGTTGGGCCTTTGGTCTTTTGCACTAGAGCAGGCTCCAGCTGTGGGGAGATCTCGCAGTGTTTTGATCCTGCTCTCTCTCGTTGTGTTGAGCACAGGCAGAATCAAAATTAGATACTGTAGTAAGAACTGAAGTGTTCAGTGAATCATTTTTTGTTCACAGTGAGTCACTGATTTTTTACTTTTTCCTCCAGATATGGAAGGAAATTCTGTGATACTTCAAAATTGAAATACTTAAGATGTTCAGGTACTCGTGAATAAGAATGCAACTGCTTTCATCTTGGACCATCTTTAAATTTACCTTTTAACCCTTTATTTCAAAATGCAGCAGAAATTGTTGCTCTTCCTAACTATAATATCTTGAATATGATCTTTTTGGTAACTGTACATCAATTTTATACTGTCATCTCGTATTTGTGGTTGTGTATACACTTATAGTTCTAATATGCCTTCCTTCAGTTCCTACTGAGTTGCAGTAATATCTGTTATAATTATGATGTAATTTTGAAGTTGACTTCTTTGGTTTTGCCTCTCATAGCATTTGTTTTATAGCAATCATCATTATCTCTGTTGTGGACAGCAAGTCTTGTATACATGAAATAGTTAATTATAGATATTGATTATGAGCATGAAGCTTTATTTACCAACAAGGAAAGATAAGGAGTTTTAAAATACACGCTTGTGATAAACACAATCTTTCATGAAGCAGTGTGAAATGTAAGCATTTCTTTGAAATAAGTTAATGTGGTAAAGGGAGGCAAAAACAAGGTTAAAAGTTCACCCTGAGAAGAAGATTTTGCCAAAACCGAGTTAGTGTGAAAATTTGGGGGTGAAAAGAATTTAGGCAGCCCATGTATTCCATGAGTGTCCCCTCTGTAAGCTTTCTTCCTTGTCATGTATTAGTCCTGTCTCTGGGATGTTACATGGCTGCATGGCTCAATTAATGCTCTGTGGCAGGAGGAGGAAAAAAATGTCTCTGTCTTGTCAGAAGTGAAGTTATTTACTTTCAAAAGCTGACAGAATAGCACTGCAGGGGCTTCATTTATTTCCGTTCAGGATGTCATTACTGTGTAATGCAGAGGAACTCCTGCATGCATTGCAGGCTTATTCCTGTAATCTCAGCTCTGCTGGATGGCTGCAGAAGTGTAAAATGGCCCACTGGAATGTTTCCCTCTTCTGACTTCAGCTTGCTCACTTTTCAAAGCAGCATTCCAAGTGCCTTAAATATTTATGGCTTAGATGGGATGAATGTGTTTGTCGGGGGTGCTGATGCTGGGTTACCTTTGGGATTGATGCTGGGTTACCTTTGGGATTGGTGCTGGGTTACCTTTGGGATTGATGCTGGGTTACCTTTGGGATTGATGCTGGGTTACCTTTGGGATTGGTGCTGGGTTACCTTTGGGATTGATGCTGGGTTACCTTTGGGATTGATGCTGGGTTACCTTTGGGATTGGTGCTGGGTTACCTTTGGGATTGATGCTG
>JAXCLO010000042.1:4204187-4237945 GCA_035583995.1 Arremon aurantiirostris
TGGGATTGCTGCTGGGTTACCTTTGGGATTGCTGCTGGGTTACCTTTGGGATTGCTGCTGGCTACCTTTGGGATTGGTGCTGGTGCCTTTGGGATTGGTGCTGGTGCCTTTGGAATTGATGCTGGGTTACCTTTGGAATTTTGCTCTGGCCTGGCTGGAACGCTGACTGGATCCTGAGTTACCTTTGTAATGTGTGTCATTTTCCCTGATGGGTAGCATATGGTTGGAGAGTGCTTTTTCAGCATTCCTCTGTCTGTCATGCTCTTTGGTTTTCCCAAGTCTAGCCCCAACAGGAATGTTTCAGCACAGAATGTTTCATCGAGATTACTTGCTATTTCATCTCAAAGTTTGGGAAAACATTCAACTTCGCTGTTGCTGTATTGCACATACTTCAGGGGCAGGATAAGTAGCTTTGCTATTCCCTACCCAACTTCAGCAAGTCGTGCTGCAAAAATACAGGAACATTCAGAAACTGCAATTCCAAAGGGCTTGGTTTGTTTTTTTCGTTTCCCTTTGATACCATCTCTGCCAGCTTCACTTGGAATATCAGGTTTAGCATGTGCACATGAAATTGCTTGTTGCTCTTTGGAAAGCTTTTTGACACACCAAAAGTAAAAACACTGGAACAGCAGAGTTCAGGAGTTCCTGTGCCCTTCTTCCTGCCTGCTATTAAAATAAATAAATAAATGCTCCAATAGAAGATTACTTAATTTGGAGAGGAGTCACATTTTTCGTGATAGTTGATATCTTTTTTTCCTTTTTAGGGGTAAACCTTCTTTGATTTGATTAATTTTATTTTTTTTTCAGTTTAGGGTGGCAAATTAAAAATTACTAAAATGCCAAATTAATTTCTCAGTACTGGATTTTACTTGCACTCAACCTGCCTTTAAATTAAAGGGGAAAGGGTTCTGCTTCTAAATAGGCTTGCTTGCTCCTTTCCTGCTTTTCTCTTCCTTTTATTTGCAGACATAAAATCCAATAAATTTCTATTGCAGTTGCTGGGCTTGGGGGAGAGAAAGGAGAGGAAAAGTACAAAGCTATTGGGAAGCGTCAAACACGGCGGATGATGAAGTACATTTCATAGCAGCCAATTCCAAGCCCAAAATCCCTGTTGTGCAGGAAGCTTTCCCAGCTCACCCAGGAAATTCAGCCATTGCAAGGCAGAGTATTAATGATTTATACACCCTGCACCAGTGCTTTTGTTCACTCACAGAGCCGGGCTCTGTTAATAAAGGAATTTCAGGGAAAAGGGTCCTGGCATGCTGAGTTGTTTTGCTCAGTGCGGTGGACGCTGCCTCATAAATCAAAGGAATTTAGTGCTTTACAACCTTTCAGAGCTGCTGAGGGTGGTTGGTTGTGTTTTTTTTTTTTTTTCTTTTTTTTTAATCTGATACACCTAGGAATATTTTCATTTCTTTTCTATAAAGAATGAATGAACTGCTGGATGAGATCTATCTCGGCTGTTTTAGGGTTGATTGGTTTGCTTCACAGTGGCATTATACTTCCATTTGTTTTCCATTTGGATTTATGCTTTATACTGTTGTCTATGGAAGGAGACTAGCATGGTTTTATTACCATGAAGAGATGCAGATCACATTATATTCTGTCTTGTTTCTTAGAAATAAATAAATGAAATATAAAGACAAAATACATTTGCAGTAAGGAAAGCAGTTTTATATTCTTTACCTAAAATAAAAACATTTATTTAATATTATAATTTTAAAATAATTTTTGTTTTTATTAACAAAAAAAAGCTTCAGTGTTCCTCTACAATACACGTGAGTGATCATTTTTAAAGTTGCCTTTTTACCTGGAAACTTTGTTTCTTAATAGCAACTGCAGGATGAGGTACTTAATTTTGTATTGATTTACATAGTTATCCTTTTCAAATAGTGGGACAGTATTGATATTATGAAAGAAAATATGTATCTATATCTGATTATAGAAATGAAGATAAGAAGTTTTTTTAGGAATCTCTGAAATTTCAATGTGAACTAGAGTATTGAAGAATGCTATGGGACATTGTCCTAGCAGAAAACCACTTGGTTGGATAGTTATGGAACCTAATCTTTGCTTTTCATTGCCTCTTTAAAAGCAGGCTGGGAGAGGAGACAGGAAATAATTTCAGGGAATGTTTTGCCATCAAAGGGAACCTGGTTTTCCACAGGCATCTTAAGACTCTTATTACACAGCAGGCACAATGAATGTGTTTTAGCTTTTTTGGATCGTTCAGAGTCATAAATTCAGGTACTTTTCTGTACAGAAAAGACAGCTGTCCTGTCCTGGCTTGATCACAGTAGAAAAGGTGATTCCTCTGAGCTTTGTGGAAGTCAGCAGTGTGGAGATCAGTATTGCAGAAGTCACAGCTCCTTTATATTGCGAGGAATTCTTTGTAGTTTTTGTGGTCTGCAGGCAAATCAATACCTTCTTCTCTGCTTTCCTCCCTGGTTTAAATATCACAGATTAATACAAGGCAGGTGCCCAGTAAATGAGGTTTATTATGTTTATAGAGCAGCATTGCTGTATTTGTTTGTCCTCCATTATTTGGGTGCGTGAGTGTTTCATTGTATTTAATTATGTCTGTGAGGCACAAGACAACAGTCAACATCTGCTCTATTGTTGCCGTGGTTTACAGATAGCTTTGATGGGTTATTAAACAATCTATTTTTCAAACAGCAAACAGGGAAATAAGCTGCACCCATATTATGTAATTTTGTAAAGGTACATTATGTAATTAGTCGTCTAGTATTTGCACACTAATCTTTTATTTTGGTTGAATTTATGCTATTTCTTTTTGAAAAAGTGATGATCCTTGGCAATTTTTATTTAATAGTGAATTTCAAATTTCTCTGTTTCTTTATGGCTTGAGTTGATTTTCTCACTACTAATTTGATTTCACCATATGTTTTATATTGAAATAATGTCTGAGTTGTGAATGCTAATTCAGAAATTAGAAATGTGCATTAAGTTTCATTTATTACTGAAACAGCTACTGACAAACTATTACTACAGAGGCATCATTAGGTGTCTTGAGCTATTTTTGAGTAAAGGTTTGTGCTGTTACCAAGGCATCAGTTGGGGAAGGCAAGGTTCAAACAGCTTTGCCTCTCAGATCTGACTCAGGGCAGAGCATCCCCAGTGCTCCTGGGCAAGGGAAGTTGTGCTGTACAGACAGGGAGATGTCTCTGTAGAACTTGGCTCTTGTACAGATGGATTTCCTGATGGAAAAGTGCTCGTGCGCTAATCTGCTTTTGATTTTGTTTCGGTTTAATGTACCTGTCAACTGTTTGAAGTTCCTTTATGTAACACCGGTATCCACGATACTGTATCTGGATGCATTAAGGCAAATCACTGAAAAGATTGCAACTACCCAGCATGTGATTTGTTTTTGCCTCAAAATAAAATGTAGAAGAAAATGTTCCAGACACAAATGATGAACAGATCCTAAAATTAGACTTTCTGTAGCTTTTATCATTGCAGAAAGTCACCTATTAAAAATGTTTGAGAACATGAGCCTGTAATATTTTCACGGCTCCTGAGCTGCTACTGCCCACAGTTCTAGAGCTGCAGCTTGCTGGGGTTGCTCCTGACTGCAGGAACTCTGAGGCTTTGGGAATGCTGTTAATCCACTGAGCCTGACTCAGGAATGCAGGTTTCCATTGGAAAAAGGTGGTTGAAAATCCTTTGTGAGGTGAGACCCACCTGGAGTTCTGCATCCAGCTTTGGATCAAATTGCCCTGAGAGGGTGTGGAGTCTCCCTCACTGAGGATGTTCCAGAACCATCTGGACATACTCCTGTGCCCTGGAGTGGCCTGGTGGAGCAGGGAGGTGGCACCAGATGACCCACTGTGGTCTTTTCCATCCTGACCCATCCTGTGAGCTGCTGGAGCAAATCCAGGGGTGGCACTGAAGCACCTCTCCTGTGAGGAAAGGCTGAGAAAACAGGCATTGTTCAGCCAGGAGAAAAAGAGGCGTTGGGGTGCCCTAATTGTGGCCTCCCCGTGCCTGAAGGGAGCCTACAGTAAAGATGGACAGAGATTTTTTGTGTAAACACGGAGTAACAGGACAAGGGGGATGATTTTAAACTGAGAATAGGTTTACAGGAAGAAACGTTACAGTGGGAGGATTGTGAGATGCTGTGGATGCCTCATCCCTCCAATATTTCAAGGTCAGGCTGATGGAGCTCTGGCAAATATCCTTTAATAGAAGGTGTCCCTCATCCAGGGCAGGAGCATTGAAACTGGATGATCTTTAAGATCTCCTTCAAGCCAAATCATTCTATGATTCTATGAACTAAACTATCCCTTTTATGTACATAAAGAACTGAATTCCAAGGAAAAAAATGTATAAAAAGCATGGTTATTTGGAAAATTATGCATCTCAACAGGTAGGAGTGATATTTCAGTTGCTTGTTGAAATGTCATTTTGCAAAATGGTCATAATTTTTAGCATAAAATGTAAATTCTTCACTTCTTTTTTAATGCAAGGGCTTGCTAGAAATACTTTGTAATCTCCCTCTCCCCTACCTGGAATCTAAACAGGCATTTCAGGCCTGTCCCTTCAAGTGTCAATAGATGCTCCTCAGTGGATGTGGAGAATTACTCTTGCAGTTTTGACAAATAGAAACTCAAACAGGAACTTCTGGTTACAGATTTGTAAGAAGTGAAGGAATGCTGGGGTACTGCTCTTTGCAGAGAACTTTGTTTTAAAGGTGTTTCCAGAAGCCCCTCAAAACAAACTGGGCATGGGACAAGGCTTTATTTTAATTTTTATTTTCTTTAATATCTGTTTGGTGGGATGTCTCTCTTGGGAAGTGCTCAATATAAACAAACATTTCTGTCTGTGTGCAGCCAAACAACCCAGACAGGTGTCTCCAGAAGCCTGTGTGGGACTGGAGCATTCCTGGGCTCTTTTTCTGGCATGCAATGCAGGCATGAGTTTTCCTGGGTGAGAAAAGCAGGATCAGAATTTCTGCTGGAGTAGATCAGTTTATTGACTTCTGCTGAGAGTGTTAGCCTTGGCTTTGCTGTGAAATTAATGCAACATAAAGTGAATGTGCATTTTCTGTCAGTGTATTCTTGTATATTTTGCTCAAGAATAGTTTTCAATGTTTATTCATGTTAAAATTGTACAAGTCATGTGTGCCAATTTCCAGAAGAAAATGAACTTTGCCACTGCTTTATAAAATCTCCAAGGGAAGCTATTTTCAGCTTGATTAAGGCAGCTGAGTTGGAGCAGGCAGCATCTGATCTGTGAGAGTGATGGACACTGGTGACTCTCAGAGCTTCACAAGGAGTTAGGGCTGTGGAGCAAAAATATTTCAGTGTTTTCTTCATGTGGTCCTAAAGGGCTAATTAGGGCTGACGGGTTGAGGATAAATCAGGAAATTTAGCTCTTTGGTCACAAATGGCCAAATATATCAGTGCAAAAACACAAATATTGTTAGGCACCAGTACCAGGTCACACAAGCATCTGAGAAGGGAGGCTGTGAAAACTTATCAATAAGAAAATAAAAAGAGGTAATTATAAAAACCTTTGGAAATAATTTCTGTAAGAATCCATTACTCCAAGTTGCCTCATTAATTATCCTGAAATCTGACAGCTCTGTAGAAGCAGCTATTCAGTGCTTTTCTGTCAGTGCAGTGCAGGAGAGATGTTCCAATAATAGCATTTATAATCCAGATGTGCAAAAGTCAGGTCTGTCTTATGAACCTCCTGTGCAGTTCATGTTTGTTGAGCACCTCAAATTCAAACTTGCAGAGGAATATTACGTTTGTTCTTTTAGTTTGTTCCTGGTGTTGAGTCACATGTTTTTTGTTGGTTTAGCTCTTTACTAAATAGTATCAGATGTTTCATTTCTTCTGGTTAGGAACAAATCACTATTGAAAAACTTTTGAGAGAAGGTAAGATGCTCTCAGTCAATGAGTTTGAGTTCAATTTTTGCTGTCTGAACCCCTGGTTGTGCACTGCAGGAGAATTGACAACTTCTGAGGTCTTAGAAGGAGACTACTTATTCTTTGTCCTATTTCTTACAGCAGTAAAAATCTTACTAATGTCCACCTAATAACTTGAGTATTCACTAAAGCACTGATTTCAATAAAAATAGAAATAATCCCCTTCTGTTGTCCTTCTCTGCATTTATCCCAGTCCTTTGCTGGTCGCTTCCAAGGGCATTGGCACAGGTTGATTAAAACCTAAATGAAGGTGAGATTAAAAAGGCTATTATTTCTCTATTTTCTCCTAATATCAAATGGAATTGACAAAAGGTAAAAAAAGTGTTTGGTAGGGAAGGGTTTTAACCATCTGGCACTGATAAAGCAGTGGTTTGGTGTTCTGATCTTAGGTGCTCTTTCTCCTCCTCTGTTATTCTGAGCAGCAGCATGATCCCCCTAGCTTTACATAGTCCTGAGAGATTTGTGAGAGCCATCATTAGAAATCAAGTATTCCCATGGATTCAGTGCCCACCAAGATTGCTGAAGAATGCATAGGACTGCAATGGGGAATGAATAAGTAGAATATTTTAACAGGTCTTAGGGGAAGGGAGAACAGTAAACACATGATGTGATTCTTTCAGGTGAGAGCTATTTACTGTGTTACCAGGAAGAATTCTTGAAGCTTAATCCAGCTTAATCTTCCAAATTAACTCTCCTGTGTACCAGCTCTTTGCAGAGAGGTGCCTGCAGAGTACCTGAGCACCCCACTGACATTGATCTGGCTTCAGACACAGACCCTCAGACTGAGACCCCACACTGAGTTTAGGAGTGGGATAGGTGTGTCTCCAAACATGTGCATTAGCAAATATCCGTGAGACTGAATTGATTTCAGACATTAGGTAGCAATGAAGTTGAAAAAGCTTTCTTAACTTCCTGCCATTCAGATTTGGAGGCAAACTTCCTATCAGCTGAGCTTTCTAATGCTTTCAGCCAAATTCTGAATCCTGCCTGCTTTGGATGCTCCTTGCTTGTAGCTCTTGGCTAAACTTCAGTACTTAAACTACTGCCAGTGTCTGGAGTAGAGCTATGACTTACATTACATCTAATGCCTTCAAGTCTTGGTATTTTATCTCTTGAAAATATGAAACTTGTCAGTAGTGAACAGAAATTCCCTCTGATCCCTTTCAAGACCTATAGGGTCTTTATTATTTTGGGGTTTGAATTGGTTGTTTCTGCAAGGCACCCTGCTCACTGAGGATATCTACCCTCTGCTGGTTTCTGCAATCAAACCACAGCACTTGGCATGGTAGGGTGCTTGAGTGATGTATTTATACAGGCAGGAGGCAGGGTTTAATACCAGCTCCTGATTCACTGTGCAGTCCTATTAATATGAGCTTGACTCGGGGGAATAAGTAGCTGTTACTTGTCAGCAAATCCTGAGTGTATTAAGGGGGTGAAGTTGTACTGAAAGATCCTCACAGTGATACTCTTCTGTTCCCAAGGGAAGCAAATGAAAACTGTACTTTGATGAATAATGAATGTTCTAATTGGGGTCAAGAAGAAGTCACAACTTCCTGTGATACAGTAGTTAGAGTAGCCTGACTACAGCAATAAAGAAAAGTCTGTTTGACCAGATTTGGCAATAAAAATATGTGACTGTCAGTCATGTCTGTCATCTGCACACAGCTAAAGCCTGGGATGTGACAGTGACAGGCAGGTTTCTCTCTTGTGCAGCTTGGGTGTATTCCTGAGATCCTCTTTGAGGAGTTGGTTAGTGCCCATGAGAATATAGACATGAGGTGTTGAGACTGGTTAGTGCTCAGATATTGCCCAAAATCCTGTGTGGAATGGATGAAGAGCTCTCATGGCATGGCTTGGGCATATCACTAAGATTTATAAATAGTGGGTATTGGTTAGAGTCAGTTTGTTCCTGATTTGCAAGGAAAAATGTTTTTGTTGCTGCTGGGCTGTAATTGCAAATGAATATACCCTAAGGGAAGATTACAGCCTGTTCTTACCTGCTGACAAAATACATGCAAAAATACACCTTTCTTGGTCATCCTGTATTCAGCACACAAAGGAGAAGAATAAATGAAAGATATTAAGGAAGATATATGCAGGTATGATTCTACTACATATTTTGTGAAATAGGCATACACACAACTTGAGACTTTGTTAAAGATGTGATGCTGCTTATCATTTGTGAAAGGTGTACATAATTTTCAGTAGTTAGTCTGTGTAACTGCACGATATCAAACAAGCATGAGATCTTGAATGTGTTCTATGTTTCATACAAAATTTTCTAAGCTGCTTAACTTCTCATGGATTGGAGGCTAATCTCAGCTGGTTTAGAAAATGCAGATAATCTCAAGAGCAGAGTAGAGAGAGATATCTGAACTAGCCTGGAGATGGGAGAGAGTGTGTTCTCAAAAGGACCAACAGGGAAAATTGAAGTGATTTGGTACAGCTATCCAGCTGATAAGAGTTATGTAACAAAAGCCAGCATGGAACTCTCTGCAAGAGAAGGAAAACAATGCAGTGCCCCTGAGGCAGAGGAAACAAGTGCGGAACTTTGTAACACATCTTGAGTGCTGTGAATAAGTTGTGGTGTCTGTGTGTCAAAATCAACTCTTGGTACTTAAAGCAACTGTATTTTCCTACAGGTCTGCAGCTAACTTTTCTGAGTTATCCAGGAGGCAGACAGAGAAGCCTCCTTCACAAAAAGAGTTGTGCAGGCCTGTGGAGGTGTGCTCCACCACTTTTTGTAGATTTAGGAGCTTTTGTGGCCTTTCTGCATGGCACCTTGCAGTCCAATGTCGTTCTTTTTCCTAGTGCAAAGCACAGCACATTAAATAATTGAAGTTTTCAGTTCCATCCTGCTTTGATTCTGACACAAATGCTGGGATAATAATGTGGTTGTGATCCAGAATCTTTCTAACTGGTATGATAGTGTCGCTAAGTCAAAAGACACCTATAGATATTGGGGTTTTTTCAGAGAATATCTGTTCAGAGCTTGTTCTTGGCTTTTGTGCCTTGATAAGTAGAGCTGCTGACAGGTCCTTAGGTTTCTGTGGTAGCCCAAGGCAAGTCCAGGCACAGAGGGATCCTTAACTCCAGTTTTAACCTGATGCTTCTCTCTAGCATACATTTATCACCTATGTAAGTGAAGGTGTCCTGCGACTCACTGAAGGGTAAATCACTCTCCCTGCTGTCAGGGGACAAGTTCTGATCCTTCAGCAGTCCAGTCTAAGCAGGGAGTGGGGGTTTCCAAGATGTAGAAGAGGGCAAGCCTCACCTTTAAGAGTTCTGGAAAAAGTGAAGCTATGTAGATGTGTATCTTTTAAGCGTGTGCGTTCTTTTATATTGCTGTCATTGTGGTGATCTCCTTGTACCTGATTCAATTATTTTCAAGGGAATTTACAATCAGAGATGGATACAAAATCTGTTCCTGCAGAGGAACAGGGATGTTGGTGACCATTCCACTGGACAGTCAGTTCATCCCCCATCTGTGTTTTTGTGTGGCAAGAGGAGGTTTTATAGGCTGAAAGAGAATGTTCAGAGGTGTTTAGAGAAGGTCTTATCTGGTAGCGGGCTATTTCAGGAGAAAGCATCAATGCCATTTGGAGTTTGCTTAGGAGGTGAAGGAGCACAATATCCAAGGAAAGACAAAGGACATTCATCTTTGAGTTGTTGACAGTAATAGCTTGGGTAGGAACAGGCCGAAGGGAGCCCTTGAAGGAGATGACAAGTGCTGGATAAAGGTAATAAAAGATGTGTTTTGGGGCAGTGCAGCTAGGGAAAGAAGTGATCTTTATGGGAGCACTCCAAAAGAAATGCAAAGTAAACAGCCAGTGAGATACTGCAGCAGCCCATGGCTCAGACCACAGCACTGACAGTAGGAAAGGAAGGTGAAACCAGAGGGAAAGGAATGGCTGTGCACTCAGAAACTAACATTTACTGAAATATTGCACTTCAAGTGTTGCTAGGCCAATTGGCCTACAGGGCAACAGCCTAATTTCCCTAGGGCTACAAATAATTTCCCAAAATTGTTTCCCAAGTTTTTGCTTCTGTGTGAAGCTCTTGTATTTGGCAGGACTGGGATTATTTATTTATCTTTGAAATCTCCAAACTTACTATCATTGTATGTTTAGAAGAAAGAGGCTAAAATTTGAACTTCAGTGCAACTCAAGCATTGCTGTTTTCTGCCTGAAGAATCAGCCGGGTTCATCTTGACCTGCTACTAGTTTTTAATGTTCTCCTAAGAGCTAAAGTAATTGTTAGATGCAAATGTAATTTTTCAATGGAAACTTTAACTTCAGAAGAAAAATGTGTTA
Organism: Arremon aurantiirostris; assembly: GCA_035583995.1. Taxonomy (NCBI): domain Eukaryota; kingdom Metazoa; phylum Chordata; class Aves; order Passeriformes; family Passerellidae; genus Arremon; species Arremon aurantiirostris. The sequence continues at coordinate 4,214,455 of JAXCLO010000042.1, forward strand.
ATTGTAAATATGCTGTCTCCCACATGCTTGAAAAAGATGGTTTCTCCCAGTTTTGAACAGTTTCTGAATAGGGCAAGGATATAGAATATGAGATGCTTAATAAACTCAAACAATTCTGATGACATCTCCTGTGCTGGTTACCAGTATGAGACCAGCAGATACCAGATTTGTATGGGTGGCATTTTCTGCTTTAGGAGTCAGTAAAAACCCTTGCTGTGTTCTGCCTCTGCTGCTCTGTGTGAGAGGAGCTGGCAGGAGATTGGTACCTGGCATGAGCAGCTCCTGCACGTTCCACATGCAGAGGAGAGGGAACAGGGAGCAGCTGAGGTTGGGGCAGGGCTGGATGGTGCTCCTGGTGCACTTGAAGAGCCTTTGGCCCCAAATGGCCTTTGCAGAAAGGTGGAAATAGTCTTTGGAAGACAAGTGCAGCAGCTGTGCTGGGGAGGGTGGGGGAGATGTGCAGGACAGCTTTTTCTGCCTATCAATATTTCCTTTAATGCCAGATCACCTCAGGCAATGCTAATCAACAACTCACCTTCTCTTTCAAAGCATCTGTGCTGCTGGTGGCTGGTAATCCTTTTTTACAGACAGTAATCTAAAGTTGTTGTGGAGGAGGGAAATTATTAGGACACTCAGAAACTATTTTTTCCTTTCAGTTTTGGGGGTTTCTTGTACCAGAAAACCTCTGAGAAACCTTAAAGAGAAAATGGAGAGCATGTGGGCAATGGAAAAGGTGATCAGAAATGGGAGACTTGAACTTGAAAGATTCAAATATGGCATAGCATAAGCTCTGAAGAGGGTGCCAAAGTGGTACCTGAATTATTTATGATCTGAGAGACAGGAAAGTTGGGCCAGTGTAGAAAGGAAGCAGAAATTATTTGAAGTTCGTTGGTGTTGTGCGGCATTTGGAAGAACTATTGTTTGTGGTATTTTGAACTAGATACAGGCATTAAGAAGAATTAATTATTTGGCAGAAAGATGGTCTAAATAGATTACTTCTGTCAGAATCTGATTAGAGCATACATCATTGATTGGCTGATGACTGCATTGCAGGGATCTGCCTTTTCCAGGCATTGTGGCCCCAGGGAAATTGCTGAAGTCTTTTTTCTTTTCTTTATTTTTTCCCACCTTGTACCATAGCAAAACTTAGGCATCTGCTTTTGTCTGGGGAAGTATTTTGGTCATTGTCTAATGTGCCATTTACAGCTTATATGCAGGTTGAATCAAAAATCTGATCTTTCTTGCACCATTTTCATTTTTCTTGTTCTTCCTGAATGTGTAGTCCAGTTTTCAGGCACACTTCTAGTTTTATTTCTGTATCTGTGCATCTATACTGTACAGCAGTGTCCATTTCCTTCCCATTTAAATGATTTTTTAGCAAACCTTCAATGAAATTGCTATTAGAGCACTCCTGTCAGTACTTCAGTTCTGTGCTAAAACATGAGATTTTGGTATTAGATTGCTGGGCCTGAAGTACATATGAATTTTGCAACCACCTACTCCTACCCTGCCTTGCTTAAGCTATGCTCTTCACCTTTAAAAGCAGCTTTTCATTAATAAAACCTGCCTTTTGCAAAATTCTGCATAGTTGAAACAAATAAGATAGTGCATTTTATTTGTGTATGTACATTTTACATCTAAAGCCAGCGTTCATGTGTTTTTCTTGTTCATTCTTCCTCTGTCATTCTTGAAATCAATTTTTAGTTTCAGAAAATCCATTACAATTTTTAATGAAAGAAACCAAAGCCAACTAGGGCTTGGGATCAGCTGAAAGCAGCATACCCTCTATGAACACTCTGAAAATGGCTTAACACGGCTTTTGTTTGGTTTTTCCTAACAGCATTATAATTTTCTAGAATGCAATGGAAATGGAAGCTGTGTAGTTGTTTAAAATAGATGATCTCCCCATTTCCACCCACATACAGCATGAATTTTTTGCAGGGAGGAGGAACCCTGCAGCAGTGGGCAGGAAATGGGTGCTGGCACCACCGGGGACATCAGAGAGGTGCTTGATGTGCATGTCCTGACCATTCCAGCTTTGTCCTCCCAGAAGTGTTTAGGTCCGTGCTTGACCTCAATCGTGCTGAAGTGAAGCAGAACTCTCAGATTTACCAATACTCTTCTGCCTCATTCTCTCATTCCTCAGCACTCTTAGTGGTCAAATTTCATCTGTTCAACACATTGCAGCAGAACAGGAGTGACCACTGATACTAACAGCCAACTGCTAAACTCAAGTGAAATTTCCTTTTTGTGTGACTGGGAAGGGAGAGGAAATGTGTTGAGCTGATGTAGAGGCATTGGCAGAAGCTCTGAGGCTGGCATGGGGCAGAGACGTGAGTAAAGCTCTGTTGTGCTCCTGTGGTTTTGATTCCCAGAGGTTTGCGAGACCTTAGGTAGTAGCTGGTGCACACATGGGACATCAGCTCAGAGCCGAGCCACCAGGGCAGAGCTTGCATCTGGAGTGCCCCACACCTAGACATTTAGAAGCATGTCTTCTGGCTCATTCTCTCAGTCCTCAGCACTCTTAGGGGTCACATTTCATTTATTCACCACATTCCAGCAGAACAGGAGTGACCATTGATACTAATGGCCAACTGCAAAACTCAAGTAAAATTCCTTTTTGTGTGGCTGGAGAGGAAATGTGTTGATCTGAGGTGGTGGAGCTGATGTAGAGGCATTGGCAGAAGCTCTGATCCTGGGGCAGAGACATGAGTAAAGCTCTGCTGTGCTCCTGTGGTTTTGATTCACAGAGGTTTGTGAGACCTTAGGTAGCTGGTGCACACATGGGACATCAGCTCAGAGCCCAGCCACCAGGGCAGAGCTTGCATCTGGAGTGCCCCATACCCAGACATTTAGAAGCATGTCTTCTGGCTCATTCTCTCAGTCCTCAGAGCTCTTAGGTGTCACATTTCATTTATTCACCACATTTCAGCAAAACTGGAGTGACCATTGATACTAATGGCCAACTGCAAAACTCAAGTGAAATTTCCTTTTTGTGTGGCTGGGAGGGGAGAGGAAATGTGTTGATCTGCAGTGGTGGAGCTGATATAGAGGCACTGGCAGAATTTGTGAGCCTGGCACGGGGTGGAGACGCGAGTAAAGCTCTGTTGTGCTTCTGTGGTTTTGCTTCACAGAGGTTTGTGAGACCTTAGGTAGCTGGTGCACACATGGGACATCACCTCAGAGCCCAACCACCAGGGCAGACCTTGCATCTGGAGTGCCCCACACCCAGACATTTAGAAGCATATTGTTATAGTGAGGCAAGCAAAGCGTCCTTGCATTAAAACAGGTAATTACGGTTTATTTCCAACGTTTGTTTTTGTGTATTGCTATCTGCACTGTAGGAAATGGCAGTGCTTCTCAGACATTTGATGTTTGTGTTATTCTGGAATGTTTGTACTGCTTGCAAAGGGCTGGAAGTGTCCTCCTGGAAGCTGCTGAGTTCACACTACCACTGCTATTTGCATCATATTCTGTTATAAGCCACCCTTTTCTGTTACTGTGGGTTTGGAAGGCTGTTCTAGACCCTCACTAGACAAGACCAAAATACTTAAAAAAAAAAAAACTAAACCCCGAACTTGGAAAAATATGTTCAACCTAAATTTATTCATAACTAGGTTTTTCTGGATTTTTAGAGTGTCAGGATTGTCCTTAGCTTAGTCTCTTTCTCCTACTGTTTTCTTCCTTATTCACAGATTGCTTTGCTGGGATAAACAAATCAAATTTAGGTTTTTGTTGCAACAGAGTTGTTCCATTCCCCTGAACACAAATAGGAATTTATCTACCATGGTTGTATTTGAATTTGGCCTTTTTTTTTTTCCTGTTTAATGTGGATGAAGGTAACTGTATTCTGTTGGAAGTACCTCTAAGAAATCAAGAAATAATTAAGAATTAAAATTAAGAAATACTGATCATTTTCCTTTTCCTATTTGCATCTCACTAGCGTCTCAAATTCTTTAAACAGATGCAATGAGATCCTGCTTTTCTTCCTCCTGAGTTTAGCTCTGAAGTTTCTGTCATTAGGAGGATCATGATCTTGCATTTTGTATTATTGAATTTTGATTAATGCAGCCCATAAGATTTAGCAGTTCATTCTATGTAATATCCTTATCCTTTCCAGTTTTGACAGTACCTTCCAACTTTGTGTCATCAGGAAATTTCATCAGCAGGTTGCCTTGTGCCAAAATAATTAAAGAAAATGTTCAAAAAAATCTGTCCCAAAATAGATCACAGAAAAGCTTCCCTTGAGCCTGCGCTTTCCTGTGCAAATCTTCCTCCTCAGGTTTTCTAACGTCTTATCAAATATATACATGCTGAAACAAAAAAACCTGCCAGGTATTTTACAGAGCAATTTAACAGTCTGTATTTATGTCAGTTGTCCCACTGGAGTCATTTGAGTAAAGCTTGCAGAATCCATTTTATAATCTCCATTCCTGGGTGAAAGAAATCTGCTTTCTTTTCAAATGCAGCTCACTCTGCTGGATGAAACAAATAAGCTATAGTTAAAATGAACTTTTTTTTTTTAGAAATTAAGTATTTTTAATAAGTGAGTTGTGACTGCAACTTGCTTTCTCATATATACCTTTTGTTGATGTATTTCTCTGTGCAAGTTAGCGACTGGTTTCGTATTGGAATTAATGACAATCTTTTGAAAAAAAAAAAATCTATGATGTGTCAGCTTGCTTAGTAATTAAACTGCAGAATTTCTCTTCCTTGGTAAGATAAGACCAAGAAATAGGATTTATAGCTGAGCATGGTCAGATAAGCAGTGAGAGCAGCATCATCCCCACGAGCAAAGCAGCTCTGAAACAGGAGCTGGAGTGGGGTAAACATCTCTCCATCATGTGACAATCGCTGGCCTCGCTGGCAGCTCCTGCAGGGAGCATCACCGAGGGTCACAATTCCACATCTAAAGTTAGCAGAGGGGTAAGGCTGGCACTGGGGAGGGCCAGCAGGCAGCTGCTCAGGGAGATTTCCAAATCCTGCAGCACGGCCGCCCCGGTACGCGAGAATCAATTACCGCGAACCTTCCGCGATGGCCAAAATGTGACATTAAATAATTGAGTATCACATCAAATCTTGTCTGCAATTAGTTATCTGGAAAAGTAATTATGCAACGAAATCAAGTAGCTGAAATTAGTGGTGTGAAGCACCCTGATAATTCAAAGACTGTAGGAGATTTTTTTTTTAATTTCACTTGTAACATGGAGTTTTAAGTACCTAACTAATTCCTTATTGAAATAAAAAAGTCTTGCTCAATTGTAATTCTTGTCATTAGTTACATCTGCAGTAGAAGATACATAGCACATAAAACAGGTGTTAATGACTAAGTTGGTTTTGTCTAAAGTAAAAACAAGCTGTGGAATAGAATGTCTTGCAAGCAGTACATTTGAAGTCAAATCTGTTTTGATTTAGGGAAGAAACCAGCCTAAATTTCAGTCCTTTGTCCCTTACACCAGTAGTGTGAGTCGATTTGGAGAACACGGTTGAAATACTCTAATGGGAAAATGTGTTCTTTTAAAATAGTTGTGTTCAATTTAACAACATAGATGTTGTGAAAGGTTAGAAAAGCCATTAAAATATAATTTACACTAATAGAAGTCGTTAGCTTGCATTAGCTCACTTATTCAAAACAAACAAGAAAAATATAATTAATCAAACTGGAATACATACCCAGTATAACACACTGAAGTGTAAATGCTCACATGAACATTGTTTAGCAGTTTATAAATTCAGGAAAATGTCTAATTATGCAATCATGATAAACCTGATTATTTTGAAAATGGCTTCTGATAGTAACTGTTGTCATGTGTGTGCCAGAACTGATAGGAAAATTATTTCTAATCGGTAGATCTGTACAGAATTTGATCTCTATGTGTTTAGTACTTAAAAATCTGAACTGATAAAGAGTAGTTGGCTAGTCATGTTACTTAAGCTGCTCCCAAAATAGCACCTTCCTTTTTGGGTAGAGTTAGGTTTGCAGCTGTTGTCTCTATCTGTTGTCTCTGAAGAAAATTTTAACATTAAGTGTTGCTGACGTCAATTTTTTTCTTTTTTTTACAGCTGATGTGGGCTTTGCCCCTGACAGAAGTTATTTGGTTCTAGCTCTGAGTTTGGAAGAAGTTGGTATATAGATTTTCCCCTAACTTTCAATTGATGTGTTTAGCTTTAGTGGGAGTAATACTATCACTTAAACCATGTTGTCGTCTCAAGGAGTTTTGCTACATCCCTATGGAGTGCCAATGATTCTGCCTGCAGCACCATACTTCGCTGGACTTGTTCAGGTAATGCAAGGCCGCTTCCAACAAGCAACTTAACTCTAGTGCACTTAGAGCAATAATTGGAATTTTTATGGTTGAGAAAGCAAACACTTTTAATACAGGCAAAAGCTCTCATGTAGTCAGTGAGAAGACAGTAGGAAATCAAAAAGATGGATCACCCTAATCTGTGTATTGACATCTCTCATGGCTGAATAAATGGTGTAGTTGAGCTATATTTGCTTGTATTGATTTGTCTGCTGTTTAACATTCATGCCTTTGCTTCACGAGGTTGACCACAGGGCAGAGGATTTGCTATCCATTCTAGGTTTCTGAGGGAGTCAGCATTCCCACGGCAGGTCAGAAGACAAAGTAACTTACCATGATGTGTTTAGGTTAAGTGTTTTAGCACAGCAAATAGGAATAGTGTTAAATATGCATTAATTCATATGTTACGCGTCCCACGGAATGAAAAAGGGGTTGTGGTTTTGTGTGTATAGAAATATATCACCTGCAAAGAGTATTTATACACATCCTGTTAATTCCTTTGAGCCCTCAAACATAAGATCTTGCTGCAGGGCAAGAGTTCTGTATATTTAGGAGTCAGCTGACAGCTACCAGGTTGTCGTTGTGTTTGCTTTTGCTATTATTTTATTTTTATCAAAAAGTGGTGCTACTGAAGTTTCTTCTGTTAGACTTGGGATTCTGAATAGATTGTGTAGATGCTAATTAAGCAATAAGTATCCTGTTGTTTACAGTATTAGAAGACATCAGGAAAAGTCAACATTTATAAATTCTGATGGAATTGTACCATCTGAGTGGCTGCTGTTGGATTTTGTGCATTGACAGGGTCAAGACACAAATGTGTGTTAGGGCATTTCTGTGCTGTGCTAGGGATAAGTGAAATTAACCATGAGGGAAAGGGAAACCTTCATTGTGCTCCTTTTCTCCAGCACTTTGCTGCCATAGAGGGGCAATCACAGCATGAAACAGGTGAGTTTCCATATAGGTCCCTCCCGTAATAGAAGACTGTGGGTTGTGTTCTTCACTTTCAGGCTTAATATCAGACACATATGTCTAAAACAGAAATACAGCATTGCACAGTGGCCGTTAATCAGGTATTGGGAATCTGTGTCTTGTGGGATGTGTGAGCTGGGGCTGCTTTCCATGCAGTGAGGCACATCCAGCAGGCCCTCATATCCATTAGAATTTGGGGGTGAAGGTCAGACTCTGGAGCTCACTCAGACCCTCTGCCATCCTGTCCAATAAATAATTACAAGCAAATCGTGCCTTTCACTCTATGCTGATTGATGTTGAAATTGCTTTTGAAAGTTCTCATAAGTTCCTGTTATAGATTAAGTGCCGGTGTAGGAAAAATAACTGCACCCAACTGAAATGGGTGAATGTAATCAGGTTTAATGGACTCGAGAGCTTGTTGGGAATTAAATAACTATTGATTTGTTGGAAAGTTGCTGTCATTACAAAATGCCACTCTGGACGCATTATCCAAGCAGTTAGATTAGAAGAAAGGGCCCTTTGAAAATTTGGGATGCCTTATTTCAATCTTTTTTCCTCTTTATTCTCTCCTTAGAAAGATATATCCAGGCCTTTGTTACTCTTTTATCATGGATCTGAAATAGTCAAGAACTGCTGAAATAAAAAAATAGGTATTAGCAATGCAATTGAGCAGTGTTCTTTGTATGAATACTTCTCTAGTCTCTTGTCTTCTCTCTCCCTGACGCCAAACCTGAAAATGGAATTTTGGAAATCAAGCACAGATCTGTGTTATTGTCCTAATGAGCGAATTGCAGCATTAAATGGTTTGAGTAATTTTACCTTAGAGTATCTTAGAGTATTTTGGTCATGTTATGACACCAGAATGCTTATTGTTTTTCTCTTAAAGTAAATCTAAGTATCTAAAATAAATAATGCAAGGGACATTTGATAGGAATATTTATATCATCCTCTTCTGAGCAGTAATTACGTAACAGTCTGAACTTTAATGGAAATTTTCTTCAGAAATATGCCTTTATAAACTGATTATGTAAATGTTTGTTGTTTTTTTTTTTTTCTGGGTTGCAGGTTGAGAACCACAACCCTGAACTATTTTTGAATATGAGACAGTTTTAACATTTTAGAGGCTTACAAGATGCCAGTTTCTTTATTTGCATGGATTTCTACAGAAAGTAGGTGTACCTGTGATCAGGGATTCCCCATGATTTCCAACTGGGTTTATTCCAAGGCTGTGTATGAAAGAAGTGTGTAGCGATTAGGGGGCTGGTTTGGGAGGTTTTGTTTGTGCTTTGTGTTGCACAGTTGAGCAAGAGAAATCTCTGTGGAGCAAAGTTTGTCTTCAGAGGTCCTGCGCCTTCATGTGCTGTTTATGATTTTACTTAATGGATGAGCAGCTGCTCCAGCCTCTCCTAAAGTCATCAGTAAACCCTGCCCTGCAGCCTCTGCTTGCTTCTGCCACACCCTCTTGTTATGGAGCAGTGGAATGTGTGACTACCAAAAAAAAGGGGTGGATTCTGTGGGTACAACTCTGGATATGCCTTACATGAGCAGCCATGTGCGTTTTCCTAATTGCATGTATTCTATTGAGGAGATTTGTATTGCTTTTACTGAGATGATGTGTTTGAATGAGATGATGGAAAGTGAAATGTTTTTGTTCTTGGAGAGACACAAGGTCCAGGGTTACAGAGATGTTGATGTGTATCAAATTCCTTTAAATATACATGTAAACTTATTTTCCAGTAAATAAATATACCTTAAACTTATTAGAATGATAGCCTATGACTTAGTAATGCATTTTTAAATGAGAAAATATCTTTTTGCCTCTTCCTTCCTTCTCCTGGGTAAAACTATTTGAGGAAAAAAAAACAGATCACGTGAAAGTCCAAATAATGCATAAATAGCTCTATGCCTCCTGTGGGTGGGGAGACATTTTCTGCCTTGGCACAAGGAGCCCACTGGTGGCTTCAGGGCTGTCACAGGAGCCAGGCAGGGAGTGCAGTGCAGCCCCTGTGTGTGCTGAGGGCAGCCAGGCCCACCTTGTGTCCAAGCTGCCCTGCTGCTCCTCCTGGCATGGGAAATGACAGAAATGCCATCTAGGATTAAGTGTCAGTCCAGTGAGAGGTTTCTCCTCCTGCCCTTGGTCCCCATCCCGGTTGAGTCATTTGATTCCCAAGGGGGAGCCCGTATGTCCGGATGGGAGCGCTCAGGGGGTGCTGATGGCAGAGCTCCCTCTGCCCTGGATGAGTGTGCTCCTGTGCCCTCTCACAGTTCCTGGAATAGATGTGAAACCAAGCTCCACTCATCATTAGACTGCAAAGCTTCTTTAAAGGCTGCGCTGTCCACAATGCAGAGAATATACTCTTATTTTTTAAAAAATTATCTGAGAGATCATATCAGCTCTATCCTCTAAATATAAAATGTTTGCAGTTGCTCTGGTTACTTGGAATGCTAGATTTATGATAAAATATTTTGAAAGCACACGTGCAATATATGACATTTTAATAATGGGTGCTAAATTATTTATTATGTGGCTGAGTTAGGTAACTCCGTTTCCATTTAGCAGAGAAAGAGGAATTCATAGGCTTTATTATAAAAGTTATTAAAGTTGAAATTGTTTAGACTTTTCAGTAAACTACTGCAAGGATATGGAAAGCGATTAAGTTCTATTTAATAGAAAAGGTGTAACTTTTATATATAATATTTTAAAGATGGGAATATTTATGAATATGGTCAGTATTTTTTAAAATATGCTTCTATTTTGACATAGTGACCAGAAAAGTTCTAAGAGTTCTGAGGATTTAGGCTTGTGTTCATTGTAAAAAAGTGTTAAAAACTAAGCTAAAACCTTTTTTTTTTGTGCTTTTATTTGCTTACCTATTTATGAAGTGATAAAGGGGCAAGTTGGAGAAGAAAAATAGAAAATCAGCTGGTGATTAAATAATTCAATATATTAGGAATTACTGTACTTTTAAGTACATTAACTTTTTAAGCTTAGATTATTTTGAAGATACTTTGATTTTTTAAATTTTTTTTTCTGTGTATCTGATTTTCCATAACTGGTTAACCAGTGTGCTTGACTGACAACTGTAAAAGTGGTAATCTGGAGACTGTTCCATTTTATTTTAGGACTGAGAGAATTGCCTAGAATATGCTGTGAAAAGTAGTGGTGCAGACTTCATCACGGTGCCATCGCTTTACCCATCTGGAAAATCCTTGTTTCAGTGCTGTTTTTGGGAAGTGCTAGCAGTGGGTACATTCTGAATTCTTGCAGGTGTTAGTGTGTTAAGCTACCTGCAAAATCACACTGGCATTCTGGCATTCCACTTTTGGGGAATGCTATGGATTTGTTGTGTCAGTTTACATGAAAAAGGCTTTTCATGTAAAAAAATTTGGTAGGTTTTATTTGAATAATACATTTGAAATAGCAATGAGGAGAGGTTTGAGTTCTTCCAGTGTTGCCTGCAGTAGTAGATGGTTGTTTCTGTTGGTTTTACATTATGATATAATGGAAAGCAGAGCTTAATTTCTGTTTACATTGGCTGAATTGCCTCTTTGAAATGCAGTAAGGAGATGATTTAGCTTAAATGCAGATTTACTCTGGCTTGATTGTGTTGTTCTGCCTCTTCTGTTCCTAGTACTGTGCTTCCAGTGCTTTGTGAGTGGAGGATGAATTTGTTTTACTATTGCAGTCCTATTCATCTGAGTGCATATTGTCTTGCTTTTGAGAGACTATATCTAACATTTCTTCTCTCAGTCTGAGAGTTGCAAAGTTTTTTCTCCCTTTTGTATCAAAAGTGCTTTCAACACATGTGAAGTGGTGGTGTTAGTGATGAATATGGTCTTTATTGTTTTGATAGCTGAACATTTTTGTAAACAATGTTTAAAAGTCTGGAAATCATAGAATCATAGAACTGTTTCTTGGAGAAGACCTTTAGGATTATAGAGTCTGACTGTTAACCCAGCACTGCCAAGTCTAACATTAATCCACGTCCTTAAGTGCCACATCTATGCTTAATTTTTAATTTCCCCTTTTCAAATACCTCTAGGGATGATGATTCAACCATTTCCCTGGGCAGCCTGTTCCAGGGCTTGACAGCCCCTAACATCCAATTTAAATCTCCCCTAGTACAGCTTGAAGCCATTTCCTCTTGTTCTGTTGCCTGGGAGCAGAGCCCGACCCCCACCTGGCTACAACCTCTTGCCAAGAAGTTGTGGAGAATGAGAAGGTTCCCCTGGGCCTCCTGTGCTCCAGGCTGAGCCCCTGCTGCTGCTGGTTCTCCATTCCCTGCCCTGGACACACTCCAGCCCCTCCATGTCCTTCATGGCATGAGGAGCCCAAATGCAACCCTAGGATTTGAGGTGTGGCCTCAGCTGTGGCACAGGGGGTCAGTCATTGCCCTGGTGCTGCTGGTCACACTGTGGCTGATCCAAGCTAGGTGTTATGGCTGGATCATGTTCAGCACCCCCAGGGCCTTTCCTGCTGCAGGAGATTCTGGTGGCCAAAGGGCAGCACCCAGCCTTGGTGGCCAAAGACCACTTGGACTCCTCTGGCCACTGCTCTGGGCCCAGCCAGCCTGGCCAGGGCCCTCTGCAGGGCCTTGGTGTCATCCCCAACCTTCCTGAGGGATGTTCAATCCTCTTGTCCAGAGTGTGGATAGAGATGTTGGACAGAGCTCGTGGTGGTGTTCACAGGGGTCCCAGGATAAGGGAAGAGATGAGACTCTTGACTCTATGTTTCAGAAGGCTGATTTATTATTTTATTATATACATTATTTTAAAACAATATACTAAAACTATATCCTAAAACTATACTAAAAGAAAAGAGAAAGGAGACATCAAAAGGCTAGCAAGGAATGGAAAGGAATGATAATAAAATCTTGTGACTGCTCATAGCCGCGACACAGGTGGCCATCATTGGTCATCAAGTAAAAACAATTTCACATGCTGGGTAAACAGTTCTCCAAATCACATTCCAGAGCAGCAAAACATGGAGAAGCTGAAGCTTCTCGGGTTCTCAGGAGAAAAGATCCTGGCAAAAGGATTTTTCATAAAATATGTCTGTGACAGTACTGAGCCCTGGGGAATGCTGCTGGTGCCCTGGCCCAGTGTGGGCAGCCCCACTGCCCACCCTCAGCCTGGCCATCACGCAGGTTTCACACAGAGAACCTTGCACCCATCCAAGCCACAAGCAGTCAGCTTCCAGGACAGATCTGTGGGAAATGCTGTTGGGCAAACACAGCCATAGCCTTGCCCTCATCCACTGAGCAGGAGGACGTCATTCATTGACCTTAGGGGGACATTAGGCCAGTCAAGCAGGACCTGCCTTTTTAAACCTATGGTCGCCAGGCCGGATGGCTACATTGTCCTCTCTGTGCCTTTTGATGGCATCCAAGGTGATCTCCTCCTAGCAATTTTGGATTAAATTGGTTTTCCTTTTAATCCATGGATTAAATATTGTTGGTGAAACCTGTCAGCTGCTCAGGAGGCTGCAGACAGCTCGAAAATATTTGGTTATTGCTATTGCAAAAGTTTGTCCTCTTAACTTGCCCTTATTTCTTCCTAATAAGTGCAGATATCATCAAATACCTGCTGAGTGAACCCTCAGGGGCAAGAGGGACGGTAATGACATGGAATGTCTTCCCCATTGACCAAAAAGATAATTGTAGCAAGAAAAATAGCTTATCTACATTGTTTTACTTCACCTAAGAAACAAGTGGTTATTCTGCCCTGCCACCTGAATAATTTTTTCTCACTGGCCTTTATTTTGGAAATCAGTGGGTGACATAATTCCAATGGCTGAGGCAATGCTGCATTATCTCTTTGACCTCTTATTCTGTCAGCTCAGTCAATGCTCTGTTACAGTCAGGGGTTTTTTTCGCCTGGCAGATTTAATGTGACACTCAACAGGCAGGGTTTTTTTTTTTTCCTTTTCCACTTTTGCATGTGATATCAGTATTAGTGAGTTTTAGACATGATGATCTATAATTATTATCACTAGCTTGTGTGTTGGATAATAGACTGAAATGGAGTGTGTTAGAATGGCTAAAACTGGGTAAATCAGGGCCCTTCTGACTGCAGGGGGTTTTAAGGGGAATAAATACAAGAATATTTGAGTTTGTAAGAAAAAAATGATTTCTAGACATGAAATAGCTATCATTAGGATAAATTCTATTTATGTTTTCATCTCTTAAGACAAAGCTTTTAAGACTTGGATTCTCTGTAAAAGCCAATTGTTTGACTTGGCTCCCCCAGCTAGAAGCCAGCAAGCTGATACTGCTGTTTCCAAGGATCTGGAATTTCAGCTGATTTTTTTTTCCCTTTTCTGACTCATGCATAATCATCAATAATAAAACTTCTGATGGCCAAATTATGACAGAAGATACAGCTTTGAAGTTCCTTTGCTTTCAGTAGAATGATTCACAACTGATATAAAAATATGCTTGTACATCTAAATATAGAACAGTCATTTTAATGGAATTTGCTTGAATATTTCACCTATTTACCCTCTGGTAAGTTATCTTGGTTACATGAGCTCATGTTAGAAACCCAGTTCAAATACATCTTTTGGCTTGTCTGCTTGCTTGCTTTTTTTAACTGAGGTGTGCAGGTAACTGTTTCCTCAGACCTGGTTTCAAAGAGGGTGTTGTGAAAACATATGAAATGTCTATTTCAGTAGACCAGGTGGTGCAAAAAATACACTAAGGGTGCAGTTATTTCAATTACAAGTACTTTTACCTGAACTAATTGGAAATTGCATTGTTCTGTTGCTACCTAAGAGTGGTGAAACCACACCTGACAAATATTTGACAGTCAGATTTCACAGATAATTTGGAAATAAATGTTGGGATTTTTTAGTGGAGTGATAGGTCATAAACATTGTAAATATATAATTGAAATTGACCTGGGTAAATTTTCTGTGTCAGACTTTCTCCCTGTGTTTCACAAGACTCAGGTTATTGTGGATTAGGGTAAATTCTGATATGCTGGTTCCTTTTCTTTCTCTACCTGCATGAACTAGAGAGCTCATAGAATGTCTTCATCTTCCAATTCTGATGGGTTTAATAAATCAGTAAAAGAATGTAATTTATTTTTTAAATCTATATATTGTTTTGTTCCTGACCAAGCTGAGAAAAAAATAAGAGTCTCTTACCTTTATATTCAGGAGTCAGAATGGTTCATGCTCTCATTTTATTTGAGGCCTTGAACTAAATAAAACATGGTGCATTTCAAGGAATGTTAGTCATCAAGAAAAAGCTAATCAGACTTTGATAAGTACCCTTCTGTAAAAGCAACTTAAGATAAAGCTAAAATTACAGAAAGCAGTGAACTGATCTGAACTATACTGCTTTTTTGTCCTTTTTTTAAATTCTAAGAGTAAAATTATTATTTAATGCTTATAATTCCAATGATTTTTCATGTTATAGAGCTGGAGGTACACTTTGGTTATGTCTCTGTCCTCACTTTGCCATATTATTGCAAAGCATGCAGTGCCCTCCCTTTTGCCAATAGTAGCATTTAAAAGTCGTGGAGGAGCAAATGGCATGTTGTCCATATATTGGTTTGTTATGAGAAGTGTCTGTGACACTTTGCTTTCTCTGTACCATTTGAATGTATAGCAGATTCAGTAAAATGCATCTCCAGACATGTAAGCTTCAAAATATCCAACCTAGGCAAAAAAAATGCTGCCAAAATGCAGATCCAAGGGTTTGTCTGCAAATTACCAGCAGCTGTGCAGGTACACATCAGCTGTCTTTATTTTCACTGCCAGTGGTGCTGAACATGAGCATGTTTCACACACTTTGAGAACAAATCATATTGACACTTGAAACCGAGAACGAGGGGAAAAGGGCATTTCCAAACATTTTACTTCCATTCTAGAGAAAACCTTACAATTATGTTAAAACAGAACCTAAACATGGGTGAGTGTTCCAAAGAGAATTGTAAAAAAATAGGTTTAAAAAAAATCGGCTTTTTAAAAGCTATAACCCTGCAGTTGGTTAAAAGCAGGATGACATTTAGTTGAGAAATAAAAGGTGACTGTAGGTGAGGGAAAGCACATCTTGCTGCATTTGTGAATGATCCTGGAGATAATAACACAGAATGAATCATTCTTTCTTTCCTGCTGGCCTCAGTGTGGTGCTGACTGAAGTGAACTGGCAAACCTGGGCAGTCCTTTGCTGCTCCCTGGAGATAACTCTGCTCTGTCAGGGCAGCTCAGGGGATTGGGATCAGCTGGATGCTGAGCAGGGTCTGCACCACGGGACCTGCTTCAGATAGGTGAGAGCAGGTGTGAAGGTGTTTGCCCTCTGTGCAAAATGGTTCCTTACTCTCCAAGCGTTGGATATGTATTTTATGTGTACAGGATTTGTGTTGATGTTGGTTTGGGGAGATTTGGCTTAGTGCTTGACCACCTTTTTTGTGCAAAAAGGTTCTAGAGATGTATTTTTACTCTTTTGAGAAATAAAGAATAGCTTTTTAAAATATAATAAGCTCACTTTTGCTGGATTTCTGTCTCTTTGACTTGGAATTGTACTGAAAAATGCTATAGGAATACATTTTTAAAATTTTAGTTTACATCTTGATAACAGTTGAGGTACAGAGAGAAGGTAAACCTCTACAACTGTATTTTAGTGCTCAGTTAGAATGAAAATATTTTTGTTTCAGTTACTAAAAAAGCAAACAAAAAAATCCCCAAAATATGAAGACTGTTTAGAGCCTTCAAAAACCACCAGGATGGAAGAGAATTCTGGCTGTTTGTATACTAAAAACAGAAAAGGCAAATTGTTAAGAAAGCCATGAGGATTGTTAAGAGCATCTCAACAAAATTTGATTCTATAGAGGCTGAGCCATACTTGAACAGGTCTGATCCCCTCAGTATCTTGAATAATTGATATTTTGTTATGCGTTTGTAGCAACTGATTACTAGAGAGTGGTTTCAAAGTTTGTGGTACCTGGGAAGTGCCTGCTCAGGTCCATGCTATAGAGAGCATGGGTTCACTGTTTGATCTCCATTCCAAGGAAGGTTCCCTTTTCCACCTTGTCCTGAGACAGAGACAGCAGAATGAGCAATCAAACGTGTTCTGTTGTGACAAGTCACGCAAGAGTCTGCTCTGAGGTGAGCATGGAAAACACAGCACCAGCTTTCCTCTCTCTCAGGGAAATGAAATGGAATTGGGGCAACCCCTCCTTCTGGAGCACAGGAATAAATTACACTTTTGATTATTGCTTTTTAAAAAATCTTATATCTAGACACTGAGCTGTTATGGGGGAGGGAGGTGTTTATCTTTTATTTTTGGCCTTATGTTTAAAACCAGAAAAAAGCAAACTTGAAATCCTAAAACTATCTTAAACTGTGACTTCCTCTTAAAAACATTCTGTCTTCCATCTTCTCTTTGTCGTCTCTTTTTATTTAAAACTTAATATCTGTCCCACTTTTGTTACCCAAATACGAGAAGATTTGAGGCCAGGTGAAACACAGCAGCTGGGGTTAGGCCTCATTCTTAAAAGACCAGCCAGTCTTTGGCCAATTGCTCTTCCTCCTTGATGTTCCCCTGTCAACTCAATTCTGGTGTTTCCCATTCATTTTTAAAAAGTGTGTGCAGAAATGACTCAATGCAGTTCCACATTAGTTGAACAATTCAGAATCTTAAATATAAAATGAAGGCAAGCATTGTGTGTATTTACTTCTGAATACTTGCTGAGGTATTAGAAATTGTTGATACTCAAAGAAATTTTTCAAAACTGGTCCTTCTGTAAGAAAATAAATAGATGGATGGGTTTTATTCTGGCACTGGTCAGTGTGTCTGGGAAAGGGAGTGTCCTCCCTGGCTCCTGGGGTGACTTATTTTGTACAGAAGGTGTTGAAACTCACTCAAACCTCTGGAATACTGCTGTTACAGGAAATGGAATCCATCCATTGCAGGATTCTCTCAGCACCATTTTTAACTGACTCACTGTGCTGGGTTGACTGGAATGAGTTTTCTACATGGGCTTTTTACTGCAGAGATGAATGTTTTTATTTTTATGCCTTCTTCCGTGAAGAAACAGTTAAAATCAGGCATAGGGAAATGTAACAGATGTTGGTGCACATTTCCCATCTGAATATGCCTTCCACTGGCCAAGAGGATTGTTAGGCACAATTAAGCCCAGTATAGACATCCTGTACTGTAAGCCAAGGCTGCTGAGGATGTTCCCAACAGGGGAGCACAGGTTTGGAAGGAAGGAAGTTCCTATGAGCTTTGATCTGTGGCAGGTTTTTGAGTGTCACTGGGTGAAAAACAAAGGAGATGTGACTGACAGCTCAGAGTCTGTGCCCCCACATACTGCTTGTGTCGTTAAGATGCAGCTGTACTATATACAGCTATAGATTTAGGAGACACTTTGAATCCATGAGCAAATTTATTATGCATTTCAAGGATGCTAGCACTTGAAAATCTGATTTTTTGAGAGGCATTTGGTGTAATGTTGCCAACTGACTTTAAAAGCTTGTGATATTACGCCTTGTAATGTTCCACATTCGGTGTAATTGTCACTGTAATCAGCTTTATGATGGCAAAGCTTCATGATGACTGCAGGGATATATTTTTTGCATATTATGTCTGAAATGTGAGTTACTTTTTGATTTCAGAGGTATAGTGGTAGTGAAGGGAGGAAGGCACTGCAGATTTTTGAACTCATGTATGAAATGTTTCTGCAGAGAGTAGAATTTATTGTTTCCAGTGATGTGATAGCATCTACTGTTGAAAAAGACCCTGAGAATCAAATGCTCTTATATATTGTGATTTGTATTGTAATTGAACCCATTAGAGTTGGCCATTTTGGGAAAGCATGCTTTGCTGGCAGAAAATTGCAGTGATTGACTATTTTTGTTGTATCAGAATATTATACAGACGTTGTGAACGTGTGTTGACCTAAAAATGTCAGTGGGCATTTCATATCAGTCTCTTTTTTTTTTTTCTTTTCTGGGGTGGGGAGGGATGACACAAAAATGCAAGGCAGACATTGCTTTTCTGTTGTGTAATGCCTGCCTTTTAATAATGTAAGAAGCTCTGTGCCAGGTCTGTAAACAGTCTGTGAGTTCTGGGCAGCCAGTGAGTCTTTTCACTGAAATATGCAGGAGAATTCTAAACCAAACCTCTTTGTTATTCTGCTCTTATTTTCCTGTAATTAGACACAGATCTATAAATGGTCTTTGCCTGTCCCTCTGGCCTTAGCTCTCCATATAATGTTTTTTGCTAACTTCCTTTTTAGATGGATATAAGTTGTGTTTAATATCTCACATCATTTTTACTCAGGGCAGCAATAGGGCAGCATTTGTCCTAAGTCCCACCTGCAGGTGATGAGACACAGTTACCTGCATTTCATAGGGGAAAAATAAGTGGGACTCCACTCATTATCTGGAAAACATGATTTGTTCCTGTGGGAGAATATTTCTTAAAAACCTCTTTGTTAGCCCACTGGAACTGATGGAGTTCTGAGGAGTGCCTGGAACCTTGCTTGACACAGCATATGGTCTTTATACGTGCCTAAAAATTATTCAGTGTGTGGTAACTTGTGGTGGCAATGTGTTTATCTCTGGTGCTCCTTCTCAAGGAGCATTGTCTTGTTTAAGTGGCTGTGAAATGGGAAATGCACTTTTTATGTGCTGTTCTGCGGTCATCTTGAGGTCGGCGTAATCCTGGCTTAAGGTGTCTCCCTGCAAATTTGTCATTTGCATTATTATTGGCTGGTTCTTGCAGAACCAAGCTTATTTTTTTTTTAACATCAAGTGCTTTGCCTAGAAGAATATTAGCAAAATGCTGAGCAAGGTGATTTTATTCTCTGGGTTCCAATAAGAAATGGGAGATCAAGGAGGGCAGAGGTCATGCTTTAAATCTTACTTAGCCTGGGAGAGATTATCTCAAAATATTAATAAATGTGTATCATTGCTTTTCTGGATAGGAGGGATGAGAACTTCTGGTTTACATTTTCACTTTGTTAGTTGAGTGCTATGTAGAGATTTTCCTCCCCTGAGTTCTAGATGTCAGGATCAGATACCTGAAATACTTAAAAAGTAGTTCTGGGTCAGAGCCAGACTACATAATTATTTAAACCCATATTTCATAGCTTTATTTGCTTTTTGAGCACTTCTTTTCTGATACAGCAAAATAATCTGTCTAATGCTTCATTTTCTTCAAGCATTCTAAAGACTTTTGTAATGCATATTTTTCTCAATGTTTGGCACTTTTGCAATTCTACCTACCTCTACTATTTTCCCACGTCTTTTAGAATTATTATCTCTTTTAATGTAATTTAAACACTTCTCTGTTACTTAATGGCATAACCATTTCTAATCTTATTAACTAAAATTATCTTCTGGTCACCATTCTTCCATTCCTTTGCAAAAAAGTATGATCTGGCATCCTCATCACAAAAATAGATGTTGAGTCGGGAACCAGACACCTTCAGAAGCAGATCCCAGATGTATTTTCAAGGAACACTGTGTACTAGCAGGCATTTCAAATCTTTCTGGAATTATTTCTTGAGAATGATGAGTGTTAGCTGCTGAGGTGGGTCTCAGATGTACTGCATTAAGTGGTGTCTATTTTACTCCCTGACCTAATGATTGAAGCTAAAGAATTAATTTGGCTGTGAATATACTGATACTCTTGCATTGTCAATATTTGTTACGGTTCCCTCTTTGTTCTTCTGTGTGCTTAAAGAATTCTGCTTCAGCACTGTGTTTCCTTGGAGGGGAGCATGGATACAAGTTTTAAATTAAGAAAAATTTTGTTCGTTTTTATTTTCTAAATAACAGTTGTGATTCAGGAATATGATGGAGTAGTTAATTACCCTTCACACCCTTTTGGGAAAAACCTGTGTACACAGTTTGTGTCTTTGTTTAATAGTTAGCTTTTGTACTTTAACAGGACAGGAGACTTTGATTATATGTTACCCACTGCAGAAATAGAAAAATCAAATTGAACGTGATATGGTTCTTTTTCTCTCTCTCTCTCTCAGGGCAGAACACTTTGTTAAAAATTGATTCCACACTCTTTGGTGAAAGCCATTTCTCTAATGTAACGAAACCTGAGGGGCTTTTTGTTATTTTTTTTTATTGTTATTATTATTTTTTCATATTCAGAATTAGGAAGTGAATGTATACATTTATACAAGAGCCTTTTCTTCCTGTGAAGAGGAATTTCCAGTTCATGGATTGAAAGATGTTCAAGCCAGGAAGGATCATTATGCTAATTCAGCCTGTCCTCTTGAATCTACATGCTACAGAACTTGGAGGCTGGCTTAAAGCAGACCTTTTGGAAGATATTTAATTTTGTTTTAAACATCCAAGTAATTTTGGTTCCCTCAGTTCCACTGCTGCCCTACTGAACTGTTTGCAGGTTTAATTACCCTTGCAGTTGGGACATTACAGGGCTCTATTTCTCTTTATTTTTTGCTCCCAGCCACTGTTTCCCACTGTGTTTTCTGTCTGCGAGATTAAAAATGCAAAATATCCTCAAACAAATGAGAAAGCTCTGAAAGTGTGCTACCTCCTAGAAGAGACTTATATCAAAGATATAGAGGAAATAGGGGAGGAAGAAACCTGGTGGAATCGCATAATCTGCTTTTCTGCCTGAAAGCAAGATGAACTTTGCCTGCATCACTCCTGAGATATTTGCTGAGCCCCTTCTGGCAGGACAAGGACTTTCCAACCTCTGCAGGCATTCTACTCTTGCATTGGGGGGTTTTCTTTCCCGAATCTTTTCTTTACGCATCTTTTCTTGTGCAATTTAACCTCCCACTGTTTTATGGAGAGTGGGCATACAAAATGCATTATTTCCAGCCTTTGACTAGTGGGCCATTATCTACCTAGAGACAGCAATGCCAGCCTCAGCCTTCTCTCCTTGTACTAGTGCAATCCTCATTCCTTCACCTTCTGGAGTTTGTCTTGGCCTCCTGCAGTTGTGAGCCATTATGGGTAAGATTTTTAGATCTGCAGAATTATTTAGGCATCTAATTTCTTTTCTCCAGAACATGTATGAAGCATAACTCCACTTCAGATACCTGAAATTGGCGTAGGAGGTAATAAAATTTTGGTAGTAGATACAGATGTATGATGGGAGGAGAGGTGAGAGTTAACAGTAAGTCATGAGACACTGAGCACTGTGAAGGATGAGTTTATTTTGCTGTTATTAAAAATTTCATTTCAGGATAATCCCTCTGAGACTTAACACGTTATTTTAAGAAAAGCTTCCTAGAGCAGCAGTAAACAAGACACAGTACAGTGGGTTCAAACGATTCATAAATGTTTGGATTTTTTTTTAAACATCCCATTTATTGAGTCTGTATCTAATACAGTGCTGAAAGAAACAGCAATCATGTTGCCTATGTGTTTGCAAAGAGTGACATTTGTAAAGTAATCTATTTAAATAATCAGCACTCTGAAGCCTTGTCTGCTGTTTTTGGCTGTCAAATTTTGTCAAGTAGGAGGAAAAACGCTTAAAGCACAGGCTAGCTCTTTAGTGATTTTTGCATATCCCTTCTTCAGCAGCTCAGCTGAGGCTTAATTTAGAGGTGCTGCTGCTGGGTGTGTGACAGCATCTGTTTGTGTGCATGGCTTTGGCAAAGCCTCCTGTGCCTCTGGATGTCCCTGCCACGAGAGCATCCCCTGCTTCCATCTGGGTTTGTTTCCATCATGTTCATGATGCCCAAGTCCTCATGGCTGCAGGAATGCAGGAGCATTGTGCTGCATGGGTTCAACTCTTGAGGTCACAGGGGTTGTGCAGCCACAGCCATGTCTGAGGGGACACTGGGACTGAAATCACAACAGAAAGGAACAGATTTGAGTACAAGACCAACGTGGTCTCCTGTCTAACCTCAACACTGTGGGGAATGGTCATGGTGTGTTACTGGTAGGGATAATTGATTAAATCAAAGGCAGAACAGCAAACAAAACACACATGGGCAACCCTTGTGTTGCCTGACCTTAATTTTTACTGAATTATTGTATTAAATATACAATTTCCCCTTTTTTCTTTTCTATTTGTGAACATAGGCGAAAAAACATAAACTATGTTTTTTCCCCTATGTAAAGAATACACCAATTCTTCAGTTCTTCTGAAGCCACAGTGATGTAAAGTTTCATGCTACAAATTGTAATTAATCCATATTTCATTTGACAGCCTCCAGTAAAGAAGCATTTTGACATGTATTTAGCAATAGTCCCATGCAAGGAGGTACTGAAATTACAGTAAAGGACATGCTGAAGTGCTTCCCTGAATTAGGATCCTAGCCCTCAGATATAATCACATTTTCTGGAGTTTTCCCCTAGTGTTAATATTGTTGATAGGATTTGAAATGCTGAAGCATGGATCAAAAATGGTCTGTGATCAGGAAAAGGCAGATAAGAGGTCATGGAAAAGAGAGATGAAGAAATACAAGGTGAAGTGGAATAAGTGAGCCTTAGCAAAGTGGGATTTATTTGCTAGTTTTTGTTTGTATTACTTTGTGTAAAGTGACTCAAAAACTTCCATATCTGTGACATTTCTGCTTTGAGAAACCTTCTTACCCTGAAAAAGAACCTTGCCTTTTTTCCTTATTTATTCACAGGAGTGGTAATGTGTTGAGGTGTGTGCAACAGAAATAACCCTGTGAGAAGATCAGGTTTAGGGAATGATGGAAAAATGGAACCTCACAGCAATTCTTGAGGGCCTGCAGGTTACCATTGCCAAGTCCTGTTCTTGTAGAATTCACTGTGTAATTTCAGAGAAAAATGAGAGCTTTCTCCCCCCCTTGACCACCACTGGGGAGAGCTTGGAAAGAGTCCAATGTGGTGAGAAATGTATAAAATTGAGAGCATCTCTTGCTTCCCTCCCAGACAGAAAGAGCAGATACTAGAGCATCTTTTAAAGAAAAATTTGTAAAGCTGCTTTGTAATTCTCCTTTTATATCATGACAGAACAGAGGTGAATATGACAGTAAGGCCATGATTGCTTCTGCTTTGGGTTGATAATGATAAACAAGATTTTAGTAAATTAAAACTGTCATATTATCATACTAATGGCCTTAAACTGAAGAAGAGTACGTTTAATGTAGATATTAGGAAGGAATTGTTCCCTGTGAGGGTGGGCAGGCCCTGGCACAGGGTGCCCAGAGCAGCTGCCACTGCCCCTGGATCCCTGGCAGTGCCCAAGGCCAGGCTGGACAGGGTTTGGAGCAGCCTGGGACAGTGGGAGGTGTCC
>JAXCLO010000042.1:4238045-4249374 GCA_035583995.1 Arremon aurantiirostris
CCCTGGATCCCTGGCAGTGCCCAAGGCCAGGCTGGATGGGGATTGGAGCAGCCTGGGACAGTGGGAGGTGTCCCTGCCCATGGCAGGGGTGGCACTGGATGGGCTTTAAGGTCCCTTCCAACCCAACCCATTCTGGGATTCCATCTATACAATCTTTCTGCAGTTCCTTTTTCTCCCTGTGATTTACCCTGCTCCCCTGTGCTCTGGTTTATGCACCAATGCCTGCATAAATAGGAAGTGATCCTTGTAATGTGGACAAAATCATGGGTGGAAGACTGGAAACTTCTTTCAGTTTGCTTCATACATTTTGTATTTTGTCTCATGCATGTAGGGAAGGATCCCTGTGTATTTAATTATATGAGAGAGATTTCTGTGTGGAGCACATGAGTAGAATCCTGTTTCTCTTAGAGCCTAATGTGGATTATGTGTTTTCATTTCATGAAACTTTGCACAGTCAATCTCATCCTTTCAGGAACAGATTTTGATCTATTTGCATATAGTATAGAATTAAAATGCTATAATGATGTTTTGTGGGAGACTTGTGATAAGGACTTGCGTGTAGTTTTAAATTCTGTGGACAGTGGGAAAGCAGGAGTGTGTTTTTAAAGTTTGTATCAGGATAATAAACTATTTTGTAAAATACAAAATACAATGAAAACTTGAGAAAATGTGATTGTATCTGAGTGCTAGGATCCTAATTCAGGGAAGCACTTGTAAAGAGAATGGAATTCTTGATGATTGAAGACTATAGTAAAATATACTGTATTTAGTATATATTAAGGTAGAATTTATAATGATTTTTAAACTAGCAAAGATTTGCTTGGTGCTTAAAATGCTCTTTATTCCAGGTGATGCAGGAATGCTCTTTTTTTGTTTGCCATGTTTATCATCACAGGGATGTGCTTAAATCACGTTCTGTGCTCACTGAAGCTTTGCTGAAGAATGTCAGTCAATAGTTACAAAGCTGTCAAACAGTATTCCCTAAGTTCAATTTACACAGGCACCTCAAGAAGAAATTAATGAAATCTTGTTTCACTGCACATGTGTAGCCATTTTTAATGAACTTTTGGGGATTTGAAGGACTTTCTGTGCAGTTGCATTTGTTTCTGGATTACAGAATGTATAAAAGCTTTGCCAGCCTTGGCAGAATGAGGGGAATTGCAGTTTACAATTTTTTGTGGCAAACATTCACTTTGGGTCTGTGATATGTGAATTTACTTGCTTATTTATTATAGCGGCGATAGATTATTCTCACTTCTACTTAAATTTGACAAGCTGTGCAGTGCTAAAACCTGCTAAAATGGTGCAAAGACCCAATTACATAAACTACAAAGGCATGCAAGAGTAAGCAAAGAAAAAAACATATAAAAGGATTAAAGATCAAAAATAGAATGATTCCAGTGAAACTGCATTAGGAGACATCAGGCAGGAAAACATGAAAGAATTAGAGTATGAAGAACAAAGCTTTATAAAGCTTCTGAAAATTGGCAAACATTTTTAAAATTACTTCTGTTAACTCTTTATATTAGAAGGAAAATTATTTCTTGGGAATAGACATATTTTTCCAGGTTGTAATTGTCTTCCTCATGAGTTTTGTTTATGGAGTTTGAGTTTCACCTGCAGAGTGGTAGTAGCTGGATTTAACCCAGGATTTTAACAGTAAGTTGTGTTTTGAATTTTAAATAATATGCTATGGAACATTTGAGAGGAGTTGCAGGGTGAATCTACCCTTTTATTCCTTCTGTGGCTTTAAACACCACCTTTCCAGGTAATTCTTATTTTCTTACACAGTAGAGGTGGTGTTGCACTCTCTTGAGAGGGCTGAAAAATGGTGACACAGTCAAGAATGACCAAGGCATTTGGCCCTTACTTTTTCTCTTACAAATGACTGTTGTGTAGAATTCATTTTCTTTGCTCAGGGAACTCAGAGAATGGATAAATGAAAAATAGCCCTTGCAGGAACAAGACTTAATTCATTGCAATTCCCCCACGTTCCCTGGAAGAACCAGACAAAGTATGGACTCCCATACTATTGCTAAAAGGCTTTCTGTATTTCCCACAAACAGGATTTCTGCTGGAATTAAGGGAACCAGTTCAGTTACTAATTCAGGTCACAGTCAGTCCTGAATGTCTTTGAACATCTAATTGACAATAGTAAGAGTCCTTTCTTTAGATAAATCTTCCAAATGCTGCACAGCTTTTGTGTAAATCAACACTTGCCACATATTTTTGGTCAGCACTGAGCCCCCTTCCTGTACCAATTCATCTGAACTTATTCTGTTTTCCCTTTCTGCCTCCTGGCCCAGTTTGGGAAGCATTGAGAAAAGTTACAATTTTTTTCTTCATTTTTTTTCTATTTTTTATTTTATTTCAGTGGCAGCATTGCCTTGTGGTCGAGGTGCAGTGCAGACAGTCCCTGTCTGTGCTCTGGGGTTGTTCTCCATGTAGCTCTTGCAGGCTGGTTGAAGCCTGGGAGGGATACAAAGCAAGACAGATGGTTTCCCACAGACTTCCCCTCTAGCTCTTTCATCTTTCATCTAACTATTAATTCATCTGTTTGGATGGATACATTCACGCATGGAACCAAGATGAATAATAATGAGATTTTTAATAACTCCCTACATTTGCATTCCTTGTAACTCTTTACATGGTTCTAGCTGATTAAAATGAATCATTTACATAATTAACATATGGTTATAGTGTTGGCTTTAATATGCTGATTATCTCAGTACTTTTGTCTAGAGTCAATTGGATTCAAACTGTAACAATTGTTTGAAGTGAGAATAGTTTATTCCTGTGAGGGTTGGTGAATATTTGCCATGGGGCCTGATTAGAAATAGCACAACTGTCCAAGAAATTCTTTAATGTAAAGCATGTATTAAAAAATAAAAATAAAAGAGGAAAATGTCATCTACATCTTTTGTGTTTAGGTCAGGCTTTACAAATAGCTTTCTATGCTTAAAGAGACTTCTGCTATTAGTTCCTTGCTGAGGTACTAAAACAATACCAGACATAGTCCTGAAAATGAATCGAGACAAACAATGCAGGTCTAATTGTTTCTTGTTTGTAAAGATTTTTTTTTTTATTTTCTTTAAATCAACTTTAAAAAGAATATATTTTTTAAATTACTTTGAGGTATAATTAGGATTTTTTTTTTATTAGACAAAATATGTTTTAGTGTCTTTAAGTTCACTGGATTACCCTACTCTTAAGATTAAAAGAAGAATAGTTTTCATATTTTTATTTTGCTTGTTTTCTCCCAATACATATTAATAGTAAGTCACACTGAAGCAATTGTATTTTAAGAGTTGATGGAATTTTTTCCAATCTTGCTCTCACCCTTAGTGGTGTGCTCAGCTTCTTAGTGCAGAAGCTGCTTGAAAAGAGAAAAGAATTGTCACATTTTTGTGGTTAGGTAACTAACACTTGTGTCAATGAATGCTTTTTGAATGTTCATGAATATTTGAAGCAAATTTGTGTTAATTGCACTACTGTTGTCCACAATTAGTCTGTGGTAGACATGATTAATTGTAAAGAGCCCTGACATTTATGCATAAAAGGCTTGAGGTCAAACAGAAATGGAGAAAAATGGTTGCTGCAGCATTGGCAGATGGAATGCTAATGTATTTTGACTCATACTGAGAATAATGATATTTCTGCATCAATAGCAAATAATTGTTTTAGAGCTGTGGAATATTCTTCTCTTTTCCTTTGCCTTTCTTCCTCTGTTTAACTTCATTCCATCCCACCCCAGGATGCCATAGCCACTGGTTGTTTTCACAGTGTGGCTTTTAATTGTGTTGGGAGCTGCTTTCCAGGGAGCCCACACCACCCTTCCAGCTGGGAATTCCCTGTGGATTTCCTGCCTCAAGGAAAGGTGTCATGCAGCAATATTCTGATGTGAACCATGCAGGCATTGTGAGGGAAATCTCTTGAATCTGTGTTGGAATGTAGAGCCCACCAAAAGTGACCTTCCTGTGCTCCAAGGACCATTGAGCACCATTTCATCATGACTGAGCAGGGAATAATCCAGCAGGGAGGATCTCAGTGGTTTAATCTCTACCCAAACAGCAAACAGACCATGTTCACAGGGTCGTCACCATTTCAGGAGGGTGACCCATAACTTTCTGACACCACAAAAATCATGATATGGCACTCAGCCCAGTACCCTGCCCAGCTCCCACTGGGTGCAGCTGGGAGGATGCTGCTCCTGAGCCCTGGAGCTTGTTAAAAACCAGAATTCCCTGAGGGATGCTCATCATTGACAAGCTGGGAGCGTGGTTGGCGCAGTGTCTGTGGCACCACAGCCACCTCAGGCTGGCCATGTCCCCGTGGGGAGCAGCAGTCAATAAATGTCTGTACCTGCAGCTCAGGGAGCCTCCTCAGCTCTCCTGGGCTTGGCACTTGACTGATAAGTTGCCTTTGTTAAAATTGACATTAATCTGTCTAATTCTTTATAAGCTATTGATGGACTCATTAGCCCAGTGAAATTCTGCTGGTTTAGATCCTGAGTGAATGGAGCCCTTCGTATAAAAAGCTGAATAGGTAAAACTTTACAGTAAATTACCAATATTAAAAATACTCTCTTGAGCAAACAGAAATCTCTGCCTTCATTTTCAGCTTTTTAATAATATTCTGATTTAGTGCATTTACTGATGTAGCATCCAGTGAAAACAGCCTAAACCTTTCCAATATCCTTTTTAAATTTTTATTTGTATGTGTAAAACTTTACTGAAAGATATGGAATAGTCTACTAGTTCATAATTCCCATTCGAAGTGCAAGGAAATTACATTTTCTGTCTGTCCTCAAACAAAATTTTCTTTACATGAAAAACCACCATAACCTGTTAAAAATATTTTTCTCTTTTTAATTCTTTGCAATAGAACAGATTTTTATTTATTTACAATTTGTGCTAGTTGATAATTTCCAACTGCTTTTCAACATGTCTTCAAAAGTTAGATGTGTTAGAAAAGTTAGAAAAGTAAAGTGGCAGCCAGCAAAATTTATGATGATATTCAATGAATAATTTGGAATGTCAGTTGAGAAATAACTAAAAGTGGTCCTAAAAATGCTGATCTTAAAAAATATGTGTTTCAAAGTGAGCTCCTGACAACAGTGTTAGATGTTCCATGGGATCGTGTAAGCTTTGTGAATTTTTGGGCAAAAATTGTGTGGTGATTGTTCGTGATGGCCCCCAAGAAATGTTGATGGTTCAAAATGGTCTTTGCTAAATAGTCAGGGACACGGTGCTGGATGGAAATCCCCTGAAGGGGAATATTTTGTGCAGTAGCTCAGCCTGCTGAATTTTCACTGTAACATGTTTGCATCAGACCAAAACCAGGTAGCAAATATTTGCACGCGATGGGACCTTACATAACTCTTGCATAATTGTGTTCATAATTTTTTTAACAAAGGAAAAAAAAAATCTCCTTTTCAGCACAAAAAGACAGCCTGTTAGAGGTTTGAGATTTTTTAGACTCTACCAAAAAAATTAAAATAACCTAAATGAGGGAAATCACTTGCATATGTAACCCAGAGGATGTGGTTATCTAGAACAACTAAATAAAGTGAAATATTGTGTTTTCCCATGGAGAGTGCTTTTTGCATGCCTTGGTGACATTTGGTTATGCAGTCTCATCTGAGGCAGGGTGTTCTCTCCAGGCAGGACGTGTGGTGCTAATCTCCAGCTGCCCTGCAATAAATGCTGGGCTGCAGACAGGAGATGGCCAAAAGAGAATGCCTGGGCAAGCCTTAATCTTTAATAAGGTGCAGAGCTAGTCTATAACTGTCAGGGAATGACAGAAGAGCAGTGCTTTCAGCTTGCCTGCTCAGAATAGAAAATGGGGTCCTCTGACAGGCAAGAAAGGCTACTTTATTCTTTATTGGGTTTGGGGCTATTATTGTGGCTGTGTTATTTAGTTATTTGACATTTGAGAGTTGTTGGGGCAAAAGGAAGTTCAGTTATTAATGGGAAAACAAAATTTTAAATGGATTTTTTTTCATGCTGAACTCACATTGAAACCTCTTATTCTAGCAGTTGGAAATTAAGCCATACCTGATGCTAAATGAGTGCTCTTTGTAATTAGGAACTATAAGGAATATATAGAACTATTACAATATTTAGGACTCTTACAATGTAGCCATCAGGATCCTTGTACACAAATATGTGACACATGAATTGAGGAATATCAGAGACTTGATGAGATGTGCATTTTTGGAAAGATTTATGTTTGCTTTTAGAGTAATGAAATTAGGATCTCTCAGAATTTGTCTGCAGGCTTAGAAATTTTGAGTTTACGAAGTTCATCACGGATTTGTATATTAGTAAGTTTAGATAAAATAGGGCTTGAGAGACATGAAAATATATATTTTTGGAGTATAGGACATCATGCAATGGTATGCTAGACATAATATACTGCTAAATTACGATTTCTAAATTTTCTAATTAGACAGACTTCTACAATTTTATGCAAATACATTTCCTCTTTTTTTCATTTGCTTTGAGTTCTTATGTCTGTGTGCAAGATAATTGTGTAGGAGTGCTTGGTTTTTTACCTCTAAAATAGTGTTGATTTAAATGTTTTCATTTTGTCTGTGTTAAAAATATAATTTAGATAAAATATAGGTGCCAGTGGTGGTGATTGGTGGCATTAATGTGATGTGACCTTTAATTTGAGGTTTGAACAGCACTTTTATACCTCTAAAAAGACCTGATAAAATCTGAGACTTGCTCATTGTGAACTAAGGGAAAATAACCACCTTTGTGTAGGCCGATAATTTGTATGCTGATTTTTTTTTCAGTCAAATATACATTTTCTTCAGATTTTTCTTTTCTTTAGATTCTCTTTATAGAGTTACAATATGCATAGTCACAAGTACGCTGAGCAAAACGCTGCCCAAAATAAACCTTGTCCAAAAACTGCAAACTTGAGAACATTTCTTCTAAAGCAGTCCCACAGAACGTGTAGGGTTTTTCTTAAAGCAGTTTCTAGCAGGAATAAATTTTCTGTTTTCTAGTCTTTGTCTTCATGCTCAGACTTGCAGATTGTCAGCCTACACAACTTTCCAGGAAAGCCCATCCAGAAAAGGACAGCATCTCAGCAGTGCCAGGGATCCTGAGCATCTGTGCTCTGGCTCTGCTGATGGAAAATGATACAAGCACGTGGTGGGTTGGAATTCACAGTCCTTCTTCTTCTGCAGCAAAGCTCCATGAAATGAAACAAAACTTTGCTATAATTCTACTTAAAAGTAAATAATAGGTGCTGGTAGGAAGGGATGTTTCTGTCCCCTAGGCAGAAATCCACCACTGACTCTAAAGTACCATTGATACTCAGTTGTGGTTTCCTGGGAAATATATATGAGGAAGAGGAAGAACATAGATCATCATCCCTTCTGAATCATCTTTAGCTTCATCTTTACTTCTAGGCTGAAATAACAAATTATTAATAGGTACAGGAATTGAAAAAATATATACAAAAAACCAAAAAAAAACCCAAAAAAACTTTCCAAGCAAGTTGGTTTTTTTTAGTATATATTTTTTCAATACATAGTATTGAAAAATTGTATATATTTTTTCAAACTATATATTCAATATATAGTATTGAATAATAGTACATATTTTTTCAAATTTCCAGATAACTTTTGCAAACTGGTTTTTTTATGTCTGCTAGATCCATGTAGCATCCATTTACTCAACAGTAAATATTACTGAGGAAGGCATTCCTCCTGGTCATTTTGAGTCAGTTTTTTTTTGTTATTGTTATTTTTGTTTGATTGGGTTTTTTGGTGGGGATTTTTTGGGGTTTTTTTTGTGTTTTTGGGGGAGTTTGTTTGTTTTGGTTTTTTTTCCCTTGGAACTTAAAATTTTGCTTGCTGTGAGAAAAGCGTGCTACATTTATTCTCCAAGGAGTGATTTTGGATTTTTTTTGTTATCTGTGTAGCTGTCAGTGGACTTTCCATCTAATCTCAGCAAGGTGTTACTGGGTGAGGTCCCAGCAATTGGAGCCTGGCTCTGTGCCACCCTGGGCAGATGGCACGGGCAGGGAGCCAGGCAGGCACATCCAGGGCAGGGACTTTTCCAGCAGCCTCCTTGCAGGTGTGGGAGCCCTGGCCCACGTGCAGCTCACCCTTCTCCCCTCACCTGCACGGTGATGGAGGCAAAGTTCTGCCTTGGAAGAGTCTGGAATGGCCCTCAGATTTTCTCCTCAGTCACTCTGGCAGTCACTTCATAGCTCAGCAAAATAGCAGGGTAATTCTTTTTCTTTATTTGCCCCAGCTGAGTTCAATCAATTTACACAAGGAAGTTTTTCAAAATCGGAATAAATACAATTCCCTTAAAAAGCCAAGTTTTTGTCACGGTTAAAAACTAAACATAGCACTTGAACCTTTTTTCTTTACCTTTTTTTTTTAATGAGGTAATTATAATAATGTTATTTTTTTATTTCTTAGGGGTCTGAAATTCAATATATTGGCCACTGATTTCTTGACCAAATGGGCATTATTTTTCTTAACCAAGTCTTAGTCAAAAGTTCTTTTCCTTGTTCTTGTTTAATTGCTGGAGCAAGATTCTTTAAGGAAAACATTTTCAGCCTGTGTAAAGTGGAATCATTTAATAGTGTGTAAGAGCTGTGTATTTGTGGTTTAAACAAATTACTGGTATGCTGAGTTTGGTAGAGCAGCCAGGCATGGTTGCAGTTTAAATATTTTGAATATGTCACTAGTCCTTACAGACACTTAAATTTAGTAACAACTGCTTGAAGAATTCGGTCATTCTGAGGATTATTGCTTCAAGTGAAAATGAATAACTTGTACTGTGTTGCTTTTGGAAGTAAAAGTAGTTTGAAATAATAAGTGAAGGGAGGGCTCCATTGCTCATGGCCAAAACTGTTTAATTACCCCAGCAAGTACTGATAGGGCTTGGAGGTGTCTGTGTGCTGACTGGAAATCCTAGCACAAAATATCCCAAACCAGCAGAAATCTGTTCAAAATCTTACTGTATGAGCTGTCAGTTTTCTTTATGAAGAGGCACACACATAAAAGTTGCTTTTTTTCCCCCTTGATCTCCTCTTCATATATGGGAGTCTGATCCATCCTTGGACTCTTGATTTGAGAACTGTGGGCAAACAAGAGTGGAGCTGTGAATGATGGCTGTTCAGTGGAAAGCATGGGCTGTGCCTGAAGAAAAGCTTTTAAAATAATTGTATTATTTCCCCTTTTACATGCAAGTTGCATCAGCAAGAGGATGGTTTGTTTTCTTCAGCCCATCCCTCTATCACTTGGTGTCTCTTCTCAGCTTCAGTGTATATTAACACAGTAAAATTTGGGAAGAGAAAATGGTATTTTAGTATTCTGGTTATTTATTTAAGAGGTTTGGAGATACTGTGGCACTCCTTACATTACACTGAATTTCATTGTACAATTGTTCACAGAAAATTGGATTCTTTGAACGATTCTGCTCTAGCAGTTATTAAAAGTGCTGAATCAGTTCCTTTCATAATCTTAAAAGAAAGGGTATGAATACAGAATAAACTCCAGATAAGAGATGTTATTTTAGTGTAGCTCAACTGGTTTTTCCCATAAAACACATGGGCTAGAAAGGGCTCCTGTAATCTTTGTCTGACCTTAAACCTCTAATACCTCCACAGAGTCCATGTGTTTTGTTCCAACAGCCACACTGGATTATATATCAACCTTTTCTTGTTTATCAGAATGCTGGGAATAATGTAACAAACATATGCTTAGTACTTGTTTCTCGGTGTCTGCATTGTGTGCAGATTTATGGACAAAAAATACACACTGGGATAAAGCTTGGTGTGATCATATTATTATATTTTTTACAATGAAATAGATATAAATATATGTATCTGGGAAAAACCCCACAAGAATGTACTTTGATTATATGGGATTTCTCTTAGAGCTTGGCTAAATTGAAGAAATTACTGTCTTGTCAATGTTGTGTCAGTATCCACTTGATATATGTTCATATAATCAGACATCTTGTGGTGGTGTGTATCAATTTGGGTTTTTCAAGCCATAAAGTGCATTATTGTCTCTGAGGGAGGTGCCATAACCCTGTGTAACACTGGAATTTCCATCACACTGCACTGAATAGAGCCTGTGCAGGAATATCAGATGCTTCTGTCAGCCTAGGTGGTGTTTTGCCTGTGATTTACTGCCAGGCTGTGTCTGGAGACACATCCTTTCTTCTTCCACCAGGGAGAAAAACAAAAGAAAAACTGAAACAAAATGTAATTTATTTAGGTACAGTCGAGAACTGGTCTTTGATGGCATGAACAGGCTGCCCCAGTGGAGTTTGCCGTCATCATGTAGCTTCTTGTTCTAAAATTGTATTACATGGGATAATGCAGGATTTTTTTAATGAGTCAAAAGGGTGTTGGTAGTGCAGAAACCTTTTGGGTGTCCATAACTCACTGATACACTTGACCAGTTCCCCCAAGGTGACCCCATTCTCTTTGTGCCTGAGTCCCAAACTTTGGGTGGATTTCCTGAGCGTGAAAAGTTGTTCTTTTTAACACAGAAAAAGTGTTTGTGTTGACAAGCTTCCTAAAATAGATTGTGTAGGTGATCTGTTTTAAGAAACAGGATGTATTTATTCCTGGGAGAAAGAAACCCACTTGTTCTCCAACACGTAGGTGCAGGTAGAGCTGCTAAGCTGGTAAGAATTCTGCCCCCCAAAATTTAATTCTTTGCATTAAAAAAAGTGTTGAAAGGAATTTACTAACTGTCAGCTGTATGTTTTAAAACAGCTGAGCATTTATTTTTTGCAGAGATTCACTTCATTGTGTCTTTCTCACTTTCTTTTTTTCTTTCGTCGCTGTTGCCACGGGAGGAATTTTAGCCTTCCCTTCTGGCACAGCACAGAAGTTCAGCTGCTTCTGGCAGCATGAGGAGTACAAACCCTGTGAGGTCGTGAGGACAGAGATGTGAGGATGTCTCCTGGAATGGTGCAATTCCCAAAGGAATGGTGCAATTGTGCCCCTAGGTGCTGGTCAATGCTAGGAGAAGGGAGTGCAGCAGCACCTCTGGTGCTCCTGGCCAGGCCAGTTCTTCACCCCTTTAGCAGACAGAAATGGAGCCTCTCAACAGGTCCCTTGTCCTGGCCACCTCTCTGTCATTATTTTCAGAGCATTGGTCACTCTGAAACTCCATCCCTTTCCCTGTGCACTCCATGAGGAAGAGTGTTGGGAACTCTAGCTGGTCACAGTGACCCTGAGAAAAGTTAGAAAGTCTCTTTTCCCAGCCTGGCACTTGAAGAAGGAGTCAGGGCTCAACATTTCTTGGTCTCAAGGTTGTTTATTGTTTCTTATC
>JAXCLO010000042.1:4249474-4298281 GCA_035583995.1 Arremon aurantiirostris
AATTACTTTCCAATACCTATCACCTATGTTAGACAGTGAGCTTCTACTCTAAACCAATCTAAAAGTGCCAACATCACCCAGAAGTTGGAGGCCAAGAAGAAGAAAGGCAGGACACGCCCAGATCCCTCCATCTTGCCTCCTGAACTCACATTCTAAAAACCTCAATCCTCCTGAGCATTTCTAGAGATTTCAGCATTTTTACTGCCAATATCCAAGCCCACTGTATTTTTCCTTGGGAGGTAGGGGGACTGAGATGAGATGAATACAACAGGGAAGTATATCTAGAAAACCAGATACCTCTTTAGTCTTCAGTCTGGCTGTAGCTTCATACAAACCATTTTGTAAAAAGTCAGTTATACTAACTTTTTTGCCTGTTTTCTAAGTTTATTTTATATTTCCTGCTCATGTGTAAGATCTCCTGGTTTCATAGCCAGCTCTCAGAATAGCTTACTACTTAGTTAATAAATTTGACCTAATGACCAAATGTGGTGGCAACTTTATGAATTATGTATCAGTCTCTTGGGTACCAAACTGTGTGCTTTGGTTTTATTAAATCATTTCTGATTTGATTTTCTTCATTAGATCATGCAGCAAGTTAATTTCTTTGGAATTTATTGTTCAGACTTTACAATTAAAAGATGTGAATCGAATTGTACAGTTCTCCTCCAGTCTTCATTATGATATCAGTGAGTTTTAGAATTCCAAATACTGTTTTACTGCAGCTTTTTTATAATCTAAGAATAGAAGACCAATGTAATACATGGATTATCAGTTTCTGGGCCCTGCACAATGTGTTCAGAAGCAGCATATTTCCAGACTGAGGAACATCAGTGCAGCAGCAGTGCATGATGGACTTTTCTATATTTCAGCTTGCCAATTAGCAGCAGAGTGATGGTTTTCTCAGATGCATAAATCACCCTTTCTTAACAGCAATAGGACAACTTGCCTCAAGTAAGAATATCAGGATCTTTTTAAAAAAGCCAAAGTTGGGCGCTTCTGAAGTACAGGGTTTATTTCCAAAATCACCTGGGAGGTGATATCTGAGGGTGGTGAGATACAAGGAGAAATATTGACAAAAACGTGGAGAGTGAAGGCTTTGTGCGGCTTTGATGTTCCCCATGCCCTGCAGAGCTCAGTTGTTGATGTTATTGTTCAGCCCAAACAATCAGCCTAAATACTGCAGCTGGACCTGAGGACAAGGTGCATTTCTTATCTTCTCATAATTACTATGAACTTCTGGCTGAGGTGCTGTGTCTGAGGCTGTATGGCTGGGAGATATAAAAAAAGGGGAAGCAAATCTCTTTTTGTGGTTGACTTGCAGTATTTCAATACTGGAGCTCTTTTAACCTTGTGTAATCATTCAAACTCTCTAATCCAGGATTCTAAATAGCTCCTGCATATGCAACAATTCTGTTCCAAAAAAAATCAAAGATTAAATGATACATGGCCTGTTATTATACCAATGCCTGAGGCTTTTCAGCATGCTACAGCAGAGGGTTTAATTTTCCTGAGTGTTTATTTAAAATAAATTTAGTCCATTCGTAATTTCTTTATTTTATTAACTGAAAAATATATCAATTGCTTTGCAAGACTTTCATTTCTCTGTATTCCTCATGCTCCCATCTGTGTGTTACTACAGGGGGTTTCTTTGGATGGATTTTTTACTTTGGTTCAGGTTTATTTGTGAGCACGTGTTCAGTTGTTAGAGGGTTAATTTCTTAGGCCTTTAGATTGTAGTTTAAATAAATTTATGTTGCTTGATTACAGTAAAGCCCCATTCTCAGAGAACATTCAGGTTTTCTTGGAAAAGATGGATACATTATTTTCTGTGTATTCCTTGTTAAATATGTTCCATACAATTGTCTTCAGAAATGTACATTTGCCATTAAGCAATTTTCTGGTGCTGAAATGATGCTTAGTCTATAAAAGGATACCTGGTGTTGTTTCTTTTTCCTGTTTTTACAGAGATAAAATTTGTTTCTGACCTTTCGATAGACATTTTTATGACTCAACAGTAAATATTACTGAGGAAGGCATTCCTCCTGGTCATTTTGAGTCAGTTTGATAAAAACTTTGATTTAGGACAAGAGCACAGGATTTTCTGGGTAATAAAGTACTGGTTGCTGAGTAGAGAGACAAAACTTGTCACAAACCCTTAAATTAGGCAGAGATAAATGAAGATGGAACTTGTGTACTTTGAGAGTTGTCATTTCATTTAAATCTGTGGAGTTGCACCAGCGTAAGTGAAATCTATTCAAGATTCCTTTCTTGAATGCTGAAGTTTTTCTTGTTTTCTTCTGATTTATCATAGATGTACTCTTGGATGAAGATGATAAGTTTCATGCTCCATGTATTATTTTCTACTGTGCAGGCTAAAATATTACAGTTCCTTCTTCAAAGAAAACAATATATTTGAATGAGAACTAATTACCTCTTTTTTTATTCCAAGTGACAAAAGCTAATATATCACACTTAGCCACTATAAGAACTCCATTTCAGTAAACTAATTAAACTAATCCTATCTCTACTCATTATTCTCAGTTCTGCTAAATATTTTAACAGCATAGATTTATTTCATTACATAAATTATATCATACTTAAAGAAAACAGTTTGCATAATGGTGCATTTGCATTCCCAGGAGTTTATTTTGGGTTTTTGAATTCAGACTTCACATTTCAGTTAAAATATTATTATTTGCCTTATTTACAGTGGTAATTCTTCATAATTATTTCTAATTATCTAAAATGATGTATAACTTTAATTAAATGTAAGTGCTTGGCATTCTTGTTAACTTGGATTAAACAGTGACAGTTCTCCTGCATGTTGACAATATGATGTTAGAAAGTTGTGATGTTTCCTACAGTTCAAACCCTTAAATTTCACAACATTGTGGGTGGTCCTTTCAATGAACCAATCATAGGGTAAAATAATTAAAAGTTGCTTTTTGATTGTTAGTGGTTTTGATAGTAGTAAATAAAAAGATCATGTGCTTACTGGACATATCTTAAGCTATATAATGAAAATAAAAATGTCTACCTCATTTTTTTCCACTTTAAACTATGAAACCAGGATATGTTGGATGCTAAGATTTTAACCAGCAGTGTTGCTGGGAGGCTGTAAAGGAAGGGTGCATAAGTACCACTTCAGACTAAATTGCTTTCTACTTAAAGACATGTAATATAATTAAAACAAGAACCTGTAAGCCTCCCAAATCTCTTAAGTTTAGTTTAGGTCTTTCACTTAATGTGCCTGTTGCAGAGCTTCCCAAAATGCTAAAGAAAATGCAGATAAGGAGTGATGGATCAGAATGAATTTACAGTATGAAACACATGTGAGCTGCATAGAAGATAATAATAATTTCCATGATTTTTTGTTAAAGCACTTGTATGACAGAAGTTGTTGCTCTCATATTAGGGACAGTTGAATGAGATGACACAGACTTGTCTCAGAAGGTAAATGTGAAGTTTATTATACATCACATTCTTTTTGTAGACTGTTCTGAGAAAGCAGGGCCTGATTGGTCCTTAGTTAACACCTCTCACTTCATTGGTTTATTAAGAACAACACTTGTAAACATCTTACAAGTAAACAACAAGTTTAAAACACTAGTTGTAAAGATTATTTCAATTCTTTCTCTGAGTTTTCTCAAAACTCCCCAGAGTAATGTTTGGGAAAGTTTATCTGACTTTCTCTCTGCCCAGACTGTCAGCAACCACAAGAGGTAATGGTGTTCCAGTCTTAATGCCAGTTTTTATTCTGTTATCTGATTTTTGGTTTTCTGTCACTGTTACTGGCTTCTCATAGTGCTGACATGAGGTGAATCACGAGGATTTTAGGAAATTCATGCAGAAAGGGAACTAATTTTGGGTAGCTCTAGCTGGGGATTCTGCATGATTTCTGAAAGAATGGAGGCAGACAGACACCTGACAGACAATTTGTAAATTGTTTTATCCCAAGTGCTGTGGGTTTGGGTCATGAGAGCTCTCCTGCTCTTGTGCTTCCAAGTCCAGTCTGCCTGCTGGAATTAGCAGAACTGGAATTCATTTATCAGGTACCAGTCAAGCAGCAATACAGCTTTCCATGACACCTCACCCTACTCTGCACCTTAGCTGCTTCTTGAAAGAAGCAGTGTGAATTGCTTTCATATTTTGATCATGAATAATCAGAACCTTGCATTCATTAAGTTTATATATACAGACTGTGGTTTTGGTCAGTTTTCAAGTATTTGCCCCTAATTCATTACAAAAGACTATAATAGTTTTGTTTCTATCGTCTGTTCTGTTCCTTTTCTGACATGGACAAGAAAAGCAAATTGGTGTGTGGATCTTGAAATTTGAGTTTCTCTCTACTCACCTAATCTGCAAAGGTGTTACCTACAAACAAGCTTTAGATGGGGCTTACAGAGATTAGCATAATGATGTAGTCTGGTCATATTTATATGTAAAATGTTAAGTACAGTGCAAAGAGATTTTTTAATTCAAAAAACTATTAAAAAGAAAAATGGAAATTAAACCCATGGTATAATCTATTTTATCCTTCTCTGATACATCTTTCTCCTTAACAGTTTGGAGAATATCAAGTAAAATTTTTGAAGGATAACTGCTTCAAATAACAGTTCTTGAATTGATTCTGAGTGCTGTATTAACCATTTGGTCTTAGAAAGTAGGATAAAAGACTTTTGAAGAATATCTAGATTCTCATAGTTAATAGATGATTATAAGTACTATTTGTAATAGTTTTATTTATTTTCTTAGAATAATGATTGTGACGAAGCTGTTCAGCAAGGGAAAAGTTGTAGGTTATAGAGTTTTTCACCTTCCAAAGGACTCTTTGGTTTGAGCTCCATCAATAGTGATGGAATGCTGGCAGTGCTGATGCACAGTGCCCCCTGTGCAGGAACCCTGCTCTTTGAGGAGCTCTCAGATCATGCAGGACACTGCAAAGCTGGAATGGGAACCAAACCAGGGGTCTGTGTGGCATTCTGCTCTGGGCAGACTTTAGGCAATCCTGATGTGTATGAAAAACCTGGGATGCTGCTGGGCCTTGGCAAGGGCAAGGTAGCAGGACAGGGAAATGGCTTCAGACTGTCAGAGAGCAGGGACAGGTTAAATTTTAAGAAGAAATGTTGCAGGGGCTGCCTGGGACTGCTCCATCCCTGGAAGTGTCCAAGGCCAGGTTGGACAGGGCTTGGAACAACCTGGAATAGTGCTG
Organism: Arremon aurantiirostris; assembly: GCA_035583995.1. Classification (NCBI taxonomy): domain Eukaryota; kingdom Metazoa; phylum Chordata; class Aves; order Passeriformes; family Passerellidae; genus Arremon; species Arremon aurantiirostris. The sequence continues at coordinate 4,254,687 of JAXCLO010000042.1, forward strand.
GGATAGTGGAAGGTGTCCCTGCCATGGCAGGAATAGATGAGCTTTTTAAGTTCCCTTCCTACCCAGACCAATCCCAGGTGATTCCCTGAAGCTGTAAATGTTTAGAAAATCCGTGTGCCATTGTCCCCTGGCTTTCAGAGTTTATCAGGTGCTCTGGGTGTTAGTGTGACTCTGTCTTGCTCATCAAACTGCTGAGGCAAGCTGCCAGGAGCAGAATGGAAGCTCCTTCTGCTGGAATCAGGACAGAATGGAAGGGACGCAGAACTGGCTAAAAAAGGATGGAGGTGAAAAATGCATAGGTAGACTTGGTAAGGGCTCAGAAGATGAGTAAAAAAGGAAGTTTTCCTGAAGGTCAGGAGTCTCTGCTTGGGTGCATCTGAGAGTTCTTTGCTCAGCTGAAGTGACTGGCAAGTAAAGGGGGTGGTGGGGAAGGCAACCTGCCTTATCAACACTAGAGGCAGGCACTTTCTACTGTGGAATATTTGGTATCTGTCTTCCCAGTATCTTTATTTACTGTTTATATATTTTTTTCTCAGTCCATCTTGCATTATGGAACCACATTGCTTAGCATTAGTTATCAGTATCAGTAAAATAAAATTTCAGTTGCTAGATATGATAATAACCAATAAAATTGTCTGTACTCTTTCAAGTGTGCTGTGACTGAGTAAAATATGAGCTGTGTATGCAGCTTGCTTAGCTTGACATCAGGGTTGTGTTTCACTTGAGAGATGTCTGTAATTACTGATATTTTTCATAGTTTTGTGTATTTCATAAGTAATTTGTAAGATCATGTAGTAAACTTAGAGGACAAATTTATCTGCTCATCTTTTAAATTTCAAATTGCAGTGTTAAAATTTCTTGAAGTACCTTGTACATACATATATGTGTTTATGTCTATTTGTACAGAACTTATCTGTATAATTATTGAAGTCTATAAAATGCATGTGTATTTTACATTACATAGACACACAGTTATTTGAAAATAACTGTGTATGTGCATATGTAATGTAATACACACATGTATTTTATAGACTTCTTTACACTCAGTTTGGTCAGTGAGACTGTTTTTGTTAATTATTGTGTCAACCTATAAATTATTCTCATAACTAAGTTATTTTGACATAAAAGGTGATTTTTACTGTTTTTGTTTCTTTTAGGCACGTATTATTTAAAAATGACTTTTGGTTTTGCATTAGCTTGCATGCTTACAGTATTTACATTAATTGGCATGTAAGGAACATCAGTTAAACAGACTCATACATATCCTTCCTGAATAATGCAGTGAGTTAAATGTGTTTGAAAATTTGTATGGTTTCAAACTGGTAAATGAGATGTATTTGTGGATCATGCTGCTCATATATAAGCTATGTTTAGTTATAAATTTATAATAAATATATCACTAGTCAAAAGATGTGCAGGTAATGTCAATATTTTAGGGATGTGCCAAAAATGTAAAATTGTTGAGGTGATAAAAATCCCTCTGAATTTTTTTGAAAGAGTTGTTAGACCACAAACTCCATGTCAGCTTGGTCTTCAGTTCTAGTAGCATAATATTTTGACAAGGGACAACATTTTACACAGTCCATAGACCAGATCTTTCACTTTTGTGCTTACAGCTCACTTGAAGTTATTCCCCTTGAGGACCTGACCTCAGGTGCTAAATCTACCAATTCTATCTTTTGCTAGGAGAAGAAGATGAGGGCAGTATAAGCCCATGCACTCACAGCAGCAGTTTCACACATTTGATGAGCTCACACTCAGAGACATCTCCATTTCCTGTAGTGTTCAGCCAGGTGGACCAGGCATTACATAGCCCATAGTGAGTAAAGAGTCCTACATTATATTAAGCTCTCTCTCCATTACTTTCTAGAGCTGGGATGAGTGGCTGGTGGTGTTGGGGTGGGGGTACAATATTAGGAAATCTTCCTCTTTGATTAATCCAACAAAATGTTTTCTGTTTTGTTGCGTTCTTCTCCTATCCTCTCATATGTTCTGACAGTTTCATCCTAAAGTGGCCACCTAACAAAGACACCTTTCTTCTAATATGCATTGTAGTCTGTTGTAAAATGGAAAAAAAAACCCAAAAACCTAAAAAAACTCCAGTGTATTCATTAAAAAATAATTTGTTTTTAATTACTGCTGGCCATGATAATAGAGAGGTATTTAGAAAGAAAATTAGCCCAGGTGAGCAAATAGGTCTCCAGACATATGAGTATGAACAAAAGCCTTAAAGAATATTCTCCAACTATTTAAGCAGGCTTTGCATGGTGTAATCACAGATCCTGATAACAAAATGACAGATATTTATTGTATTTATTTCTTGTTGCTAGAGTAATTCTTAAATTGTAGTACTTAAAATGTTAAAACCAAATATTACTGATATTTAAAAAAACTCCTCTGTAACAAATTTGGACATTTGAGAGCTGCTGGTTTTAAGTGAACAGGTCATAGAGCCTAATTTCAAATCTGGGTTATTAATCTGGGGGTTTTGTGCTTGACACCCCACATTTCCTTGATCCCAAGGTGTTATTAAATACCTTTGTGTCCAAGGTATTAATTAAATACTGTAATACCTTTGTGACCAAGGTGTTATTAAACACTGTAATAGCTACAAAGCAGCATGGCCAATGTTTTGGGTTCTCTATCCCAAAATCAAGCACACAACTAATGAGACATCCAAGACTTCCAGGTCTGTGTGATGTCTCCTGTGAACCAGATGGTGCAGCTGGGTGATGACAGATGGACACAAAATGGAATAGGTGCAGGGAGAGGCTGGAAGGGGGAAAAACAGAGAGCTGATCGTGTTGGAAAAGAGCTGAGCATGGTTGGTGAAGCCAAGGAAATGCTGAGAAGTGGGTGTTGTTCTTATCTGTGGCTGCCTGGGAGTAGAGGACAGGATGAGGATGGCCTTTTTAGCTAAAGAGGGATGTGCTGGCCATGATAATTTACAGAGACATGTAAAAGAACCTTTAAATAGTCACATCAGGGAGTTCCTGAAACAGGATTCCAGTTTGAGCTTGGGCCAGGGGAGGTCAAGCACTTATCAAATTTTGAGAAGGAGTTTCTACCCTTAAGAAAAATTATGTCATGTGGCTTCCTAGCAGGTGACTCAAGTGCCTGACTCAGGAGTTATCTTCCAGCTCTGCTTTCTTTCCAAGAAAAGTCAAAGTCACAGATGCTCTGGCATTCTCATCTGCCAAAATCCCTGTGGTTGATAGGATTAACCAGCTAAATTTGTCCATGAAAAATAAGAAATCTGTGTTTTTTCAGCAACATTCAGTAATTCACATGCTACTACTATATTTGGTGATGGTGCTGTTTTTCCTAAACCTTGTGTTTTCTGGGGATCTGTGCAAATTTATGTGAGAAAGGAATTCTACTTTGTATACTATTAAAAAAAAAGTTGACAATGCTTGAAGTTACCTTATTTTCAGGGGAAGGTTTATTGGAAATGCAGCTCACACAATGTATGATGAGGTGGAAAAAAATAACAGAAGTGACCGCAGTGCATGCAGCCCATGTTCTTGCCATTTTTCCATTTTCTTAAGCATTTATGGCCAATTGAACTTACACAGTGTGCAGCAAATAGGTAGTTTCCACATCTTTCTGTGCATGTTGTCTAATTTTATATTTTAAAAATTATTAATAGTAAGTGCAGAGAAAGAAAAAAATTATATGTTTTGAAATTATACTAAATGTCATAGGTAGTAACTACACTGTGGCTCAAGACAATTCTGGTGCTTGCAGAATCAACTCCTTAATTACATTTTTCACTTAGAAAGTCTGACTCCTAATTTACTTTTCAAGAGCTTATATTTTGTGCAAAATTTAATTTCAGAGGTAAAATCTCAGTGAAGGGAAACCTCAATGCTGCTTTTTTCAGTGGAGTTAATCTTGTACAGCTGTGTGTTTACCCTTTAATGCATCAGTATAATAATAGTTTGCAAAGATTAACAGTAGCACAGGACCTGCACTAAAAATTAAATAATTTTAGGCCACGTGGATCTCTTAGGGTTGTGTGCAGGTGGGAATTGTCATTACTGCCATGGGAAATCAATTAGGAGATCCAACTTCATTCTGCTCCATCTTCAAGGTTCTGTGGCACCACATCTGCTAATATTCCTTCACTGGAATGTTTCTAGTGAGTAAGAACTCTGGGACTTTTCATTGTGTAAATATGTAATTAAGTTAAATATGTAAATAAGTTTCTCTTTCATGCCAGGTCCTCTCCCAGTTTCATTTTACATATAGCTGTCCATAACTGTTGCTGTTCCAGCTGCATTTACCTATTCCTTATTACATATTCTCTTTATATTTTTATTGAGGGTTGTCAGTAAACCAAAAAGAAATTTGTCCTTTCTAGGTTAGGTAGCAGTACTTTTCTTCCACCTATTTCATCAGATTTAAACCTTTCCTGACACTTAAATAATGATTGTGTTTTCCTGCCTTGCCTTTTTGAACGTTTATTTGTGTTAAGCAATCAGCTAAATAAAGTTTAAAATCAGCTGATTTTAAACTTTCACCCAAGTGCCTTAGTGCAGTGCCAGTGTGTACCTTGATAATTGATATGAGCAAAAAAATTCTATCCATGCTTTCATTATTACATCTGGATATATGGTTATTTTAGAAGTGGGGTGAGGAGCCATTTGCAGTGTGTAGGTATCAATATTTATGCAGGCATACAAACAAAAGGTCGAAATACAGGTAGGAGAATTTGCAAGGATTAATTGTTGCTCTCTTGCACTTATTTTTTAGATAAAACATGCTGGTGTTTGGCTGATTCTGTGATATCAGTTCATTTCAACCACTTTAGTCACATAATTTGAAAAGGATGAAAGGATGAGCAGTAGGAAAAGATTTAAAAAACAACAAAAAAATAGAATTAGTAGCAAGCAGTTTGGTCTGTGGTTATCCTAGCTGAATGTTACATGCTGATAGAATACAACGCTATGGACAAGAAATAATTTTGACTGTTTTCCTCACTTATTGCCTTCCTGCAGCTGATTGTTTCTGGAGGAAATGCTCTGCCAGCCATGTCCTTACAGTGTCACTTTTTGAACCATTGTGCCTGGGTGCTCTTTTTGCAGCTCAGGACAGTTGTAGTCTGGTGATATGTGGAGTAATTCACATTTCTGGATTTTAGCAGCATTTAACTGAGTACTGTTGGGTTTCTGCATAAGTATGTGTGAAATGATTGTTCATTTCTGATCCCAACCCTTTGATTAATCGACTTTCCCTTGGGCAGTCATGCAGAATTTGCCATGTTGTGCAGCAGCCAAGCGAGCATTTGAGATTTTCATTGTTAAGCTCAGTTCAAGTACAAATTCAGATTTTAGTAAATGGCTTTTTGAGTAAATAAGCATATTATCCTCTGTGATACCACTTTTTTCCTTTTTTCTTTTTTCTGAGGAATGCGTCCCTCAATAGAAAGGGCTGCTCAGGCCACTCAGGTTTTTTCATGACAACATGAGACACATTAAAGTAGAATGAAGTAATCTCTCATAGCAGAGGAGCAGAATGACCTTTTAGCCATATAAAGTTAGATCAGGTGCCTGGATTGCCACATGAATGAAAATAAAGCTGGGTTGGTCCGAGATCTCTGGAGAGCTGGTTAAGAACACACCAAGTGGTCAGAGAAATCCTGGTGCAGAAAGAATTGGATATCATGCATGACAGATGTTGGGCACCTTTATAGTGCTAGTGGAACTGCCATGTGTATTATAAATTAAATTTTAAAGGGATTTATAACATGTAGTTATGATTCAGAAGTAAGAATGTGAGATAGGATTACAAAGAATCTCAGAAAAGAAGGTGCAATTAATTTTAAATCCACTGGAATTCCACTAAGACAAGTGTTCTGAGTGAAGGATCACACAGCAGCTTGCAGCATGACAGTGCCTCGTTCTTATACCAACTTAATTTAGTATTATTGCATGAAAAAATAATATGTTGATATTTTTATCTAATGCCCTTTCGTCTCCAACTACTTTTTTTTTTACCAGTGCCTCCTGCAATCCATAATTTTTTCCTGATAAAACATACTGAATTTAAAAACTATTAGCTATAAATTCTCATGCTGTCATTAATTGTGTTGTCTAATTGAAGAACCAAATATTGGGGAACTCAAGAATGGCGCCACAGTTGTAATCACTTCTGTAATGCTTTTAAACTCAGTGCAAACTAAATGATTGCTCACAGAAAATATTAGTGCAGAGAAAATACAGCGTGGGCAAATGTTATGCTGCTTTCCCTGAAGGATTCAGGTGACCTTATTATCTACAAACATGAAAAACTGCTGTTGGGAAAGGAAGGTCATTCAGACATCAAGGAAAGATCAGTCCTTGTCCTTTGCCACAGAGACTCCCAAGTATATCTCAGCTGCTCTAGAGAGGAATCCCACTACTGATTTGCTGTGTGTGATATGTAGATAAAATCCTTGTTGATTTCATTCCTGGAGATAGAAATAATTAGGTGGTTACACAGTAAGGTGATAATCAAAGCCATTTTTTGCAAAGCACAGGCCATAAAGCCTGATTTGTCAACAAAACCTATTTGCTTATTAATAAGGAATTTCACATATGCATCAACTTGTTGGAATATTCCTGTATCAGTAGAGCTGCAGATAGACAATGAAGCTGTTTATTGATCAGAGCTGATTCTGTCCCTGCAGTCCGTGCCCTAACTGTAAAGTACAAGTGCTGACTGCCACACTCTGCTGATTGCAGATTTTTTTTGACAGCCAAGACCTGACTCTCCCCTAATCCCTGTAGCTGCATTGTAGGAATTACAAAGCTTCTGTGACAGACCTGTTCTGTATTCCAAGAACTGCAACACACCTGTCATCAGATAGAAGCAAGAATGCCCAAGTCATCACTTTACTTGGGAAGCAGAACAGATGATTGAAATTATTTCTTACTACTAACTAATTCCCCTTTTAGCAGAGATAAGCTGCTTTGTTCAGCTGTAAATGAAACATTAGGGTATTAGCTGTCAAGGCAGAAGTATTGGAGGAGCTGAGATTTTATCAGCAGTAGTAACATTCTGGGCAATAAATTGTTTTGTTGGGCAGAATAGTATTCTCCAGAGGTACAGAGAAACAAAGCTCATTAAGGTAAATGCTTAAAGCACTGCAAAAAAGCAAAGACAAAGGCTTATTACCTTTGTTTTGGGGATAGATAAAACATTTGCACTTTTTCATCTCTGTGTAGAAGTGAAGAATTATGTGGTACTGTTATTAAAAAGATGCATTTGTAGGCTTGTAGAATGCTTTCTGAATATATCCAAGGGACAAATAGATTCCTGAAATATCAACAGAGAGCTGTAGTAAGTGATGGCTTTTTGGAAATTGTTTTGTTTCCCTCTGGGTAAAATTAGGTATCTGCACATTGTCCTGTACTTAGCATTCATCAGATTAATAGACTTGCATTATTAAATGAATGTTTGAAATGGAGAAGCAGAAATGTTGGAGTTATACAAAATATTTTTACCACTATATGTGCCTAATTTAAATTCATATGTTTTATGTCATGAAGTATTAGGATTTCTTGACTGCAGCTCAAGGAAAATATTTGGAGTGTTAGGAAGGAATTAGAGCTCTGTAAACCAAGGGTGGACATAAACTTGCTATCAGAAACAGTTAAATAGAATAGAAGTAAAATAGGTCGAAGGAATCTCTGTTCATGAGCTAAAAAGCCTGCAAGTAGCCAGAGGCAGATACTGTTTTCCATCATTACTTGTTTGAAGCAGCATTTTAGAAAACTCTAAAATACAAGTTTCATACACAACACAAAGAACAAAGACATGTAGCTGCAAAATGGCATGGAAGATTCTGTTAATAGCTGACATAAATGTCTTCAGAATTTTCTCTGTGCAACATGGAGGATTTGGAAACACTGAGGAGAGCTTTGCAGTCCATCCTGCTACCTACAAAGGAGCCAAGAAAAGATGCTTTAGGAAGAACAGAGTAAAAATTAGAAGACAGCTGACCAAAACATGGGCTTCTTGCTTCTAGTAAAATCTTCACTCTGCTTTCTTTGGGGAAATCTGTTTTCTTAGATGTGTCAGGAGATGAATGCCAGATTTTACACACAAGGGCTTTATTTTAGACGATGCATCCTTCAGAACAACCAATGAGTCAGCAACAATTTAAGTAATCTTTGCAAATGTTGATTCCACCCTATACTTTTTCCTTTTCTTGTGAAATAGGATTAATAGAGAATGTACTGTGTGAGTGTAGCAGGTTATTGCTGGTTTTATTAAAAAAAGACAGGAATATTTTGCATTATGACCTCATCCTCAGGATACTGTTTTATGGTTATCTATAAGCTTAAAACCCCCAGATTTTCAACTACCATGATCAGCAAAGGAATGAGAACTGGTCTTTGATATTCTGAAATGCATGGGTTGGTTTTGGGGTGCTGGAGCTCACAATACCCCACTGTGAATTCATCCCAGCCGAGCTGTGCTAAACATCCCAAGTGTTAATGGGAGAGCACCTTGAAGAATCCATAGAGATCAGATCCAGTAATGTGCATTAGTGAACAGGATAAAATTTTTGTATTTTATAACCCGTTTTTACTAAGCAGCTGCTTTTCAGAGTTCTGCACCAGAATGGAAAAGGGCTGTTGGGAAGATGAGTTCATAGAGCTCTTGTGCAGAGGCCAATCATGAGCTGATTACTTGAAGTACTTTAAGTAATTTGGGTATGGAGGATATCAGTTATGGTTGCATTTTGTCATTTTATATTAGCAAAAAAGATCAACCTAGACAAAAACCATAGTCCTGATTCCAAAAGATAAGGCAGAAAGGTCTACTCTAATTTTTAATTGGTATTCTAAAGTAATTTTAATCATGCTTTCATCTTGTTTCAAAGCATAAATTTAGTTTTAAATACACACTTATTTTCAGTAATGATGGACAATTACTGAAATATTCAGAGACCTGGAATAATTTGTGTATTTACAAGTGGCTTGTTTTTATCTAACACCTAGTTAAGCTTTGGAGATATTACTGCCATGAAGCACCAGCAGAAAAAATAATAATAATAACCCTACCAACAGGGGGAAAACAAACAGAAAAACCCCACCAAACCAGAACAAAAAGTTGAAATATTTCTTTGTTCTTGTCAACTTAAGGAGCTCATGGAGAAGCTTGAAAGTGGATAGAGCTCTGAAAAAATACCAAAGTTTGTTGTTATTGTTAAAGTGGAAGAGAAAAGTTTTCTGCAGTGCATCAGAAATGTCAGGCTAACAGGGTACAAGGTGTGATCTGAGAGAAACCTCACCAGGCTCGCTTTGTACTGACAGCTCTCACCCAAACCCAGCCTTCCCTTACTGTGTCACTCTGGCTTTATGCAGGATCAGGCATTTCTGTCTTCTCTCACTTTGTTACAGCCAGCAGAGACCCCTCTGATCCATTTGTTTATTGGCTGGACACTGACTGGGGCCAATTTGTACTGCAGGTAACCCAAATACTTAGTCCAGCTCTAATGTATGTGGTTAAATTAAAAAGAAAAAAAAAAAAGTGTATTTTGGTTGTTTGTGAAATAAGAATCAGAAACATAAGAAGCCAAACATATCTCATATATAGATCTATCCTGGCCACATAGCAGTACCTTTAATTTACAATTTCTGTTGCTGTGCTGGTTTTTGACATTGCTCAGACTCAATTAAAACCAGTGCAGAGTTTTGACACTTGACTGTGCTGGAAAGGGTTGTGGTACAAGATTAGAATTTTCTGTTTAGGACATCAGTGCAGTTGTCTTTTGTTTCAGCAGTAAGAAAAGGAGAGATAAAAGTTAGGAAAATTACACACTCGTCAGAAAACTTGTGGAAGTGGCAGAGACTTTCACAGGGTCTCCACCAGTCAGTGAACAGTTTATGCTGTGCTTTGTGAGACTGCTTACTGCAATATTTACTGGTGAAGTGTTAAGTGTTTTATACCCCTGACCCCCATGTTTTCATCTGTAATGTTATTTTTTTCATGTCAACCCTTTGCCTTAACTGCCTGGGTGTGGATCTCACGGCAGCAGTGGTTACTGAAGGAGCAGGAGTGTTACTAAGCTGAGAAATCCTGCTTTGGCTGCTGCTGGGCCCAGGAATTGCAGATTGCTCCTGGATCCTGCAGGTTTGATACTCTGGAGTGTAACTTTCCATGCCCTGACAGGATTTTTTTCAAGTCCTCTCTATTCCTCTATGTTCTTTATTCATTTGGATTCTTTGCATGATTTTCATTGCAGTGAGAACCTCATCATTTTTCCTGTGTCAGTGGTTTATTTTTTCATGTGTACTGTGGTTTAGAGTCCTCACTTGGCTAGCCAGGAGAGAGAATAATGGAGAGGTAGTGCTGAAAAACACCGTGATGTTGTTCTGTTCATATGGCTTCTGGATAAATCCCTGAATTACTGCATTGAAGTTGCTTCAAATTTTACAGTCTTTGCTGACAGGAAAACCAGGAGAATCTATCAGCAGTGCACAGTGGATGGGCCACATTCCTCAAATAATCCAGTCAATTAAAAATTGATTTTTGTTCTAGGCAGCATGGTGGTAATGTAGTGGGGAGACAGTGTATGCATTACCAACAGAGCTCACATCAGTTAAGTGATATTTAGGTGATCTTCTGTCATGGGAGAAAGCAGTTCAGTTGATGATCTTTGCTACTGAAGAAGCTAAATTGAAGTGTCAGATACCAGAATTGCATTTTATTTCTAATATGTTGGCCTGCCAGCCTGGGAGAAGCTATGTGAAGTCTGCGAATACAAAGGGACAAAAGTGCTAAATCTAGCAGAAACTGAATGGTTTGGGGAAGATACTATAACATGGCTTTTAGAGCCTTTAAATGCATTTAAAGGAATTGAATCTTGTACTTCAGTTGCTGGACCTTTTGTCTACTACCTTGCTCCCTTTTTCTGGCAGCTGCTCTAAAGAAAATTAAAGATATGCATGATCTAAATTGAAACAATCTTGTTTATTTTTTTTAATATCCCTTAAATTAGTTGAAGTGAGAACAAAAAAAAAAAGGCCCAAAACTATTAATTGAAAAATGCATTTCCCTCAGATGTGCACAATTCTGAGCTGCAGAATTTAAAGAGGCATTTCCTATGATCAGAAATGTGGAAATGTGCAGTTATGAAGATTGGGCTCTACCTTCAGCACACACTGTGAGTCTGCACTATGAGACACAAAGCTGAAATCACTCTGCTCTTGTCTTGAGTCAATAAAGAACCTATTGCTAAAGACAGCTTTGCAAATTTTCCAACAGAATAGAAAAATATAAAACATGCAGGAAGTTTTACTTCAGGTTCTTAGCAACCCCAGGATGCTGCTGCTCTTGGTTATGAAACATCACAGCTTGACACTAAAGGTGTAATTTAGATTTAGATTTTTTTTTTTTACCATAATAAAGGCTTTTCCTTTCCTTTTCTTTCAAAAGCTTTTGTAGGGTGTCCTGGTGCATCTCTGCTTCACCTAAAAGGTGGCTGCATTTCAGGGGCAGGTTAAGTGATCCCTAAACTCTTCTCTAGACCTCCTGGAAATTCAATTCCTTAATTACTTCCAACTGCTTTGTAATTCTCAGGTGAAAGGCTTGGAGAAATTGAAAGCAGGCTTTTCCTTTAAAGTTTAGGTCCTAATTTGAGGTTTAGATCCTAATTTTTAAATGGATAGTCTTACTTCTGTGCTTAAATACTTTACATCTAAACCCTTTGTCATGGTGATATTTTAGTAACATATTGACACGCACTTCACCTTGGCTTAGCTTTCCACCTGCAGCATTAGATCTGTTTGTAAAATGAATGTATCAGAGACAGGCTGGAAGGATGGGCAGTGACCTGTGAGGTGTTTCACATGTGCAGAGTAATCCCACGCTCTATTTCTGAGTATTGCTTGAACAAAATGTTTGACATCTCACAGCCAGTTTGCAAAGGAGATAGTGCATTTCCCAACATCAGAATCTAAAATGTTTTTCAGTAGAAGAGATTGGTACCAAAAAGAAGTTGGCCATCACTACAATTATTTCTTAGCATCATGTTTAATTTTAACCTAGATTTTAATAAGCTGAAATCCGTCCAAAAAAGATAATTTCACCGGTGTCAATAGATTTCTTCATTAATTTATTGCTAGGCTGTACAAAGAGAAAATAAATCACAAATTCTCTTTAAATTTTATTCTTGGGGTAAAATGCTGCTGGGTTTCAGTGCTTTGATAGGGGAACAAAGATAAAGAAAAACAAGAAATATGCTTCTGGGCCTGAGAACTCTTCAGCATGATTTGAATACAAGTGGCTGCCTGTGATAAGTACATTGGGCTCCCTTCTGTTAATTACAGTATTTCTAATGAGACTAATTTGACAGCCCCTGTGTCATATTATGCTGAATACTCCCTGCACTATCACTTGCAGGAGAAGCCTCCTCCCCACCATGTGAATAGTTTTTGATGGATTATAATTTCAGGAGGTCTGTGCCACAAGCAGATACTTGTTCTCTGCTCCGTTGGGATGACTTCTGTCTGTTAATGACTAAATGGACAAACTTTTGCCAGGCATTGACAGAGAAAGTACAAAATGGGGTCAGACACTTTCTCTTAAAATGTGCCTTATTTCACTGTATTTTTTGGTGTAGAGATGACAGTTTCCTCGATTTGTTGCTGTGAGTGACAGTTAACTTATTGTAAACATGAACTCTTTTATTTTCTCTGGGTTGCATTAAGTAGAAGGCATTTTAAAATTTTATTTGTTGTTCTTTTTTCCTTATAATCATGCAAAACTAGCTGGCTACTAATCTCCAGATCAAAGCTAGATATTGTAATTATTGTAGTATGCAATTCGATATTATAAAAATACCCACTGATGCTTTGTGAAACCCAAGAAACTGATTTCTCTTAACTTGGAGTTTGCATTTTATGAACAGTTTAAGTAACTTAAGAAGCATTTAGACAAAAAACCCAAGAGTTGACGTAACTTTTCTTTTACAATATTATTGTAGTTTTATCCAAACTCCACCAGGTGTTGCCAAAGAACATACAGCAAGGCAAAGTTTCCAGCTGAAGTGGAAGTTGCTCAGAACAAGTGTGTGCCTTTTCATGAGCACAGGCATTAAAAGCTTTTTCTGAAGCAGGAATACCTTCCCTACAGATTGAAGAGAATTCCTCTTTTTTTTGAAACTAAACATCAGGAATCAAACTATTTGGTACAGGTTGCATTGTTTATGTGGGTATTGCATTCTTAAAATCTGTTTTTTCTGAAGAAGGGAAGATATTCTCTCCCAGGCTATAGGTGAATATTAGGCTGGTTTAACCATTCATTGCAGACTACTGTAAATATTTTATTATGTTGCTGTCTTAATTTTGGGTGATGGGTTGTGCTTTTAGCGAGATGTTCAAATTACTAAGTTTTGTGTATTTGGTGGGTTTGGGATTTTTTCTTTCCAATAAGCAAACTTCCTATAGACCCTCTATTCCTACCACCTTCGGTAAAGACATTTCTCTCCTTTGTTTGCTTTGTGTCTTGCTGAGTCAGGAGTTTCGCAGATCACAAATCAGTTCTGTTGCAGGGTTTGTCTCATTCTGGGAAGGAAACGTGCTTCCAAAAGCCAAGGTTTTGCTTGAGGTAATAGGAGCCCCGAAGTTGTGGCTGTGAGAGCAGAGCAGTGCAGGATGCTGGGGCGAGCGGCGCTCGGTGGCAGCAGGAGCCGGTCCCGAGCCCTGGCACGGAGCAGTTTCCATCCTGCCTCCCTGGTGAGTCCTCCACTGTGCTCATGGCACGAAAAGCAATGTGCATTTTAACTGCTGTCCTTGTTTTTTGAACTCTTGTTGTGGTTTAAGTGAAAAAAGCTGGATTGTGGGCAGCGCTGGTTGCCAAAAAAGGTATAACCAGCTTGTGATGGTGATGCAAAACATCTGTGTTAGGTGCTGCACTGAGGCAGAAGCTTTGAGGGAATCACCTCTAGCAGGTAATTGGGAATCTCTAGAATGGCAGCTTTGCATTCCAGAAATGCTGTGATGTTTTCTTTTGTGCTTTAATTAAAGCTTTCACTTTATTGTTGTGCACAAGTGTGTTCTGTTTGAACGTTTATTGAATGTTCAGTGGCAAGGAGGAAATTCTTTGGGGTAGTCTGGCATAATCAGTGTGGGCTGCAAAGATAAAGGTGGTTAAGGGAGAAGGAAGGAAAAACCTGAAATGTTGCAGTCACTTGAAGCAGAAACATGTTCAAAAATGTGACTGTAGCTAAGACTGCACAAAGAAACTCGTTGCTTGCAAGAAATCCAGGGCAGTGACTTCACCTGATGGTATTTAATTCATTATTTATTGAGCATTACGTTTGCTTTCCCTTGGGATGTGCTCTCCCTCCTTCCACCCAGAAGTGTCAACTAATGATTTGAATATAGACTATTTTAATTACTTCAGATCTCAGTAGATGTTAGTATGTAGGTAATTTGCTCCCTCTCATAACCATGTGAGTACAGTGGATAACTCAATATTGCTGTAGCTTTCCTGGGATCCCATTTTATCCCCATCCCAATGCACTTGACAAAGAGGGTGCAGAGGAACAAGAGGAAATTTAAATTATCCCACAGAGGTGAGATTGGATCGGTGTTTAAGCTGGTAGGTGTAATACAGATGCTGTGATCAGGTGCTGAGAGCCAAAATCCTTCCAGCCCTCGTGCCACTCTGAGCAAAGGTACTGGAGATTGAGCAGCTCTCTGATGTTCTCTTATCAGTTTGAGTATAATGTAAATCCTGTTACAGCAGCTTTGTCCGATCTGCCTGTAGCTTTGTTCTGAACCTTTCAGAAACAGTTCACTGAAGCAGAAAGAACCCTGTGAATTGATATTATAAACCTGCATGCTTGCTTTATTCATTGTTGGAGCAATAGAATATAACAGAAGTATTTATTTTAGTGGATTGAGGAGACTTTTTTTCCCCCCCTATCAACATGAGCAGAGGAAAAATGTTCTAAATGCAAAAGAGGAAAAGCTAATGCTGTAATCATATCCATACCCACTCAGAGCACAATCCCATTCAAAGATAATGCAGAACACGATATGTTTAAATTATTTTACACATTCAAAGAGATTTTTAAAATCCCAAAGTGTTGTTATTTCCTGCTGATGTAGAAAAAATATCAGGTGACACTATTATAATCAGGAAATAATAGTCCTGTGAAAGAAAAGCTTCTCATAATGCACTTAGTCTTTCCAGACAACTGTATTTTTCTAAGCACCACCTACCTGCTCTCTTTGGGGCTGAGATGAGCCTTGGCAATTCAAGATTGCATTGTATTCACTTTCTTGCTGGTGGGCATTTCTTACTGAAGTTCAAGAGCGTGAAATTTCTCTTTAGTCTCACTGCTTTGATATGGTATTTGCCTAATAATCAAACAAATTAAAGTGTGGAAAAAAATTGATAAAACTGCAATATCTTAAAATGAAGAGGCTGAAACAGTAAATTGAGTTCCTTGTAATAATGCTGCAGTGCCATGTTGACCCTTATTCTTGAAAATCAGTTTTTATGTTGTGCATCAGTAAGATGTGAGCTATTTGAACTTTTCAAGTGTCATGTAATCTCAAAATTCAGGCATTATTCTTGAAGATCTTCTGCAGAGTTTTAATTAACATTTGTGAATTATGCAGATATGGAAGCCCAGCTCTATTGGTAGATGTTTGTATATGCTATCAATGACTTTCTGCTACTTAAGACGCATCTGTTGTGTGGAACACTTACAAAGTGAGTTCCATTACAAGCAAAGAGTTTTTTTAAATGGAGAGCACTCTATGATGAGAGTTATTTAAGATAGAAATGTTTTTGTGTATTGCTCTTAAAATTTCACTGCTCCTTTAGCTGTAGTGTAAGGAGTTTCACACAGGCAGAAATCAGAATAGGTTTGGGTGGATACAAAGCAAAGTCTGACAAATGTTAATATGTGATGTAATGGGTGTGGGTGCCTTATGAGGTGAAAAGTGAAAGCTTGTTTTGTTTTTCTTTCTTTTTTAATTTTCCATTCTAGGTATAATAGTAAGAAAGGACATTTTCATTGTCTTAATTTCACACGTTTCAACAATTTTTGAGTGGCAGGAATGCTCCTGATTTTCCATATATATCTGGTTTTCTCTTTACATTCTCTTTCTCATGGATATTTTTTTGACCCTTCATGGGATGGGTGGTGCTGTTCATCCATGGTAAAGGGCTTGGGGGTTTCAGGGAGTCTTGGAACAGTTGCCAGTGCAGTTTTAAAGTGGGTAACACCTAAAACAGTGTGAATCTTGGATGGGCATTATTTGCTTCATTCTCACTTCAGATTCCAGCTACGTAAAACTGACGGTTGGAAATGCAGTAAAATGTAAAGAGGAATAAATGGAGTTATTTTTGCAGATTGCTGTTTCCTTTCTATGTCCCCACACCTCTCATGAATCCAGATGTTTTGTCCATTGGCCACAAGATGCTTGCATCTCTAGGTTGTGAAAACATACTTGTTTGTATTAGCAAGATGAATGCTGAACTGATTAAGTAGCCAGGTCATCTCTCTCTGATCATAGTAAATATCTGCATTGATTAGAAGGTAAAACAAGGCTTATTTACAAGGCCAGGAAGTTGTGTTGGTGCTGCTTTTCTTTTCTCAAGGTGCTGCTTTTTTATTTCCCTGCTTTACATGGGTTTTATTATTATCCTTTCTTGTCTTCCAAAATAAATTTTAAACATTTCTGAATGCTTGGTGGAAAAATAAGGTGTATATGCAGCGTTATGTTTTCACATTTATGTATCTCTGTCTTCTAAAGTTTGTAGAATTCCTTGCAGATCTGTTCTTGTATTAAATTTTCAGTCTGAAACAATTCCTCCCATTTTGTACTCTCTAGGACTGTAATATTTGTCCAATGATGAGCTGCATCCAACATTTTGTTAACTGAAATGGGAAGTGACAGACTGACTAAAAGAAAACGTCCGTGTCAAGGAAACAGATATTACTTCTTTCTCAGAGATTACTGAAAGCCTGGACACTGAAGACTCTGAGATTGCAGATGCACTAAGGTTTTATATTGATCCGTGTTAGCCTAATTTGATCAGAAGAGTGACTTCTGTATTGTGTTATTTTCTTCTCTAGTATTTGATTGAGATGGTCAAACACTGAGAATATTGTGCAGGAAAAGGAGGGATTGGAAAGGAGAGACATTCAAAAAAAATAATACAGATTTTTTAGATAAATTCCATTTGCATTGATTTTCACTGGGGATATATATCTTTTGATGGCAGCTGTCTTCAAAATAATAGCATAATAGATAATACTCTACTACATAATTTTGTATTTTTATTACTTCTCTTCACTGGTATTTGTAGAATAATTTCATCATCGAAGTTGGTCAGTACCTGCCCACTCAGCAAAGATATTTTTCTTTGTTGTATTGTCAGTAGGCATTTTTGGCAGAATAGAAGGAAGACATAGTTGTTATGCAAGAATATGAAATTGGAAAGTGTTTGAAGAAGTACAGAATAGGTGTGAAAAAGTATAAATTATTTCCTAGTCTTGCAGCAGTAGGTCTGGAGTGCAGGGAGTGCTCAAGAACCAGGGCTGTGTTTGTTCTGGTAAATTGCTGCATCAGGGTCCTGGTGCTGGTTTGAGGAGCCCCTGCCCTGAGCGTTTGTTTCCTTGCCTCAGCAAAGGATGGAGGCAGGGGATGACAAAGCTCTGTGAGATTTTCACCGTTTCAGAGGTTCCCTCATGACATCCTCCCCAGGGACTGGGAGCCTCGAGAGAGCAGCATGGGATGGGTGGAATTCACATTCTCTGAACAGAGAGAGACATGATTCTCTCTCCCAGGATTTTTCCTGGGGAAGGCAGTCAGAACTTCAGAGAAGAGAAAACAATTCTTGTCTCTCTATTCACTGCTCCTATTGCTTTGCACATATGGAATGTGTTACGGAAATTGTTTACCTGAAGTGATTTGTTAATTGGACACTGGTGAAAGTTGTTTTGAGTGATTAGCCAGACACTCAAAGCTGTGTCCTGGCTGTCTCAGACAGTCATGGGTTTTTTTCTATGTAGTATTCTTTAGTACAGCATTTTTTTAGTATATAATTTAGTATAGTATTAGTGTAACCTAGTATAGCTTAATAAAGCATTTGTTCAGCCTTTCTGAATCATGGGGTCAGACCACATTATTCCCTGCATCAGGGGCTCCTGGCATTGACAGGATGGTGGCTCAGAGGCTCCTGCTCAGGGAGCAGGCATGGCAGATGCTTCTGACTGCTCTGCTCTTCTCCAGCTCCTTCACCACCTCCCTGGAGACATGAAGGTAATCAGCCCATTGCAATCCCTCTCCCAGTCCCCCCAGATCTTCCTGAGGAGCTGTGCCCTGCTCTCCCTTTCCGCAGGGGCCCTACATTTTATCCAGAGTCGCCCCTTTAGGGACACACAGCTTGCTGAAGGTGAAAAAAGTCCAGTGGGATTTTGCTTGCCAATCCCGTGTAAAGGAAACACATGATCTGAAAATTATGTTGTCGAAAAGTTTTAATATTGAGACATGAGAAGCCATTAGCTTGGTGTCATTCCCTGGCAAAGATCCTAATTTTGGTACCAGACTTAGTACTGGATGACTTCTGTCCAGTCAAATAGAAATAGCACCAAAAAGCATCCATTTTGTACAAACTGAAAAAAGACTGGTTGTGCAGTAACATGGTAGAAGCCTCAGTGAGACAGGGTAGTTATCACGTGGTGTCATCACATCATTTGCAGGGCAGTTATTAGTTTTATTTTTCCTTGCAGTTACAGCTCAGGACAGGGAAAATGTGGTTTATTGCTTTCTTTTTTCTTTTTTTACTCAGGAGATTGCATGCTTTGTCAAGAGTGCATTTGTTAGTCTCAGTGTCATATTTATATTAAAGACATAACAGAATCCTACTGCACTATCAATTGCTTTTCATTACCCTTGTCTTTGCTTGTAAAGGTCATCACCTCACATGTGAATCAAATTTGGAAAAGAGTATTTTCTTTAGAAGCAGAATTGCAGTCTGAATTTCAAGGCAGTGCGGTTTGAGAAAGTTGATGTAACATCTTCCCCGAGCTTCCTTTTAACAGATAAAGTTAATTCAGCACCTTTGTGTGGGCAGATTGCATTCTCCCCTGTCAGAGTTGCCTTGCTTTTGTTTTGTTTCACATTTGAATAATACATTTGATTACCATGGCAAATGTTGCAGCGTATGCACGCCTGACTGTAGTGCCTAATTAACTGATGATAACAAGGCAGGATTGCCCTCTTCTCTTTCATAAGCAATCATATACATGACAGTTCTTTTATCTTTCTTCAAAATTGACTTGCTCTCCTGACCCTTAAGCAGCTCCTGTTTTGTGTGTTTACCTCTGATGTCTTTGCAAGACTGTTAATTTTCTGTGGCATATCCTATCCAGTTGTAATTAACACATCGAACAGCAAAGAAATAGTTCTGCTTGCAGATGCCTAATGGAGGAATTCTTTCTTCCAGTAATTATACAGCTTCATTTTAGTCATTCCCATTGACCTACCAGGATTTTGGGTTGGGTTTTTGTTGTTTGGTTGGCTTTTTTTGAGAACTACAGTGGTGCAGGGCTGTTTAGGTAGAGAAAACAAACTAAAACATCAGTTTGTAGTCAAAAAATAGTTTATGTCCACGTATCAACTCAGGGGCAGTCACTGGTAAGTTTGGTAAAGGTTTGAACTCAGCAAAGTTAAACTGGAGCTAAACAGTGCTGTCATCTTGCATGTATTTAATCCTGAAGTCAAAGGCCTGTTCTTATAATTAGAAACTTCAAGAAGCGCTTGACCTATTTTAAGGAAGCATTGAAGTTGCATGTACATAAAGCAAATATTTTCCACCATTGTATCTTTAACTGAACTTAGATTTCAAATAGATGAAACCAGGATTTCTACTTACTGTTTTATAGCTAGACTGAGAATAAAGCCATAATGAATCCAAGTTCAAAGAGAGGAAGGTAGAAGAGGAAAGGTTGGCAGTTACAGCAATAAAAACAGGGGCAAAAAGAACAGCTTTTCTGAAGGACTCAGGCTGGAATAATAATGATAGAATTGTCTAAATCGATATATCTCTTGTCAGCCTCACGTCTGATGTTTGAATCAGTCAGGCCTTTTCTGCAAGAGCTTTCCTCAGGAATATTGAATTATTTATTATTTGTATCTTTTTTCCTTCCCTTTCTGATGATTTTTTTTCTTTTTCTATTTTTTTCCTAACTTAGTAAAATTTGTTTTTTATGCTGCCAGGTTCAATGTTGTCTGCTGTTTGATAAATAGCAGTAATTGGGTGTATAGCAGAAGTCATGTAAAAATGTATGACTTCAATTACATCTGGAACAATTTTTTCTTTATATTGATTTTTTTTTTTCCTGTATAAGATCTGCTCTTCATAGCCTCCAGTGCTGAGTTTTTAAAGAATTACTCTATGTCCATATGTTGGCATGCACTTTTGAACCCATGCATATTTTTTTTAAAAAATGGAGTGCTGTCTCAAATCAGTTCTGCCTGAGCAGGAAGTGAAAAATTAGAGTCATTCAAATAGTGAAATATTCATATTGTATTCTAGTCAGATGAAGGATTGCATTACTTTAAAATTACAATGCCTACTTACAGTCCCTGTTTCTCTTGTCTGAGATAATGAAATGAAGGTTCTGGCCAATTAATGAAAACATCATTTATTACCAATTATAATCCAGATAAAATTAAAATATGTGTTTTGAAAGTCATGTGGTTAAGTGCTCTCGTTCAAATCTGCAGTTGTACACCACAGAGTTTAGCTTTGTAAATATTATCAACAGTGCCAATGTAATAGAAAGGTACCAGCTGTAATTCCAAATATGAAGTCAGAATTCTCATTGCACTCCAGCTGTGACGTTTTAAAATTGTTTTTCCTGTTTATGTCAGGGCATGAGGTGATAAATAACTTGATCCAAATGTTTGGTGCTGATTTATGATAAAATAGGTGAGTGTATTTGCTCTGAAATGTCCTCATAGGCCAGAATAACCATGGGCTGAATTTCCCATTTGGACTGGCCTTGTGGTGTGCCCTGGCATGGGGTGATGGACTGGTAAAGCTGAGGTCTGAATTCAGGCTGGAACAGAGTTCAAGGCTGTCAGCACTGGGATTTTGCACAGGACACTGCTTTATTCTCTTATCCACGTTGCTTTTCATTGTGTGCATTTTTGAGGGAAATGCAGTGGAGTATTGCCTTGTCCTTATTAAATACATTTTCTGTTCATTATGTAAGTCTTTGCTTTGCGTGTTTCATGCTTCAAACTCTTCTAAAGTGAGATTCAAAGTAAAGGGTTATATAAACAGTCATATTTATGCCATCCAGCGGTGGATCAAAGGGAATATTTCTCACAATTGTGGTTAATTTATGTCATTTGAAAATGTAATTACCTCATGATTGCTGCCTTCTTTATGCAGCCCCAGTCTGTGTTTTTCAAAGCAGTCATGGGCTAGGCTGGTAGTGGACAGGAGTGCTAAACAGGCTGTAACCCAAACCCTGCAGCTCCTGCTCTGCTCTGTGCCCTGCTGTCATTACAGGCAGAGCATAGCTGCGAGCAGAGATTGCAGATTTTGCTTCAGTAGCTGCGATAATTCAGTGAATTGGTAGAGATTCTCCTGTTTCGAGTGGAGCTAATTCTCAGGCTGTTAATATGTGGCTCTTTCAGAACGTGTGTATTGGCAGAGAAATATCTCCTGTGTCTCCAGAGTAGTTTGTTTGGGAAACCCTAACTTTAAAATAACCTTTTAGGAGCAGCTGTGTAATGCAATTTATTTAATGAGTGCCAATAAATGCTTGAATCATTATGTAGATGATCAGATGAAGCTGGGGTTAAATAGATAAAAAAGAAGTTGGGTGGTGTTTTTACCCAAAGTCTTGTTTAAGCCTCACTAGTCTGTTTTTTCCTGTAGCAGTTTGACAAAATTGCCTTTCCTACCAGCAGCCTGTTAGGTGCTGTGCACAGAAACAAAACCCTATTGTTTTAGATTTTCTTTCATATCATGTAGGTGTCTATGCCATACCACCCACACAGGAAAGCAAGTGAGCTGTGAAATATATTCATTGTTAGAGTACAGGGGAAATGGAGGCAAGCAATCGGCAGTAATAATGTACGACAGCAAGGGGAGGCTGCCAACATTACCTGCATTATTTCGGTTGCCTTTTTCATTATAGGTTCGGGAAATAGGCAGCAATTCGATTATGGCATGATTTGGGATGGAATTGCTTGCCGTTCACTGACCCTGTCACAAGGGGATCAAATGAGAAGTCAGCTCAAATAAAGTTTATAGTGTATTAACTGGACCAAGCACTGCCTAGCCTGGGAGCATGATTTTTCATCTTCCAGGGTTTTGTAACTGCTTCTCAGATATATTTGTACCTTAAGGCGAGGGGGGGAGGGGGAAAGGGGAGGAAAAAAAAAAGGAAAAAAGAAGGATTGGCTGAGATGTATGGGAATGAGCTCGTTGGCCAATAGTGAACATTCCCCTCCCCTCCCATGTGCAAATCTCAGCTCCTCTCTAGCTTGTGAGAAGGAGCATGATTAATAACACTGAGGGAACCTGCCTGTTGGATTATTAATTTTCCATCCTTTTTCCCTTTCCTTACGCATACCCCTGACGCTTTGCCTTTTTTTAAAGAAAGCTTTTCTTTTTCTTCCCCCCCCCTTTATTTTTCTTTTTTTTCCCTGTTTCCTTTTTTCTTCTTCTTTTTTTTTTTCCTTCCCATGGAGCTAACCACTAGCCACTAATATTCTCGTGGCTACCCAACCCTGCAAGGGCTTACTTCACAGTGGGGTGAGTTTGTATATTAAAACAGGGGATTCTGCAACGAAGCAGCAACAACAGACAGGAGGAAAAAAAAAAAAAAAGGAAAACCATCCCTGAGATGCTTGATTACAGTACAGTTGCCTTTAGCTACTACTGCTAAAACTAGAGTTAATGCTGACCTAGAAGGCAAGAAATGTGTTGCAGCGTCTGCCTGCTAGTTTAGAGAGCACTGCACGGGCAGACAAACATTGCCTCTCCTTATTCCAGCTCATTAAAACCGGCCCTTTAGAAACCTTGTTTGCTTAGGGAGGGTGCAAATGGAGAGAAAATGGGGGTTAATGGTAGCTAATTGGACAAACTGCGGGGGTTTTGGTGGTGATGCTCGTGGGGCTTTTTTTTTTTTTTTGCGCTTTATATATATATATATATTTTTTTTATTTTTTATTTTTTTTTTTTTGAGGAAGGTTTTCCCGAGGCTGGCGAGGCGCAGCAGGTTGGGCGCGCAGCCCCAGCAGGGGCGGTGTTTGCGCGGTGTTTGCGCGCCCCGCGCGGGGCAGCCCGGGCGCAGCGCTGCCCGCTCCGCGCCGTGTGTCCGACAGCTCCGCGCAACGCGCTGGGCATGCAGCAGCAGCAGCTCCGTTATCCCCGCCGCTGCCCGGGTCTGATGAGTTTTGCGAAGTTGCTGTGTTGTAATTCCGTGCCATGTGTTGTGTTTTTTCCAGCTCGAATAGCAGCGTGAAGACATTTTGCTTTTGTTAGCTCACCACAGATTTCTTGTATAGGAACACATTGCAAATTACCCAAAACTTAGTGTTGGTAAACTAGCACCAAATAATTTATAAATATGTATGTGCTCATAGAGTTGTTAGTTCTGTTTGGTAAAGGAGCAAACACTCTTCGTGTGGTTTTTGCTGAAGGTGGGATGGGGTGCTGTACTTTTTAACCTATTCCATACTTCTTAAGTGATAAAGGAAAAAGAATAATATAGCTATATAGCTATTTGTAGTTATATAACATGCATTGCATCTGGTTTTAATTAAAACTTTTATTAAAAAAAATGCGTATTCATAGTTTCTTTTGTGTTTTAAAAGCACTGATGCAAGAAAGACAAAAGATTTCTTAGCTAATGCCAGCACAGACAGCACACATTCAGGCACTAAGCACATCCTATGATGGAATAATATTTCCAGTTGGAAGGGTACCGTAAGAATCAATGAATCCAAATCCCATATCGATATTGAAAATCCATCTATGTCATGTCTTCCAGCATTTAGCTGCAAGGAATTATTTTATAAACTTAAGGTATTCTTTTTCTTGGCAGTCTTTACAAATGTGTGCTGTAAGGGAGCTGGTATAACAGTCTCAGTGTTCAGTGTATGTTGGTGGTGTTTCAGTAATATTGCTCATAATTCAGCATAGTGCACATGTTGTCATTGTTAATTTTCAGTTACTCTTTGTTGGAAATTCTCACCTTTCTGTGGAAGGGCCTGTTTTGTCCCTGGAAGGTAGTTTCTAATGTTGTTATGCTGTTTCCAGTTCAAGTTCCAGATGCGTGGAAGACTTCGGGGCAGAGCTTTTTCGTTTGGCTTATTTATTTATTTCCATTGCCTCTGAGATTATCAGTGCATTAGTAGGAGGAATTGGCATTGATTGATTGCTGCACCCTAATTGTGTTTTATCCCTTTTCTCTATATTAATGTTGGTGGCAGCAAGCCTTGATGTGCATGAGCACTTTGGCTTACAGTGCAACAAAAGCACTGCAACTGCTGGGGCTTGTTCTGAGCAGAGAATCAATGATAACACATTTTATTTCTCAAGAACTGTTTTTGATTTTACTGTAACTGCTCCTTTCTATGGCTGAAACACATTTAAGCCTGTAAACAATAACTGCGTTTGTGAGTCAGGTCTCATTCTGACATTTGCATGTGCTATACATTTCCATCTACTCTCGGTGAGCAATAGCTTGATGTGCCTGGATCAAGTAATGCCTTACTTTGAACAATATCTTATGCTGTAATTCTTTTGCAGTATGGTTAAATAATCATTTATTTTCTTCTTTTTGATGCTGAGGGATTATGTCATGTAAAACAATAGCAGGAAAAGTAATTTGTGATTGGGCAGTCAAGCCCATCGCTTTGCAACTCAGACTACACAGGCAGAATAAACTTTGTAATCTCTAAAATGGTAGCATTTATTGGGCATGTTGATTTTTAGACCCCTACAATTATAGATCTGTCAGGTGTTACAAAGCTAGTGCTTGAAGTTTTTATTGAATTTTATAATCTAATGGAGGGTTATGATACATAAAAAAATGGAAGTCAATATCAATAAGATTGTCTCCAAATTAAATAGCAGGTGTTTGCGTTGTTCATTTTATTTGTATTTTTTACTACAAGTAAAAATATCTGGGAATAAAAAAATCGACAGGGAATGACTGTGTAGGAACTGCTGGAAATACGTTCAGGGCAGAATCTCCTCCACTGTGCATAGGTGGAACAGTATTGCAATGGCACGGCATTTTCTTCTCATTGTTGCTGACAGATTTGTTCTAATGCTGCCTCCAAACCATACAAGCCTCAGCTTATCTCAGCTTGCAGTCACAACGTTGACACACATATATCATAATCTCAGTCATCTCAAGATGTACAGTGTAGGTGAAGGCAAATTCGGTATTTTGCAGCCATCATTTATTTTATTATCTCTATCCTTAACTGTTCCATCTGTGGTAATCATACCCATTGTGGTCAAAAGCGATTCCTTATCTCTGTAGGTCGGTGCTTATGAAGTGTCCAGGCTTCTAAAGACTACTGTTAGTAATTCCTAAAGCTCTTAGAGAAGTGATTAGGGAGTCATGATTGCTCACAAATTGAGTCTTTTTTCTGCTTGACACTGATCCTGTGATAGTCTCCCCACTTAATCCTCACCAGCAATTTGCCTATAGCTGCAGCTAACAGGAGGTGATTAGAGGGGAGTTGCCCACTGCCTTTTTACTTCTGTTGTAGTGGCACGTCAGGCAGAGGCTACTGAATCAAAGCTGTTTTCCTATTAACTCAACACCTCCTAACGCATTAGAGCCCCTTTTATCTAATCGCAGTGTGCAGCTTCCAGCTCTGTTTTAATGCGGCTTGGGATTCCTTTTAAAACATCGCAGCGAGCATTTTTAATAGCAGAGAACAAAAAAAAAAACAAAAAGAAGAATACCTAAAGATAAAAGGAAAATAATGACACTAACAGGTCTCGTCTTTTATCAGCACATGGATGTAACCCCGATTAAAATCACAGACAATTGTCGCCCTGCATCAATAGACAAGCAGACTCCACTTTCTCTAAACATTACTTTAATTGCAAGCCTGCTGACAGGTAACTGATGTCATACTTTTGAAGTGATAATGGATGCATTTACAAGTGAGAACAGCACCAGTGAAATCGAGAGTTAACTTTTCTAAGTAGTATTTACAAGAAGGAGAATATGAAAGGCCTCAGTGAAAGTTTCTAAATAGGTACTACTTATTATTTTGACCCCTTTCTAAAACATATCAAGGGTTAGATTCGGCTTAATTATTTTCTTGGTATGATAGAAAATCTTCACCCTGAAGCCTGCATTCTTTGCTTTTGTATGTTTTGTTTTACAAGATACATTGTTTTATACTTTGCTACTCTGGTGTTCATTATTTTATATTATTCTAAGGACAACATAGGAATGGATTTTAAAAGAATTCTGTAGGGGTATACAATATGAAAAATGTCCAACTGCTCTAATTTAAAGTTCCTTATCTCCTTTCTATTCTTGTGGTTTACTTTGCTGATGATAAAGGTGTGTTTCAGGAATACCTGAATGAATATATTTTATTTATATACTTTAGAGAATATAATGTGAGCAAGTTATTTTAGCATGTATTAAGAATTTGAAGTGGACTGCTAAAATATAGGAAAACACACACTGACTGTGTGTGGGCTCTGGATCAGCCACCTCATCCCACTGAGAGACACAGATACCACAAAAACTTCCCCTGTAATGACAATTAGTGATTTAATTTGATCCTGCAGGACAAGAACAAACAAAACTGGACAAAGTTTTCTGCTTTCAGGCTGTTGAGAGATAATTTCCTGTGAAATGCATACATGTAGACAAATGAATGGAATAAATCCTGGAATTGTAAAATGTGTCCATTTCTGAAGATGCCACAGGTCTGTCATGAATGTTGGTATGACTTGAGACACGTTTTCTGTCAAAACAATCAGCATTGCTTTGCTCTGTGGGTTTGTTTTAGCATTAGGTGTTGTTTGTTTTGGTTTTGGATTTTTTAAAGAAAAATACAAATTATGGGAAAATCCTCGTGCCAGCGTTATGTGCCCATTTTCATTTGGCTGGCCAAAGCAGACAGGGCAGGACCAAAGCCTGAACCAGGTCACTCCAGAATTCCTGCTCCTTATTTTTCCTATCACATATTATTGTTGCTCTGCTGGAGCTGTCAGCTACATAGGAAAACTTCCCATTATGAGGTGTTCTAGTCCAAAACTTCCCACCTTATGGAAAATCCTTTGGAAGGGGACTGGATCCATGAGGGAATCCTACATGTACTTGAATTCTGTTACAGAACCCATTTGGCAGCAAATATTTTGTTGAGGAACCCTGCTATTCTTTGGTTGTTACATTTTGTCTTCAATTGTACATTGTGTTTCTCATTTTTAATATGGCTGCCAAAATGTATCTCATAATTTTTTATAAGGGAGCCACATAATAACACCCATCATTTGTCTTTTCTTGGAAATGGAAGACATGAATAGGCTGTTTTCTCTTGTACATTCATTTGGGATTTTTCTTTAGGTGGCAAATACTACACATAAAGTTTTTATGACATTAAAAATATTACAAATTCTATTCTATAGAAGCTGATGAGCTTTTTAGTATTATAAAACCATAATAATAAAAACAAAGACCTCTCAGAACTGTTTCTGCATTGGTCTTCATACTTTTTGAAGGTACTGGATGCAGAACATAGAAAATAGATGTAGAACTGGCAGGGCATCTGTCTGTAGGACTGCTCAATGTCCAGGTCTTTAAAGTTAATTTTGTTTATTTAAGTAGTTAGTATGTTTTAGTTTTAGGGTGAAATACTGCCAATTCATTCTTTTTCAGGACACTGAAAAATAACCTTTTTTCCCTGTTGTTTTGTTCCATTTTTGTAGAAAATAGAGCCTCTCTGATTTTTCTGAGGTGCTGTAGAAGTAGCTGGAATTTTAGATTGGTGCAGTTATGCAGGCCAAACTTATTTTAGGTCATTACCTAGTAACTGTGATAGGGGAAAACACTATTTTTGTATTTTTAAAACTTAAAGATTTATCTAAAAAGTAGATTTCTATGTCATATCAACAAACTTTGTAACTTTGCTCAACTTTTTCTTTCCATCTTTTCTTTTTTTAGAAGGCTTGAGGCAATGGGCAGTTGTGGCAGAGAAGTAGAACAGTGTTTAATTGGTGATTGCAGGCTAGAAATTTGCAAAGTCTGCATAGATATGGAAGGGTACAAAATTGCTGCCCTGAAGGAGCCAGACTGTTAATGATGGGTAAAGGTGGAAAAAAAAATATAGTGTGAGATGGATGAAATCTGAATGGGTTCAGATTTCATTATATTAACAGCTTCCAGTTTTCCCATAGATTAATTACAAAATTGGCCATTGCAGGATTTTGTTCTTTCATCCTCAAAGCCCTACCTTGACTCCTACAAATGCCCTGTTCCCTGTAATGCAGCCCAGGTTTCCTCCTGGGGGAATGCTGAGGGTATCCCACATTCTGGCTGGGGCTGGAGGTGGATTTAACTTCCAGAGAAATGCTCAGGACTTGTTGTGAGGCTGCCAGGATGAAAATTTGGCTCTGGAAGGAAATCCCAGGTGTGTGCAGGGACAAGGAGTGCAGGGATCTCAGGGGCATCTCCCTGTGCCCAGAGCCAAGCCCAGCTCTATTTCCAGCCCCATGAGCCCTGGCATTGATGTGCAGGATCTTTTCCCTCTCTTTGATGGAACCCTGTTAGCACACTGATGTTCTGCTGCCTTCAGAGTCCCCCTCCCTGCCTCACAATGGGCAAAATAAATGGTTAAATACCATGGGGATGTCCTGCTTTCACAGCCTGTGGTTCTAGAAAAAAAAAAAAGTAGAGAAAACTGGTAAATAGGAGAGGGTTGGGAGAGGTCTGCTTTGGCAATTTCCACAGCAATAAATTCAGTTTGGTCTCTAAGAGTAAAATTGAATTGTGTTGTAGTGAAGTATGGTGTGTAATACAGACATGGAGCATCAAACAGTGACCTTTGGTGCTACTTGGGCTCCTTTCTCCTTTGGAGGCCAGGCTTTAGTGTATCTAAGGAGACCTGGTTGGCAGGTAGTTTCAGAGTTTCATTTCTGAGAAAAAGCTTTTAAAAACTGCAGTGCAATGAGCAGTGCTGTTATTGGGGCCGAGGCTGTCCCTCAGTGAAGTGAGGCCTGTGATTTTCATGCTAGCACAGTTTTAGGGGTGGAGGGGCAGGGAAGGCTCCAGTGGTTCCACAAGTGATGTGACTGAGCAACCAAGGCTGGTATTTGGACTGCCCTTGTGGTACTTTTATTATAAACTCTAGAGAACTTCCACTTTTTTTTTGAACATGTATTAAAAATTAAAAGCGCAAAGCATTTCCAGCACTTTTGCTGTCTGCACTCTCCAGAGGACAATCAGTAACAGGCTGATAGCTGATAGACTCTTCTTCTTCTGTACCTCCCATTAGTCTCTTCTTAGGCTGCTTCTGCTGGAGAGTGGAAAAATGTGGCTGCATCCTCACCCACATCCCAGGGGAAATAAGGGAACTCTGCAAGGAATGGGGATGTCCTGCCCTTCCTTGTGCCTGTGTGTTTGTGCAGTGCTCACTGAGCCAGGAAACTCATCATGGTGCAGATGACCAATTGATTGCAGGTTAATTTGGCCAGAGTCAAACTCCAGCCTTGTTCACCCCTGTTCCTGTGCAGGTTTGGGGGTACCTGTGAGAGAGGCAGGAGCAGCTGCAGGACTGGCACCACTTTGGGAACAGCCCCTCCTGCAAGCTCATCACTGAGTCATGGCAATAGTAGAGAAAGGAAAGAGGGAAAAGAAGTAAAAAAGAAAACTAGATATACTCAAGAATGTTTTTATGTTCCTTCTGACCATACAGAATATTTAAAAATGTTCATTTATTTGTATTCAAATCAGGATAGCTCAGAGCTGTATTTGGAACTTTGCATGTCCTGTGTAGGACATCGTGAGTCCTTTCTTAATTAAACAGCAAATATGTGTTTGGACAGTGGCTGATGCTATGGAAATGGAGTTTCAACCTTGAAGATTTCTTATCCAGCTATTAGCATAAGAATTGTTTAGAGTAGAATGCATTAGAGCTTTCTTTTTAAATGTCTGAAGTTGTGTTTCTTTGTTGGGTTTTCTTTTTCCTCAATAACATTAAAATTTGCCTTCTTTTCCTTAATTTTTTCCTTTTTTTCCTTTGAACATGTCAGGATGCAGAATTGGATACATTATTTAATTATTTCTTTTTGTTCCTGAAATTATCTATGGTTAGCTTACAGAAGTTGGTA
The DNA here is from genome assembly GCA_035583995.1 of Arremon aurantiirostris. Taxonomy (NCBI): domain Eukaryota; kingdom Metazoa; phylum Chordata; class Aves; order Passeriformes; family Passerellidae; genus Arremon; species Arremon aurantiirostris. Next base: position 4,285,047 of record JAXCLO010000042.1, read on the forward strand.
TATACAAAAACAAAACAAAATCCTATGTAAGCAAGCAATACTGACAGTCTAAAGCAGAAGTTATTCTGATGACTGATTGACTCCAAAACATTATTTAGGTTAATGAAAAACTTCTAAGAGTGTCAAGGATATTTTTAATATTTGAATTTTATAGTATAACTTAAAAACTGTATAGAATTTATAGGTTTTTTGGGTTTTGTTTTGGTGGGAAATAGTTCTTTGGTGTAAAATTCTAGCAACCCCATTGCCAATATTTCAGAGCATTTATTTTGTTCTTGGGTCAATGATTCCTCTTCAGGAGCAAAGGCCAAGTAATAAGTAGATGAGATAATGTGCCTTTTGCTAAGATTTTGTCTCAGTCCTCTGCAGAGAGATGTTGATGTAAACTATTAGATGGAATATCTGCACCACATCTGGGAGGTTTTTTTTCTTTTAAAATGTGTAACTGTTTGTCAACTTCAGCCCCTCTGCTCCTTGCAAAGTTTTTTCTGTAAAAGTATCTGAATGTTTTTATGACTTTTTCTATATATGTAAGATGCAGAGTTCACTAATAACAAACTTGTCCTGTATGACAATCCCTGACAGGCAGACACCTGACATGTTGGCTCTTTAATGTTTTAGATTGGGAGGGAAAACATATATTTACTAAAATAAAAAGTCCCAAACAAACTGTATTAAGGAGGGATTACCTTAGGAAGAACTGGTTTAAAAACCCAAAAAGTTTGTACAGTCAGCATGGCTCTGCTAATAGTTCTGTTCCCAGACGCATCAAGACCTCAATTTCCTCACAGCAGTGAGTCTATTTCCTCACAGCAATAGAAAACACCAGATTGTACTGGGATATCCAAGTGGAAGATAATCACCTCTGAAAATGCTTGTCTTGTCTTTAATGCCTTGGAAAAGTGACTTGGTTTCACTGATTCTAATATTGTATATGCTTCTTTTTGTAGAGCAGCAAAAGGTTTTGGGTTGCTCCCATTTGCATCAGTTTTGGTCCTTTCCTGAGATTGTTTTATGGTAATTATTTAGATTGTGGTAACTTTTGGAGATTCAAGTGTGACAGCTGCAGGCAAAGATTATTCTGCCTCATCTTTTGGGGGTTAACTGAAGGTGGCAGGACTTTGGGACTGTAATTTGGACAACTGTTAAGACTGATAGAGTGTTTGCTTCTTTGATGGGTTTGGTAGCAGTGTCTTGAATAGTCAGCCCCATGGGAAATGTGTTGGTCTAAACCAAAATAAATTTGGTTTGCAAACAGACCCTGTACAGTCTGGTATAAAATGTGCCCAGTGGAGGATATTTCAAGCGAAGGAGTAGTAATATTTATAATTTTCTGTTCCTCAATGTTTCCACCCTCAATGTTTCCCAGACCTACAGAATTATCAATGTAATATGCTATCTAAGTGTTAAAATGGGCAATGAAGGGAAGATGTGCAGTTCAGGAAAACACAAAAAAACAAAACCGAAAACAACCAACCAAAGAAAAACCAACAAACCCAACCCTTTTATTGGGTCTGTGCAGTGTTGGGAAGAGGCTCCTGGCTGTCTGCCATCCCCAGTGCTCTGGTACCTGGCTGACACTCAGTCTGGAGCACGGAGGCTCTCGGGGGGCTCTGGGGAGCACCCACAGGAGGCTGTGTGGCTCAGGAGTGAGTGCACCTGGAGCACAAACAGCTCATTCCATTTCTGTGCTGGAACCACCCCTGTGTGCTTGTTCTAAATCACAAACCCAGGATCCTCTGCAGACACAACAACAGAGCCTCTGCTTCCAGCTGCTTCTCTGGGTGCTTTTCTTCTTCAGGTTCTTCTGACTTTCCAGAACTTCAGATAAAACCAAGAAGGGTTACTGAATGTACAGAGTACTTGCTCATCTTGGGACATCTGCAAACTGAACAGAGTAGGAGGCTAGAAAGTTCTTTTTGAGGAATATCATGTAGTTTAGCTTTCTTTCTAGTTTCTTTGCCAATTTTACAAAGTCTCGTTATGGATGAAAAAGATGAGGAACTCACACAGAAAGCCAAGAATTTATTATTAATGTAATTGAGATCTGAAGCCTTGTCAAAGAGTTATTAATAGTACAGTTTTAATTTTTACAAAAAGGATAACAAGCTATTATGGAACAAGTCTCCAGAATAATAAAGCAGTCAAACTTGATGCCTGAGTAATTGATGCCCTCCATTCTAGCAAATGGGGACATATAAATGCTTTTTGTTGACACCTCACAGGATTGTGTCAGCAAGTCTAAATTTTTCAGAGAAATGAAAGGAACTTGGAGACATTGTTGTCACAGCACTGTGCGAGATTCTGTGGTAGTGCTAGCTCTTATTTCATGGAGAGGTCAGGCTGTAAATGCCTCCTGGAACTCAGCTCTGCCTGGTGTTCTCTTCTATCCTGCAGCAGTTTCATTCGACCACTCTCAGTATTGAAAGTGATGTGTGCATATTTTTAAGCATATGTCTCCAATGTGGAAACTTCAGAGCTGCCTTTTCCTTCAGATTTTACTCCTATAGCAGCTTTTCTATACCTCATAAAATCATATCAACTTTTAGTCCTTTAATCCTCTTTTTGTTTTTCTCATTCTATCACAATATTATTGGTGATTCTTTCTGCACAGAGATAGGAAGTTTGCAGTGTTCAGAGCTGTCTGTTGCATCAAGCCATGGCAGAAATAATCTGCATTATCACATTCTTCATTTATATTTCATCAAAACTGCTTTTTCTGAGCTCTGACTGTAAATGGAAAGCTTTTTCCTGCTCTAGGAAAACATTGCTTAGGAATGTATAGAATTTGGAATGGACTTATGCTATGTGTTCTGTGGCTCCTCTGCCTTGATTCCTGTTGTTCCCAGCATTTGGGTTAAAGTTAATTTCCATTAAACAGCCAGAAGTGTCTGTGAGTTGATGCAAAAAAAGCAAAACTACATTATCTCAGCTGTTCATTATGGGGAATGATAGGAAGGCAAGGAAATACTAAAAGTAATAGGTAGCCATGGTGGCTGATTTGTCAAAGGAGATGTATAATTTGCTTTGTGTGGGAGTGTTTGAATTTTTCAAGTTCATGGGTTTGGAAAGCACCTCAACACAGACTATCCAGAAGTTTAATTGTCTTATTCTGTTAGGTTAAATTACTAAACAGCTTCTTCAAAGATGCTGTTCTGTGTTTGAATAAATATAATATGCAAAAATGTGAAAATTGCTGCTGGTATGATACTCAAGTGGGATGTGGTGGCTTTGTGGTGTCATATTTTGAGATGTTACTTAAAGACACACAAAAGGACACTGTCACTCTGTTATTAATGTTAAAAATTGTTGATGCTGTGTGAAGTGTGTTTTTTCTAATTAGAGGAAAGCTGTAGAGTCCCATTTCCATAATCAACATGGGAACAGAAACTCAGCAAAATTTCATGTATTTGCAGCGAAACTGCTCTTCAGCAACATAAAAATGGCTTTTATAACATAAAGGCTGTAATTAGAAAAAGTCAAATCAGTTGGAAACGATTAAAGCCAGAACAGGCTAAGCTGCCTTCTAAATATTTGTCTGGAGATTAGCCCCACTCTTACAGCCCCTGAGAAGCATCTTTGATTTACTTATAATGCTTGACGTGGCAAAGATAATCCTGCAGAAGGCAAATGAACACAAATTTAGATGTGCTGTTTGGCTCTCTTTGTTGATTTGACAGGAGGCAGCATATTGGAAGTGATGTTGGAGAAATGGGTATAGGGTCACATTAGACAAATTGCTTAACACCCTCCCACCTCCCCTCTCCCTGAGCATCATTTTAAATTCTTTAAAAAAAACCTCCTCATTCTTTGAAGCTTTTAGGATGCACTTTAGAAGTCCATGTGGAATAATTTTCCGTGTGTCTGCGAGACAGTTGATGTGAGTCTCATTGTATTTAAAATTATAGTCCTGAGATGGAACTTTCTGCTTGTTGCTTGTCTGACATCAGCTATTAAAATGCAAGTAAAGCTTGGCAGGTATAAATTTGAAGAAGAAAAGAAATTATGTAAGAATATGAGGATTGTTAATATTAATCAGCTAGTTGTGGAGGAATGGTGGTTTACCCTGCAGATGAGTTCTGCTGGAAAAACAAACAAACCAGGCTTGGGGTGGTCAGTTCCTTACTGACACCCCTTGGTGTTATCAGTAACCTTTGGTAACCAGAAAGGAAAAGAGAGAGAATTATTGAGGTTGGCAAACTGGAAATATGATTGGAAATATGGACTGGCCATTGCATTGGCTTGCAGATTTAATGGTGTGAGCAGAAACGAATTATTATGAAAGCCTGTGTTTAGGATAATGATGATGAACTTCCATATTACTGTTTACCCTTGATTGCATCAGGTGTAACAGCACAGAATGGTGAAAATTGTCAGGCACGTAAAGCCTGATTTAGTGTGAGCTTGGGATTCAGCAGAAGTCAGCTTCTTGGCGTAGATCAAGTTTATACTTTGTGTAGTTTTCATTTATAATCTCCATAGCATCCCAAACTTTTTGTTTAGCCGGTGAAAATATAATCAGCGTAATATATTCTCTTACAGAATTTTAAACAAGACCATTAAAACTCCTTTAACGTGCTAAAGTAAGCTTCAGAGAGGGTTTCCATTTCATCTTTGCTGAGCTGAGGCTGCAGCACTCTTTCCCTTTGCACCACAGTGAGAGGCTGTCAATAATTCAATAGCCATGGCCTTGATGGGCCAAGGCCTAACTTAGACTTTAAACAGAGCCAAGCAGCTTGTCAGAGTGTGATGTGCTGTCAATGCCTGACTGATCTATACTGCATGAATTCTCCCCCAGCTCTTGAAGTATCCCTGGGAATAAAAAGAAAGCAATTTTAGAAGTAGACCTAGTGCGAATCACCTGTTTGTTTGGAATTTTCAATGAGGGAAAGTTGTGTTAGTAATGAAGCTCAATGAAGTCATTGCATTTTTGCTTGGAGGACCCACACTAAATTCATCTCTAATAGCATTGGTGTGTTTTCACTTCTGTCAGGAAAAGGAGTCACGGTGTTTGCAAATATGTTAGTGCCTTAGAGCAAGTTCATTTGGAGCAAGACTTAATAACTAATGACAAGTAATCCAAATGCTTAATCCAAATTACCTATTTGCATCTTTCAGTTTTATTGATATTATGCTGTTAACACTCAGTTTTGCAGTAATGAAACCTTATCAGAGCTATTTGTTTTTGGATTTTCCCCTCACACAGTAAGTGACATGTATGATGCATTCACATCCTTTCTAAGTGCCCTACACTGAAGTTGCTCATATTTTATGGTTTACATGGAAGCTGAGAAATCACTTGTTTTTCTAAGAAAATAGTTGAGGAAAAAAAAAGTAGAGCTAATGTGGCAAAGAGTCGTATTCCACTCCTCTCACACTTTATAGTTAAATTTAAAAGCAGAATTATATCTAAGGTGGCTTTGAAAAGCTGCTGGAAAGATGACATAAAGTTTTACAATATTTGTCTGAGAATCAAAAAGCTGGTGTTATTAAATGCATATTTATTTATATTTCAAAGCTTTTGAATTTCAGTTGTGTTGCTAAGCTGCTTTTTTGATAAATTTTATTGGTTTTTAAAGGACAAAAGTAACATTGTTATTCTCACTCTAAATGCATTTGTATTGCCATTGTCTTCTTTACAAATTCATGTCTTATGAAGTTTCCATATCTGCAGTAGGTTTTATGAGACATGTAGGATTGCAGCCTTCAGGTACGTTTTTAATGGAGACACAAGAGAATAATAGAAAAATAAGCATGGCCCTTTTAATGTTTTCAAAATGCTGGAAACTTGCACACTGGATTAGATAAAGTGGGCTGGGGTTTTTTTGGTAAAGCTTGTTTAATTTTAAATTTGAGTAGCTTGCTCTGTAAATTCTGATTTTTCAGAAAAGTTGATTTCATTACTTGGGTTGCATTAATGGTGTTTCAGCTTTCATCCTGTGCACAGTGGAGCAGAGGAAACTATACAGAATATGGTTAATAATGTTTCTGACTAAGACTTTATTTTAATGTGTGGGTGCCTCTTACTCAAGCATGGAAATGAACTGAAGCCCCCACTGCAGACTGTTGAATGGAGAGACAGCCACTTTTTCTCTAAAAAAACAATCAAAAAGGGGAATTGTGCTTTCCTGTTGTCTAAGCTGCTCCTTGAACTACCAAATAAATGGTCCTACTCCCTTTTGGTGCAAAGTGAGGTTGATTTGTTTAATTCAGAGCTCAGAATTGTGTGCAGGGCTGTTGGTTTGTGCCAGGGGTTGTGTTGATGCTGGGTAAGTGATGCTGTGTCTTGAGCAGCCAGGAAAGGGCTTTTCATGAAACAAACTTCACACCCCATCAGTTTACCTGCATGTCTCGAGGTGCTGTGTGCTCATGGCACTTGACAGAGTGCAGAGTAATTATATCGGTGCAACAGTTTTCATGGCAATAATTTTTTTTTTGTTAGGAAAGGTTGTGCATGTCAGATTTTATAGTCTTTGACAGTTTTGGCCTGTGATCTTCCAAATAATTAATTCTTCCACATTAAATAAATACTTTTGGCTCTGGCTGCATAGTTGGACAGAAGTAGAGAAAGCAAAATAATCTCTTTTTTTAAATTTTTTTTTGACTTTGAAAAATGCTGCAGCCTTGATGATGTGCTGCCTTGGGTGATGGGCTGAAGACTGTCAATGAGATTGTTACACAGCATCATAAGCTGAGCACAGAATGAACTTGGCAAGAATAAGAAACTATCCTGTTTGTAGTGCTGTGTATAAAGTGCAGGCAAGGTGAAAATACATTATTGAATGCTAGCACGCTGGCAAAAATGTAAATGGAAACCATTCCTGTGGGATTGCAGTGGAATGAGGGGCTGCTTCTCTTGGACTCTTGGTTACATTCTTGGTTCTTCTGCACAAATGAGCAAGTAGAATTTGGTTGGTTTTCCAAGCTGATGTGTGGAATTGTTGGAACACACTTGCCATGCTGGCAGATCTTTGCTCCCCCAAATTCAGTCAGGCACTCCTCTGATGCATATCTGGGCATGGATCTGTGTCTGAACAGCTGCACCATGCACATGGTAGCAACTTTTGCTACAATTAAGTTCTTCTAAGACCATTTTTAGCAAATGACATTCGAGGCTGGTTCTCCATGAGCTTTTTCGTTCTCCTGGTGCACAAATTGGCCTATGCAGGACTCAGCTTTTGTTATCACAAGTCTAGAGAAGTGGAAATCCATCCTGGCAGACATTTGCAGTTCTCTTTGTATGTGACAGAGGTAAAGAAGCTCTGCAATCACCCCAGGATCTCCAGTCTTCAGAACTAGATGGAAATAACTATGGATAACCATGATTTGCAAATTCTGTTGTATTTTAAACTGGGCTACTTATTACCATACCTAAATGTAGACATCTAATTCAGAAGATATTAGCGAGGTTGTCCAGCTGGTGCTCATGGCAAAAGTAACTTTTGAAAGTGATAGAAGAGGCAAGCAACCTCCAACCCCTTGACTTTATCTAAAATTTTTTTTTTTATTAAGGAAAATGAAAATATTTTCTGAGGATTTTTTCCCCCTATCCTTTTTTTTTTCCATTTTAAAAGATAATGGTTTTTTATTCATGGTTATTTTAGCTACTAAAAGGTGCTAAAACTATCAAATGAAATATCAAATGCTCTCTCATGTGACTGAATCCTAGGGTGTGTGCATCTGCCACTGTTAGCTCTGCATATCTTGATTTCTCTTTGGGTTTTAGTGTGTGTTTGATAGTTACTCACAGTTCCTTTTGCTAATGTACTCAGAAGAGAATCCTCTGGGTTTCCTGACGCTGCCTTTCCACACAGAACCATCTAAGCCCTACAAATGAACAGAACTCTCAGCTTTGGAGCACAGAAAAAGCTGCATTTGGTGTAGCATGAGTTTGGAAACAGCCTTGCTTGTCATTAGAAGCTCTGCATCTGGGAAGCACAAGGAGCTGCAATGGCTAGGTGAAAGTGAATAAAAATGAGGAGACTTGCAAACTGCTTTTGCTCCAGGGCTGGTTTTAATGAGCTTGTCCCTAATGAGTTGTCCCTGCAACTAGCTTCAGGCCTAAACAGATGAGGCAGGGGTTCTGCTAAATTTTTGATGGGATTTGCACTGGTTTTATGAGAAAGCAAGCAGTAGAGAGTGCAAAGTTGTGTCATGAATCTTTTACGAGAGCGGATTGTTGTCCGTCTTGTCAATAGGGATTGTAGGGCTTGATTGCTAATAGAAGACATGCCACATGCTGCTTGTGCTGACAAAGCTGCAGAAATGAGGAGGGTGCAGGGCCAGGGAAGGGTTGGCTTGTCAGCAGCAGGGCCCTGATGGCCAGGAGGTGATGCCTTCTCCAAGCTCCTCTCGTTGATGTTACTCATCAGTGAAAGGTGAGGCTGCAGCCAGGTGTGGTCACTTGCAGTCAGGCCTGCAGGGACCACCCTGTGTCTGTTCTGATGCACAGATGGAGTAAAAAAACTCATTCAGCATTTGATGTTTCTGTGTTCTAAGGCTTGTCCTGGTAGTCTAAACATGGATTTCTCATTGCGTTCTTTTAGCAGCTTGTTGGCTCTGGAAAATAGAACATTTTTGGCATTCTCTCCAATTTGAGTGGTTCTTTTTGATGTTTCCATTATGTCTGTTATTACTATTAAGAACTAAATAAAAAAGAATTTCTTAGGTTGGGCTTATCCAACAAGATTAGGTGGTCACAAAAATGTGGCTTAACCTCCTTTACTGAATTTCACATCAACTTTTGACATTCAGGCTACAGTGTGAAAGTTTAACTGCTTGAAAGTTTTGTTTCCATTTATTTGTATATTATTATTAAATATTATCTGAGAAGTGTAGAAAAAACAAATTTTCTTTGAAAAGTGATGTTTCTAAGATGAATTAACATCTTACATTGTTCCTCAAGTGCGATTTGACTCCTTCTCTTTTATATAATTTTCTTTTAAATTATATGATGGAAGGAAGATAGATACATATTGTTGAAGTTTTGGAAAGTTAAGATAAAGACTACTTTAGTGGGAGTAAAAATTAAAAGAATTAACTAAGATATAATTCCTTTAAAATTATTTTGCTCCTTAAAGTTGAGCAACTGATTAACAATTGCATTACCGTCTTCTCATTTTTTATAAGTATAAATAGCAGAAATGCATTCATCAGGTAATACAAAGATTATCCTCTTTAATATATATTCATGTCTCCATGGTATTTAATTGAAATGCAAAGTCATGGTAAATGAAGCCAAGACTTACTATGTCATGTACAACATTTTCTTTTCCTGTATTTTAATTTCATCCTCTCTTTTTCCTACTTCTTATTTCTCCCGTGCATATATTGGTTTTGTTTCTTTTTTTCCCTAATCTAATTCTCACTTATTTCTTTTTCTTGTACTTGGTCTTTAAAAGGTAAATAGGATGAGGAAATAGTATGTTCACATGAGCAAAAACTGCAGAAAATTACTAAAATGGCTTGTCAAAGTAGTTGGGAGGATCTCAGAACGTGGTAACACAAATGTGTGTGGCATTACAGAAGAGAAAATGAGTCAATATACTTGTAAAGGCTGTTCTTAACTAAAACCAGCTTTAGTAGATGTAGATATTGTGTAGATACTGTGTCAATGCAGTTAAAGTGACCTCCTTACAATACATCTGCTGTGGCATGAACCAGAAATGACAGATCTGTGAATCAAATGAGATGATGAGCATCTAAATCAAAATTTCAAATAAATTCATTCCAGTTTTAGCAATGCTTTGTGTTTTCTTTGTGTAATATCCAGAGCACTCCAGAATTTTTCACATAAGGTTCTAGTGAACTTTGTTTCATGAACTATGTATAAAGAGTAGCAATATTTCACTCTACGGTTTTAGTAAGTGGCGTGTAACTTCTGCTCTCACCATTGCCTTTTAGATCTAAATCAAATAGCAGAGTTACAAACCTATTTTTTCCACTTTTGTAAGAGGTCACATCATACTGCTTAACTGTTCTTTCTCAGATATCCTGAGTACTTTGCAATTCTTCAACCTATTTTATCACAGCTCTTCCCTCCTTGCCTCCTGCTGTGTCTGCATTTGTTTTTCTTACAGCTAGAAATTAAACCAAGCAATTTCTGCTGAATTTGCCACAGATATGCGTTTCTATAAACAGGAACAGAATTTAGGATATGTGCAAAAAATGCTGTCCTATTGATTCAGATGGATAATATAACTACTTTGACTGAAGAGAAAGTCTGCCCTTCATTTTAAAATTTAGAATTTCAGCTCTATCTGCAAGTCAATATTTGAAAAGTTTCATGGGAATAAAGTTCTCTTAAATTTTCTCTGGCTCAAAAGCAAAACAGCAGGGAGAGAGACGTGTCATCACAGAAGCATTTAACACTCTTCAAAGACACAGGGAAATTCTTCTAGATAAAAGCAAAACATGAAGTCAGGTTTTCTGCTGGTCAGGTCATTTCTGAAGAAGAGCAAAATAATCAGCTTCTGTTGCTGATTTTGATTAATGTGATTTTTCTTGGTGATTTCAAGCGCTGCTCCCAGCCAGCCCCAAGAGCGGGATCACAAGCACAGGGAAGCATTCCCCCATTCTCTGGGGAGCACAGTGTCATCTGCTCTGAAGGACAGGGACTGGAGGCACAATTCAAGGGAAAATAATCCTTCATTCCCATTAGACCTGCTTTTGGAGGGGCTGATTAAAGAGGAGAAGCAGCTTTGAAACCGCGCGTTCAGTTGTGTTGCTGCTCAATTTCACATTCTCAGATTCCTCGGCAGAGCTGAGTGGTTCCCCCTGCCCCAGCCGAGCCTTGGAGTGCTTGGCAGGCAGGTTTGCATCCCCTGGCTGGGGCAGGAGCTCCTGAGGGTTTGTGCATACCCTGGGAGATCCGTGGGGATCATTTTGGGGCAGATCTGTGCTGTTTCTCCCTCCAGAATCTGGGGTTTCACCAGGAAGGATGTGGGTGAAGGTTTGGTCCCTGGTGAGCTGGGGTGTACCTGATCATCTTCAGCAGCTCAGGCTGTTGGCTGCTCTCAGCAGTTCAGGCTGAGACATTAATATCAATACTATATTAATTATTATACTATATTAATTAATAATACACAATCAGGTGTTTGTGCAAACTGGAGCCTTCTAAATACATCTGCATTCTTGACACTCAGTTTCTAAGTTCAGGGTTATTCTTTTCCATTACAGTGTCTGATGTCAAATGTCAACTAAACCCAGGTACACAACCCTGAACTCTTTTTCCCTTTGTCAAATGAGCAGAATATTGACATAAGTTGTAATGGAGAAAAAATGAAAGCACAAGCTAAACATGGGAAACATCAGGCCAGAGTGAAAAAGAATAAAAAGATTAGAGAGGATCTCAGGCAGTTTAAACACTCTATGGAGGTCACACAGTAACACACTCAGTGTCTTCCAAAGATGTAACAGGCAAAAAAAAATGTTTCATCTCTCCTACTTGATGGTTCCCCCTAAATTACTTCCCCCTTGAGACTTTTCCAACCAAGTTCTCTTGTCTCACCTGGCAGTTTTTATAAAGCAAAATTCTCAGAAGAGATGATGATTGGCTTATAAAAGACATTTACTTTTTGCAGGGCCTCAACAGAAGCAAGAAACTAAGCTGCGTTTTGAAATTTGGCCTTTATTTTGAGGCTGAATGAATGAATTAATGTGTATTTGCCCATTCCCAGATAAGACATAAATGAGATTTACAAACTGAAGATTGTAATCTTCAGTCATGTGGTTTTTTTGGGTTTTTTGGGTTTTGTTTTCCTGCCGTGCCTTGTGAGAAATGCTCAGTCTTTGCCTTTTCCTGTTCTGTCCTGAGATGTGGTTGTCATCAGAACAGCAGCAAAAATCAGTGCTTCATGTGTATCATTTTAACATAGTCCTAAATTAATTTTAACAATTTAAAAAAGTCCTTCACTTACTTCATTGTGTTTCATTTAGAGGTGCAGCCTGAGGTATCATTTTGCCCTCTAACACTAAGTGAACTTAGGTTTGGATTTTTTGATGAAGTTTCTTTGCAATCAGCAGGAAAAACTTACCATTGCCATGTCAATTTAGGGGCTGGGAAAGTTGTAGTACATTCCTTATTTTTGTCCCATACTGCAGTAATTTTGTAATTCTGGCCTTTAAACTACACAAGAAGCCTTCCTCCGTTCTCCTCATAGGGACAGGGTTTACAAATAGAGCAGATGTTTTATCTTAGAAAGATGTTAAATAGTTTTTCTGTGGCTTATGCAAATGCCAAATGCCCATACTTTTACAATAATTTTTAACATATTGGTTAGCTTTCTTTTATATATATATTTCCACTCAACTTTAGTGTCTTTGAAATACTGAACACCTAGAGGATTTTCCTTAAAATGAATTATACATGTGTATGCTAGGCTGTATTCTAGCCTGTGTTAGATGTAAAGCAGTACAACTTTGGTGAAGCCATGGAAGATTTGTGCCACATGTAAAGATTTTCAGGCTGTAGATTTCCATTTGTAGGCTTCAAACGGCTCCTGACAAACTCTTGGACTGACAACACAGAAACATCTTTTGTCTGTCAAGAAGGCTGGCCCGAGCGAGCTGCTGTGCAGAGCTGCCTGGTTCAGAGCTCTCCCAGGGCCCTTCCCTCCATCCCATCACACCATGCTCAGCTGCCAGCACTCCTCCTGGGATGGGCACAGAGGAACTGCAAATTCAGATGTGTTTTAGATGGCTGGGGGTATGGATAGGGGTGATCAGCCTTCTTCACAAGTGTCAGAGTGGGCTGAGCGAGGCAGAGCAATCAGGTGAACTCGAGCAGTCTGGGTGTTCTTGGTGTCTGCTCCTTCTAGCGTGATTCTTTAGAAAGTGGCCTTTTTGTGAGGCACCAGGGCTATCAAATAACTCAGCTATTTGCATAATTGTGACAGTGGTCACAAGGGTTCTTGGATGAGGGAAGAGACAAGAATGTTGACTCCATGTTCAGAAGGCTTGATTTATTATTTTGTGATATATATATATATAACATTATAACTATACTAAAAAGAAATGAAGGAAAGGTTTCTTCAGAAGCTAGCTAAGAATAGAAAAGAATGAGTAACAAAGATCTGTGGCTCAGACACAGAGTCCAAGCTGTCTGATCTGTGGTTGGCCATTAATTGTAAACATTCAAGATGGCCCAATCAAAAAATTCACCTGATGCATTCCACAGCAGCAGATAACCATTGTTTACATTTTGTTTCTGAGGCCTCAGCTTCTCAGAAGGGAAA
>JAXCLO010000042.1:4298381-4408591 GCA_035583995.1 Arremon aurantiirostris
ATTATATTATATTATATTATATTATATTATATTATATTATATTATATTATATTATATTATATTATATTATATTACTATACTTAAGAATAGAGAAAGGATACAGACAGAAGGCTTAACAAGAGTGATAATGAAAACTTGTGACTCCTTCCAGAGTCCCAACACAGATGGACAGTGATTGGTTATTAAGTAAAAACAATTCACATGAATCCAATCAAACAATCACCTGTGGGTAAACAATCTCCAGACCACATTCCAAAGCAGCAGAACAGGGAGAAGCAAATGAGATAATTTTGTTTTTTTGGTTAATCTTGGCAAAGGTATTTTTCAGAAAATATGACAGTGACACATCATTCCTTCATCCATGGGGGAGAAATGCAAATACAATAATCTGCCTGCAGTGGAGTGAAGCTTGGGTGCTTTGCAGGACAAAAGGAACCGCAGGTTCATGCTGATGGGTCTGGACAGGAGGAGGAAGATGCTGGGCTACCTGCGCCGGGTCAACTACAGCACCTTTGAGAACACCTGCAAGGAGCTGGGCATCCAGTACAGTCCCCCCCAGCCCTACAGCCGCCGCCTCACCAAGCGCTGGATGGTCAAGAAGGCTTTGTGCATCAAGGTATGGAGCAGGGAAAACACCCTCTGTGAAAGTCTAGGAAATTGATTTTGTGGCATTCAGATTTTCTGGAGGAATCCCTTTGGTCGAGAAGGCTTTGTGCATCAAGGTATGGAGCAGGGAAAAACCCCTCTCTGAAAGTCTGGGAATTCGGTTTTATGGCATTCACATGTTCTGGAGAAATCCCTTTGGTCAAGAAGGCTTTGTGCATCAAGGTATGGAAAAACCCCTCTGTAAAAGTGGGAATTCTGTTTTGTGGCATTCACATTTTCTGGAGAAATCCCTTTGGTCAAGAACGTTTTGTGCATCAAGGTATGGAGCAGGGAAAAACCCCTCTGTAAAAGTGTGGTCTCAGAAGTCTTTTCCAACCTGAAAGATTCAGTGATTGACTGGGTGGCTGTAACAGAATAATCTCAGATGGTTTCCTGGAGCAAGGAAGGCACAGAAGGAGGATTTGATCTGGCTCCTGCTGGAACCACTTTGCCTGCAGCAAACAGCCTGGGCAGCAGCTCTGCAGGCAGCTTTATCTCTCTCCCTTCTGCTTCCACAGGTGTTCCAGGAGAAGCAGAAGCTGCAAGCAGCTGAGAGACTGAAGAAGAGGAGAGAGTGGCAGGCAAGAGCAAGAGCTGCACGGGAACAGCAGGAGAAGCAGGTGCAGGAGAAGCAGGCACAGGAGGGGACACCTGTGTAGTGGCACAGCCAGGCTGACAATAAACTCCTGCCCAAAGACCTGAAACCTCTTTGCTCATGTGGTGTGGGCACCTGGGAAGGGCAGCTGGTAGTTTGAGTGGTTTAAAGTTTAATTTCAGGCCGAGTGCTGGGCAGGTTGGTCTGTGAGAGGACCTGGGGGCTCCAGCATTACCCTGCAGGTCTGTCAGTGGGAACAGCTCAAGGGCTGCCTGTGCCCTCTCAGCACAGCCAGTCCAGAGGTTTGCACTGCTACATCTTCTTAGATATTTATAAACTGAAACTTAAGACATTTAAATTGGGCATTATGAATAAATTCTTCCCTGTGAGGGTGGGGAGACTCTGGCACAGGGTGCCCAGAGAAGCTGTGGCTGCTCCTGGATCCCTGAAAGTGTGCAAGGCCAGGTTGGATGGGGCTTGGAGCACCTGGGATAGTGGAAGGTGTCCCTGCCATGGCAGGGGGTGGAACAGGATGGGCTTTAAGGTCCTTTCCAGCCCAAACCATTCCTCAGTGTGCTGGGGCCGAGATTGTGCGCTGGGATGATCCACACAGGGACTGGGATGGTGGCACAGGGACAATGCACACAGGGACCGGGGATGATGCACACACGGGTTGTGACAGTGCACACACTCACACTGGGATGATGCACACATGGATCAGGATGATGCACACACAGATTGGGATGATGCACACATGGATCAGGATGATGCACACACAGATTGGGATGATGCACACATGGATCACGATGATGCACACACACCGGAACAATGCACACTCAGATCGGGAGGATGCACACACGGATCACGATGATGTGCATGCTCACACTGGGATAATGCACGCTCAGACGGGGACGATGTGCACACGGATCACGAGGATGCACACACAGATCGGGATGATGCACACATGGATCGGGACAATGCACACACGGATCAGGATGATGCACACATAGATCGGGATGATGCACACATGGATCACGAGCATGCACACTCATACCGAGATGATGCACACATGGATCACGATGATGCACACACATAGATCGGGACGATGCACACTCAGATCACGATGATGCACACACAGATCGGAATGATGCACACTCACACCGGGACCGTGCGCAGGCGCGCCCCGCCCGGCCAAGACGGCGCTGCCCGATTGGCCCCGCGGCTGCCCGGCAACGGCGGCGGCGGTGCGGGAGCGGGGCCGGGCCGAGCCGTGCCGGGGCCATGTCGGCGCGGACGCTGCCGCTGCTGTTCCTGAACCTGGGCGGGGAGATGCTCTACATCCTGGACCAGCGGCTGCGCGCCCAGAGCATCCCCGGAGAGAAGGCGCGCAAAGGTGAGCGGTGCGCGGCTCCCTCCGCTCCCGGTGTCCCGGAGCCGCTGCCGGTGTCCCCGGGCACGGCTCTGCCCCGCTCCCGCCTCTCCCAGAGCGGCTCGGGCTGCTGCGCTCGGCGGTGCCGCTTCCCTGGATGCCACAGAATCACAGAATTACCCAGGCTGGAAAATACCTTTAATATCACCCAGCCCAACCCATGCCCTAACACCTCCCCATCAGCTAAGCCCTGGCACTCAGTGCCACCTCCATCTGTTTTTAAACTCCTCCAGGGATGGTGACTCCACCCCTCCCTGGGCAGACAATCCCATTTCCCGAT
The DNA here is from genome assembly GCA_035583995.1 of Arremon aurantiirostris. Lineage (NCBI taxonomy): Eukaryota > Metazoa > Chordata > Aves > Passeriformes > Passerellidae > Arremon > Arremon aurantiirostris. The sequence continues at coordinate 4,301,331 of JAXCLO010000042.1, forward strand.
CACTTTTTCAGCGAATAATTTCTTGCTAACATCTCACCCAAACTTCCCTTGGCGCAGCTTGAGGCTGTGTCCTGTCCTTCTGTCAGCCGTGACACAGGGACACGCTGTGCTGTCACCAGAGGATGCTGCGAGCTCAGGGCATCAGTTCCCCTGCCCCGATTTCAATAATTACGACAATAATTATCACAGAAATCAGCCCTCAGTGTTCTGTGCTGGCCAGCCCAGCCCGTTGCCTTGAGCTCGGTGAAGTTCCTCAAGTTCCTCCCCAGCCCCAGGGTGTTGCTGAGGTTGGTTCGGGAGGTTCTCACCCAAAAGGAGAAGGTGGAGTCCCTGTTGGTGTTTCTGTGCTCAATTCTGGGGTTAAAGCTCCAGAAATGCACTTTTGGACTCACAATAACCCAGGATTTGGTTATGGCAGCCCAGCTCCTGGGCGGTTTGGGGCAGAGCAGGGTGCTTTGCAATGGGAAGGAGTTTCCAGGAATAAAATTATAAATCTTATGCAGACTCAGCACGTGCAATTGTGTGAAATTCAAATACCAATGCAGCTCCTGAAATCCTGGCTTTTATACAATCTCATTTGGCCAAAATCCTGTAAAAACAGAGCCTATGTCTTCATGTGGGCCCTGAAACTCCAGCTCCCAGCCAAGCACCTCTGCATTTACAACTTCAATTTAAAGTTTTGCTTTACAAGTCCTTGCACTTCTCTGTCAGGGCATGGGGAATGTGCCTCGGGAAGATCTGTGATGTTTTAATAAAAAATCAACTTGGTATGAGCTTGGTATTGTTATCCCTTCTGCCTGTCCTTTATGAAGTGCTAAACAACAAAGGGTTCACTGTGTAATTGCTGTGTTGTTTGTGAGGGGGGAAATTTGTAATTATTCATGTGTGTCCTGATGAGGGAATGATGTGACACAAGTTTGCTGCTGTTCATTCAGGGACAAGTTTAGGATTTTAGCTAAATTAAATCTTGCTGGAGTATCTGGAGAATTGGATTGTTTTAGTTTGTCCACACATGGATTTTTATTTTTTTCTTCCAAAATATTGTGAGTTAATTTCACTGAGATGTGGTTCATCCACACTGAGGTGTTTGTTGATGCTTAAAGCTGTTCACTCAAATGTTGGTTGCTTGTAAGTGCAAAATGCAGTTGAAAACTAAAACTTGATGTGCCCTGAAGCAGCAGGATTTTATCCAAGGGGAGGGTGAGGTTCTCATTCACTGCTGAATGCTGATGAGAAGAGACAAAATCCATTAGTTAGCTGCTTTTCTTTTAAGTTTATTTCTTTCTTATTTTCTTTTCTTCTCCTTGCAACCCTCCTTCTTACGTCTTGAACTGCTGTTTTGTTTTGTATGCTTCGTGTAGATGAATGGACAGATGTGGACAGGAAACGAGGTACAGTACCTGCTGTGTGCATGCACCAGTCCAACCCCACGTGCACACCTGGGGCTCATCGTGCCTGAACCCCTGAGGCTGTTCCTGCAGCCTTCAGTCAGTGTCACAAATAATGCTCACCTTAAATTACTGGAAATCAGTGAAAAAAAAAACAGACCCTACCTTAAAATCATATGGCCTCTTGGTTAATTTAACCAAGACTATAAATGGATCAAAGTTTTTTATCCTGGTGGTCTTGCCTGCAAAAATAGTATTTGTGTTTCTTTACCACTGTTTTCATGCAAGCATGTAATTGTGTGAGCATTGTGCAGGTCGTTTTTCTGCTTAAATGCAGGAATATTTGGTATATTCCATTTTTTTAAAGGTTTTATCTCGTGCATTGCTCAGGGTTTGGACAGGTGAACTCCAGGGATGATCGAAGGCATTCCCATCCCAGCTGCTTTTCCCACCTGTGCTGGTGGTCACACCTGGCAGAGCCATCCCAAAGGAGCAGGAGCCCTCAGCTCATCCTGCCTGGAGCATCCTGAGGGTGGGATTGAGCCCTCGGGTGTTTCCCTCTGGAATCTGCCCCGGAACAGGAGCCTGCAGCAGCAGGGGCTGTGCTAAAGAATGAGGAAATGAATCTCTTGAATCTCAGGTTTTTGTTCAGAGAGCATGAGCAGCCTTCTGAGCGGCCCTTTTTTAGGAGGGGTCAAGGTTGTGATTTGTGTTTTGCAAAACAAGCATCATTTTGGTTTTAATATTTACTGAAGGTAAATGCTGATGTCCTGGAATCTGCCCCAGCTTTTTCCTTACCATTCCATCCTGTTTCCATGCACACCCTTTAGCTCAGAAGTCCAGGGACAGATTCCATCCCATCCCAAACGAGGAGGAGCTGCCCAGAGCTGTGAGGCAGGGGACAGGGCTGGCTCAGGGACAGGTCCCAGGCTGGCCCTTCCCTTCTCCTGAGAGAGAGAACACTGCCCTCAGTGCTCTGAGGGGCCTGGTGTCACCCCTGGGGCTGTCACTGGTGCAGCAGTGACAAGGTCCCTGAAGAACCACAATCCTGTGGCACTCAGGGTGACTGTCCAGAACCCAGAATGTTCCTTCTGCTGCCCCAAACACCCTCCAGTGAGGCAGAGTAGAAATTTTCCAGGGTAGAAATCCGTTTTGATTTAGGTGAAATGTACATTTTTGAGTTGAGTCTGTGGTTAGAAAACACAGCTATGTAGCCTGACTGCAAAGGCCTAAGCTCAGAGAAACTGCTTCAGTGAAAACAGAGATAAGAGAAGACAGAAAGAGGGTGATAGAGAGAGACACAGAGACTGCTGTGAGAGCAGTCAACCTGACCTAAGAATTCTTTCTGATAAAGAAGAGCTGTGACAGTGGTCACAAGGGTTCTTGGATGAGGGAAGAGACGAGGATGTTGACTCCATGTTCAGAAGGCTTGATTTATTATTTTATGATATATATATTGCATTATAACTACACTAAAAAGAATAGAAGGAAAGGTTTCCTCAGAAGGCTGAGCTAAGAGTTGAAAAGAATGAATAACAAAGATCTGTGGCTCAGACAGAGTCTAAGCTGTCTGGTCTGTGGTTGGCCATTAATTGTAAACATTCAAGATGGCCCAATCAAAAAATCTACCTGATGCATTCCACAGCAGGAGATAACCATTGTTTACATTTTGTTTCTGAGGCCTCAGCTTCTCAGAAGGGAAAATCCTAAAGAAAAGGATTTTCACAAAAAGATGTCTGCAACACATAATAGCAAAAGTGCATGTTGTGGTGCTGATGATGAAATTAGGTTTATTAACTTTGTTAGCTAATTTTACTTTCTTCCCTAGCAAGAGGCTCAGCGAGCATTGCAGTGTGAGTGCTCCATCACAGCCACACACAGCCTGCACCAAATCCTCATCTCGTTCAGCCGAGCCCACTGGCCAGCCCTGCTGCTCACCTCCCAATTCCCTAATCTAATCTAGCTCTGTGGGGTTTATGGGGGTTCATTTAGGCAGCAGAAGCTGTGCTGGCATTGTTACACGTGCCAGCAGCAATTTGTACCATCTGGGTACGGAAAGGAGAGGTTAGTGCTACCACGGAGAAAGATCTTTATTCTATTACTAAGCCAATATAATTCAAGAGTGGCTGCAGAGCAATTGGAAACTGAGAAATGGGCAGCTCTGTAGTTCTAGCGAAATGTCAAAGTATAATGAAACAAGGGAAACGTACTGCTTTGTGGTGTGAGCCAAGTTGCAAGCAGGTGGCAGCAGTAAATATGTATATAAATAACAATATGGATGAAATGTCAAGGTTTCCAGCTGGCTTTGTAAAGGCATTTCAGGAATATTATAGTTAGAGTAACAGCACAGCATGACCACTCACTACAAAGATGTCTCATTTCAAAATGCATATATTTACATTAAGGGCTCAGGTGTCCTCAGGTTTTATCATGCTTAAAATTTAGATTTTGGTGAAAAAACAGCCTAAGAGTTTGGGAAACCCCAAACCATGCTGTTTTATGGGAGGCTTGCTTCCATCTGACACCTTGTTACTTCACGTAATGAAACCTGCAGTGGTTCTGCCTTTTAAAAATTAATGCGATTAAGACAATGAGCTGTATGTGAAGAGATGTCTGTTTGCCAAGCCCCTAAACTCACATGGGATGAAAAATGCACTCAGGGTCTGTTCTGGCTGGGACAGAAGTTCACACACAGAGACCTTTCAAACTGGAGAGCAAAAACTGCTAGTGCCCTCTTTAGGACACCAGAGTTCTACCTCCTGCTATCAGGTCAATGATTTTATTAGCTTTGAGGAAAGAATTTCTCTGTGATCAACATTATAGAGGTTTCACAACATTACAGAAAAAGAAGAAAAAGCATTCTAAAATAGATTTTTTTTCTTTGTATTTAGCATGTGGCTGTTCATACCACCTTCTCTGAAATAGCTCTGACATGTTTCAGAAACTTTCAACTCAAATATTCCTAGTTATGTTGCAAGCAGTTCACATATTGATTGGAAAAGTGGATAATGACAGTGGCCTCTTAACAAAGCCTCTAAAGCCAAATGCATTAGCTGTTGTTAAACAACACCTGCATTTTATTTGCTGTGTTGGTCCTTTAGAGAGCAGCATTAGCATTGCTTTGGCTCCATCCCGTGTCCTGAAGATCAAGGAACTTTGTTTACATTCCAGCAATTTGTAAATATGAGATGAACACAAATTAAACTGTTTTCAACATATTATAGGAGTAATTTAGATTTATGTCAAGGGCTAGGACATTATTCTCCAACTCTGTTGCCTTTATTAGTTTAAATACTTTTAAAAGACAAATAATGAAATTATGAAGTCATTAGAACTAGAGACTACCAGTCCACTAACAGGAATTAGTACAGTAGGGGCTGATAAATTACAGATTTGGGTTGTCAAAATAATCCTAAACTGGTTAATGAGTTTTTGTAACTAAAGCAGATCTCCTTATAATGCAGAGTCACTTAAGCACATCTGTTACATTGATGTATCACCAGTTTTATGGACCTGGATTAATTCCAGAGTAAACAGTGAGCACTCTGCTGAAAGGCTGTAAACATAGACACAAGTCATTCATCCTGAAATCCCCAAGCAGGATTTGCCAAGGGGCTGAGTGCCTCAAGTATTTTACCCTTTTTGAGGTACCAAGATGCTACAGTTCTGTAATGTTGGGGGTGGCAGGGTTTTCTCCTTTCATTACTTATGGTCAAATTTGCCTCCCTCTAGGATTGAAGTGCTCTCAGTCCTGAAGTTGTTCCAGGAGTTTATGAAGTGTTATGAATTTGCTAACAGTGAACTCTGCAGTTTTCCAAAATCAAAGTCACCCAAAGTACAGGTACCCAATGAGGAACAGATTTTCTAAAACTAAATACCATACTTCTGAATTCCTCTTCCAAATCCAGTGTGAGTCCCTAGGTTGGACGGATCACAGGGCCTAAAGCCATTAATTGCACATGAACTGTGTTTAATCTGATTTTTTAGCCATCTTGAAATCTTAGAACATTTGGGAGGTTGAATTAAACATTTCATTTATTCCATCCCTTCCATTTATTCCATCTTGTGGCTTTTGCTTTGACATACCTTCCCCTTTTGGCCATGGTATTGTTGAGACAGTTGTGAAGAGATTAAACTTTTCTTCAGAAATTCACATTGGGAGCAGGTTCAAAAGTGCAGAGTAACTTCTCCTTGTTGTTGTTATTTAATGCATGCTAATACTGAAAACATGTCCTGAGATGTGGAAATGGCTGCACAGTAATGCTCTGCACTCTTTATAGAATTGTGGTACATAAGACCTTTTGTTTTGGTCTTACTTTCAATATTCAGAGATTTCAAAAAAACAGGGTTTAAACTCTTCTAGTACAAATGAGACATTTCATTTGTCATTGGTACCCATCAAATACAAGAGTGGAGAAGTCTGTTTTTTTTTCCTTATTCAGGCCCCGAAATTATAGCAAAAAAGCAGAGGTTCAATAAATGGTTTCAGAAGATCAGGGTATGTAATTTGCTTTACAGAACTGAGTTTTAAATTGTCTGATGTAAAGAGTCAATCTTGCTTGTTTAGAAGTGTTAGAATATCAGATAAGAGAGATTGAACAAAAGGTAATTACTACTGAAAAAGAAAAAAAAGCCAAATCCAAATGAATTTATGGAGGAACTTATTTCAGGTAGTGCTTAATTTTAAAGGACTAACAAATTTAAAAGACTGTTATTTTACATATTCAAATAAATTCTGGGTTCATTATAGAAAATGTAAAGGTGGCTAAGTGAGAAAGAAAATACTTAGTAGCTCTAATGTGAGGGAGAGCTTGGAAATGGTACAAATTAAGGATTGTAAAATTTAATTTCCAGGTGGCAACCTTAAGATGACAAAAAGTTGGTGTAGGAGAAAGCAAGCTCTAGTTTTGTGGAGTGTCATATGGGAATTGTTCCATCTTGAGTAAATGCAGACTAAAAATTGTGAGTTCAGCCTAGGGAAAATGAGGAATAACTTGTAATTTAGGTGTAACTTTAATGGCATTTTCATCTGTTCTTAAAATTATCAGGATAAATTTATTGAGCATCTTCCCAGCACTTAGAATCATAGAATCACTTAACTTGTATCTAGGATTCAGATCTAAATGTAACAGTGCTGGATCCATGCTCAAAAAGGAGGAAAACGTGATGTCTTCTGTAGAGATCAGTTTGGGGATTTTAGGCTGGACTGAATGCAGAGTACAGCCTTGCACCCAAACAACGGAAAAATTCAGAAATATTTCCAGTTGAAAATCTGAATTCAGAATCTGAATCTTCTTAGTGGTAGCTGGATTAAGCCTCAGAGGTCTAAAGATGATGAATTTTAGGCAAGTCTGAATAATTATCTAAAATCCAGATGTCTGTCACATTATTTGTAATAGTGGTAGGTCATGAAATATTAAAGGAATTTTTAAGGATGAATTTATTTTTAGGATTATGTATCTTTAATGTCAGTAATCATTATTTTTAATTGTCCCAAATCTTGTCTGGAGGGATGTCTCTTGTCTTGCACTCTGAGGAACAAGGGTTAATTTATCTTTACTGGAATTTTAACCGAGGTCTGCAAAAATGAAAATTATTCTTATCAACAGGGAGTTGGTTGAATTTAAATAAATAGGCAGATTTTACTCCAGTTCTTAATGGAGATATACAGATACATATATATATATAAAAAACATATATATGTCAATATAAATATATATATAAATATATATAAATAAAAATATATATATATAAATTGGGAGTGTTATTATCTTCCATAACTTACAAAAGATTTTCTGTGGATGATTCCAATACAGCCTCTGCTTTTAGCCATTCAGAGGTACTTGTATATCCTTCCAAGATATCTGTATATCCTACCTATCTATCATTAATATGGATATTTAATATCCTGGGACAAAGGCAGAAATGACAATTGAGCACTTGGCAGATGTGCTATTTAGTGTCTAATGAATGGACAAATATTTTGGTTTTATTCAGCTGATCTATACAGTACTTGCCACTTCCTCTGCAGATTTTGCAGCACATTAGAACCTACCTCTGGCATCTTTCTAAGTTGCCAACTGAACACAGCTCCAATATAAAGTAACTGGAGTGGGATTTGTGAGTGTCATGAGTTTTTAGCTGTTTATATGATATTTTTATAACCAAGTATTAAATAAGACACACGTGGAACTGGGTTTAAATGAGCGCAAGGCTCAGATCGAAGGAGGGAACTCTCTCCTGAAAGGACAGGTCACTGCTTTTCCCTCACAAGTGATCAAAGCTGCCTTCATTGAAGCTGTGGTTAAACACTGCTGCAGCATCATGGTTCTTAAGGTTTTTTTTCTTCTTTTCCACATCATTTTGCTGTACCCCCTACAAGGGCAGTGAAGGACCTCCTAGAAGAAAGGACAGCGTGTGTGGCAGAATTCCCCATGTGGCTCCATCACATTTGGTTTAAACATTTCGTATTCATATTGAGTCCCTTTTATGCTGGTTTTATGCTGATTATACCTAGAGGCCATTAAATGTTAGCAGATACTTTATATTTGCAATAGTGAATGCAATACATGGTATGAAATTCTTTTAAGGGGGGGATGTTTGACATGGAGCATGAACATATTAAAGTGGATGTACTTCCAGAATCTCATAGAGGTTGAGGACATTTTATTTTCTCTTTTAACTCTCAGCTGCTAGCTGTAACTTGTGGCTCTGAGGTGGGACAGATGAGGTAAATTTTAACCATCCATTCCTGTGATTTTGCTGCTTTGAAATATTAACCCACAGAAGTTCATACAGATGATCATGTTTGTTTATTCAGGCAGTCCAGAACATGATTTTAAGGACTATGCTGAGGGATCTAAATCTGGTTCTATTTAATGATATTCCCTAGAACTATTTCAGTTGACATACGGGAGGTATGAAGTTGAATGGAAGCGAGTACTGAGCAGAGTCTGATGTGAATAAATTGCTGGGTGTTTCTGAGCTTTCACTGAGGAAAGTTCTTAACCTGGTTGTAAAATAAGATTTTGTCTGTGGAGGGAGAGAGCAGCATGTTTGGAGTATATGTAAAAATAGAAAGAAAAGTTCAATGAGCAGAATTTTAGTTTTCATAGCACTCCAGGAGCTGTAACCTGACATCAGGCATGTTGTAGGCAACCAATATAATTTGTTTCTTCAAGGAGAAGAAACAGGGATGTGTTCTAGACAGGGCTGTAGATCAGTTCCCAAAGGAGTCTGAAAGTTCTGGAATTCTTCACTTGCTCCTTGCCTTTATGTTCAAGAATAGGCCTTCTTTAAAGTGAAGGAAATAATATATCTATATTAAAATAATATATATGTCCACATTTTTCTACAGCAGAAATGTCAAACAAAGATGGCTCGGGTGTTATTTCTGTCATGTGGGTGGCACACACTTTTAGACAAGGTGGTCATTGAGATGAGAATTAGTATATTATAAATCTTGTTTAGGATTTCAGAAGTGCCAAAGTCCTACAGGGATACAAACCTTGGGAAGCTGAAAATAGCGTTCCAGAAGTTAGCCTGTTTACAAATGTTTTCAATAATTTTTGAAATCCCACTTATTGATATTTAGAATACATAGGTTTGAACTTTTTAGAGTGCTGATGTTGCTTGTATGTGCTGTAAAACATCAAAAAAGAGAATTTCAGTTCTGTTAACCTGTTAACTTGTTAACAGGGATTCAGCCTAACCTGGTTAAAATAGGGTGGTTTATTTTTCCTTAGGTTTTACTTTTTTTCAAGCAGACCTAGTTTAGTCTCAGCCTCATAAATACATCAGGAAAATCTGTTGAAGTGGAAAGAAGGTAACAAGCTGTGTCTGAGAGCTCTAGGATTAAACACATCCAGCAAAAATATTTGACAGAGCCTTTGAACATCCTGTTCAAAAACAAAAAGAATGAAAACATCTCATCTTCTGTACCCTGGTTTTTATCATCATAGGTACATGAAAGAATACACATTTTGCAAATGAATTGAAATAGGATCCCATGTGACCTACCTTAAATTTGAACTAATCTTGAAGTGTATTGAGGTTAGAATTGGTGACAATTACATTTCTTGAGAACTTCAAATCAGATATATTGAGGTCAGATAAACATGACAAGAATCCAGATATCATTACCTATTTACAGTTTACTGTGAAACTTAGAGAAAATAAGGAATTATGCCCCAAATGCGGCAGGATGGAATAAGGGTGAAGGTTCCTGCTTTTTTTCTATTAAAAAAACTTCTTATTCAATATTTATGAATGAAAGGTGTCATCAAGCCTTTGATTGTGAATGGTGATTCACTGATTTTGTGTGCCCACTGGAACCACTTGGACTTCAGGTGTTTGTCAGAGCAGTTGAGCAAATCTGTTTCACAAAGAACACGTGTGAGATCTGTGTTTGGTGTGATAAATCATGTAGGATGAGGCCCTGGGAAAATTGTTCTCTTAATGTGGATCTATCTTAGTGCTTCTTTTGCTTTTGTGCCCGCTCATGGGGCTTTGAGACATTTCATAAAACTTGCCATGAGATGATCATGGGAGATCCTGCAACATCTGCTTATGGCTTCTTCCCCCTCCATGTGAGAAAAAAATTCTAAACAAACCAGATTTATTTGGATATCAACGCTTACTGCATATTATAGTTGGGATGAGATGCTGCTGATGCTTCTCCTAGTTTCTGTACAATGCTCTGAAGTGAGAGCTAAAGGCATAGCTTTTACACACATTTCATTTTTAATAATTTTTAAAGGCTGTTGCTGCTAACTAGCTAAAAGTTTACCCTTTTACAGTGCTTTTATCACCAGTGTATATAATTTTCTATGGAGATTCCCTAAAGAAAACAAACAAACTATAAAATTTGGAAAAACTTTTTTTTTTTTTATCCATAAGAAAAGTTATCATCTGGAGGGTTTTATCACACGGATGAGTGAAAAATACTGTAGAATATATTTCAAAATTATTTAAAAGTCATCACTGCAAACAAAGTGGTTTATTAGAATGTTATGATCTATATATATTTGGATGAAATATGTCAGATAAATAATAATTTGTTCCTTATATCTGAAGTAAGCACAGATAATTGACTGTGAGAGATTTCATGTGTCTGAAAAGAAAACTTCTGGGCTGAGAGATACCTGAGTAGGAAATTGCTTCATGGGAAAAGAAGGATTTTTAATTATCACATTTAGTAAATATTTAGGCCTTTGGCTTTACTAGGCTGAGTGGTAAAGGAAAATTAGGGGCACTTGCAGATGTTCCTTAAATTTAAATTTAAACTTAGCTGCCCATATTCTTATGATGGAGCAATGGTGGATCCCCACACAAACAATGAGGATTGAACATTTTTTATCAGTCCTCCTGCCTCCCTGTGCTTTCTCAGTCAGGCTTTTCTTGATGGGAAAGACAGCACTGTTATTCCCAGGTGTGGAAGTGCCAGTGGAGCACAGATCTGGCTGTTCCCAGGGCGGAAAGGTTCCAGTGCAGCAGAGATCTGGCTGTCCTCAGGTTTCCAGGTGTGGAGATGCCAGTGGAGCAGGGATCTGGCTGTTCCCAGGTGGAATTGCCAGTGGAGCACAGATCTGGCTGTTCCCAGGGGGGAAAGGTTCCAGAGGAGCACAGATCTGGCTGTTCCCAGGTGGAAATGCCAATGCAACAGGGATCTGGCTGTTCCCAGGTGTGGAAGTGCCAGTGGAGCACAGATCTGGCTGTTCCCAGGTGGGAAAGGTTCCAATGCAGCAGAGGTCTGGCTGTCCTCAGGTGGAAGTGCCAGTGCAGCAGGGATTTGTTTATTGCCAGGTGTGGTGGTGCCAGTAGAGCACAGGTCTGCCTCTTCCCAGATGTGAAAGTGCCAGTGAAACACAGATCTGGCTTTTCCCAGGTGGAAATTTCACTGGAGCACAGATCTATCTGTTCCCAGGTGTGGAAGTGCCAGTACAAAACTGATCTGGCTGTTCCCAGGGGTGGAAGTTGCAGTAGAGCACAGATCTGGCTGTTACCAGGTGAAAAGTGCCAGTACAGAACTGATCTGGCTGTTCCCAGGTGGAATTGCCAGTGGAACACAGATCTGGATCCCCAGGCTCCTTTTGTGGAACTGGGACCAGTAAATGCCCATCCCAGTGCTGCTCTGAATGAGCCCCTCTCCTGCCATGTGCTGTCTATAATCTGCTCAGGCATGCACTCACAGTATTTTCTGTGATCTAATAGCAGCTATTACTGATAGCTTAAGTGATTTCAGCTGTTGAATCTGTTCAGTGTTTAGGAATTCTCTGTTGGGGTTGGCTGACTGGTGTGACTGCACAACTTCCAAAACCTCATGTGCTGGCTGTGTTTCTCCATCAAGGTGAAGTGATAGGGCCAGGGAAAGACTGCAAAAATAGATAGAAAATGCTTATCTGAAAAGAAGAAACGATTTAAATGAAAGGCTATTAGCATAAAACCACTTTTTTTTAATAGTTTCATAAATACAGATGTCTTGTTAATTATGATTTACTGATTAGGTTCCCAGAAGCCTTTCCTACCCTGGTGACCCAGGGCACTGTGGTTCTGTTTGTTTACTTAATGTCAACAGATAACTTGAATTCCCTGGATGAAGCTTAAGCGGTACTTAAAGTATTCAAAGAAGTGGATTATTTTTCTAGTGAAAGATACCATTTCTAAAGAGTTTTTCTCAGTACATTCTTAAACAGAAAATAATTCTGAAAAATACCAGGTCAGGGCAAGTTCATCTTGCTGAGAGATGTGGGAAAATTCAGCTTGTTGCCTGAAAAACAGAGGAATGCTGAAAAATGAACTGTTTTAACCATTCCATTTAAAGTTTAATCACATTAATCCTATACTAAAATGATTGTTTCTCTTGTTTTCATCCCTCTCCTGTCTGTGGTACAGCCCACAGTGCCAGCAAGCTGTGCTGCCTTTCCTACCTGCACAGCCCTTTCCTCTCAGGATGGCCACGTGGCAAGGACTGCAAGTGTTTATCTAGGAAAGATAGCATTAAAAATGGCATTACATCTTTTTTTGTTTGCCCCTTTTCAGCTCTGTCTTTATAGGGAATAAACAGAGGGGAACAAGGAGAGGAGCCAGCTCCAGGTGACTGGCCAGCTGCCTGTGGAGCAGCACCAGAAAGTGCTCCACAGATTGCAATCTGAAACCCATTAATATAATGGATAAAGTCTATGAAGCATTTTAAAACCTCCCTTGCCTATAGTGCTGCATTTTATAAGCTAGGTGACATCAAAAGAATTGGTTCTGGCTCAGACCAACTAATAAAAATGGATAAGGCTTATTTTTATGCTGAATATCAGTAAAAGCATGTGCAGAAGATTACATTTAACATTCTGGCTTTTACCCAGAGCACAAAAAAGTCTGTCTTATCCCCATCCATCAGAACAGAATTTGATAGGTTTGGAGACCCCAGATTTTCATCTCCTATCCAAGCATGAAGCAGCAGCTTGGGCTTGCATGGAGATTGTGTGAACATGACATTGCTCACTGTGTTATGCTTCCTTCAGCATTGATAAAGAAGGGTGTCTAATTAGGCACAATGTTTAAATAGGATATTTAAAGTTATTGATACTTAAAGCTCATATGAAGTATTCAATGTTGTTGTTATATATTAGGAATAATGCAAAGAAATGGAAAGTCTATTTCCTGTAGGCAAAGGGAGAAGAGCATCTTTCAGAGCCCAGTAAAAATCCCACATAGTAGATTTTTGTGCTATACAGCTTTAATTATTGTTAATTTTTCTAGGTACCACATGTTTATTTCAGACTGATTTTTTTGGTTCAGTAGTCCAGTCTGTACCAGCATTAGCCTCCAGATCTCAACAGCAGCCTGTTTATTCTGATCTAGCTTGCCTGACTGATTCCCCAAAGATAAAATTCACTAAGTGAACTTGACAGATTCCAGGCTGTCTCCATATGGCAGGGACTGGGCTGCAGCTTCTGAAGCTGCCTGGGATTTCAAAGCTGCTCTCACCTTATTAAGATGGCAGCAGTTACATGCAAGGCAAGTTCACAGGGCTTGTTTTAATTCTTGTGGTTTCTGCTCGAGACCAATCCATACCAATTTTTGTGCATGTGAATTAGAGCAGGACCAGAAGGGATGACTTTATTTTCCAAATGGTGCTTACACCAGCAAGGGGTCAGGACTGAAAATGAATCTGTACCTCAGTTGTTGACAGTTTTTAAGAGGAGTTTTGGTTTAGCAGGTGCTAAATGGACCAGACCACAAGAGATTTCTGAAAAAAGTGATAAAAACACTGAATTTATTTGTTGCTGTGTCTTTCTTCCCTTTTGCCTTTGTGTACTGTCACTTACCTGTTGTTTGGGTTTGGGCTGTTAACAAAATAGTTTAATGGTCTTATATTAAAAATATCAAACCTATAATTCTGGCAATATCAAAATATTGAGCTGAATGGCAAGGAGCATTTTTGAGAATGCAGACCAGCTGAGGATCTTTCTGTACACATTTAAATCTTTAAACAGCCATCATCTGTCACACAAAAAGGACTCTCTCAAATTGACTCAATACTAGTGAAAGAATGTAGTGCTGGAAACACAAAAAAATCTTAGTACTTGTCATTTAAAAAAACTTTAGATTGATTCTTTGATTGTAATTTTTTGAGTGGGTTCACAGGACTAAAATAATTTACTCTGGTAGGTTTAAGCAGACCATCTTAAAATCACAACATTAGAAAATGAGGAATTTAGAAAATTTAGAAAAGTATTGTAGGTTGTTAATGCTTGTTTATGAAATGCAAGCACTGCAAACAGTTCAGTAAGAAATGAGTTTAAATTAGCGTTGTTGTGTTGGGATTGATGCAGTTATGTTTTTCTAAGAAAATGAAAGTAGAAGTTGAGGTTTCCTTGATTATTCCTGTTCCTGACTGTCATTATTTCTCAGGAGCATGTGCATACCTGAGAGAGACATCAAAACCAAGTAACCTTTCTAAATTTCCTTTGTCCTTTTCATAGTCCCAAAGGGACTAGAAGTGATCTGATAAGAGACTTAAAAAAAAAAATAAAAGTTAGAAAAACCTCCAAACTTACAGGAGTTAAGTTTTGTACTTAAATTTAAAGTTACTGTGCTGACTAGGACAAGCAGTGGTGTGTCATAGTATCTCCCTATGGATTTTGTTGTTTCTCTGAGAAGTAGTGTGTGGTTTTATTGTTTGGTTTTGGTGTTTTTTTCACAGATACCAATTTTAGATTTGGGGGTTCAATTATGTGGAGGCACTGGGGTTTTGTGGTTATCTGTGGTTCTTGTCCTTGCATCCCTTTCATAACAGAAAGTGATGATCTCACTTTAGGACCCTCTAATCCAGTGCTACATTCCTCACTTTTCCAGAAAGAGAAGCTCTTGTGGAAGTCCTATTCAGCATCTTCACAATTACCATTTATCTGGAGCTATGTGAACCTCTTTGTGAAAACTGATTTTTCTCTCAGTCATGTTAGAATCATCTGTGTCATTTGTAATTTTTTTTTTTATCTTCAGTTAATTTGCATTTAGCTGTAGATTAGTTTGTGGCAATGACTCCCTCATTATTTGCTTTCTGTGGCAGTTTCTTTCTGTATTGCATAATGTAGATTTGTGCCAAATAATCCCAGTAGTATTTGAACTGGGAACAGCAGGCTTTACCTCATTACTGTTCCTCACAACATTTGCTGTGCTCTTATGGGCACATGTGTAAGAAATGTCAACTGAGTCATTATTGGGGTGGATGTTCTTCCAGCAGGTGTTTCAAAGGCAAAATTTCAAGTCTCTGAACAAAAAGAGACCAAAATTTCCAGTCAAGAATTTACAATAAGGAAACAGGTGAGCCCTTTCTCTTGGATCTGGTGCTGTTCTCTTTGCTGCCACCCCTGTGTCCTGCTGCAGGTACATGGAGGCAGCTTGGCAGCCAAACTGCTGCACCAGGTCAGGGCTGGTGTGCAGGGACTGCCTTGGAGATGGAGCCTTTCATGTTAATTCTGCATAAAAAGGCAGGTGGGTTTGATTTTTAACAATACACCACTGTCATGTTGTTTAATCTGCTACAAAATTCAGACATCTGCCTTTCTGAGCAGCTGTAGCAGATACATGCAGTGCCTCTTCCAGACTCAGGTTTTATTTTGCCCAAACCTATTTCAGATTTAAACTCCACAGAGGTACCCTCTCTTTTCCTCCATGTCATTGATATGAATCACTTGCTTGTTGTACATCTCTCATGTTTGTGAAGTTGAGCATCTTTTTTATTTTTAATTTTCTGTTGTATGGACTAGGCAGTAGGAATTCCTAATGCTGCTGACATAACAGTAAATTGAAAACCATTAATTGACTGAACAATTAAACAGCTTCTCTGCTAAACCTGGATGTTAGTGGCCATGGAGTGGCATAAAAAGGAATGATCAGAGCAGGCAGCTGAAGGCACTCTGTAAACATCTAGGCTGGCTGAAGTGCAGCAGTCTGTGCTTACAGCAGGGCTGGCACAGGGAGAGGTGTGAGTGCTCATCTGCACCAAGGCAAAGTCTGAGTCTAAGCTGCTCACAGGGAAGTTTGAAGCTTTATTTATTTATTTATTTTCCATCTCATCTTAAGAGTTATCTTGGCACTTAAAGGATGGCAGGGTTATACCAGGCTTGAATTGGTGCTGGCATTGCTCAGCAGAGAGAAAAGCACATAAGAGGTCTTCAGCATCTTCAGATTAATTTGGGAAATGCCATCTGACCACAGCTTGAAGAGGTTTTTTAATCTTTCTAGGAAAGTTGTTTGAGTTGGAGGTGGGTTTGTTTGTTTTACCTGGCTGTGAATTTTTTTTGAGATAGTAATAATAAGAAATAGAATAGGTTGGTCATTTTAGATAGTCCAGATTGCCAGTTGTTTTTATCATTTCATTCCCCTGCTCCCTGCTTTTTTTCCATTATATGTTATTTTTAGAACATGGTCGGTTATAATAACAATTGGTTTACATTCATTCAACACTAAACTGAAGTGGTGCATCTTTTATGTAATAATGACATACCAAATATGTATGGAAGTGTAAGGAGCTGTTGAGTAACACAGAACACACTGGCTTAGGTTATTGCTTCGGTTATTGCCACTGTTCGTGAATGAAGTTACCTACAAACATTACTTGAGAATATGATGTTGAGGAGACAGAAATATTTCTATATTTTAGGACGGCCTAACCTGTGTCTGAACTACAAAATAAAGAAATTTTACAATAGATATTGTTTAGGATTATTTGAAAGCTGAGGTTCATGTTGGTAGCAAAGGGGCTTCCCAAGTCAGGCTAACATGTTCATTTTAGTGAAATAATTTCAGAGTTGTGCAAGCCTTTATTGTCAGAGTTAGGATAACACCACAAAGGAACCACAAGAAATACACAAACCCCCATTGTTAATTAAAAATTTGACAGGGAGTCAATGGTAGTTGCTTTGGTAGCAGGAATGGTTTGCTAAATTTAGGATTAAGGGGCCTGAGGATGCTGATTCAGAGTGTTTGTTTCCCAGAGGAGCCAAAGCCCAGCTGGTTTGTGCTGTCCCAGCACGTACAGGATGCAGGAGAGGTGGAGCAGCAGAGGTGGCAGGAGCTGATGATGCTCTGCTGGCACTGCTGTGCCCAGGGTGCAGAGGCAGGGTTGGCACAGCCCCACTCCTGCTCCCTGTCCCTGCCCAAAACCTCCTCATCAAATGCACCAGAGCAGAGTGCAGCAGGGTGGGAACACATGGAAACTGCAAAAACCTCCCTGGGTGATTGCATCGTGCAAAGATAGGCCTGGGAACAGTCCTGACCACTTTTTCAGGCCTGGGGACAATGTCTCATTTTCCAGCCAGGAGCCTGAGTCAGGCTGCTCAGCTCAGCTTTCAAGGAAGAGGGCAGCTCCATGGACTGCTTCAAAATGTCTCTTGTTTGGAAAAACCAAGCTTTCATGTTGGCTTCTGCAGAGGAATTTTTGTAGGCTAGTAATCTCAGCTTGGTTCAAACTGGAAATTTGCTCTACCAGGCTGGTAAGGAGCTGGATTTACACATTTCTGGAAAGCAGAGCATTAGAGACATGTTCTGTGCACAAGAAACTGGCCTAGGTTGCCTTGTGTTTTGCATTTTTACTTCACTTTTCTGAGGAGATATTAACAAAACAGTTCACTATATTTAGAATGCTAATGGCAGTCAAGTTACGTCAAGAGAGGGATCTATTATTACATTGACAGAATGTCAGTGCAGAAATCAGCTATAACTTGTTCTGCATGTCATTAGCTGGAAAAATCACATGCAAATTTTTAACATTGATCAAAATTCCATTTCTCACTGATTTTTTGCTGTGTTAGACCTAGGACAGAATAAGAAATTTTTTCTTGGGTGTATTTTAGTACACAACAAAAATTGCAGCGCTCAAAGCCCGTTTTTACCTCATGATAGTTTATGCATTCATTCCTCCCTTGGAAATTATGTTTACTTAAATTAGTGAAAGCTGGGTGAGGTCTTTTTACATTTAAAAGAGATTTCCCACATATCTGTCTTTGATTGTCACATCCTTCAGTGTGCTTGTCCAAATCCTACCCACATGCCGCTATGCAGATGAGGCACTCCCACATAGGGAATGTTCTGCACAGAAATCATGGAACGCCTAAGCAGCTTCTCTTTCTTTTTAAGAAATAGACTCCTAAAAACTATTCTAAAGACAGCACAATTCTGCCCACCAGCTGAGGATAATGCAGGGGTACCTTTAAAAGATATTGTTATATAAGCTGATAGAAGAAAAAGGGAAAAAAAAAAAACGAAGCAAAAATGGCGAAGTTTTGCTGCAGCTTTAGAAAAGTTGCCAGCTGCCTGAGATGGCAGAATAAACTAGTTTAATTCACTTAAGCTATATTCTATTTAAGTCAAAAAACTGACACAGATTTAGCTGCAAACCTCTCCATCCTTGACTGAAGAAAACTGCAATGATAAGACCAGGGTAAGATTCATTTGCTCTTAATTCTTTTCCGAAGCATCAGCCATCATTCCATGTCTGGTGAAGATGCTTTTCGCAGGAGCAGCAGGGCTGGTTGTGCCTTGATTTGCACTTTAACACAGCTTTAATTTGCTTTCCAGATGAGAAAAGGGAGCTCTGCTCTGTTGGCCAGGGCTGCCCCTGCAGCTCCTCCTCACCCTCACTGCTCCCTGTGCTGGGGTTCCTTTGCTGCCTTCTCATAAAGTCTCTTGCCAATTGTTTTTTGTTTTTCTTTTCCTTTGCAAGTGATTTTTGTGTCCTGTTTGGGGAGCAGCTTTGGCTCAGAGTGAGCTCCAGGAGCTCCTCAATTCCTGCTCCAGGAGCTCCTCAATTCCCTGTACAGGGGAATTTATAATCCTAGGGGCTATTTGGTGATAGATAAATGTAAAAATATCATCACAAATCATTATTTTCTACAAAAATTATGTCTTTTTTTCTATTTTTTTCATCTTTCATTGTTAATTTTTTAAATCTAACATTGTAGCTCAAATAGTTTTTAAAACCTTCCTTATTCTCTTGCAATTTCTAAAGCAGACTTTCGTTTAGAAGCTGGATTATGTGTCCTATTTTTCTTATAGTTTTTCTTATAAGTCAAAATTAATAATGATAGAGTTTGCTGTTTGATTCTTCATAGTTCAGTGATTGGTTTCCATATGTTGAAATAAGTAACTATTTAAAGCCATCTGTTTCTCTTGGAAGTAAGAGTATTTTCATTAGTGTTTAGCATTTGGCTTATAGTTGAAAAATTAAATTCAGGCTAAGTTTAAGTTGATCTTTCTGGACATTATGCAAACAGAAATGTATGGCTTATTTAAAAAGCTATAGGATTTTTTGATTGATAATATTTGAGGTGTTATTTGCATCACCTAACTCAGACATTAAAAATAAGTGTGATACACAAAACTGAACAAGAAAGCCTCCCCCTAATTAGCTGAGTGGGATGTAAGCCATGTAGAGGCCTTATTCAGGTCTTTTCCTTAAAGGTAAATTTCTTTAATAAGGTTCTGGCCAAAAGCAATTTTCTGTTTCCATATTATCATCGCCAAAAATCAGGAAAACATTTCATTTATCACTCAAACCAGAAGTTCTGTCTCCTCCTTGCTTTTGCTCATGATGATGTGATTTCTCTGCTAAGTTTTGGATGCTACAGATATTCTGAGCTTGTTCCTGGGAAAAGCCATAAAATCCTGAGTCAGGTCACTTGGCAGTCAAGTGGAAGAGAAAACTGCTTTTCCGCTGTATTGTATTGCTTTGAATTGCAAATGTCTTTGTATTTGCTTCAGGTTTTTGTTTCATTTTGTTTTGTTTTTAATCCTGCTGTTGCACTCTCTGTGTTAGAATCTAAGATTTATATTTCTTTGACTGTTTAATGTTTCCTTTCATCGCCTTCATAAATAGTAATGACTAGCTTATGTATATCCAGGGAAGTAAGGCAAAAAGCCCTAGAGTGTGCCAAGTCTGAAAAAATTTAAATTAGTGTATCAAATGTTAGAAGAAGAGGAATTAAGGCTCTTATCAGCTAACCATAAGCCCAGAATCTTTTAAATTCTAACAATGGTCTGGTGGATGCAGCTAAATCTGCCTTTACGTAAGAAAGACAATAGCAGATGTATGGTTCAAAGTTAAAGATTTCACCTGAATAAAAGCTATTTTATATATTATTCTAAATCCACAGAAAGGCAAATTTTTATTCCGAGGTGTAGGTCACTTCTGGTAGGGGAATCCCACACTTTTTAATGAACATGTTTCTCTTTCTCATTTCTAATTAGCTGCAGCGCTTTGATTGCAGCATGCCAGCCTTCAACGCTGAGAATTCTGCTGGTAATGAAGCACTCGAGGTGGTATTTAATTAAAGCAGAGTGGTGCTAGCAAAGACCTGAACACTAATCCTTCTGCATTGCCCAGTGTCCCCTTGTGATTGTGATTGATGAGTTGATTTCTCTGTACAACTTCATTTGCATTGTGTGGCAATACCCGCAGGCAGAGGTGCTGAGCGTTTCTGGATCAGAGCTCCCCATTAGGACAAGCTAATGTGCTAAATGGGCTAGGGCTGGGCTGGAGAGCTCTCCTAGCTCTTAAGCAACCTATTAAATCACGGGTTTATGGTGGGGGATGTGACTCTCCATGTAAATGCTGCTGTTTGTAATACCTTTATCTCTTTTTACCTTGAAAATACATATCCTACCACCCACTATCTGTCCCACCCATTCCCTCTTCTATTTATCTCAGTTGTTGTGTTAAAATGATCATGTCAGGTAGTGGCTGCTGTGAGGAATGGCTGCAGAGCTTTTTTTTATATTATTCACAGATGTAAAATAATTTTTTCAGGATTTTCTTAAACAGATAAGCATATTTTCATCCTTATTGCTAGAACTCTTAGTTTGTGACATTCTAGCTCCAATTTGGAGCTTCTGTAATGCAGAGGTGTGTCTTGTTTGCAACCAGAAGGTTGTAGCAGGACTATCCAAGCTCCTTATGCTGTCAGTCTGCTTGTCCACAAAGACAGAGCCATCAGCACTCTGCCCTCAGACCTGGTGTGAAAAGTGGTTCACTCTCCTGTAAAAAGATTAGAAAGTTTAATAAAGTACAATAGGAGACAAAGACAATACAGCAAAGTCCATATTTTGTCCATATTTTCTACTGACGCTAAGTGTTGATAGTCACATCACTAACAGGGGTCCTCATCATATGTTCCTTGGATGTTATCCCAACTAAGCAGGTATTTTAACACAAGCATGTCTATATCAGCTATTTCACTACTGTGTCTAGGCTTAATTAACCACAGAAACAAAAACTATATTTTTATAGCAAAGTTACTTTAACATTATACACATAGCATCCATTTCAATATTTGCAAAAAGCCAATATTATAGTATATATCTATAACACTGGTGTTCCTGGGACGTGCTCACATCTGACCACATCTCCATGTCATGCACCTGTGAGCATTTCCAATAGTGAATTTCTACCTGAGGAGAAAATTTGCTCTGGCAGTAGAGGAGCCAACAGTGTCCTGGGCTGGATAAGCAGGAGAGTAACTAAAATATTGACAGAAGAGATTTTCTCTCTTTACCTGGCACTTTTTAAGCTGCATCTAAGATACTTGGCCGAGTTTGTGGCTCTCCTGTACCAGAAGGAAGGTTCAGCACAGGATGTGCTGGAGTTCAGGGTGAGAGGCTGAGGGAGCTGCACTTGCTCAGCCTGGAGAAGGGAAGGCTCCAGTGTGACCCAAGAGCTGCCTGTAGGTGCTCACCAAGAGGGTGTCAATAATGAGCAAATCTCGTCCCAGAGGTGTATGGTGGGAGGAAAAGAGACAACACCTACTGCAGAACTGCACTGAGTGGTTATGAAGAAATGCTTTCCCCATGAGAGCAGTTCTGCATTGGAACAATTTGTCTGGAGAGTTTGCACAACCTTTGCCTTTAGAGCTTTGATAAAAATGAGTGTAGCACAGACATGCAAAGCTTCAAAATGCTGTCTGTACCTCCAGGCTCTCCTGCACTGCCTTGCTGCCGCTTCAGGGATGGGGTTGGTCCAGCTGCCACTTTCTCTCCTGTCTCTTTAGGGATCCTCACCTGTTTGTTTTTAGATCAAAGTAGCATTGAATCCAAACAGAAGGGAAGAAATACTTTAAATCTATGAAAAATAGCAGCCTTAGGTGTGCACTTGTATAACTTAAAGGGTTACGATTGCTTCTGCTGAGACTTTAGGCAGGTTTTTATTTTCCAGTCACTGCTCATCTCTCAGGCCAAGTATTTATTCCTTTTGCAGCCTTTCTTCTCATGTGAGTGAATGTGAATGTGTGTTTTTAAGCTAGCAAGGGTATTTGTTTTTCTGAGTTCACAAGTGCAGACTTTTTTTCAAATCCAGGTATCTCTGCTCACATTTGAACATAAATTGTCAAAATGAATGTTTCTTGCAAATAGAGTAGTTCTTGCACATTTTCCTTAAGAATATCCCTACCAGTCAAGGGATATTCTTGCATATTGTCCTTAACTTGTTTTCCCTAAGTCTGCTGTTGAATGGAGGGAGTGCCCATGCAGATCATTGCAGGAATGACTGTGGAACTCCAAGAAGGTCCAGCTGGATACTCACATTCTCCTGGTTGAGACAGAATAAATATTACCAGAATAATAAGAAATATTACCATAATAATAATAAATATTACCAGATTTTTTCTATTTCAGAGGAGAACTGGGTTGTGTACATTGAACCGTTTTTAAGGTCCAAAAAGCCAAACCAGCTGTTTGTGCAGATACATGCAAGGAGCTTCCAAATTTCCTCTGACCTTGTAGAAGGTGACATGTTGGGCATTGTGGTTTTCTTGATGATTATCTGACTGCAAAGTGCAGTATATTCATAAAAACTGTCCACATTCCCAAAATCTGATCTACCAGTGTCTCAGGAAATAGATCAGTCTTGCTACATCATAGCTGTGCTTCTGCTGCACTGTTTTTGCTCAGATCTGGGCCTTAGAGTTAAAAAGATGGAACAATTTCTGCAAAGCAAAACCACTGATACATGAAACAAAAAATACATTCAGTATGTGCAAATACGTACATACAATCATGTCTTCATGGGCCATACTTTACTCCTAAAAGTGAAATGCACCTTGTGCAGCCTGTGCAAATCTCCCTGTTGCTGCCAAATACCTTCAGGGCTTTGCCATTTACTACAGCAAAAATTTTGGGTTCTATTTGAATGTAAAAGTTTGGATTTACTGAATTTCTAACCCTGGTGAGCTTGTTCAAGGGAAAGGATTTCCTTGTTTGAAATCCAGCTCTCTGTGTCTGCTCTGGTCTGATTGCTTTCTTGAAAACATCTAAAATTCCTCTCTTCTTCCATGGTCACTGAGAAAACTGTACTTTCTTTAGGGAGGCAGCTTGGTTGTCAGAAGTGATCCTGCACAATGAAGTTTTCTGGGAAGTAGAAGTTTCATACATGAAAAAAGAGATTAGTTTTAGATAATTATTTGTGAATATTGGTATCTCTTCTACTACTGGTTTTCAGAGACCTGTTCTGAATTGAGCTGACCATGTTAGCTGGATTGAATAGACTGGAAATGCAAAATGGTAATACATATACCTCTAAGTATCTTCACCCATTTCTGTTTATTTTTATATTTATGGCAGATATTTTTTCTTCTTTCTGCTAAAAGCCTATATAAAACTAGTTTTCATCCAAATTCTATGGGGTTTTTTTTGAGGTTGCAGTTAGCATAGAGCTGACTAATGGTGCATACCTGCAGGTACAGTTGCAGAGGATTTTGTTAGGGTGGATTAATTATTCCTGTCTAATACTTAAGTAATTTGTATTTCAAAACCCAGAGATTATTTTAAAAACTTGCGGACCTGCAAGTTACACTGCTGTGGAGTTTGTTGGCATCAGAAATTTGTATTGCTGAAGGGAAAGCTCCTCTGAGCTTCTGCACTGACTCTTGAGTGCTCTGCTTTTAGTTTGAAATAATTTGCTTTTTTGTTTTGTGTAATTCTCTTAAAACTCTTTTCACCTAAGGCAATGGGAACTCCCAATCAGGTGAGCTCTGTGCCTCAGGGTGTGTAGTTGCTAATTTGTTTATTTATTTTTAACTGGTATTTTAGCTGCAAAGGTGCAATGATGTTGCTCTTTCAGATTCACAGGATGTAAGATGTTAACAAAAAAATTCTAGCAGAAAACTATACTCTTAAATTTCTGGTTTATGTTTGTAAGAAATGGAAACAAAAATAGTTTAAATTGTCAAAAACCAAGAAAGGGAGAAAAGTGGGATTAAAACCAGGGTAGCTTCACCCTTGCTCTCACTTTTCTGAACAGAGCAATAGAAGCATTTGCAGTGTGCACTGCTTGAATTGTTTGAATTGATGTCATATTCTCTGTTTAATTGGAGATATTTTATATCATAATTTGTTTGCTTCTGAAGCATTTAAGAGGCCTTGAATTCTGGTTGTTTAACTGATGCTCAATCTGTGTTACTAAAATTAAGTTAAAACAATAATTTCAAAATTTTATTTCATAATCCTTATTAACAAACAACGTGTACAGATCAATTTACTATGCTTCATAAGTCTCCATTGAATTTGGTTCTTCGTTTGATACCATGAACACATATATGTGTGTGTGACATTAAAATTTAATTTATTGTGCATTGCTTTTCTTAATTGATGCTGTTAGTCACTGCAGACCTCTTTACTGGAGGATTTAAATTTCCATTTTGACCTTTTATTAACTGAAACCAGCTGATTTGATTATTTAATTTTTTTTTCCCCCCTACTATTCTTTAGAGCTGTTGGCCAGGGAGATATTAATAGCTGTAGAATTTAGGGATGTATTTTAAACATGGAATGGTTTTGTTAATACGTGAAGTCAACCAAGGAGCAGTGAACCCTTTGTGGTTATTTAAAAATACATATATGTATTTATAGATATACTATGTAAGTATAAGTTAATATATTTACCCTTTCATCAAGACCAATAAATGGATATTTCCAAGGCTGTGTCAAGTTCCAAAATATATTTTGGATCAATTGGTTACAATGGTGTCTGGAATAAATGAGAGCAGATGAAAAAGTACTTTAACTATACCAGCCCTGTAGCCTGATTCTGTTCAGAATAGCTCCAAAATTACATGAGATATTTTGCATTAAAGTTAAGTTACATGTGGAGGTCATGCCTTGCTTTCATTCAGTAACTCAGGCAGAATTAATGTGTTCCCCTGTAAACCAGACAATATTTTGTATCTACTGTACTCTCAGTTGCTGCAGTAAATACTATTTACTATATATCAAATTGGTGTGGGCAGGTGTAGAAAGAGGAATTAGTAAAGAAGGACAACATGAAGAAGAGGGAGGGGGGCAAAGGGAAGTTTAAAATATTGGGAAAAGTGAATCAGGATCTGAATGAGAAGAGAGGAGAATTCACTAAAAGGCTTGGCAAAATAGATCTGGTGGCTGTGTAGAGGTGAGTTGTGCCTTTTAGGTCCCTATTTTGGATCCTGAATTTTATCCATCCAGTCTTCATGTGCTCTGAGGTGGACTGAGTCTGCCTAAGTGCATGCCTGACATATGTGTCACTTAACAGTTTTGATTGCTTTCCCAGAATTCTATTCACATTTTAAAGTTTTTGTTGTGTTTAGTCTCTGGCAGTTGAAAACTGCTTTATTTCTGATGGATTATGTAGTGATGATTTTTGGTTGTTGTTCAGATAAGCCATTAAACATATGTAGAAAAAGTGCATTTCAGTAAAAACCTATCCAGTATTGCATTGCTCAGACACCTTTTCCAGAACACAGTCCTTCCCATCCCTGATTCTAAATCTGATTAAAATCAGCAAGCATTAGTGAGCACATAGGTTGTTGTTTCTTTTAAAATGTGTTTTTTACACATTTAAAAGCAGATGATGATATTGCTTTGCTCTCAGGAAAATTAGCAACACTTAAAATTAGAACTAATTGCTGTTCCAAGGAAAATGCCTTTGCTGTTACACGGGAGAATGTCAGTAATTGGCAGGACACACGATGCTGTCACCATGAGTTCAGGCATATTGCTGTGCATTAAAATGACAGTGGAATAGATCAGTTTGAGGGTATAATACATAGCAAAATTGTTCTACACAGCTATCAGAATATTAAATAAAAGGAAAAGGCTTCATAAAGTCTCATATAATCCCTCTTGGCATGGGTATATGAGCAGGTATTCAACTTTTTTCCTTTAAGTACACTGATATGATTAAATTTAACTTGACACAAGTGATGTACTGTACCATGTGATTGTAATATTTAAAAGAAAACCACTTTTCTGATTGAATACCTACTCACTATCAATTCCTGTGTAGCAGCATCTAATCAGAATTTCTTCTGCAGCTAAAATGCAAAAGCATTTGCTGTGTTCTCCATCTCACTGGATGCGCACTCAGCAAACACAGAACTGCCTCAATATTTTTGCTATCTTATTTAATCTAATGTTCTACTATAAAAGCCAGCCAGTTCCCATTGATTAGAAACAGTTTCCAGGCTATAACTTTTCTCTCCCAGAAGTGGTGTGTGTAATTTCACTAATTCTGGATGCTGTGGCTGCTGTCCAGGCCCCTGCACTGTGCAAACACAAACGCTGTTGGATGTGCCTGCTGTAGATTAGCCATATGCTTCTGCTTGACATGCCAGAGCTCTTCTCAGTGCTGCTACAGGTTTGGAAATGCCTCTCCTTCCACCACCCCTTCCTTACAAAATAAAACTGTAAACCAGGAAAGGTGATTTTCATCCAGTCCCACAATATATGCTATTTTAATATAATGTATTGTTCCAAACAATGTTTTTCAAACTGACCAGGGTTAAGCACCTGTAGCACAGGCAGAGACCAGCTTGGCAGCAAGATTTACTGTCATATGAGTATGTTCAGTCTTGTGAAGAAGGTTCAGTAGTAAAATAAATCTCCAAAGGAGATGTGCAGGGAGAGGCCATATAGATTTGAGACCAGTTTTAGTTGCTGTTCTGGGGGACTGTGGAAATGAAGGTACAGGGACAAAACTGGCTGTTCCTTTTATAGTAACAGAAGCTTTTTAGAGATTTAACATAGAACTTGCCAGTCAGTACAGTCAGTGAAAGTCTTTGCTTTGATATAGTAACCATTAAAGGATTTTGTTCATTAGCTCCATAACTGGAGATTCCCTGTAATACAGTATTAATAGATTTCTGTTTGTTTTAGACAGTTGTGACATTCAGCACGGCTTAGAAATATATTTCGCTTTGCATAAACACATCTTAGTGCCTTTTTTGTCTCCTTGTTGAAAAGGTCTTTACCTTCCTTCAGTGCTGTGCCTTAGGTTGCTGATGACAAACACTGTTGGATAAACAGTTCCTTGGTAATGCTACAACAGCATCTTAACATAAACATCCACTGAAGTATGCAAATGATCTCGGTGATAAACAAGCATAGCAAAGTGTGGCTGAGGCAGGAAGCCAAGCTGTCTGTTCCTTGTGCCCAATGATATTTTGATTGTCATTTTAATCTTAGGAGTAAATAACATCAGCGATCATGTTCCATCATTTAATTTCAGTGCCAAAAAAATGAGTGCTGCTTTAACTGGCGTTAAACAAGACGGCATTGCTGTGGTAGCTGGTCATTGCAGCTCAGGTCATCCATGTTCCATTGTAAATAACAAAATGGTGGCAATCTTAAAGTAAAACAGAGACTGGAAACAGACATTCTTTGAAAGCAATGTTAAATAGTTAATGTCTAGATTTTTTTTTTTTTTTAATGAAAGAGCCTTTCTTGTCACCTTTAACATCTTTGAATTAAGAATGTCCTACTTCTAGCTAAGCTGGACTTAAAAAACCTTCCCATTTTTGTTTTCAAGTACCCAAGCAATACTTCTGTGGCTCTCTTTTGTTGCCAAACCTTGATTCCATCACTTCTAAGCTCACATTTTGTGTCTGTCTTCATTAACCTTCTTCATAGCCATGCAAGACTGCTAAGAATCTTCTTTCCTAATGAATGATTTGTTCCTGCATGCTGAAGTTCTCTTTAATTGACATCTCAATCAGGCAGCTACCTTGGACTGTTTCCTCTACTGGGTAAACCTTAGGGATTTCTTCTAAGGGTAAACCTTCTCAACATTTCCCTGGATATGCTGAAGTCTCTTTTTCTGAAGCCCAGTTTTATGACTCTGCTGCTGACTTTCCTGGTCTTCCTCCAAATTCCCAAAGTCAGTCATGTCATTGTCTTTATGGAGCTTACCACATAAATGAAACTCTTAAATTTACCTGGTTTAAGCAAAGTAAAACAAAGCAAACCAGATTGCATTTGATCATTTGGCACAGTTTAGCAGGAATTGTTGTCATTTAACCCGGCTCATTCTGGCTTTCAAAAGCACCCTGCATCCAAATAGCTGAGCAGGGATGATCCGTCAGCTTTGCTGCTTAAGGCAGCTTATGGCACTGCATTCTCATTTCCCTCCCTGGCTGCCTGTGTTCCGTGTTTTATTTCAGGTGAGTCAAGTAATGAGCTCCCATTTGTGGTACTGTGGCACTGTATCACACACCATGGATGCTGTTGTGGTACTGCCCTAGGAAATTATTCACTGTGAGGGATTGTGAAATGTCCCCTTTCTTTTCTGAGGCTCCATCGGAGCTCAGCAGTGAAAGATTGTGCCCCTGGTTAAAAGAGGTGACTTAAAGTGTCCAGTTTAGAGAGGTGACATTGGCAGTTCCAGCTCCACTGAGTGCTTAGGAGGTGGCTCTGCTCACTCTGGTGCAGCACTTCACCTTTGTGCCTTTGTGAATCTCATAAAGGTCTGCTGAGGTCTCCAACCCCGTGTTCTTGTTCTGTGTATAATCCTTGTGGCGCTTTTCACTCATCCTGCACAGCATTTAGTTTATCTATCACTGCCTAATCACAAATTAGGTAGGTGAAACTCTGATCCCTTTCTCTCTGGCACAAAGAGAATCCTTCAAGAATGTTTTTTCAGCACATGGCTGTAGGTTCACCACCTTCTGTGGCTGACAGATGGGGTAAATACTTGGCTCTGTTCCATGCTGTGTCCATTGCAAAGCCAACAGAAACTCTGGATGAGGTGGCACCTCTAAAATGGGAATAAGTTGGTGACAACTGTTAATATCAATGAGATTCAATTGCTCCATTTAGTCACTTTTAAGAACCAGCTCTATCTGAAAAGGTTAGGTTTTTTTGGAGTGAACTGGAATTGAGGTGTTGAATTCTACTTACAAAAAATCTTGAATGCATAATTTTAGCTATGTTATAAGAACTTACCAGATTTCTAGAAATGATCTATTGAAAACTGCTTACATGGAACTGGTTTTGGATTTGATTGTGCTCAGTTTTCTCTGCAGAGTCCAAACCTCTGCAGAGTTCAATCTCTTACCACTGAGGTGTCATTTAGAGAAGTTTTTTGACTCAAATTCTGGAAATACCTATGTCTGTGTGTGGGTTACAAGGCAGGAACTGTCTCAGTCGAATCCAGAATGGGTTACAAAGCACAATGCAGAGTTGTGTCTGCATCAGACACAGTCTTGCTGCATAAGCATGGTTAATCACCTGGGTTAGTATGTCCCATATCTTTAGTGTTGCAGTAACGGAAAAAAAAAAGTTTTTTTGAGATCACTTTATTAGAAAAATAAGAAAATGAATGTACTGGTTTTGTTACAATCCAGCTTTAAACTGTGGCAGTGGTTTTCGATAAAATAATCTTTGAAATAATTTATATTTCAGAAGAAAAAGAACAGATAAAATTAGAAAACTTATATGGCTGTAGTTACTGTTTTAGAGGTCATGCAGAAGGTAGAGAAAACTACTCCTTTCTATGGAGATGTAAGGCAGTGTTCCTCTACATATGCTGAGAATGGTAATGTTTGGCAGAAAATGAAAACGTGCCGTAGTTCACAGCATTAAATTAAATCATTTGTGAAACTCATCTTGCCTGCACTGTAAGAACTGCCACTTCCATACTGCTCTGGCTGTGGATTAAACAAATGCAAACATATTTTTGTAAGGAAACATTGCAAATACATCTCAGAGAACTCAAACATTGTTTCTTGAGGATGGAAATAGGCTAGAAGTTGTAACTAGTCTCTTTCTTCTCAGTAAATCCTTTATGAAAAAAGACATCAAATAGGATAAAAGTATAAAATCCATTTTGAAGCTATTCTGCTACTGTTGAAACCACATGGAATCACAGAATGATTCAGATTGAAGGGGAACTTCAGAAGCCATCTAATCCCAATATCCCTTTTAAATCAGGAGTAACTACACAGATTAGGTTGCTCAGGGGCTTTTAGAGTTCAGGTTTGAAATCCTCCTCTCTGAGCAGCATTTTTCTTGTGCTTAACTTCCCTCACATTCATTATCTTAATCTTTGGAGCTAACCAGAATTTCCCTTTTGGCAACTTTTAGCTGTTGCTCCTTGTTCTGTCCCTCTGTACCTGCGGGTCCTGTCCCTGTAACCTTTGGTTAACTGGAAGAAGATGCAATTAAGTTGTCTGAGCCCTCCTTTCTGCAGGCAGTGCTGAACCAGCTGCCTCTGTCATGTGCTCCAGCCCTGGCAAGGCACCACTGAGCTCCCAAGCACATCTCCTGTCCCGAGGCACTCCAGGCTGGTGTTCCAGATGCTCTCCCAAGTGCTGTGCAGGGAGGAGGGATCCCTTTGCTCACCTCCCTGACCGCCCCTTGCTAGTGCAGCCTGCAGAGCAGCTCACACTGGCTGCCTGGAAGGCAGAGCACTGCTTTGGACCCAGCTCTGCTCACCAGGATGTCACTGTAGCACACAAAGAACACAAGCACACACCGCTGCTCTCAAGGTGAAGGAGAAAAAAGGAAGTTTATTTTATGACTCCAAGATTTATAGGTTTCCAAAAGTGACAGCGCCACCTCTCCAATGACACTGGACAAACCAACAGTCCATCAAATTTCTCCTGCTCCATAAAAGAATGCAAAACAATGAGTTATTTACATAAACTGTTCTACAAGAATGTCAACATCTGAAGGCTTAGAAAATCTTAAAAAATCAGAGTTACACCAGGACTCATCCTTTGCTGCAGAGCTGCTCTCTGGCCAGGCAGGCAGGGTCTGGGCCAGTGTTAGGGATTATCCTGTCCCCAGAGCAGGACTTGGCCAGGTTCTTGTCAGCCCAGTCCTGTAGCTTCTGCAGAGCCCCATAACTGCTCCCTGTTGCTGTCCTGTGGGAATTTGCATTCTGACACTTCACATATGTCTTTTGTGAGGATCAGTTCAACAATTTTGGACCTGGTCTTGATGCCCAAGGGCTGGAAATCATAGCTGGGTTAAACTTTTAAATGTTGACTGCTGCCCCCTTTAAAATCCTGTATTTCAGATGGCTTTTCATATACCTTTTATATAAATAATTCAACTCCTTTTTTTGCCCTCTTTTCCTTCTATTTGGGTACAAGGGTGCAGAATCATCATCAGTTTGCTCTAGTAAAGGTGTAACACAAATGAGGTGGAGTTTGCTCTACTAACTTGTAGATAATGATGAGGTCCTTATATACTTAAGACTTTTTCAAGGAAATTTTAAGAATCATTTGCCATTGTAGATATATCTGAGTTCTTCAGTGTCTTGCTGTATGGCTCTTAAGGCCATTTTGGAGAGTTGTTTTTCAAATGTGATGTAAAAATTGTTTCCAAGGGAAATATTGGTTGGTGGAATGCAAGGTTGAGCTGCAGTTGGGAAGACTTTATGAGTCGGAGTTGGAGAAAGCGAGGGAGAGGCAGAAATCTTAAAAAGAAAGATTTAGATGTTCATGTGGAAGCAAAACAAATCAGTGTGGCAGAGTAACGTCCACTTGGGCCACTGGAAATAGCAGGATAAATATTTGCCATGAAGGATAAGGAAAGCTTTGGTAATAAATATCAGCATCATAAAGACAGTAAAAAGCTTTAGCAGCTGGAAGGAGGGAAGGTGTTGGAGGGAAGGATTTCTCCATGTGTAGTGGTGTGTCCGTAGCATTATGTGAATTCAGGCCAAGTTTTGGCAAGTGGTTTGCTGCTTTCAGGGAAATATAAGTAAATGCCCTTTGCAGGCTGTCGGGAGGTTTCAGTTGCTGGAATTCTTTTCCATACCTCAGGCACTGACACAGAGTGAACATGTCATTATCAAACACACACACAGCAGCAGCAAGAGCACAGACTTTTATTGAAATACAGTATTTTATATGTAAAAGAGACCAAAAGTAAATATTCCTCTGCAATGGGAGAAATGAAATGGTACTTTCATGTTAAGGTAGCAAAGAAATTCTCTTTTGCTTAGTTACTGTGATCTTTCCCCTCTATGCTCTCTGAAAAAAGTTATTCTGCATTATCATTCTTACTTTTGAAAGCTGAGTTTGGCTTTGCCCTGAACCTTCCAAAAAAGAGAGGGGTGGCTGGAGCATTCATTTTGTGTGATTGCAGAAGCAAATGATGTGAGTCAAGTGGCCTGGTCAGATAATTAAGCTACAACAGAGAAAGCTCTCAGAGTCAGTCAGTTGTGATTATCAGTTCGGTGTGGCTGGATGTCTGATTCCTTCTGAAAAATCCAAAGTGGCTGCTTTTATTATCATTAACTGGGGAGTGCCAGCAACAAACCTGGAAGAATTATGCTGCCACTTTAAGGAATTCCAATATATTTCAGTTGGAATATAAGTTCAATGATGATTTGATGACTGTTTGTTGCGCTGCACACCCCTTTGAATTGGAAGGTTTGTTAGAATAATTCCAGTGTTACGTGTCTGCCCTGCTTCTGAACCCTGATGTCTGTAGGCAGTCTGCAGCAGAGTGGCAATAAATGTGTATTCTTTGGGGCTGTCTGAAACTCTTTGGTTGTTTGTTTTTTTGGTTTTGTATTTTTTAAATTATTTTTCTTTCCTTTATTTCTTTAGATAGAATTCAATCATTTTGAAGCGATCTCTGGAGTATCTAGGAAAGTTCCTTTAACAGTGAAGCATTAGGTTGCTTAAAGTGCCTCACACAACTAAACCTTGGTAGCAATTCTGAAATATTTCCCCTGCTAAGGGAGAGGCATGTCACGAAATGAAACTAAAAAGGAAACAATATTTCATTTGAATGGAAGGACAAAGTAGATTTAATCTAAACCAGGTTAGCTCTGTATTGACGGTTTCCTTGTGGTGTTTGGCAATTTTAAAATCAGAACCTTATTGGTATTAACTCTGCCACATGGAGGAGGAATTAATCCCATGGAAATGCACACGTGTAATGGGACATTGTAGCTATCACAAATCCTGCAAGTTCAGGGTGCTTTGGGTCTCGGAATACAGCCGTGTTAATTTTAAAACAAAAACCTCCAGCTTCCAGCAACTTCCACAGTAGCATTTCCAATGTTTTTTAAACAGCTATTAATGTAGTCAGGCTGTGTTTTTTCCCTCCTTCTCTGTGCAATCATCTGCTCAGTGGTGCACTCCACCAGCAGTAGCAGGAGCCAGAGGAGTGGCCCGCTGTGATTGATGGGGCGCGGGCCCGCTGCAGGAGCCACATCTGGATCAGGGTTTGGGAGCACGGGGATGTGGGGAGGGAGGGCACAGAGCCCCATCTGGATTTGGGAGCTCTGGGATGTGGGGAGGGAGGGCACAGAGCCCCATCTGGGTTTGGGAGCACGGGGATGTGGGGAGGGAGGGCACAGAGCCCCATCTGGATCAGGGTTTGGGAGCTCTGGGATGTGGGGAGGGAGGGCACAGAGCCCCATCTGATCAGGATTTGGGAGCACCGGGATGTCAAGAGGGAGGGCACAGAGCCCCATTGGATCAGGGTTTGGGAGCACCGGGATGTCAGGAGGGAGGGCACAGAGCCCTGCATGGGCTCCCCCTCCCTCAGCACCCCCAGCTCCCTCACCCCTGCTCTGCTCACACGCCCCCAGCCAGCGCTGATGCTCCTCTTGGGCAGATGCTGCATGGCCTGGGAGCAGAGCAGCTGCTAAGTGTATGGAGAATAGAGGCAGCACCATGGTACAGCAGGTATTTTCACTTTTATTTTCACTTTTATTTTCACTTTTATTTTCACTTTTATTTTCACTAGAAACTCTTGGTTTTTAGTCAAGCCAGGGCTGTTCTTATAAGCAGCTGCACCACTGCATGCAAGGCTTCTAAGCCGAGTTTTGATGCTTAAATCTGAAGCAGGGCAAGCTATGGGGAATCGTGTTTTTGCTAGGTGTAAGTGAGCCCTTAGAACCAGCAGGTTTGCAGAGAAATGTTGCATTTTTTCTTCTTTGTTTCTGTGCCCTAAGGATACGATGCAGTTTGGCTCATTTAACTACAGTACAGGAGGCTTTCTCTAAATGTGAAATATCTCTTGCCAAAGAAACAAAATGCACCAAACGGAAAATAGAGCAAAACAAACAATAAACTGTGAGTTCGACTTCAAAACGCAGGCAAGCAGAAAGGTTTGCATTGAATACATTTTTATGCTGCAAATGTGTTTTTAAGAAAAAGAAACACTGCTTAAGAAATGTTTTCTCTGCTCTCTCCTTTGTGTACAAACATACCATGCTTGCCTTATTATGTTTTGACACTTTTTATACATTTCCTAATTACGAAATCTTTTCAGAGGAGGAGATGCTGAAAAGTCATCTGAGATAGTAGGAGCAGTTTAAATTCGAAGCTTTTCTTCAAATGGGATAATATGGATGAAATAGGAAAATCTTCACTTACCTACATTGCCGGAATCCTTTTTTTTTTGGTTCTTTAGAGTTCAACATTTAACCAGAGAGCAATAAATTTGATTTTATACACTGCCACGTGAAGCATATTTTTCAGTTGAAATGTGGTTTTCATTAAGACTCGGGCCAGAACATTAGCAGAGCCTGACTGTCTGCCATCCTTTGTTCTCCTTGCTGTTGCCAACAACCACTTTTTTAAAAAAACCATGCACAAACTGAGCATTAAGGGGTCATTTAATCTTAAAGATACTTGGAACCGAGTCTGAAGAGACAGCTTCTGTTCAGCCTCTCCTGCCTGGGTGGGGTTAAGCCATGCCTGTGTACTGTCATGCACAGCTTTGAAATTACCCTGAGTGCATAGGTTAATTTAGGATCACTATTTCCTCTTGCTTTTAGGGTTATTTCATATTTTCAACTTAATGCATTAGAATTTATTATTTCTTTTATTCATTTCAGTTCACTGTATTTTAAAGAGTACAATAAAGAAACATTTTAGGTGATTCTATTTAAAGAAGTTTTGGTTCCTTAAAATCTATTCAAGTGTATCTCTTGTGAAGTCTGGAGTTTCCATCAACCACATGTAGGCACAAATGTGTGATAGCTGACACTTCACTGTTCTTGACAGAAATTAGTATTTTGAACAATTGACTTTGCTATTATTAACCAAATAAATAGTAAAGAACTTGTTTCAGCATGCAGGTTTTATATTACATTGCAATACCTTGTCTGTTGAATTAATTATAAATAATAAATTTACTCTAATTTTAAAGGTTAGGAAAAGCTTCAGTAGTCACTTATTTTAAGGGATGAACATCTCAGATTTATTTTCACTATCATTCTAAACTTAGGGCCTCCAGTAGCATGTACAAGTTTAATTTCTTTAATGTCCCCTGTCTTCCAACAATTAAATGAACCTGCAGAGCCTGCACTGATAATCTTGTCTGTCAGTTTTCTGCTGTAAGCACAATGGGGTTGGTTTCCTCAATGGCAAGGCTGTAAATCTCTGAATATGTACAAGTTAGTTTAAAAAAAAAAAAAAGAGAGATAAATCCCTGACCCTTTGTTATTTACTTATTAATTGGGTCTCAGTTATTAATAGATTTTAGTTGAACAAGTCTAATGGAAGAGGTAGAAGAGTCTCAGCATTGTGGAGGTTCTGAAATTGCCTGCACAATTTGCCATTTTGTGATAAATCTAAAAAGTTTGGAGTCACTGGTAAAAATAATGGAAAAGTTCAACCCTCTTAATTAAACATGAGCTGTAATTAGCACTAGGTGTGGACGCTTTGAATATTAATTGGGGTCCTCATGGAACTGCTGTCAAGGTTAATGAGGAACAGTGGGGGTCTCAGCAACATCTGGTTTAGGGCTGGAGGTGGCACAAAACCCTTTGGATGAAATGCACCTGGACATCACCCCTTGGTCCCTCTGATGCCACTGCTGCTCTTTTTGAACAGCTGCTGGCTCTGGTGTCGTGTTCAGCGTCTGACAGGAAGGAATGGCCCAAGGACCAGCCCTAACCAGCTCCTGTGCTTCAAAACCAGTACAGTGAAAATGCTAACAGAGGCAGAATCTGGGTTTCCTTTTGTTCCTTCTCACCCCTTGCTCAAGTCCCTCCTGAAACAGCTGATTAAAAAATTTAAGGTTGGCTGCCTCCCACACAAGTTTTAAAAGTACTTCTTTAACATTTAATGAATGTCTCTGGTGTAATTCAGTCATTCCTGGGTTTTGCTTCATCTGGATTTAAATTTTTTTTTAATAGTGAAAATATTAGGTAAAAGAAATAAGAAAGGAGCCTTGACCATTTTAATATTACAGAGTAAAAGTACACATTTACAAGAGGTTTTAGCCTTCACAGAAATTCAACAGGACCAGTTCAGTGCAGCATTAACCTTATTAAATTGCAGATATACAAACAAATCTTAGTGACTTAACCCTGCGAAGTCAGTAAATGACACTGGTTTCCTGCTAAAGATGAATGAATAAAACAAAGCAAACCACTTGCTCAATGCCATACATTAAACCAGCATCAAAGATGGGATTAAAATTAGAGAGGGTTTGATTGCTAATATAAAGTTCTAATTTTTTCAGACACAGTGTAAGAGTGCCTCTTACAAAGAAAAATTCAGTTTTCTCTTTTAAGTCTGTCGAGTACCAAGACTTAACTCCTGTGTGAATTCTTAAAAGCTCTTGAGTTTAGGATGAGTTCAGGTCAGAGAGCTGATGTCTGAATTAGCTGAAATTGGCTGTAAATGCCCTTAAGTACAAAGTGCAGAAGAATGTCTTTTATTCATCCACCCTATTTTAAATTGGGAAATCAAGGACTGATGAGTAGGAATAAAATCCCTGCAATAGTTTTGGGCAGATGCTTGTACATGCGTTGGTGGGAGAATGATGGAGTAGTTTGAAAGGTAATTAAATTTTGACTGTGTATTTTTATATTCCTTGCTTATTAGTGGGATAATTTTATTTTGTAAATTAGTTTACCTGAGGTTGGGGTAGTCCCTGCACTAATAGCCTCTAATTCTGTCTCAGGCAAAATCTCATTCTGGACACTTTTTATATAGGTTCAGAAAGATGGTAGTGTACATTTCCTCCTCTAGAATTATTGCTTTTTGGTGTGGGGAAAACATTTATTCAGAAGTTTTTTAATTGAAAAATTAACAGGCTTGGCTATTCTTTATTATATCAAATGGAAATATGCATCTCTCTATAAAGATATGAGGCTAGTGTTATTAATGCTATAGGCTAATTGTGATATGGAAATGAAATACTGTTGTCTTGAAATGTAAAACTTTTAAAGTTCTTAAATCTATTTCTCTTGACATAGAATTTTTTTCTTTTATGTTATTTGAGGCTTTGAACTGATGCACTTGTAGATTCAAATACTTAATATTTTGACTAGGTCTCATTACTATTTTGCATTTGTGGCATGCAATTCCTCAATGAAGGATATCTCAAAGTATTCTGAATATCTCAGGGCATTACTGCACATAGGTATTTTTAGTGTTTGCTAACAGTATGCACCCAAATCCTGTGTTGCCTATACTGTGTTCTGTAAATGGCCAGTCAGAGTGATCACAGACTGGGGGCTGAGCTTACCCCAGCTCTGTGCTGGCAGTTGTGCTCAGGCACCTTTGGAATGAACTGGCTCTGTCCCTATTCCTTGTCTGAGTTGAGGCATCATCAGTGCAGGCAGATTTCCCCGACCTTTCCTGCCTAAAGACTAGCCTGCAATTATCCAGCGAGCAGCAGATTTGTTTGTCTAATTATAATAATATTTAATAGGGTTAGCAGGATGCATTTAATGCAGATAAGAAATATCCTCCTCAAGAAGCAGCCACTGTGCCCTTTTCAGGCCAGGATGCTCTCTGCGTTACGGGTGCAGGACCTTCGCTTATTTTATCCCATGCAACGTTTCTTCCTTTTTTATTATTATTATCATTATTATCATTATCATTATTATTATTTTTTTTTCCCTTTGATTTCCACAGGGTAATCAGGAAGCTACAGCACCTCCTGACACAATGGCACAGCCTTATGCCTCAGCCCAGTTTGCTCCACCTCAGAACGGTATCCCTGCAGAATACACAGCCCCACATCCGCATCCAGCTCCAGACTACACAGGCCAAAGCACTGTTCCAGAGCACACGTTAAACATGTACCCTCCTGCTCAGACACACTCTGAACAGAGTGCAGCTGACACAAATGCACAAACTGTCTCCGGCACAGCCACAGTAAGTCAAGGTTACTGCTCTTTCTAAAGCTCTGTGTTTTGTGTGTGTTTATCAATAACGTTTTTTCCCTTGACACGCTTCGTTTGCATCAGGTTTAGGCGCTGTGTTAAGGTTGAAAGTCTGTCAGAGTTTGCTGTTGAACCTGGAGAATGTGTTTTCATTGGTTTTGGAGCTTTGTAGAACCTGGAGTTTCATTTTCAACGGTGTTAGACAAAATGATTAATAGCCAGCCCATGAATCACAGCATAAATTTTAATTAAGTCCAATATGGAAAAACATTGCACATGAGTGTTTGTAGGCATTCATTTGCAGGGCCAAAGAAAGCAACCAAAAAACCCTAACCAGACTCATTTGATTATTTTTATGACCTCTCTGTTTTCGTCACAAGCAGTTTTAATAAAAGTATGACTTGAATGATCCTGTACAAAATTTACTGTGTGAATTAGTATTGTGAAGAGCATGTCTGCAATATTGTATTTTCTAGAGAGCTTGTTTGTGCAGCCATTACCCAAGTTGTGTGTGGATCTGTGCTAAACAGAGCAGAAATGATAGACTTTCCGTCTATTTGATTTATATGTGAAGTTCTGAAGTGTCATGAATTATGCAAGAGGCTCCTTGGATGGCTCTACCTTGTAATTTAAGTCACAAATTTCACACACTGATAGTTTAGTGTTTCTGTCTTAATTCTGGAGCGGGACCCAATATATCCAGGGCCAGGAGCTGGCAGGTTTGAGCCATCACCCAGCCCCTGTGTTACATGTGCAGGATGGGGCACAGAACAGGCAGTGCTGGAAACATCTCCTGGCTGTCCTCATCCTTGCCTCAGCCATTCCCCGTGCCTCAGTTTACCTCCCCTTCCTTCCTGGCTCATATCCAGCCTAAAAGGTTTCATGCATTAGGGCAAGAAGAAGAGGAAAGCACATTCTCTTAAATGAGCTCTGCAAATTTATGTTTATTGCCATGCCACTAATTTCTTTGTATGGGTTGTGCAAGAAAGGAAAGCAATATCAAAGGCACCAAGGAATATTCTTTGCTATTATAACAGAGAAATCCTTGTGAATTAATTAAACATTTTTGTGGTTTATGCAGTAATTTTTTTTGTTTGTTTGTTTGTTTTATTTCTAACTTGGTCACTTTTTATTGCCCTGAGTTTCTATTTTCTCCAGTACTGGGAGAAAGTTTAAATTGAAGAACACCCTATTTGCTGGTATCTCATAGCATTCTTTGCAGCTCTTCTGTGTTTCCTCTCATCCATCTCTTTGCTAACTTAAATTCCTGGTTCTTTACAGCTTTTAAAACTTGCTTCCATAATCATTTTTTGATTGTTGTCTAACTTCTGTCAAATACCACTGTCATTGGTTTAGAGCAGGAATCCTAAGCTGAATATATACTCCAGAAGAGACTGGATATTGACTAAAAGATAGAATTTCCTCCTGTATCTTTTTTGTTCTTTTCTGTTCTCTGATTTTGCTCGGTTTTCGTGACCACTGCTGCAACTTGAACAATCCCCTGTGATGGCCAGCTCAGCCTTTTCATGTTCTGAAACTGTTTCTGTTCAGTCCTGAAGTGAAATCCTGACAGTGCTAAAATCAATAGTAAAAGACCCGTCGATGGGAGTGGGACAGGAGCTCATCCCTCATCATTTATTGGTTTCAATTGATTGTGTTTCCTCACCCCGTTTTGATTTTTCAGTTTGAAGAAATGTCACTCACTTTATCAGAGAAGTCAGGGATGTGTTTTCCCAACACTTTCCATAGCAAAGGCTGGTGAAAAGACATAGTTTGGATTGTCTGCAATGCCCTTATCTTCTTCAAGTGCTCTATTCAATTCCAGCTCTAGCAAATCCAATGATTCCCTGCTTCTGATATGCAAAGAGGCTTTATTGTTATTTGGTTTTGTGCCCTTTGCTATCTGCTCGTACTCGATTTTTGCCTTCCTATTATCCAACTTGTATTTTACCTGTCAGACACCTTTTCCCTTCTGTTTCCCCTTGGAGTGAATTTCCATTCTCTGCAGGATAACACTTCAATTCCACTAACCTGTTATATTCAGGGAATGTGGTATAGTTATTTGCTCTCTTTATTGTGGATCCTTTCCTTGCATTCTGGTTTCCTTTCTTATAGAGGAATGGACAGAACATTTTGAAGTAGCTCTCATGCTGTTTATAAAGAATTCGATTTCCTTCCTTTTAACTTTAAGGTCTGTTTGAGAAAGTTTTAGTATGGTTTGGTTTTTAACAAGATATTTTTTTCCAAATTGTAATGCTATATTGAAAGCTGTGGATGCTCTCCCTCAAGAGCAGTGCAATGAAAAGGCAGGTTTCTAAGAAGTATGCTCATCTATGGATCTGCACTGACATTTAACACACTGTGCACCAGTCAGGTTTACAAATGTACAGACAAATATTGCTTGCACTATTTAATTACAGGTACCTAGGTTTGAAATCTGTTATGCTGGGTGGCATTAGCCATTGCTCTTAGCAAACTGTGGAGACTTTATAAATAGATATGTGCAGATGGATCCCAGGCAGATTTAACATGGGCTTTGTAACATTATTAGGGTCCACCTCTGTACTCTATAGGTTTAATAATCTAAGTTTTTATTATGAAAGAGAGCTTCAACAGCATTGTGTCAACATTGTACCTACACGTGGTCTTTATTGTCAAAGCAGAAAAAATATGTTTTTTTCTAATTTCTGCTAGCTTTGAGAATAGTTGATTTCCAGTTGAGGAGTTTTAGGAGGAATTGGTGTGGGGACACAGTGGCATTTGTTTGGTAGGTCCCAATGGTTTTATTTAGTTTCCTTTCAGTAAGCTGTTTATGACAGGCATTTGAAAGAAGAATAATCAACTGGCCAATCATTCATAAAATAATGCTGTTGTGATTAAGGACAAGCTGTTGGAGGCAAGACCAGTTTCTGAATTTTCTCACTCACAGATTTATGTACATGTGAAGCTGGATATAGCATTAAAAATAGATCTTAAAATTTTGCAATGTGAACCTAAAAACCTGCAGGGCAATTGTCTAAACTGTAGAATTACCAGAAGTGACTTAGTCTCCTCAGTGAAGGACTGAATCCATGCTGAGGTGAGATACATCCCAGGCTGAATGTTCAAGGTTCTTTCTTCTTGTCTGAAAGAATCATGCACTGAAGCTGGAGCTCACACTGGGTCTAGTGCCACCTAAACCCCAGCTGTAGGGGGACAGAATATAAGAAAATAAAGATAGTGTAGAAGGTAATCTCACTCCTAAGGAGTTGCAGCTGGGCCAATTATCAAAGATCAGGAGCAGGCCTGACTTTAACAGGCCACAGCTGTAAGCAATGAGACGAAGATGCTATAAAAGAGTGGGGTGGCTGGGTGAGAGGTGACCTGGAGTCAGTTGGCTGCTTTGTGAAGAAGAAAGAGTCAGTGCTCTGAGGAGGTGCCCACGAGAAACACTGAGAAGGTATGGGACTTTTGTGATAAGGAGACAGCAGTGTGGAACCCCTGTGATAAGATGACAACACCCTTTAGATATTTATACACATTGATGTATAATTATTTATTGTATTCATGCAGTAATTTATACACATTCATTGAATTTGGGTTTCATCCCTTGACCGCACAAATTATACACTGTCACCATCATATTTTCTGAGAAATCCTCTTTGCCCAGGTTTTCTCTCCTGGGAAGCTGAGAAGCCTCAGAGGAAAAGGAAAACAATATTATCTCATTTGCATCTCCTGTGTTTTGCTGCTTTGGAATGTGGTTTGGACGTTGTTTATCGAACAGGTGCATATTTGGTTGGTTTCATGTGAATTGTTTTAACCAATTCACATGGTGACCAATCACCATCAGCTGTGTTGGGACTCTGGAGA
This sequence comes from Arremon aurantiirostris, assembly GCA_035583995.1. Classification (NCBI taxonomy): domain Eukaryota; kingdom Metazoa; phylum Chordata; class Aves; order Passeriformes; family Passerellidae; genus Arremon; species Arremon aurantiirostris. The sequence continues at coordinate 4,343,463 of JAXCLO010000042.1, forward strand.
GAGTCACAAGTTTTCATTATTATCTTTTAGCCTTCTGTAAGTATCCTTTCTATATTCTTATAGTATTCTTTAATATAGTATCATAAAATAATAAATTAGCCTTCTAAGAGCATGGATTCATGCTCAGATTCATCATTTCCTTGCTGCTATAGGGGACCCCCAAAAATACCACAATACACAAAAGAAATATGTAATTATTGAAGTTTTGCTTGTATTCCTGGGGTCTTTGACAGCTGCACGTGTATATGAGCACATGTACAGGTGTTACTGGTGTGAAATGCATCTTGGCTAGAGGGGAGCTGATGGACCCAGTTTTGCTCTGTGCTGTCAGGCAGCAAGAGCTGCTGTGATAAAAGTGAGTCAGGGTTTGTTTTGTGCATCTTGGCTGAAGCCCCCTCACCCTGCTCTGTGTGTGTGAAATTGGGCATGAGCAGAGTCTGAGCTTGGCTGAAGCCCCCTCACCCTGCTCTGTGTGTGGAGTTAGGGACAAGCAGAGTCTGAGCTCCTGGGCCTGGCTGGGTTTTCTCTCTCGTGCTGGGAGGTGCAGAGGTCGTGTCTGACCCAATTTGTGCTCACTGTAGTGGAGCAGTGTTTGCTGCTGTGTGTGGTGCTTGGCTCTGGCACTGAGGGTTTGGGCCCAGGGCCAAGGAGCAGCGTTTGGGCAGGGCTGTTGCTCCTGATGCTTCATTAGCAAGCTACTCCAGTGAGCTGGAGCAGCACAATGGACCTTCTGCTTCTGAAATAGCAAGGAAGAGCTGCCTATCTGTGTCCATAATAATAGGTGGTTGTTGTTGCAGGAAAATGTGGTGTTATGGTCAGAAATAAATCCACAGTTCTTGGAAATTTGCATCGTGTCTGTGACATTGACCTTTTTCATCCAGTTGTGTCTTTCTGCTTATTTCCATGGGCCATAACCCCATTCAAGGTATGCTAGAACAGGGATGATGTTTCTAAGAGTTTGGCTGGCTCAACTTGGTATCAAGATTTTTAACTAAGTGGGAATGCACAAGGTGTGAAATTAAACCTGTTATCTAAAAGTGGTGGGAGACAGAGAAAATTCAAAGTGTTATGAATTCACTGGCTCTTTGTACAGTAACTTTCCCTTTGGCTGGCTTTGCTTTGAAGCTGGAGTTGTGTGGTTGGTTTAAAGCTCTGTTTGCCAACACTAGTGGCAGGGCTTTGGTGGCTCCTGGCAGAGAGCAGTGCTACACCTTTGCCAAGGACTGCATAATTTCCTCCTTGTTCTCAGTGCTCTTGGCTTTGCTTAACCCCAGCTTTGCTTAAGGCTGATGCTGCAAAGTTTTCTCTTTATCCTGTGTGAGTAATCACACATTGCTTAATTTTATGCTTTGAAATCGAGCACATAAACCTCAAAGATCAAGCTGTTTATTCTTTATTTCTTCTTATGGCAGGGAAATAACTTTGCTATCCTACAGCTGTTAGGAATGATTTGTGCAGGAGAACAAACCAAAACGTCCTGGGGATGTCTCTTGTCCAGCTCTCTGAGGAAAGCTCAGTGTATGCAGCACTGCAATGGGTTAGGACCTGTCTACCTGAAGCCCAGGTGTAATGTTTAATAACCAGAGTGAATTTTCAGCAGAAACTTGCACATTTAGGACCCTGCCATCTTATGGTGCCACTCATCTTCCAGCACAGTCTGTGTTTGCAGTGTGCTCCAGCCAAATGTGAAGTGTGTGAGATGGTTAAGCTGGGCTGCCCAGCACTGCACAAACATCAAAACCACAGACTTATCAAGCTGATGATCTTGGTGATTTTGGGATCTTCCTGGGCATCCAGGTCATAACCTGGGCCTTTCCTGTCACAGTACAGCTGCTTTGCTTGCTGCTAGTTGCAGTATTTGTTGTTTGTTTCTATCTGTCGGTCTGTTTATATACAAATGAAATATGAAGAAGTCAATGCTGTTAAAACCATTTGTGTGGGGTTTTTTTGTTGTTGTTTTTGGGTTTTTTTTTGGTATTTTTGTTTATTTCTTTTGGTTGGGTTTTTTGTTTTGTTATTTTTTTTAAAGAGGCTAAGTAGTCAGTGTGGTTACATTAGAGAGTGCCTTCCTTGCAGAATTGTGGATCTTAAGGAGCTCCAAGGTAAGCACAGGAAACATTAGGCACTGCTAATGAAGTTTAAAGACTTCAGCTGAATGTCTGTGGGTTGCAGATATTGACCGAACTTTTAATGTGAGCATCTGCAAATTTTAATGTAAACTTTGGAGAAGGTGCAAATGGATTACTTACAGAAGCAGAGATCTTGTGTTTTACACATTCTGTCCTCCTCAGTGGTGTGGATTTAGTTTTTCTGGCCTGTTAGCCAGGACTAATAGAAGGATCTTTCCCTGAATAATAATAATAATGCTATGGAGGTACTCAAGGCTGAGATAAAGCTTCTTGGAATGTTGAGGGAAAAGGTACAAACGTAATACCAAAAAACAAATATGAATTGAAAGTCCCCGTGATCATGAATGGTTTGAGGGAGCATTTTAAAGATTAAACTGGAGCAGAGTCAGTCAGGAATGCAGAATGCAGCTGTGTTTTTGTGTCTGTCAGCTCCATGCTGTTTGGTGAAAGTTGTGGCTTCTTTCTGAGCATCCTGAAAGCTGTTGCATTTCCCTCACTGCTCATCAAGCCTTCAGTTTTTCCTTTTAGCCCTGCCTCAGGTGTGGCTGGAGGTGGGTGAGGCTGTTAGGGTGATGCTCACTGCCCCTGGCCATTAGCAGATGAGCCCTGTTGGGTTATTTAGCTCTCAGGAGGCTGAGAGCTGACCCTGCTGCTCTGTGGCTGATGAGAGCCCTGGCTCTGAGACCAGATGTGAGGGCTGAAGCAGCGTTGCTTTGAAGGGCTCTCACTCTGTGTCTGTGGCAGCTGCCACAGGGTAAGCATGGCATGTGATTTGTCATGTTGTTTTCCAGGGTGCTGTATGGGTAGATGTAAACTGCATGTTTCTAGTTTGGCAGCTCTAAAGATGGAAAAACAGGGACTGCTCATTTGAATGATGTACATACCCATGGCTATGAAAATCATAAACTCTTGCTCCAATTACCACTGGTGTCCTTGAATTCTTCCATTTGATTATCACAAGACAAGAGAATTTTGCAACTGCTGTGTAGTTTACAGGAGGACACTCTTGAGCTTTGTAGAGCTGGAGAAATAACCTAAAAATACTATGAGGCAGTCTAACAATGAGGGAATTCATTGCCCCAACATGGCTTGTCACACGTTATTCCCTGCAGACTCCATGGGTTATTCATTAGTATCTTTAAAGCAGATGACCTCAGTTGTTTTGCTGGGGAAACCAGAGAGAGATTCCCAAGTTGCCTTATGAGTGAGTGTACACCAACACAAGAGAGATGGAAATGTGTTCCATGGAGATTGAGCCTGCTTTGCCTGGAAAGGAAACACCAGCTGCCTCTGAAAGTGCTGAAAATTCCTGTCAAAGGAGATATGGGATGGAAATAGAAGTTTTAGACTATATGTATGTTAAAGTAAGTGGAATATGTTCAATTGTTTTCTTGGTTTTCACAGAGGTGTATAGGTCTGTGTAGCTAAGCATGTAAGTGCTTACTAGAGTCATAGTATTAGAGTATAAGAGTTTATTAATGAGGATTGGAGTTGAGTTTGGACTTACAATCTTGGAGATACGTATGTGACTATTTCAAACATGCCAGACATTAAATTTATTGTTTGGTCTGACTTAGAAAAAATCTTGCAAGAGGAGAAGCAATTGCAGAAGTTGTTAGAATTTAATGTCTGAGTGCACTTCTTCCCTGTGACAGTCTCACATATCAGAAATGTGAAGCTGATTTCAACTTTTTGCGAACAATCAAAGAGACAGAACACTTGTAGAGAAAAGCAGTGGGATATAAATGTGGTATATGCTTGAAAGTTTGCTTGGCTGGTGTGGCAGGGTGCAGTCTCCCCTGTGTGCAGCACAGAGGAGTTTCCCATGCCCATCCTGCTGGGCAGGGAATGGCTGCTGCTCTTGCTGGGGCTTTGGAGAGCAGCTCTGTGACCCCAGTTCTGCTTTCACAGCTTCCCCAGGTGTTGTGGAGGAGCAGCAGCTCTCGGGGAGGTTTGACTCCGCTCGCTGGTTTGGGGTTTGAGCTTGCCAGGTCATTCGTATCAGGCCACTCTGGTTTCCTTGTGTGGGGACTTGCTGTAAATTACTGTTAATTTCCCATGAAAAACTGGTGGAACTAAAGGTGGCTCCGTTAGATGTGCTTCACTGGTGTGAGTTTGCTGCTGGAGTAGGGCAGGAAGGTGTCTGGGTGACAGCTGCACTCTGCGTTAGCTGGTAAAACACAGCTTTTACTGACTTAGCTTGAGTTGTTCAAAGAGAACTGGTTTCAGTAATGCAACTGCATCTCAGTTGGGGCTTCTGTGTTGGCCTAACAAAAAATACTCAGTTAATCTTTGCTTTTTAAAACATCAGTTTGGTGTTTTACTTCAAATGCGTCTTTTTTGGAGGCTAGGATTAGGTAAAAACAAGATGGTGCTTTTTGACTTGAGCTCAATTTTACAGAAAGACACTCCGAAAAGTACAGCCTTAATTTACTCTCAAATATATTTCCTTTAATTTTTAACTTTAAATTAAAACTTTCACAGTTAAGTCAGCAATTGTCCATGCTCCAGCTGTTTTACAGGTAGCAGAAAACGTGGCCTTATTTCAGCACTGTGAGCTCGGTGAGCAGCTATGGCCCCACTGCTGCTTTCTCAGTCAGTTTTTGTTACTCCAGTGCCGTGGCACGGTGCAGTGCATCTGTCTGATCAGTACAGCCCTTTATTTTGCCACCCTGCATAAGGAAGTTCTGGATACCCCAGATAAAGCCCTGGCAGGGCTGCAGAAGGCTCTGGGCAGGGATGGGAGTTTCCTCCTGTGTGTGTGAAGCAGGAGCTGCAGCAGCCCCTTCCCTCCAGAGCAGCCCTGGGAGCAGTGACTCAGGGATTCTGCCTCCTGGGGTCTCTAGAAACTCCAGGGAAAATAACTGTAGAAAGCTTCTGGAAGGTCTTCAATCCATCTGAGAACTTGACAAAGTGAAATCAGCATTTCATTCTGTGACATCAGCATGAAAAATACGGATCAGTCTGGGCTGAATTTGGAAGTTATGTCTGTTTCTGCATTTATGCTGTCAAGTCTTTATTATGGCTTGCATCATCTTGATGTTGAAACAAAATCCTGCAGCCACTTGTTTTATTTGCCCTTACAATGTTTGTGTTATTGAATCTTAAGTTTAGGCACCCATGCAGTTAATGGGGTTGGATATCTTTTTATGTTCTTAGGTGTAGGCTATTTTAAAGTTTTTAAATTGGAGCAGCACTCACTGTAAGTACATAAACATGAAATCATACATCCTTTTCCTAGTGAGGTTTCTTCAGTGCAACAAGTCTCACTAGCTGAATATTCAGAGTAACTGCAGTTGTTTCATTTGCCCTTAAATTTCTTGTGGTCGCTCTTGTACAATTCTTGTAACATGTTTTTCAGGTTGGAGGAATTGTGAGTTTTAAGGCAGACTTATAATTAACTTATATTTGAAAATCACTAGCATATAATTCCTTGTTGGCCTTCATTCTGGTGGTATGGATTGGAATGCAATACAGCATTTGCTTCTCTGTGTGGGTACGACCCTAAATGAAATCTCACCTGAGTCAGAATATTTCCCTGTCTCTCAGTCTGAGGTAGGTGCCACATTTCTGCTCCATGTTTTTGCAGCTCTTACTGTGGATTTTCAGCTGGTTTGTGTCTCACGCAGTGCCCAGATCATTGCTGGGTTTGATCTCACTGTTACTGCCATATTTTTTGGAGATTCTTCAGAGCTGCGTTCATTCCTTTGACAGGTCTAGAAATCAAAACTCTTGCAAACACAAAATTTCCTTCAGCACTGCTGTTTGTGTGAATGTGTGTTTTTAAGCCTGGTTTACTTTAAATTAGCTTTTTTTTGGAGAAACCTGAATTAAATGAGAACAGCATCTGCATGGAGCAAGATAGCAGTGCTGCTGTTTCACTGAGGGTTTGTGGTGAGTTATTTGCTGATGACTGATGGAGAATGGAGCAGCTGGGCAGGGCTGGTTACAGACCACATCTGTCTCCCTCTGTACGACATTTTGAAGAGAAGGTCAAATAATTCTACATAAAATGTAGAAAACTGTGTTCTTGAAGGCGTAGAATATGCTGAACTTTTAAAGATTTGATGTGTTTTAACCCCTAAAAAATGTTTTGCAGGACCCTTGTACCAGTTACAACCTTGCAATGGAACTCTCCTTAATAGATTTGGTAGTTTAAAGTAAAACTGTGTTTTTTTGGCCCTGATGTCAGGCCCAAGGTGTGGATTTGCAGGGTGGTATTTTTCTCTGAATTTCAGTGTACATAGATATCCTCTGTTTGCGATTTAGGGTTTTTTGCATAATTTTGAAGCAAGGTAAGGTTTCAGCCATGTAAATCAATGCTTTTCCAGTGGCAGATGATGCAGACCTTGGTGCAGTGGATCTGTATGGGATGCTGACAGCTTTTGCTTGTACCTTGTACAGTCAGGGCAAGTTTGGCAAAGGACACACAAGTTGCTGCAAGCCCCCAGGCCCCAGATACAAAGAATACTTTATAAAAATGCTTAAAAGAAGGAAAGAACGGGGGTGGGGGCTTTTATAGCCTTATGATTCAAATGTAGGGGATATTTACAAGGTAAATGAAGTTCTCAAGTACAACAGATTTTTTTTTTCCCATTGTGATTCCAGGAGTTTCCTTGTGCATAGTGAAGGATGCAGTGCCTTACCTGTGAGCCAGGTTTGCACACCAGTATCAGTGGTTTGCAAACTCATTGTGTGATATCCTGGGGTAGCTCAGAGCCTGGTCACTGCTGTGCCCTGGATTCCCTTGGATTTGGGAGCTCTGCTTGTGGCTGGCCAGGGAATTCCCATCAGATAGAATAGCACAGGGCTTGTGGTCTTTCTGGGAGGTCAGCTAACTATGTGGGATTGTTGATAATACACTAATACAGATAAAACACTAATACTAATTGCCACTTATATTTCCCCTACTGTATATCATGATATAAATTTCTTTTCAGATTAATTCAGGCCTTAAACTCTACAAGATGCTTGTAAATGGCTCTTGCTGAGCAACAAGACAGAAAATGTGCTCCATACCCAAAGAGTGCTACTGCCTTTAAGAAAACTATAATTTCTATTTGGCTTTTTTTTTTTTTCCAAATTAGTGATTCCATTTCCCTCTGGCCCTAAGAAGAATTAAGATGAGTTGGTCAGAGGTTTTGCAGCAGCCCACTTGTCACTGCTCCTCTTTCCAATCCTCCCTGGTTACTTGGCATTTTTATGAGAATAAAGTCCTGTCTGACTTTTCAGGGTGCAGCAGTGCAGGGTGTCCTTGGGGCTGCCCATGGAGCACAGGAGGGTGGCACAAATTTCAGTGGTTTCAGCAGTGGGAGAAACAGGACTGCCTCCTGTGTGAGTGATCCTGATCTCTTTGTAGGAGATCCAGACTGGCCAAGTCGAGACTTGTGCCTGCCTGTTACTCACCTGGCTGTTAATCTGCTTGTGTAGAGCTTATAAAAACTCAGCTTTGCTTTTCAAGTATTTCTAGGCTCAGTATTATCATCTTTGGTGGTGGCACTGTGAACCAAGCATAGGGAAAATGATGAAGCTGAAAGGAAACTGTTCTAATAGCATCAAATTGTGTTTCCAAAGCAACCCCAGCCAAGGAAATCCCAAGAAATCCTTTTGTAATAACTTTGCATTTTGCAAAGATCAGTTTCAACACTTCTGCAGTGTCAACTTTGATGACTTTGTGCTCTGTTTTGTTGTTTCCCCTTACTAGCAGAGACGCTTCTTTTCCCAGCCTGGCAGTGCAGCCTGCTCTCTCCAGGTGGCCATGTTCAGCAGCAAGTTCACATTGAATAATTTTGGTGAAATCTGGCTTTGACTTTGACCAGCTGTTGCTGTTCCACTGGCTCCTTCAGCCAGTGCTGCCAGAATTGATGGTGTCTCTTTGATCCAGACATAAATGAGCTGCTTTATTCCTGCCCAGACCCGAGGTCCTCCTTGGAAGGGAGTGGGGAATGTCTCTCATATTTCTTTTCATGGTGAGCATGTGAAAGACTGTGGTTTTTGGGGCTGTCTGTAAATAAAAAAAGAGATGATCTCTTCTGGAATGAAAATCATACCAGTTCCCTTGTATGTGTAGGTCCTGCTGAGGAACTCGGGACAGCTTTCTCTGAGCTGAAATTTCCTTTTTCCTTCTAGGATGTAGCTCATTTAATGAACTCTTCCAGCTGTTAGGCACAGAGCATTTGAGCTGGGAAGATAGCTGTATCTCCTCCTTGTGTGTTTGTGGTTGTGCAATGGCAGTACAGAACTATTTACCTGCTGCTGAGACCGCTGAGCTGCCTGCATTGCTAATTCTGTTCTGTCAGCAATGGCAATTAGTGCTTCAAGAGGTTAATAGCTCAGGAGAGAGGCTTTATGAGTCAGATGGTCTCATTTGATAGATAATTGTTATAGTCTGCTGATTTCTTCATGTGATCTAAGATGAAATCACGAGGTATGACAGAATACTGTGATTTTCTATTATATTTTCTTATTATGTAAAGTTGTAGTAATCCAGCCAACCTTCTGACCCACCAGTGAGATGTGAAAACTTCTGTGTTTGTTTTCTGCTGTGAGCTCTTTCAGAGTTGCTTTATAGGTGTCTATAAACTATTGCCCAGCTTGTCCCTCCTTGAACCAAGTACAGCACTCCACACTTGCAGGGAATTTTGGAGATGCTGTTTCTTTATGTGAGGCTGAAGCTGGAAGAGAGTCTGGGCGGGAAACTGAGATCTGAAATAGTCCTGTCATTATGCATTTAATTATTTATTTTTCTCCTGAATTCCAGGACATCTCCTTGGTATCCCTTCTGTTTCATTGTGACTTTCAGACTGGTTGGGGCTCAGAGGTGTCCTGAAGATGCTCTTTGCTGTGGGGTGGGAGGATGTTGTAGGGTGCTGTGTCCCCCCAGCCTCTGCCATCCTGCACCTCCAGTGATCAGTGCTGAGCCACAATCACCCCCACTGAAGGAGGATAGCAAATCTCATTTATTTGAGCCAAATCAGTACTGAAATATAAAGTGCAAGTGACACCAGTGGTAAACTTTGGCTGACATGAAAGGTCAAGCCATATTTATCTAAAATTTTATTTCATGGCCTTTCCTGGAGTAAGTCATACTTGTATCTCCCCTGTCAGAAGTTTTATTTTGGTGGTGTAAAATTTGCCTTGAACTCCCATGAAGAGTAATGTATTCATGGATCATAATTAGGATGATTGAACTGAAATTCATCTGATTCTTGCTGTAATTTATATTGTCATTTCAGTGTTAGAATTTTAGACAGCATAGTCATTTTTAAACTAGAATTTCCTTCCCTTTTTAGAAGGCTGATTTGTAAATCAGTGGCTCTGGAATTTTATCTTATTTTAGTCTTATTCTAATGTTATCATAAACCCTATTTTTATATACTAGTAAGTAAAGAGGGATGAATAGCAGATATCAGAGTAAGGTATTTCCCAAGAGAGGCCCTTGGTCCTGTTTCCACCAGTGTTGGTGCTTTGTTTTCCTCTGTCTGTAGGGTTGGATCCCAGTAAAGGCCAGGCAGCAATGGAATTTTAGTATCAACTGATTATATAAAAGCATGAAAATCTGATTTTGCAAAACATTCTGCTCAGTTAATGAGGTGAGAATGTTGAGAAGTGATTCAGTACTTATAATTAGGAACATCTCTCTCTTTCCTCCCACCCACCCATTCCTTTTACCAGGTGTTTTCTTTGGCAGGGATTTAGGGCTAGGCACTGGTGCTGGAGATGAAAAGCTGCAGCCTGGTGCTCACAGGATGGCTTCAATATCTGTAGGGCTGTGTCGTGGAAGGTTCTGCTGTCTGTAGTGGCTCAGTTTCTATGGTGATCTGTTTTCTGCTTTCTCCTTCCCTTCTCTAGATGGTATAAAATGTACAATTTTAACTGGATAAATTAAAGATGCCTGTTCCATGCTGCCACAGATTGCAGAGTTAGGAACTGCTACCCAGCATTTGGTGCCTCAGGTTTTCAGCATTTGCCTTTCAGGCTGCTGCCTTTCTTAGGTCAGGAAACTCTGCTTTGTGTAGCCTAAAGGAGTCCAGCCTGCTGATTCCTTCTGCTAGACAGCATTTAAATGCTTTCCTCTTCCACACTGACTTTGCTTTCTGTTAATTCCTTGGAAGGAATATCCTATCAGAAATATCCTATCCTATCAGAAATATTGGGGGTGGGGAAGTTCTGCTGCATCTTGGGGGTGGAACCTGGTCACAGTGTGGAATGCACTCCGTCTTCAGCTGTGTCTGATGCTGGAGCATTTTTGTTAAACTGAAAAACTTATCTGATTTCTCACAGGGTTTTGGATTTTAGCTTTTTGTTTTGGTGTTTTGGGTTTTGTAATAAAAGAATTTTGAGAACAGGTGTATTGTGCTATGTTTGAATATATGGATCTTATGAGTTACTGATTTTAGGATTTGAAATTGTGAATTGGAATTACTATTATATGAAATAATGAGTTTGTGATTGATGAAGTTTTATAAAGTATATTTTGTTTCAAATCAAGTGGAAAGAAAACATTGTTTCTTAGCCTGCTACTTGACTTTAATACTCTGTCGTGTTTAATTATTTTGGACTTATAGTTTGTGGGTTTGTGCTTGCATTGCACAGACACTTGTTGGCACAGACCTTCATTTCATCCCAAAGTTCCTTGCCTTGTGGATTGGGGATCCAGAAGGGCTGAAGGCAGCTTGTCCAAGTGCCCAAACCCTGCCTTCTGCTGTGCTTTCCTCTGTGGTTACACAGTGCTCTGTGACTGGCAGCCGTGCACGCTGAGTAATTGTTTTGGGCATCTTCTGTTTTCAAATCATTTATCTCCTGGGGAGTAGGGAAAAGATTATATAATTAATAAAGTAATGTAGCACTTCTGCACTGAGAACATTAGCAAATACATATGAAGCTAACAAAACTCAAAGAAAAAAAATAAGCCACACAAGCACAAATTGACTACAAAGAGCAAAGCTTCTTGTCTGTGTATAGAGTGAATTCTTAGGGCTGGCAGTAACACCCAGTGGTGATGGAGAAAGGCCAGGTGTGGGAGCATGATATACTCTGTAATGGGAATGATGAAAGTGAGTTTTTATTTATTTATTTCATTCTTTCTCCCGGTTTATGTGTGTGGGCACAAGCTGTGCAGGAGCTCTGGGGGTGAAGGCACTGCTTTGCCATGTGCTGAGGGTAAAGCCATTGGTTTAGGCTGTTGTAAATTCCCCATGTGCAGTGTTCCTGAGGATCGTCACGGGTTTGGGAAACAAATTGTTTCCTGAAGTCAGCAGGCACAACTTCCCAAGGGTTCCCCTGGAAAGGCAGTGAGAAGCACAGAGAGAAGAGAAAACCATTCTTATCTCTATTCACTGCTCCTGTTGTTGCATATGTGGAATGTGTTATGGAGATGTTTACCCAAAGTGATTTGTTAATTGGACACAGGTGAAATGTAATCTAGTATAAGTTTTTAATTATAAAATATAACTATAATTTTATATATAGTTATATATAAAATTATAGTTATACTTTATAACTAAAATATATAATAAAACATATATGAAATAATTATAAATATATAATAAATTATTTATTATAAATATAAAATAAATATCTATAAAATAATTATATATATTATATACTGTATAATTATGTAATATACAAATATACTATATAATTACATTGATTATTTTTTATTAATAAAATTGTTATAATATATACAATTGTATATATAAAACAGAGATACAATTTTATTATAAAACATAGATACAAAAATATAGATACAATTTTTATTATATTTTTATTATACTTTTTATTATAAAATATACTTTTAGTATAAATTATTTTAATAAAGCAATTGTTCAGCCTTCTAAATATTCGCTGTGTGGGGGATACCCTGACATGACAGTCCTGCTCCCCAAACTGCTGCTCAGCACATTTTATCATGCCCTATCTTTTAATAAGAAAGCAATATGAAATTTTTCATGAAGTTTTTCAGAAAATGCCTAGCAGAAACAAGCAGTTTCTAATTTTCTGTAGTGGGAAAACTGGGTTAATAAGGGGGGAAAAACCCTTCAGCACTCTTTGAGGCAGAGGAAGCTGTACATAAAGAAGTTGTGTAAGATTAGTTGGTGAAGCTGCATGACCAAATGCAGTTTTCTCTGCCATCAAATGCTTTGACAAATATAGTTATTGAAATATAATTATTTTGAAATAAGTTAGTGGACTGAGAGTGTTTTGCCATGTTGTGCACGAATGCACCTCCAGGGCCAAGAAGCTGCTTGGTTTGCACAGGTGTGGCTGTGATGTGACCTCAGGGCATAGCAGGGGCATTGCTTCAGGAACCTGAACATATTAAAAATGTCTCAGCCTTTTCCTTGTCCTACTCAAGAGCTGTGTTCCTATGTGTGTATTTGCATGTTCGTGGGACTCTGTAAGTGACCAGCTGGTTTCCAGTTTCCATACATCTTCAATTGATTCTTGAATATGAGGTAACAATTGTATCTTCACTCTTTGAAAGGTATGAATATGCTTGCTGGTTTTGAAAACAAATAATGTGTTTGTACTATGTCACTTTTATGAATAAAGTTTGTATGAAAATGGTCATTAATAGGAATCTGCTTTGTTGTTGGGTTTTTTCCTTATATCGGGAGGCCATTTCAACCAAATCTTTCAGGTTTTTTTCTTTTGGCATTCTGAATATAATAAATTTTAATCTAGCCATGTTTGTAGCTACAAAGGAAGAGCTTTTAACACTTGATCAGGCAGCTTTGCCTAAATTAACACAGACGGGTTGGAGTATTCTCTTTGGGGAAAAAGACGACAAAAATGGCTCTATGATATTATGCTACAAATACATTTAGAACCTACTTAAAAGAGTTACTCCAAGTAATCTTTTTGGATAGCCAAATTTTTGATCTTTCTGGAAATGCTGATTTTTTTTTTTTTTTTTTTTTTTTTTTACTTTGTAGATTTTCAGCATTGAATGTATATCTTGGAATACCTTCTGCATGGAAAATGCCTTTTTCTCTCTGTGTAGGCAATAAAGTTGTGCTTGTGCAGCCATTTATCAATAGAACAAGTTATTCACCTCAGATGTACTAATTAACTTGCCTCTTCCTTAAGGCTTTGTCTGTTAAACATGTATTTAAAAAAGACACAAATATTTTTAGTGTCATTTATTTCAGGGATTTAACTATAGTGCAACCAAAGCTCACAGATCTTTTGCTGTTGTTTTTGTTCTGCAGTATGCCAGGGTCTGGATCCCTGATCCAGAGGAGGTGTGGAAGTCAGCAGAACTCCTTAAAGATTATAAACCTGGAGATAAAGTCCTTCAGCTTCGGCTGGAAGAGGGCAAGGTAAGTCTGTGTATAGTTTGTAGGCTGATAGTTCTTGTTCTCAACCCTGACCTTTCTATTGCTCTGCTGTCACAATATATCTGTATTTGGATGTGTGCAGTTGGTTTTGTCCACTCACTTTCTGCAGCATTTTTTGGTGTGATAAATTTTACTGTTTAGTTACAAAAATCAATTCTGCCTTGTTTTTAAAATAAATTAAAAAGCCGTTGCTTTTATCCACTGCCTGTTACGCTCAGTTGCATCATCATCTTTTTCTACTTTTGCCGTTAAACATATAGCCCTGGTTTGCTATTCCAGGGAGACAGGGTTGCTAGGAGAACAGTGTTGCAGGGAAATAACTGTGGCTTTTAAGTTGAACATAACCAGCAGAAAATTAATAAAGATAAAAAAAGCAAGGATTAAGGGCATTACAAAGAAGATGCTGTGTGCTGTGTTGAGAAGTGATGACATGTCCATGTACAGCTCACATCATTTGAGTTGGTTTTTTTCATGGAAATAGCAGGTAAATAAAGTGATTTTAGATCTAGAGACAGATGCAATTAGAGATGAATTTATATGTGAAAGAAGTTCTAAGCAGCATTTTCTTCAGTGTTTGTGTTCTTCACGGTGTTCTGCCAACATTCCCATGTTGTGTTACTGTGTATGAAGCTGGCTATGATAGATTGGTGAAAATCTTCTTCCCCTGCCTGTTCCGCTCAAGAGGAAAACAATAGGGAAAAGCTGGTTGGATTTATGATATAGTGTATTTTGGTTTATTTAATAAAAAGATATGGCAGCAAAAGCATGGGGTTTGCTTAAGTAATAGTCTAAGAAGGTAATGTCTCTATACAGTTGTACAGATAGAAAACCCTTCTGGGAAATTTTAAATGGCATTTTTGGAGAAACAACTGCTAAGTCACATCACCAGAGAACAGAAATTGTGCCTTGTGGTTTTTCACCTTGTCATGTTTTGGTGGGAGGAGCAGCTGGAGGAGCTGGGTGAGGGGAGCTGGCCAGCAGCTCCCTGAGGTGTGTCCTTGTGGTTTGCAGGACCTAGAGTACAGCCTCGACCCCAAGACCAAGGAGCTGCCACCCCTGAGGAACCCTGACATCCTGGTTGGTGAGAACGACCTGACAGCCCTGAGCTACCTGCACGAGCCTGCTGTCCTGCACAACCTCAAAGTCCGCTTCATCGACTCCAAACTCATCTACACCTACTGTGGCAAGTACTGCCTTCCATACCCAACGTTGCAGAGACTGCCCTGGGCAGCAAAGGCAAAGCTGGCTGTTCAAATCTGCCTTTAAATTAAAGTAATTTAGTCATGGGAGATGCTGGACTGTTCTTAGGGAAATCACTGTTTGTGGTCATTAACAGACTGGAGAATATTGAGGTTCAGAGAAGATTGCCTTCACTGTGTGTTGCTCTAGCTCCCCACTGGAATCTGTTTATAAAATGTGTATTCAGCAGTTCTTGCTCTGCAGTGGGATCTCTGTCTGGTTGGTGTTCTCTGTAGGGTTGCTCAGGCTGGGCTGGGTGGGAGGAGGATAACACACTGCAGATGCCTTGCTGACCTTGCTCTTTGGTGGATTTGTTGTCTACCTCTGCACTGAGCTCCTCCATCTCTTTTAGAAGACATCAATTTATTTTCTTTTTCATGTTTTGCAATCTGGGCAACTACAGAAGTGAATTTGTAACAGTTCAGGAGCCCAGGCTTGTCTTATCACAGTTACAATTGATCTTGGTTTTAAAAAAAAACATTTAACTCACAGCAGAGGTTACCCAAACTTGTAATTGCCTGTGGTATTTTCAGATGGCCAGAATGGAGGAAAGATACTTAAATAATCACTTTGTCATAAGTGCAAAATTGCAACTCAGTGGTCTGTGGTAAAAATCAGCATTGTGAGGTAGTTTGGGCTTGAAATTTAGATCTGATGGTTCTGGGTTTTTTTTTTTCCTATGTGTGCATATGTTCATTTTAAATCTCACTGTTTAGTCAAACTACACTGCTAGCTTTTAACATAACTTTTCCATAAGGCAGGCAGCACATTAAACATGTTGTGAGGGACAGACAGAGGCATTAACATCCTGCCACAGTTTGCTCACTCTGGCTGCTCCTAATCTGCAGATGCTCAGCAGAGCACATCTGCTCAGTGCTGCTCTCAGCAGTGACCAGAGCACAGGGGACTGGATCAGACTCTGCCACCCCCTGCTTGCAGCCAGACCTCACCCCCATAGGACGGGGAGATGATTCACACCACGTCTCATCCACTCATGCAGTCAGAGCACAGAATAATTCGGGTTGGAAGAGACCTCTGGAAGTCTTCAGTGAAGCTTCCTGCTTGACACGAGTCTGGCTAGATCAGGTTGCTCAAGTATCTGGATGTTTGAGTATCTCCTCTCTGGGCTGCCCCTGCTGAGGCTGCATTGTGGTCCCAGCACAGGGAAACCACCCCAGCTCCCCCATGGAACACAGACATGATCTGTGGTTCTCTCCCAAGTGCCCCCCTGGCAAAGCTCTTGTGTGAAAAGGCTTTTGTGCAGCTGGAGCCTCATGGCCTGAGCTTGTAAGGGCTTTTCAGTCTCAGTTTCATGGTCCCCTAACACCACCATGCCCCCTCCCACAAGCCTGTCTGGGTTGTGTCCTGCAGACAGGCTCTGTGTTGAGCTGCATTTCAGAGGCTTTCAAAAGGAATGTGTTGTCTGTTGGTTGTGTTTCCCTGTGTTTGGGAAAACATGAAAAAGGTGCATTTCAAGTATTCCCCAGTGCAACTGTAGTTGTGGTTTTGGCTGGTTTGATCATTTCTCCTGGGCTGGGAGGAGGAGCTCCTTTAGCTCTCCATGCCTGGGTCTGCCAAAGGGCCTGGCATGGCAGAGCTGGGGCAGCTGGTTTTGCTTCCAGACCAGACCCAGGTGGCTGTGGGAGCTGCTGGGATGTTTGTCAGGAGTGAATGGAGCCAGCAGTGTGGGGCTCCTGGTGCTCAGAGGGAAGGAGGTGCTGGAGGCTCAGCACTGCTGAGGAACGTGGGGTGCAGTGGTTTGTCCTCTGGGGATGCAGGCAGGGCTGTGCTGTGTTACAGGCTGAGCAAAACAGGTCAGCTGGCAGGTCCAGTTGGCAGGTCAGCCCCTGGAATCCTGATCCTTTGGCCACAGCATCACCTTCCAGACTTCTCCATCAGCTGCAGGTTACTGCCCCTCTGCAGAGATTATTGCTTAGAGCTCAGCCCTGGGGGCTGCATTTGCCTCCTTAATGTGACTCTCACGTCAGCCAGGTCAGTTCAAATAGCCTGTGAGGGTGCTTTGGGCTAACCCAGTGTATGGAGCCCAAAGGAGACTCAAACCACTTCAATCCATCAAGAGAATCACAGGAACAATATTCTCAACAGTGGAACTGGAACAGGAATGTGTGGATGGATAGTTGTCCAGGGCCCTAGAAATGAATTCAACCATGCTAAGTGTAATATGTCAAATGGATATTAAATTCTTTAAAATTTCACTTTGAAATAATTCAAACTTTTAAACAGAAAACCTGCTGATTTTTCTCAATTTCAAGTCAGCCTTTCACCAGCAATTCAGAGGTGATTTATACCTTTGCTTTACTGTTGGAAACATGAAATGAGGAATTAATGAAGGAAGTTGAAAAGTTACAAAGGAAAACTTGAATGCTTACATAGAAAAACTGCTGTGGTGAAAACAGTGCATCTTGCTGGTTAGTTCAGGTTAGTAAAAAGTACTGTCTTCTATGCAGGAGAGCAAACTTTAAATTGATAAATTGCTCGTGTTTATGTCCAGTTTGGCCATAGATGGATATGTTCAAGGTAAAAGAATGGAATAGGCTTACTTTGAACATATATAAAGAAGAATGGCTCACAGAGTATCCAGAGTTCAACTTAGTGTAATTGTAGGAACAAAACCACACATAAATCTGATTTAGGAAAGGCCATATTTCTTAAAATAGCAATATGATTTAGTGGAGATAAAGAGAAGTTATATGTAAATTAATCTGGATTATAGCCCTGTGTGGCAGACTGATTTCCAAGTTCCACAGAAAGCAAATAATTCCTGACTCACTTGTTTTGGTTATTTCCAGATGGTAGTTGCTTGTAGATTTTACAGATTGCTACTGAAGTTAAGTGTTTTAATATGCTGGAGACTCATCACGGGGCTGCTTGTTCCCAATTCAAGGGTTTATTTTTGCCAGCATAACCAAAACCAGGAGGGAATTGTCAGAAGTCTCACACAGATTTTTGTGATGTCTCTGATGAGACTTGCAGGCCTGAGAGGCTCAGCTTGGTGGTGCACTGTATTTCACTTTTTACTGCTTTTTCTAAGGGCAGATGTTAAAAATTCACACACAAAATATTCCTTAAGTCCTGTAGTACTGAGGCCACTTCCGTCCCTAACCCCCACTCTGATTTTTTGGTTCATCAGTACAGCATTAGAACTTGGCAGGAATGTTTATAGAGATTTTTCACTGGAGCTCCTGAGTCATTTCAAGTTGTGGCTGATGGAAAAACACCAACCCTCCTCACATGGGCGTGTCGAGGCATAAAACCTGCTGTGTGTTTGAGGAAATAGATCAAGGCCTCTCAGATCTCTCCCTAAAACATATCCTCTCGTTTCATGTTTTTGCTATGGTTTGTGCTTGATCTGTAGATGCATGAAAGGATTTAAAAATGGGTTGATGCTCTCAACAGTGCCAGACTGTAGATGCTTTCATTTCCCTTCTCCCAGCTTTTCCATGGAAAATTTCTTAGATAGGCATCACTAGACTGTAATCTGCAGAGAGCTGGGCTCAGCACTGAGGAAGTCTGTGTGTGTAAGAGTGAATTTCAGGGTAAATTTAGAAGCAAGTTGAGTGCCATGGAAACGCTTCTGAGGCAGGTTCTTCAGGGATGGATTGTCCAGGCATGCTTGGTGCAGCCATCTGCACCTGCATTGCCACTCTTAGGCACCAAAAGAAGAAATTCTGGTTTTAAAATGTCCACAGTTAAAATTAGAGGGTTTGTTTTCCCCCCTTATCACCTTGTCAAGGGGGCACAGTGTGCCTGTCACAGCTGGCTCTCACTGGTCAGTGCTTCCACCCCTGCACTGAGCTAATAAACTTTCCCTACCTGCTGTAAATGCTGCAGGAGAGAAAGTTATAAGGGAGCTTTGTCAGATTATCCCTGTGGGTAGAGCAATCCTCATTTCTCATGAAAAGGAGAATTGTCCCAAAAGCATTTGAGGTCTCACTGTTTGTGGCAAGGAAGTTTGTAAAGAGTAAGGCTGAAGTTTTCCTGTGCAGGCAGGGTTAAAGAATGACATGAATTTAGAAGTGCTGCAGTGATGAGTTGTTTAAAAAAACAAAACAGATGTGTGTTTAATTGGTATGGAAAAATTAGAAAATGGGAGGTGTAAGTACAAGCTCAGCTGTATCGGATGAGGGTGTTCTGGTGCCTTCTAGAGCTATAATTGCCTAATTTCCTGACATGACTGGGTGCTGCTCTGTGTCAGCCCTATGAAATATGTCTACTGTTTGGTTTTTTCATTCCTTTGACCAGGTGGTTGTCCTGCCTGATTGGCAGAGGTGCCTGGAATCCAAATTACACTGTGTCTGTACATTGTTGCTTATTACAAAAACTGAGGGTGTCTTTCACAACAGCAGAAGGTTTAACACACTGCACATACCCAAACTGGCAGGCAGTGAGACCACCCAGTAGTTACCCTTTACAAATTACAGTGTCACTGGTAATTCAGAGTAAAACACAGGGAAATACAATGCTCTTTCATTGGGTTACTGCACTGAACAGGCAGTATTTCAAATCTGCACATTCTGGATCTCTTTGGATTGTGCATGCTAGTTTAGAAAAGGCAGCTAGAAAAGGTAAAAAGTTGTCCCTGATGTGTTTACCAAAGCCGGGTGGAAGTAAACTCATGGTACTTTGTGTGTGCAGAACTATATTCAGAATAAATATCTGTTGAAGTCAGTAATATCAGATCCTTATTCTTTAATATTTTTAGAAAGATTAGAACAATACTTGATGTTAAAACCATTTCTGCTAGGGATTTTTTTTTAAACAACTGTTATTAATTCTTTTTGTTTAATTTCCTTTGTAGGTATTGTTTTAGTGGCCATAAATCCTTATGAACAACTGCCTATCTATGGAGAAGACATCATCAATGCCTACAGTGGCCAGAACATGGGGGATATGGACCCTCACATCTTTGCAGTGGCTGAGGAGGCATACAAGCAGATGGCCAGGTTTGTAGACCAGAGGCTTGAAGTCACTGTTTTTTCTGAAAGGAATAAAACAAAGTTTCTGGCTGATGCTCTTCTCTTTAATTTATAGCTTGTGAAATATTTTGCAATATCTGTCTTTTATCCAGTGTTTTAGTATATTTCACAAGGGGAAGAGTTGCCTAAGTTAGTGAACAGCAAAGCTTTATAAATGCTGTGGAGATCGTGGCCACTGGCACTTAGCAGGAATTATCACAGATTTTGTCAGTATTTAGGTCTAAAATTAGTCCTGTGCTTTATATGATTGTTTTTTTTATTTGATTACCAAAATAAAGAGAGATTTTTTAATTGTCAGTGGAGTATTAAAGAGAAAAGGGCCAGGTTCTCAGCTGTTTTGTGCTTGTGTGTGATACTGACAAGAGAAAAGAAATCACAGGGCTTATGAGTGCTGTTATAGGCTCCTGGCAGTGTCAGTAATGTCCCAGCTACGTAATCTGCCTGTGGCTGTTGTTGACTGGAATTAAGAGGGAGCGGAGGGAGGATTGCAGAGTGCCTGGAAACTGAGTCTCTAAGGACACTGCAACAGCTGTGCAGGAAATCCTCATTCTGTTGGATGTTGCATCAAAATGAGCTTGGCACCCAAGGGCAGTGGTTAGCAGGAACTTCTTCCCCTTGGCCCCAAGGGCCTGCAGTTAGGGGAGCTGTTGAAATACTTAATTTGAAATATTGCATTTCTAGGAAAAAGGTCTTTTGGGCTGCTGTGTGCTCCTGCTATCCTCACTGGTTAGCTTCAAGCTGTTTGTATAGTTTTCCTTGTTGGCAATACAGCTCATGATCAAATTCATCGTGTAAAACACTGAAACGTCTCTGGATTATTTGTGATGGCCCTTAAGCTATGCTGCAGGTGAGGGAGGCAAGGGGAGAATGGGTTGAAAACTATAAAATCTTCATGTTTGAAGTCAGCTATCTGTTCATTTAGGAGTCTTAAGAACTAGACTAGTGTATGGATAGAATGGATAAAATGAATGGAATGGATAAAATGTTTGTCACATGCACATCTGAATACAGGGATCTGCAATACCCAGGTAATAGATAATTTCAAAAGAAAACAGTTCAGTGCAACATTTCATGACTTAGGGTAATTGCAAAAGAGCCAGTGTTTCAAAAATACCCTTATCTTGGTTTAACTCCAGCCAGCAACTCACTACCATGCAGCCACTTGCTTACTCCCTCCCTCCCTCCGTCACTGGGATGGGGAAGAGAAACTCATGGGTTGAGATAGGAATAGGTTAATACTTGAAACAAAGTAAAATAGTATAAAATAATAACCACAATAACAGTACAAGCAATGAAAAGGAAATAGAAAGAGGAGTAAGGCCCAAGAAAAAGAAGTAATGCACAGTAGAATTGCTGACCAGCTGCTGACCAATGCCCATCCATTCCCCAGGCAGCCATGAGTCCCAGTTTATATCCTGGGCATGATGTTCCTGGATGTGGAAAATGCCCTGGCCAGGTGGGCTCAGCTGTCCTGGCTGTGCTCCCTCCCAGCTCCCTGTGCACCTGCTCAGGGGCTCTGACCAGCCCCTGGCTGCAGGTGAGCCCTGCTCAGCACCAGCCAAGGTGTCACTGTGCTGTCCGCGTTATTCCACAACTCCAAAGTGCAGCACTGCACCAGCTGCCAGGAAGAAAATTTGCCTCTATTCTAGCTGAAACCAGGACAGCTCTACACCCACACTGTTGAATGGCAGAGATATCTGCCTTACTTCCTTTCTGCTCAGAAATAGATCTATAATCTGGTGTGGAAATACAAAGGCAAAACTGTGTGTTACGATAGTCACATCTTCTGCATGTCTCCTTCGTCACTGCTGTTTTAAACAGATTTGGTTCTCAAGTCCCTCTAAAAGCTGTACAAAATAAAACTTTATTAGCCTTATTTTGTGTCTGAGGCTTGGTACAGTGGTCTGAAATTATAGTCAGTGATGGCTGTCATCCAAATTCACAGAATTTTCATTCTTAGCATTAACCAGGGGGAGTAGGAGGCTGGAGAGGGATCTGGCTGACTCTAACCCCTGCCTGGGCTTACCCCCTCCTGGTGCTGGTATTGCTGATCCCCTGTGCTCTGTGTGCCTGTGCCATGGCCATGTCTGCCTGCCACCCCTGCCATTCCCTGCTGCTGGGCAGACTGGGGGGGAGGCTGACATTTTGGCTGGAGTTTCCTCTGTGGCTTTTCCTCCTTGCGTTAATTACCTTCAGCTCTGCTGCAGCCTCCGGCACTTCTGCTGTCCTGAATAACAACAAACAAGAGGTGGTAGAAGTTCCTTTTTGAAACAAATGATGAGAAATTATATGACTGTGGAGATTAGCTTAAATAAGCCTTCTGAGTTATTTAATTAATTACTTTATGTGTCTCTGTTATAAACAATTTGTTATTCTTTTATGACTGACAGTGCTTTCATAGTTCCAAAATGAAATCTGGGCACACAATGCAACTGAAAAAAGTTCTCTGCACTGAAGTAACAATTTAATTGTTTTAGATTTTCAATGTTTATTTCCTTTTTTATTTATTTGGAGATTTTTTGGCCTTGTTTTTAAGAACTTTTTCTGTCATTACAACATAGCAGTTTTGGTCATTGGATTTAGTTTTCTATTGCTGCTTACAATTACTAAATCCCACCCTTTAACTTCACTGATGTTTTTTATACTCTGAACAAATCACCTTTACTTCTGAATTATGAAGTCAGAGAAAAAGAACTCCAGTTTTGCATTTCTGCAGCTGACTATTTAAAAATGAAAATTAGATTGTCTGTGACTGCTGTATTAACATTATAATAAGTGCATTGCATATTCATGTGGTAGCTAGTCATATGGCATTAATCTGCATTTATCTGTGTAATTGGTGAGATTTATTTTTCTCTTGTTTCTGATCTTTCCTAACTCAATTTTTAAATGATCACTGGAATAATTAGTCATGATGCTCCTATCCTTAAGGCTTCAGTGAGCTCTTCTAAATATTTACTCCTTAGGTCTTCTTGTTAATTTATAATTTAGTGATTTAGAGTTTGTTCTTTCCAGTTTCATTGCTTCATCTGCTGCAGCTGAGAAACTCCATCCATGTGCATGGTTAACTAAATGATCTCTGGAGCCTTCTTCAGCCAAAGAAAAGCCCCATGGCAGAAATCTGGAAAGCCAGTGATTAAATATTTGCATTGTGCTTTCAGAAAAAATACAGTGCAGAAATGTTGCCCACTGGAGTGACAGGGATGGAGCTCACATCTGGTTTGTGTATGGAAATGATGCACAGCAATTGCTTGGGGTTGATTGCAGTGCAAAGCAGCACACAAAGATTCCTTTGCATGTGGCATTTCCTGCTGAGTGGGAGCCAAGTGATGGGTACATGCTGCTGGAAGTGCTGGGCCTGTTTGAGCCTCTTTATTTGCTCTTCCTACAGCACTTCTGTCCCCAGTTTCCAGTGCAGGGTTAGTGAGGAGGAGCATGGCTCGTCTTTACCCATGGCCAACAGTGAAATCAGTGGGTACTGTCTGCTTGGTAGCTTCTTGGCTTTTTCAGTGCAGGAAAACATGCACAGCTCTTCAGACTAATCTCATTTTGGATTATTATTTCTTTCCTTTTCCCCTTTCCCTTCTCTTCCTCCCCTGTCATCTGTGTCTTTGTACCTTTTCCCTTTTCTCTCTCCATCTCCTGCTGCTCTGCCCAGACCGACAGCTTTGTTTCAGACACCTTTGCTCTGCTGTGCCTAAAAATAAGCAATGATCCAGTTTTACAGCTGCACTTAGAGTCTGCTAGGCTTAGGGCTCTGAGTGCTCCATCCTCAGCAGTAACGCTGTTGGTTTGGGTTTGTGAGGGTTTGGAGCAATCTCCTGCTCTGTCCAAGGACTGTGCCAGTGGAGGGAGCAGGGTCATTCGGCTGGGGATGTGTCCATGTGGTTTTTGTGCATGGTTGTTCTGTAGGTGCAGCTCTGACAAGCTGTGCTTCTGGGGAGAGCTGGGACCTGCCCTCAGGGCTCTGCTCAGCCATGGCAGTGTGCTGTCCATGGATTCCTCACTCCATTGGAGTGAATATTACAGGCTTGGGGCTGGTTAAGGCAGATGAGTGACGTAGAAGGAAGAAAATCATTATTGAAGAAGATTTTTTTTGTCCCAGAAATATAAACCTCAATGTCAGCATGTGGGTGTTTGCATATGTTGATTCCTTTGAGCTGCAATGCATGCCACTTTTGTATGTCAGTGTTTCCAAATTGTTAACAAAACCCAAATTCAGTCTTCAGTTACCCCTCTGTGGTAACTTTGAAAATTGAAGCAAAGCTTCAGTTGCCAAACATTTCATTTTTTATTTTCAATTGCAACTTCTGTAGGAATCACAGCCTTCAGCAGGTGCATCTCATTTTCTTTGTAATATTCCGTAGAATATTCAATACATTTTTAACTCTATGGTTTGCAGTAAGATGTTGATGATTGTACTCTCGAAACTGTTAAGAATTGCATTAATGTACGAGACTTACGATTATCAGTTCCCTAACACTATTAGGGAAAAATCACTCGTTCACAGGATTCCTTCCCCTGCCTAGTGATGGTATATTGCAGTAATTAAGATAATGTATTTTTTTGTCAGCACTTTCTTGGTCTGATTTGTTCCATCCTACTTGTGGTTGATGGCAGATACAGCAAATTCAATTTAATAAATTAACTTTGAGATTTCCTTCTGATTAATTAGTGAAGTTGTCTAGCATCATTTAAGTTGAAAGTAACCTCTGCAAATAGAATTGCATACTGATGAGATCCATATAAACCTTAATAAATGCCAGCATGGAAAACAACAGTGTTTAAAGCATCAATTTCCAAAGTTTTGCCTTTTCTATTTGGTCAAAGTATAGTGATTTATTTAGTGGTACTGTGTATTTTTTATTAAATTACCTTTAATAAGCAGGCTGCCTCTCTGTTTTGTCAGCTTTTCTGTGTGTGTCTGATGGCTTTCACCTGCAGGAAGATATTTTTCTATCACTTTTTGTTCAAAAGGAAGCTTGGAGAGCTGTTGAGTAGGTGTTTTGAAAGCATCTTTACTGACAGTCTCCAGTTATCCCAGGCGTCCCAAGATGATATCCTCTTACAAAAATGCACATTTGATCAGCTGCTGCTTTGCTTCTGAGTGTCTGATACATGGATACTGTGTTTTCCCCTGGCAGAATCATGGCAGGGATGATTAACAGCCTGTAACAGATTTGAATTTGGTTGTGGAATGAGAGCCTGCTCCTGGTGGGTGCTGGACAAGCACACAGTGGCCAAACTCCACTTGTGGCTGTGACAGGACTCCTTGAGTTAAAGATCTGCCTTGAAAAGTGGTGACATCTGTGTACAAAAATGAGCTGCATTTTTCATGCCCCTCCTTTCCTGCAGCATTAAAGGGTCTCTGTGCCAGGTATCACCTATTCCTAATAACATTTGCTGTCACTGAGGGTTCCATGTGTTCCAGGCACTTTACAAGCCCTACCAAAGCCTGTCTCCTCTGATACTGGAGTCTCAATTTCTGCTTGTACAGAAGACAAGGCAGAGGTGGTGTGCTGTGGCCAGGCCTGGATCAGCCCAGGGTTGGTCCCAGGCACTGAGGTTCCTGTCACTGGCCCTGTGCTCAGAACATCCTCTCTTCTCCTGCAGCTGAAGATGTCAGTGAGAAATGCTGTTAGGTTTAAAATAACGAGTTAAACTGGAAATATATTTAGAAATGAGATTAAAGAACATCGTTTATTGGACTGATGTTTCATGCTTATTAAAAGTGAATGCTTTTAGAAGGAATTAATTAAGAATTAACTGCTTAGTCAGGAGCAATTGTTGTGACTCAGGGTTGCAGCTGAAGAATTCTCTGAATTGTTAATGCGTGGCATCTGTGAAGGCTGGGATGTGTCAGGCCTGAGCATGTTAGATCCAGGCTGTCAGAATAAACCAATGGGTGCAGCATGTGAAGGTGGAACAGACACAGAAACGTGGCTGCTGTTCTGTGCTTGCTTCTGGGCAAAGCACTTGTAACTCGCTTTTTCTTTTGTGTTCTTTTGCTCTTTGCCCATCACATCTCTACAGAATGGTTCAGAGCTCTTCAGCCTCTGGTCATCATCCTTGGTGCTTACCTAGCACTTTGCACATTCTGGATGTTTTGCAAATGTTACCTTGTGAATCCACAAACCAGCCCTTGGAGGGTGGAAAAAATGAGTTGTCAGCCTCAGGATGCACCTTTGGGGTGTGCCAGTGCAGGTGAATTTTGGGGCTCTGGCACTGGGAACACCGCGGTGCCGTGGCTCCAGAGGGGAAGGGGCTGTGCCTGCTGCTCAAACTGCGCTGCAAGAGGGACAATAACTTGGGAAATCAAGGGTAAGAGTAGTAGGGGGGAAGGTAGAGCCCTTACCAGGTCTGCCTGGCTGCAGGGAAGGTGAGGGAGAGCAGCTCAGCAGCTGCAGAGGAAATGGCAAGGGGTGCTTGTGTAGTGTGGGCTTGAAGCAGTTCGAGAATAAGAGGACAAAGCAGGGGAACTTTCCCATTCTGGAGGGCCACTAGCCAAATCCAGAAACAGGGGCTAACAGAATTTATTTAAGGCTGTGAAGAACTTTGAGATTAATTAGTTTATTTGGAAGGTTGATGAAGGGCAAGCTGTTGCCTCCTGCCCTCGATGAGAGAGGTGCCAGGAAGGCAGCCCAGAGCTGGCTGCTGCTGCTTCCCATCAGTCCAAGAGCATTAGAAAACTGCTGAATGAATTCTTGTTTGTTTATTTATTTATTTATTGAACAGTTAAATTACTTGTGTTTGAAAAGCAGATCCTGGGTTTGTAGAGTTGCCAGGTTTTATAATGGCTCCTAGCAGATGCTGCCTGCCCTGGGCTGGGTTTCAAAGGCCTTTGCACTGGAGGAGTGCAGCTGAGCGTGCACAGCCTTGTTTGCTGCCACACAGCTCTGCCCTTAGGCAAAGGTGAAGCTAAATATATTGCACTGACTCCTGCTAAACCTCCCAGCACTGGTGGGTTTTACAGCTGCCTTTTATTTTAAGATAAGTGGAGAAGCAATTTTGGTCTCCTAGAAAAACAAGTAATTGTAACAGTGGGAGCATCACAGAAAAGTGGAGCGCAGCTGCCCAAAAAATGAACCTGGGACCTACTGTGGCAGGGGACTGGGAGGGCAACTCTTGAGGAGAGCACAGGCTGGTGAGTCTGCAAGAAAAAGCTAAATCCTTGTGTGGCTCCAAAGCCACATTGTGTGCTGAAAAAAGTGTCTTGGAAAAATAATATGGCCATGGTTTGGTTTCAAGTTTATAATCACTGGTAATTTAAGGAAACATGGTTTATTTCAGCATTTATTGAAATCAGACATATTTAGTGAGCCTTCAGATGAGTTGTGCAAAACCTTATTCACCTTATACCATGGATTTGTGTTTCTGGTGCTTTATTCTTCTGCCTACATTTGTCTGCTGTGCATCCTCTTTCCTGCCTTGGGAGATGCCAGTCCCTGGAGCCTGCTGGGGCTGGGAAGGTCCTTCCTGAATTTCTTAAGGAGTTAATCAAGATTCTTTCTGTGAAGCTCACAAAGCATTCAATGCTGCAGAGAACTCTTGGCTGTATATTGATACCTGAACTGTGCTGAGTTTCACAAGAAAGGAGTTCAACGTTTTTGCTGTGGGTAATTGTTCCAAGACTGAATGAGCTGTTTGGAATATGTGCAGTATTAGATGTATTTTTCTATTCTTAGCAGTACTGCTGTTATAGGAATCACAGATCAAAGTTATTTGGGAACACCAATAAGTAACATATATAAAGTTGCAGTGATATTTAGCACTTTCACACTGATTTATTTTAAGTGTATTGGGTAAATTTCATTTATTTTGGCTTTCTTACCAGTGCCTCATGGTGAGGGAAATTATCATTATTAAACTGATTTTTTTAGCCATGCTGTCAAAAATCTATGAATGTTCTGACTGTAGATACTACAGGTTATTTTAGTCATATGCTGTCACAAATATACAATGGGGATACTGAGAGATTGATTGTAAAAATAGGATGTTTATTTTGGTCAGAGTTTTGTTTATACTGCTGGAGACACTAAATCATGTCAGCTGCATATATGTACACATATCCTTGGGAGGTTTGGAAATGCTTTAAGGTCTAAAGCATGAAACATAGCTTAAACTAAGGTTCTTAGTTAATCCTGTGTCTCTCTCAGAGAAGCTGCAGCTGATGGAAGAACAGCAAGATTTCAAACCTGCCAGCATTTCAGAGCAACTCCCATCTGACCTTTCAGCCATGTCATTAGTTTTTAAGTTATTTTCTTGGGTTGGATTTCCTGCTGCCATAATTCAGCTGTAGGATGGCAAAGCACTTAGCTCCTCTCTGTCTTTGATGGGCACAATGCACACTGGTGTTGGTGGTACCTGTGTGTGTGTGAGAGAGAACAGGATCTCTCTCAAGAGTTCCCTCAGTCACAGGTTCCTTCCCTGGCAGTTATGTCAGGTATTTTCATCATTGAAAATTCACTGTTTTAAAAATGTAAAGCAAATTCAGCCTTACACATCTATCTTACCACCACAGAACTGCAGTAGAGGAGCTGTAGTGAGATAAAGACCAAACTCTCACTGCTAAATAAAAGATATTTATTGTGTACTTGCATTGAAGCAGGAGGGGATTTCAGTTTTTGAAGATCACAGCATCAGGTCTTTAGCAATAGTCTGTGCTGTTTTGAGTTAAATAAAAGTGAAATGATCATATGCAATGGGGATGATGCCCTTACCCATAACCCAAACCGGTTATTCCAAAAGAAAAGAGTAAAGCAGCAGCAACTCCACGAGGGGAAGGGAAAAAAAGGGAGGAAAAAAAAGAAAAGCCAGGAGATTTAATTAATTAGCCTTTTAGCACTGAGGCAGTGAGGTGAGAAGATCTCCTGGAGGTGGTGGCCTTTAAATCACCCTGACAAGAAGCTTCCTTAAAAACATCAGCACCTTGGCAGTGTCGTCAAGGTTAACAAACATAAATGGTTTAGGATCAAAGGCAACCTAAGCACTAATGTTCTTCTCATTAAATTACCCTGTTATTTGCTTTCTTCTTTATATATTAAGAATATTGCACTCTGATCTTTTCTGCCAAGCTCATCTGTGTTGTGACGTGGAGACAATTCAGCTTTGAAGTAGTTCATCACAGGCAAGCATTTCCAAGTCCATGTCAGAATCTTTTCAAATCAGCTGTAAGTGATGCAGTTTGTCCAGGGAGAGATGCTGGCAGTTTGGGTATGAATGGATTGACAGGAGTATTGAGGTTGATGTCAATAATTTCTGTGTTCCTTTTGTTGTCAGTAATTCTGTATTCCTTGTGTTTGTTTTCCCAAGTTGATGTTTGTGTGGGGATTGTGCTTATATACATGTATTTAACATTATTTGCTGTGGAGTCATGAGTCTGAAAGCCAAGATCAAGTGATACATCTCATGCATCAGCCATAGGAAGCAAAAAAAAGCACAAAAAAGTGTTGTGCTTTGATGATTCAAAAAAGCTTTGGGCTTCTTTAATCCTCTCTGAAATGCTTATTGATAGAGAGATTTTTAACTTTTAGCTTTCCTGCTTCAGAGAGAGATTTTCAGTTGGAACAGAGGAAGAAGGTAAACAGAGATGTCTGTAAGGATTTTTTAGTCTGTATGTCTTTATTATCCTGATCTGTTTGGACAGTTTGCTGTGGAAGTGATGACTTTGAAACAGTAAGCTATTTTGGGTTTTGTGGGAAGCAGCTTAAGTGGGTGCAATTTTGAATGAAAATTGTTTGAAAATTATTTGAAAATTGTTTGAAAAAATATTAGCAACTCTGATGTTTGAGTTCTTGCCCTGGTTTTGCTTTTTATGCCTCAATTTTTCCTTTGATCAACTAAAATTGTTACAAGCTGTCCTGGATAATGAGAGCTGTCAATGGTTGCTCAGTGTTGTTGCAGCATTCTGTACAAATTGGAGGTGTCCAGTGAGTGTTGCTCTTGTTTCCAATATATCTGATAGCTGTGCCCTCATGAGTTCCTCCACCCTGAGCTCTTCTGAAAGCATCTACTGCACATTTTATACAGTACAAAATTCGAAGTAGCCAGTGCTGTTAGAATCATTGCATTAAGATACGTGCGCATCCTCAACAATGGGGTTTTTTCACCTCTTGAGAGCAAGGTGATGTTTTTAAAACCACTTGTTGGTTTCTTGTGTGTTGTCATTTCATTCATAATCTGCAAAACCCTTTTCTGTATGTGAGTTATCTCAGGGCAGTGTGCAGCACTCTGTCTTCCTCCGTGCTGAACCTTCTTTGAGCAGAAGCTATCTCCAGTGTTAAATTTTGCAATGTTTATTCAAAGCACAAGAAGCCCCTGTTGCTATGCAGACTGTAATCTCAAGCTTCCAGGAAATAGGTAAGGCTGAATCTTCTCAGTTTTGGCACTCTGACAGTGAATTTCCTCAAACATATTGCCTGTCAACCAGATTTTGTAGATAAAGTGAAATTGTCTTTAAAAGTTACCAGCCTATGCAGAAATATCGTTCTGCATTATTTTTTGTGATAGAGACTACCTTAAATTGCCAGTTAGGTGTTGCATAGTGTGTCCTCATTCTTGTATTTGTCAAGGAATAGCTGTTACCCTCCCATGGTTCCCAAAGTATAGGCCTGAGAGAATTTATACAGCAGAGCTCTGAACCAAATCCTCTGCTGCTGCTGCTGCAAGCAACCCCAGCCCATCATTTCACATTTCAGCTTGTGCAGTCTCTGGGTCTGTCATCTTAAAATGGCACTTTTAATGTAGGTCTGTCATTCCTTTATTCTGCTGCTGTTCAGAGGAGCAAAAGCTGAATGTGATCCTGAACATAACGTGGTGTTTCCATGAGTGGTGAATTGCTCCCAGTCAATTTTCAGTCTTATCTTTTCAAGATAGTTTGGCTTAATATTGCATCACAGTGATGTAGTTCTGTGTGCTAGGATCAGATTGCTATCTGCCTCTGGGGGAAAGAGCACTCCTCCACCTCTCATCTCCCAGATTGCTTTTCCTCATTTCTGTTGGCAAAAGCATAATTAAAATGTTCCCTCCATTCAGAAGTAATCTTAATTTTAAAATCATCTATTTACTTGTTTTATGCAGAGAAAAACACTGCAGGAAGATGAGATATTGCATAAAATGTGGCATCTGGCTGCAAAGAGGTGTCACATAAAGCTGTTGCCCTACTTACATGTTTCATTGGCTGAAAGTTATAATTATAGCTTTTTTTTCCTGACTGGCAACCTGTTAAGTACTCAAAATGTCAGGTCAAAGGTCAGGGGTTAATGATTTAACTAAAAATAACTCTAAAGGTGTAGTATATATCTGGGAAAGAACGTGGGTGGTGTCACTTTTGTTTTCTGGGCATTTTTCCCTTTGTTTTTGGTCTTTTAAATTTTGTTTTGTTCTTGGCACACCCTGAATATGAAAATTTCATTTGACGTAAACAGATGCTATTCTTTAGACCACTTCTTATACCAAATAATAAAAAAATAATTCTCACTGCATTTCATACATCATCCAAGGGGCTCTGATGCTAGTTTACTTGTTATTTTCCTTTTAAATGTGGTGGGTTTTTTTCTTTAATGTTTTATGTTTTAAGGAGCTTTCTGCTCAGCTGGCACAGCTGCCTGGCAGGACCAGAGCACCTCTCCAGACTGTATGGAGGTGCAGTGCCCAAGGGACTGTGGCAGGCAGAGCTCATCCACCACTGCTGTTTGGGTTGTGCTGCTCTGTCCTTTCCCCTTCCAGTGTGATCTGGGGTGTTTTGTTGTGTTTTCCTTTCTCTCGGGCAAGCAGCACAAAGAATAATACACTAGAGGATGGCCAGTGCAGTGTGTTAAAGCAGAACAATGGATTAATGTACTGGGGGGGACAAGAGCAGCCCTGAGTGTGGATGGAGGGCACTGCTGCAGACACTGAGGAGCCCTTTGTGTGCCCTGGTGCCTGCTGCAGACACACAGTCCCTGCAGAAGGACTGTGATGGTGTTCACTGAGGTCCCAGGATGAGGGAGGAGATGAGGATCTGACTCCATGTTTCAGAAGGCTTGATTTATTATTTTATAATATATATTGCATTAAAACTGTACTAAAAGAATAGAAGAAAGGATTTCATCAGAAGGCTAGCTAAGAATAGAATAGGAAAGAATGATAACAAAGGCTTGTGGGTTGGACTCTCTGTCTGAGCCAGCTGACTGTGATTGGCCATTAATTAGAAACAACTCTCTGAGACCAATCACAGATGCACCTGTTGCATTCTACAGCAGCAGATAATCATTGTTTGCATTTTGTTCCTGAGGCCACTCAGCTTCTCAGGAGGAAAAATCCTAAGGAAAAGATTTTTCATAAAAGGTGTCTGTGACAGTCACAAGGAGGGGATGACTGTTAAGGGAGGGTGTCACATTGGGTTTGATGAAGGGGTCAGCACTGTCCATACTCATTCACACTTCCCAAGCTCCAGGTGGCTGCTGGAAGGAGGGTGGGAACCACCCTGCAATGAACAAGGGTGCTGATTTATCAGCATTTTACCAAAAAGAGCTGAAAGATGCCCCATCTCTGGGAGCTGTTCAAAGCTGGGTGGGGCTGTGAGCAAGCTGGTCTAGTGAAAAGTGTCCCTATCCCTGGTGAGGTGTGTGTGTGTAATTAGATAATTTTGATGGTCCCTTCCACCTCAATCGTGCTGTGATTGTGTGAACAAGTATTGTTTGTGTTGTCTGTGGAGATGGTGGTGCAGAAGGTGATGCTGAACAGTCCTGCAGGGTGCACAGCAGTGTGCCAGCCAGCACAAGACACTCATCTTGAAATCAAAAAGCAGATCAAATCCAGCCTGCAGTACCTGGGTACTCACTGTGGGTGATTTAGTGTTTCCACAGGCCATGCATGGTGGAAGGAGATGTTTTCTCCATAGCGGTGGAGAAGGTGGATTTTCAGACACTCGAATCACAGCTGTGCTATGTCATGAGCTGGCTTTGATAGCTGAGTTTCAGGGAAGAATTTAGGTCTGTTTTCAGGCTTGAGAAGCTGAGAGCAAGCAGAGGTTTTGCAAGCAATGTGAAAGGGACAGCCTGGCTCTGTCTGACAGTGGAAGCATTTGTAGCGGTGTCTGGTGGGTACTGTTCAATGAAACCTCTTAGAAAACTCCAATGCAATGAAACAGATGCTTTTTAGAGAGGATACATCTGTTCCAAAGGCTTTTTTAGGGGTTCCAGAATTAAAAAAGGGGAAAGGAACACAAAGTTGGAGTGTGGGAAACAATAATACATGCTGCTGTCAAGCCTGACTGCAATGTAGATCTGCAGTTTATAGCTTCTGCATTCTGGACAAGTCTCAAATCTCTGCAGTCTGGTTGATTTTGATTATAACTGTGCTGTTTCTCAGACTTGAGAACATTTATTTTAGGTAGGGAAAACCCACATTAGGGCAGGAACAATGCAAGCTGCTGCCTGTCCTGCAGGAGAGAGTGATGCTGGACTGTACCTGTGTGTCAGAATAGATGATGTTTTAGGGCAGCCTGATTTCTGCCTTGCTTTGATTGGGTCAGCTAATGAGAGGACTTAATTGTGAAGTGAGACTGGCAAATCACCTTTCTGAAGTCTCTTTTTCACTGACTACACAGTAATAAATTGACCCAGACTCCTTCTGGATCAACACTACTTTCCAAAATATACCAATGAATTACTCAAAACCAGTTTGCACCAACTGTTTCTAAAAAAATCCCCAAAAATTTAATTATTTATTCAGAAAGGAAGCATGAACCCAAATTTAGCTCTGTGTCAGGAAAGAAAAGTTTAAAAAAGCATCCTGAAACATAAACAAAATGTTTTGTTTTGTCTAACTGGTTGTTTATTGTCCCAAACCCACTTTGACAGGAAGAATAAGTTCTCATTTACTTCCACCAGCCCTCACAGCCACAGTATTTGGGATAAAACCAGAGTATTTTTCAAGTGGCATAACTGTGTGTTCACAGTGGCATAGAAAGATCTGAAGAAGGATTTACAGGAGGAGGCGTTTGGATGTTTCACCTCCCAGGAAAGTGGATTAGGAATTGAAGTGTATTCAAGGAATAGCAGGGAAAAACCCCTCAGAGATGTTTGTGGGGTTTGTGGGGTTTGTGCACCAGTATGCCGCTCATGAAGAAGCAAAGTCAGTGACAGGAGATTTATCCAAGGCTCCGGAGGTGGCAGCCAGCCCCCAGCAGAGGTTAATAGAGACAAAGTGGATGCCAAGCTGATGGGATCAGAGGAGAAATTGCATTGTAGAGACAGCTTTATGTGGATGCTGTGGGTTAGGAAAGCCCGGCCTGATTATGGGACATTGTTTAAGGCAGAAAATCAAACCTGAGGTTGGTTGTGGCACAGCCACCGCGGGCTGATACCGGCAAAGATCTTTTCTGTGCTTTGGGTTTAGCTCCTGAGCCAGCCACGTGGTGGCAGCAAGCCTCAAGGAATCCTCATCCAGGAGTTTTGGGAAGAAATTGGCTAAATATAGCCATTTTCAATATTCCAGACGTGCATATTTAGAGGGGCTGGGACTTACTGTACCATTAAAACTGCAGATTAAAACCATGAGCGCTCTGCTTGGCTGTGACAGCTCCAGGAGCCTGCATTTAATTTCATTTTCCTGTTCCTTCTGAATCCCTAGAAAATCCTTTTTCAGGAAGAGAATTCCTGATTTGAGCTATCAGCACAGAGCATTATATAAGTTGTAAGCAGGGACAGCCCTGCATCTCATAGCAGAGGTCTCGCCTCCCACCAGGGCACATGGGATTTTTCACAGACAGGTTAAAACACAAATATCATGGATAAGAGTTGATTTGGGCTCCTGAACATGAACAGCATCCTCCAGACCACATCAGAAAACACCCCTTCTCTGTACCTGCTCTCCAGGAGAAGGTCTGGTGGCCTTGCAAAAAATAAAATAAAATAAAATAAAATAAAATAAAATAAAATAAAATAAAATAAAGTAAAGTAAAGTAAAGTAAAATAAAATAAAATAAAATAAAATAAAATAAAATAAAATAAAATAAAATAAAATAAAATAAAAAAAAACCTTGCCATGGACCTTTAGAAAAGACAGCCTACTGGGTAATTTCTCCTTCAGAGATGGTCAGTCTCACAAAAAATGTAAAAAAGAGACTGAACATTTCCATGGGTATGGGGCCCCATCCAGGGAGGAGTGCTGTAGCAAGTGACAGTAATGTTTGGGAAGGGACTCGAGTCCTTGTGGGCTTAGGCTGTGGCTGATCAATAATTTATTTTTATCTATTTATTTTCCCAGCTCATGCTTGCATTGTGCTGCTTGCTATTTAGGGAGCTCAAGACTTCCCAGTTAACATTGCCTGGCCACTGGTTTGGTCTGGAAATGCCAGTGCCAGACCTGGCCCTGCTGAATTATTTGCCTGTGACTTGCCAGGACCAAGATCAGTTGGTGCTGCTCCCTCCCCTCCACCTTGGCCATCAGCTCAGCAGTGTTTGTGCCCCAAAAATGCAGCAGAGTTGGCTTTTTTTTTGTTTTTATGTTGTTGCTGTGCTGATCTCTTGACCACTCTGCTAAAGCATTTTGCACCTAAGTCCACCCCAGCAAAAAGACCACAGTTTTTCCTCCTAAGACCATTTGTGCCAGGGATAGAGAAAGCCAGATACCTCAAATCTGGGGTTTCTGCCAGCTCTCCCTTCAGGCTGACAGAGGGTCCTGCTGCAGGAGTACATTTTTCAATTGTTATTTCATTAGCATATGTTTTATAGCATCGCGGTGTCAAGGGCTATTTCTGGCTATGACTTCACACTGATGCCTTTGGAAAGCCGCACAGCACAAGGAGAAGGAGGGAGGAAACAACCCAGATGATCTGTTGTTATAACTGGAGCATGTGGGAAGCATCATCCCTGCAGCCTCCAGGGGGACAATCCAGTCATCAGGGGCTGATTCATGCTCTGGGCTCTGCCTGGAGAGCCACGTCCTCTGGAGCAGGGTCTGGAAGGGACCTGGGCTTGGGGAGCTACAGAAAGGGTTTGGAGGCAGGTGGGGAACTGTCTAGTGTGAAGCAAAATGCTGAGGAATGGATGGAGGGGTGAGGCTTGTCAGAGAGACAGCTGAGTGTTCCTTCTGGCTCAGGAGAACAAATGAGTGAGAGGAGGTGTTGCTGTGGAAATGGGTGGCAGGTGGAACTGTCAGCCCTACAAAACAAGTAGGAATATTAAGGCACAGGGTGAAAACTGACTGGGAACTGAATATAACTCCAGTCTGCCTTGCAAAGGCTTGCAGGGCTGATGGATCATGGCACAGGCTCTGAGCTCAGAGTTTGTGAACACACAATAAAAGACTGAACAGGATTTGGACATGGGGCAAGGGCTTGGGTCATATTTTGAGATTGGTTTTTGGATCATCAGTTTTCACCATGTGGATAGGAAAGATGTGTGGTCTGTAAGGGCCACCAAAGCAGCTAAGACTGATGCTGCCTACAGAGACATGATAAGAATAAAACTAAAGTAAGTGAAACCCAAAGCATCAAAGCCCCAGTTCTGCTGAGTGCAGGTTTTTCTGGAAGTGACAGTCTGTTCTGGTGTGGGTTTTTTGATCTCTCTGCAGAGTGCTGCAAAGCATATTCTGCCTGAAGTGGCCTTTTGCAGACAGCAGGGTCTCCTTCTGCACTGTTTGTGCCTTTCATAGCCGTTAGTCATGGCCAAAACCAGCACAGCCAAGAAGGTGCTGCTTTCCTGGTGGAAGCAAAGTCCTGCATCCAGGGCTGCTGAAACCCAGAGGGAGTGAAGCAAATCCCCAAATCTGCTTTCTCTCCTGCTGCCTTCAGTGTCAGCTGTGACTGGAGGAGCTGGTGGATGTGGGTTACAACATTCCCAGTCTGCGAGGAACCTGGAGCCTCCTCCCTCTGCTCTCAGCAGATGATTTTTTGCAAGATTTCTGTGCAGACTATGTCCCTTTCTTTATTTCATCATTCACTGGCATTTGGAGTCAGGAGAGGGAAATTTCACCACAAAAAATGTGTTGTTCCCTGTACTTCCTTCTGCCCTTCTGCTGGCAGAGCAAAGCAGTGAGAAATAATTTCTCCTCCTCTCCAGGGGGTGAAATTATTCTGCAAGCTTTGAGTGCAATCACACCATATCAGAGTGTGGACAGTGGAAACAGCAAAAGAATTCTAAATGTAACTAAGCATGGGATTCAGACTCTCTTGTAATGGACACCCTTGTCCTGGGAGAAGAATGTTGGGATGTTGGGGTGGATGCAAATCTGGCTGGGTTACCACTTAAAAAGTCAACAGGTGGTACCTGATACTGGTGCTGAATTATACCAGTTTTTTGATCTTGAAAATGGGAAATATTCTCTGTATCTTCAATGCCACCATGTGGTAAAGGTAAGAAAACACTGACTACACAAAGCATGGTATTTGCACTAGGAAGGTGGGTATATGGGGGTTGCACAGCCTCATCAAACTTTATTTTTTTTTTGATTAGGCAAAACACAATCTTAGGGATGAATGTATTTGTGTGTGTTTTACTGCTGAAACAGAATGAAAATGAAAGGGAGAAGGTCAGCAGTTCAACCATTACAACTCAAACCTGATTGCTATTATTTGTGAAAAAAACCCAACAAACTCCACAAACATTACCAACAACAAACCCCAGTGTATGACAGTAACAAACAAACCATGGGGAAGGAAAATCATAAATGTTTTGCAGTCCTTTACCTGCCCTGCAGTGTCATAAAGCCCCAGCAAGTGTTGTTGTCCTCCCACAGTCACGGTTACTGGAAGAGAGAAACAAGAAATGTTATTTGTGCACAGGCCAGTGGCCTCATTTTGATGTGTTTTAATCCCAAAATGCCAACAGACACATTAGCAGGTGTCCTCCACTGGGCATCCTGAACCCAGCACATCTATCCAACCCAAACTGAATCACAACAAAAGCAAATCCTTTATGCCAAGATCTTATTTCTGTACAAACAGCCCCGGGTGATGAGCTGCACGCACTGCTGCCATCAGGGTCCAGAGACAGGGGGACATTTGCCTGTCCCTGCAGCCACCAAATGAACACCCTGGATTTGAAAGCACAGGATTCCTGCCTCCCCACCATGGGCATTGGTGTGGGCTGGTCATGGATCATTGGGAGGGTTTTTATTATTTTATTTCTTCCAGGCTGTGGAATGTTGAAGCATTTGGCAGTGGCTGGTGTTTGGTGGGTCTCACTGGAGGTGCAGCTCTCCTGCCCTGTGCCATCACAGGTGAGGTGTCAGTGTTTAGTACCTGGGGCTGTGTGGTGGGTGATTTGAAGGACAGGAAAGAAGAGGAGCTGGAATATTTTCAGGGATGTTGACCACATTCTGTGGCAAATGGAGGAAAGCTTAGTTTGTTGCTCACATCCAGCATATTTACTCCTTTAGCAGAAATCACTATGAACTTCATTTTGAGCCCACTGACAAATTTTGACATTGACAAAAATGTTTTCTCATTGCCCCATTATTAGCTGATTCCTGTAACCAGTGTTATTTCTTATACAGGACATGATCTGGGTTAATGACATTTAGTTAACCAGTTAATCTGCTTAAATCATTACTACCCAACTGGAAAGAAAGGGGGGCAGTCCAATTCCACCCATTAGTCAACAGGAAGCCTTCAAACATTTGTCAGGAAAGTTGCTTAAAATAATTATATTGTTGCAGCATATGGACTATTAATTTTTTTAAACATGAAGACAAGTGGCAGAGCATGGGAATGAACATAAAATTTTGTCAGGAATGGGGGAAGAGGCTCAGACTGGTGCCCATCAGGTAATCACAACTTGCAATTAATGAGGGCTGGGAATGAGTAATGGTTATTTTGGACAATAAAAAAAAAGAGGCTTGAAAACATCACGCACCGTCTTGCTGATTTTTTTGTTTGTTTGGTGATAAAATTTGTAGCAGAAAAGCAGCTACAAATTTATGGAATTTAATAGCTCCTGCACTGGGGAACAATGTCCTGTTTGAAATCTCTTGGACTGAAAGTCTCTGCCAGTGTGACTGGACAGGCTGACTATTCAGCAGCTTTATTTGCTTGCAGAGACACAGCAGTGTTGTCAGCACATAAAGAGAGCAAACCTGACATCCTGGAAGTACAAAGGCTCAGCGGGGACCAGACTTGCTGGTGAGAGCAGGCTGGGCTGCACTCTGCACTGCTGGGGCTGCCTTGGGACGTGCACTCAGGAGGAGGTGGGGAAGGGGAGAGAGCTCCCTCTGCTCATCTCAGCTCTGCACTCTGCAGCTCCAGGGAAGTCATGGACACTGGGCATGGATGCCCACGGTGGGAAAGAAGTACAAGAGTAGGGACATGGACACCAACACAGAGAGGAGACAGTCCAGATGCCCCATCCTCTTCCTTCAACCTGACTTGAATGAAATAATTTAAAATAATCCTCCCTGGCGCCGTGACTTTCAACTTCTTGTGGTGTAGGGAATCCCAGAATGCCCAGCAGAGGTATGAACTGTGTAAGTTACTGGCAACACTCCTGCTTTTCTTAGCTGCCTTCTCAGAAGCAGTGGGGGTACAGGTGTCAGCACAGCTCACCAGAGGCAGTGGGAAATTTGATTTTTTTCCCCCCGCTTGCAACCTTGGCAAGCCTCCAATCCGCCCTTTTGCCAAGAAATGCAGGAGCCAGACCTGCTCTGGAGGTTTTACTCTGCTCAAGGACCAGCTGTGAAGATGTACCCTTCAGCTGAAGGCAGCATTCCAGCTGCAGTGCACAGCTGGCCGAGGGGGTGTTTGGGAGCACACGCAGTCTCTGGGGCTGCGGACAGCAGTTCCCTGTCAGTCCTTGGTGGAATGTGCAGGGAGCCTGCAGAGCTCCTCCAAGGCAGGATGCTCTCAGGACAGCTGTGAGGCACATGGAGGTGCAGATTGACACCATGTTCACAGGGGTCTTAGGATGAGGGAAGAGATGAGGATCTGACTCCATGTTTCAGAAGGCTTGATTTATTATTTTATGATATATATTAAAATATATATCATATATATAATAGATTATATTATATTCTATTATATATATATATATATATATATATAATATATATATTAAAACTATACTAAAAGAATAGAAGAAAGGATTTAACCAGAAGGCTAGCTAAGAATAGGAAAGGAAGGAATGAATGATAACAAAATCTTATGTCTCGGACAGAGAGTCCGAGCCAGCTCACTGTGATTGGCCATTAATTAGAAACAACCACATGAGACCAATCACAGCTGCACCTGTTGTATTCCACAGCAGCAGATAATCATTGTTTGCATTTTGTTCCTGAGGCCTCTCAGCTTTTCAGGAGGAAAATCCTAAGGAAAGGGTTTTTCATGGAATATGTCTGTGACAGTGACACTGCTTTGCTAGAGTGAAAAGGTGACAGTCACGTTGTGTTGGGCTATGTAAAAACACAGGCCAAGGTGCTGAAGAGGGAGTGTCCCAAATAAAACAAGGAGGCAGAGGAAGTCTAATTATTGCATTTCCTTTCTTGAAACTGGAGGTAAACTGAGGCACAAAGCAGCTCCCAGGACAGGCATCTGTGTGCACAGCTCAGGTTAAGGGTGCTAGGGAAAGCAAACATGCTTCGTGCCTCTAGGGAATCTATCCAAAAATCTCTAGGGAATCAATCCCAAAGAAAGGAATTCTGTTTTTGGTGTCTGCATTTTTAAAATACTTTGGGTATTTTGTGACATTTCAGAAACCACAGCACGTATGTTCTTCACAGACTCGGCCCCTCTCAGGCCTCCAGCTTCTGTCTGGAAATAAAACAATGGGGGAAATCTGCATTCCTCTCTGGAAATGTTCCCACAAACAGCAGCACAACTTTAATTAATATAATTAGCACTCATAATATATTCTGTTCTTACAGCTGTGACAGCACAGACACCTCGATCCATACTGCTGCCCCTCTGGTGTGAGCTGGGACATTTTGTCCCTTTTCAGCAGTTTTGCCACTGCCCCAAAGGAAGTTCCTCCTGAATGTTTTTCAAGGGGAAGTCAGGAAAACAGAAGATTTGATATTTCATGACAGCCTTTGGTTCCCCATCCCAGCTTTGTTAGATCCAGTCCTGAGCACGCTGCTGAGCAGCCCCAAGATGTTTCCCACTCCCTGAAATGGACAAGCAGGTGCCACACTCTGCATCCCTGGAAAAGGCTGCAAGAAACCCTGAGCTGGGCTTCCAGCTGAGGGGGCTGAGCTGTGCCATCACGCAGGTTCACACATTGCTAGACAGATCAACAGGGATTGATTTTTATGGGCAAGCCAGATACAGGGAGCTGAAGAGTTATTAAACTTATTTTCCACTTCCCCTTTTCAAAACACCCTGCCAAGGTCGGTGGGTTTTTAGGTGGTGGGTTGCTCAATCTGTGACTGAACAAGATACCTGATGTCCCCAAGGGCAGCACTTTTTTTTGGAAGCAGGGGCTTAAAATATGTTTGTTAGGGTGACAGAGACAAAAATGGCAGGGAACAATGGGCAGGAAATGTGGGAAGAGTGCAGGCAGTGGCACCCTCAGACCTTCCTCTGTCACCTTTTCATTACAGGCAGAGGCACCCCCAGACCTTCCTCTGTCACCTTTTCATTACAGGCAGGCTCACAGCTGTGCCCTTTGCACTGCAAGATGCAGCTTTGGGACCAGGGATAGCTCTGCAATAAATTCTGAGGCAGGACCAAGGGTGC
Source organism: Arremon aurantiirostris (assembly GCA_035583995.1). Taxonomy (NCBI): domain Eukaryota; kingdom Metazoa; phylum Chordata; class Aves; order Passeriformes; family Passerellidae; genus Arremon; species Arremon aurantiirostris. The sequence continues at coordinate 4,384,822 of JAXCLO010000042.1, forward strand.
AGATTGAAAGACAACATGAACATGTGCCCGATGGGCAGGAACCAGAAGGGCCCATTATCCCTGTGGAGTGTGCAGAAACACAGCAGCCATCATTAACTGCAGCCAAGTGTGTCATCTCCTCATGTGCTCCTCTCCTGCAGACCCAGCAATTCATCTCATCCTGCTCCTCCAAACATCCCACGGCTGGGAGATGCAACAAGTCACATCTCACTCCACAAGACATCATTACTCTGACTGCCTCCACTTAAGGCTGTTCATTTTTCTTCAATACAAAGCAGAAACATTTAAAACCTTGATGTGCAGCCATGAGAACAAGGGAACTGAGTGCCCAGCACATCTGACAGCTCCCCTCTTTTGCACACTTTGCTAATTCATGCCCGTTGATGTTATGTGACAATTCTCCCCCTCGTTAGCAATTACTTATTAGCCAGAGAGCTCACTCAGCCTCCTCACTGATGCCCTGTGAGATCCTGGCTGATACCCCTCTCACAGCCTCACCATCCCCTAGGCCAGGCTTTGTTCCTCCCTCATCCTCCTGCTCCTTTTGCTGTTGTGGTTTCAAGAAAGAAATTGAACCGAAAATTAGATTGTTTCTGCCAAGAGATGGTGTCAGCACCTCTGCAGCTTTTATGAACTCAACGTCAAAGAGGATTCCTGCTGGGAATGGGAAGATATCACTTTGCTGTCATCAGAGGACCTCCTGGGGAGAGCTGAGCCCTGAGAGTCCCAAAAATTAAGAGCACAAATTGATATGTGCTCCTTTGCTTCACAGAATCCGTGCGTCATATGAAGTAAGGGTAGCTGTTACCAGGGTAACTAATCTAATCTTTATTTTAATTTCTGCTGTAGTCAGATCACAACAGATAGGAAATAGCTGTGCTCAGAATTGGGGCCATTGTATGTGCAAACACACGCACAGAGAACATGCAATTGCACGCCTAGCTGTGACTAAAGGTTAAAAAAAAGACCTTTTAAAATGGGGGATACACTTGTTGAGAAAACAGAACCAAATTTGACGTGATCTCAGAGATGCACAAAACACAGAAAGCTCCATGCACAGCTGTAACTGAGCCTATTGACATCCTAGGGAAAGGAGGGGGTACAAATTCCGTACCTTCCTTCTGAAGGGGGACCTTACCCCATCCTAAACTGCCTGTCTACTCATTCTGCATCCCATTCCAGAAACAAGGCTTCTTTTGTAGAAGAACGCCAGGGAAAACTCAATTGTGTCCTAATGCAAAGCTCTGATATCATCCCCTGAGCATGTTCCCTGGGATCCAGTGATGCTCTGGTTTCAGGACATCTATCCTCTAGCTGGGATAGAGTTAATTTTTTTCCAAGTAGCTGATGTAGTGCTGTGGTTTGGATTTAATACCACAATAATATTGCTAACTGATGTTTTAGTTGTTGCCAAGCACTGCTTACACAAAGTCAAGGCTTTTCTGCTTTCCCTACCAGCCCAGCAGTGAGCAGGCTGGGGGAGCACAGCTGGGAGGGGACAGCCAGGACAGCTGAGCACGAGTGACCAGAGGGATGCTCCATGCCATATGGAGTCTTGCTCAGCATGTAAAGCTGGGGGAAGAGGAAGGAAGGAAGGAAGGAAGGGGAGATGTTTGGGGTGCTGTTGTTTGCCTTTCCCAGTTACCATCACACGTGATGGAGCACCCTGCAATCCTGGGGGTGGCTGAACACCTACCTGCCCATGGGATGTGCTGAATTCATTCCTTGGTTTGCTTTGTTTGTGTTTGTGGCTTTTTCCCTTTGCCTGTTAAACTGTTTTATCTCAACCCATGAGTTCCCTCACTTTTACTCTTCCAATTCTGTGTCACATCCATCCCACAGAGGGGACGTGAGCAGCTGCATGGAGCTGAGCTTCCCACTGGGGTCAAGCCATGGCAGTGGTCACCACTCAGGTGCCACCTTAGGCCACTGCCACCACCACAGGCTTCCAAAATCACAAGCCAGATCCTCTCCCACTCTGAGATAGTTCTCATGACACCATCAACACAGTTCCATTGTTTCACATTAACTTAGTTTCATCCAAGGGTCCTTTTACAATGACTCTCGAGCTGGCCTTTGGTTCGATCTTGTTTCCTTTTACCTGGAGGGCAGGATTTTCCATGGAAAGCTCCCAGCCAGAACACCACATTCTGACATCTCTGCTATCAATCCAAACCTAGAGGGCAGCTTGCCAACTTACAACTCATCACCAGAAACTCATCACCAGCAGGACCCACCCTGAAACATCCTGATTCAAAACCAACATCAGCTGAAATTCAGCCTGTCTTCTGAGCCATGAGGCTGCAGGAGGGGTGTGCCATGGGTGAACCAGACAGCAGGGGAACATGGAATAGGAGGTCTTCTATAAATTCCATAAAGGCAGCTAACATCTCTGCCTTCTCCTGACTGCACAGCACACATGAAGTCCTTAAGCTGCTGCTTGCCAAAGGCTGGGGGTTGCCAGCAGGAAAAGCACAGTAATTACATTTCTTCTTTCAGCATGTCCTCCTGGCCTCTGACTGAAAAAGGATCCAGAGTTACACAGGATTCAGCTTGACCCAAAACAGCCCTTCTAATTCTCAGCAAAGCGCCAGGATGTTCCAACATCCAAATTAGAGGATGATGGCATTGCCAGCCTTCCCTGCAGCTCTTACCAAGCCAGACCCCTGTCCTGAGGGCCAAATCTCCTGTTAGCTCAGGGGGAGGCAAGTCAGCACTATGCAATAACAGGTTCCCTAGAGATGAAGTTCTGCTTTGGAGCAGTGACTTAATTTGGGCAGAGGAGAGAGAGATGGATGTTTGTGCCTGCAACAAGAACAAGCAGAGGAAGCAGCTCAGAAAATGATATGATTTTAGGTATTTTTAGTAAGGTAATGCAGCAGTAAGAGGAAAACAAAGAAAAAAGAACAAGAAATAACAGAAATCAGTTTGGCTTCAACCAGCTACAGCGGGATCACACTGGTGCCTCAAAGCAAGCTCCTGGTCGCCACCTTTATGGGCAGGCAGAATAAACCCATTCCCACTGTCCAACAGGAAGCCAAAGCCTGGAGTGGGACTGAGCAACCCCATCCCAGTGGATTTTAATCCTGCCCCACCAATCCCACCCCAATCCCTCCTTGCCCATCTGCTCCTGGTTGCTGATGGGAACCCTCCCATCACCTCTGATGGCAGAAACAGCAGCTGCAGCTCAATGATGTGGAGACACTCTCAAATGCTCCTCTTGGCAGCCATCTGGCCCCACATCACACACATCCCTGCCAGGCAAAGCAAAGGGTGTTCCATCTCCTGCCTCCAGCAGCTGAGGGATGGACTCAGACAGGAGCAGGGCTGATGTGAAACAGAGACATTATAACCGAGCTCAGCAATACATCCATGCAAACAAAAGGGGCTCTGTCTTCCAGAAGCAACAATTGTGAGTTTGCATTCCCGAGGGTCCATTTTGAACAATGCTCCGTGAGCTCTCAATCACTCTTTTTGTCTGTTTTCCCCTGTTTTTCCTTACCATCATCATTTTTGCTCATCTCAATTTCCGTTCTCCAGGCTTTGGGTGCAAACACAACAAGTCAGATCTTTAGCTGTTCTAATTTGATACAATTCCCTGGATGTCCATATAGCAAAGTTGATTTAATTCAGCCTTGTATCTTCCAAGGAGCCTTTAATAGCAATTACAGGCCAGATGAGTGGGATTTTATTTTCCAATCAAGCCAGGTTAGCTCAATTCAGAAGTGCCAAATTTTGCCCAGCTGTGCCGTTCAGCTCAGAGTTCTGCATTTTGTGCAAATGCTGGCAAAATAACAGGAAAGAGATGAGAAAACAACACTTCCTGAGAGCAGACTCTTTTGGACCCATGTTTGTACAGTACAACTGGGATCCTGCCATTTGTGAGATTTTTAGATGTATATTTTTAGGTCAGTATTTGTGATAAAATCCCCTTATCAAATTAAGCATCTCATGCTACATGCACGGGTGAGAATTTGACCCCAAGACCACAGATGGGTATCTTCCCTGTGTGGCAGAAAACATCTCAACATTAACAACCTCAAACTCAATGCAGCACTCGGTGTAATTTAAGTTCAGCTGCAGAATTCACTGGGCAGGAACCTGAGATGAGAGTTTTGGTGTCAGACAAGCTGCTGGCTTGGGAGAGGCTCATCTGAGCCACATCAGGCCGACTTTCTGCCTGCTCCCCACCTGTGGCATTGCTGTCCTGCAAAGGAGGAGGGACCTTGCAGATGCCCTCCCTCGTGGGACACCTCAGGCATCCAGAGCTGCTGATCCCTGGACATCCAGGGAAGGACAAATGCAGAGAGGACCACTGACAACCTCTTACAACCCTTCCTAAAACCTTCTGATTTTATAGATTCCCACAGACCACAGCTTAAACTGCTTATCTGAAATATGCCAGTGTGGATCTGTATCTGAACAAACTCCATGGCAAAGTGATGTCAATGTCATTTTAAAGGGGATTCAGCAATGTGCAAAAAGGCATCACATACTTGTTTTTTTTTTAAGTCCCATCTCCACCACATGGACCATAAATCATCCGGCTTTTAAAAAAATAATATAGTTGGCAAAGAAAAAAACAAGGCTTTCTACACAAACCTTTATTCATTAAAACATGGCAAGAAACAGAGCTGCCAACAGCTACACCTACACTCATCCTCTGAATTAGGTCTCTTCAGCAAGTTAACATCCTTTCTCCCATCCAGCTTTCCTGCTTGCAGATATTGAGGCAGAATGAGGTTGCAAAGAGATTTCTATTACCATCACTTCCTTCCATGCACGCTTCACTTTCACACTTTGTTCTTCCAGGCAGGGCTTGGCTTTCTTTTATTTTGTTTATCTTTTCTTGCTCACCCGCTTAAGTTAAGACAACAACATTTTGTTCTGTATTGCCACGGCTCTTCCATGGTGATTTGTTAATAATGTTGGGTTTGCAGTCAAAGGACTGGAAAGATAAAAAGCTGGCAAGCTGCTTCCCTCATTAGGGAGCAGCTCTCAGGCGCTCCAGTGCCAGCCCATTAGCTGAATTATTCAACAGAAGAAAAAACACACGACAAATAAAAATAATAAAAAGCTACAAGAGTAGGGAGGGAAGGGCAGTTCACCGACTTTGGTGCTGCTGTGAAAGTTTGGCAGCATTCCTCAAAACTCATTTTGAGATTAAACCCATGGAAGGAGCTCGGGCAAGGCTGAGTGGCTGCACAGCAGCAGACAGAGGCTGGCATTCATAACTCAGATACAGGACTGTATTGTTGCTGTCTTGGACTGATAATGAAGAAGCCCAAGGGGGAAATATTTCCAAAACCATAATGTAAGGGATCTGTTTGTGTGCAGTTTGTGAGTAACTGGTGGTGTTGGAAATTTTCCATATCCAGCCACAGGCTTCAAGCATTGAAACAACTCACCATGAGGAGTCACACTAATAGTCTGTGTGTGTTCTTATTGTGCAAAAAATACTGTGCAACTCAGGGGAGCTTAACCACCCATGGCAGAGGAGAGGCTGCCTCGCATGTGCCAGTGGCAAGAGGAGATGACGTGTGACATCTTGGGCCACAACAAAGCTGTGAACTGGACCACAAACTGATGAGAAAGTTGAGATTGCCCAGCATCTGTCCTTGTGTAAGCTAAAAAGAGAAAGTGCTTGGTTCAGGCACAGCATTAAGCAGGGTGGTGAAGACCCTGAGGATCCTTGTATTGCTGGGAAGCTGAATGCAGCTGGGAAAACCTGGGGTCTCCATCTCAGCTCTTGAGGGAGATGAGAGGTAAAACAGAGCTGGTAACCTGGAGATGCCCCCAGATCATGGACCAAGTCCTCCCCTGCAGAAGTCAGTACTGAGACTGGAGGGCACAGAAGAACATGGAGAACTGTCCATACTCCAGAAGCAGCATGGACAGGCAGAAGGGTGCGTGTTGAAGCATAAATAGGGACTATGCGATTTAGATATCAACTGGCAATCAAAAGGAATTTGGATTTCTCAAAGCAGAAATACTCAAATATTAGGAAGAAAACAGGAAAAACACAGATGAGATCTCTGACTTTTCTTACAGCTTATATAATTTCCTACAATAAAGCAAAAGGCATTGAATTTTATAATATTTCATAAGTTATAGGCATCTGCTTATTTTAATTGGCATGTGATATTAGGAAGGTGAAACCTGAGTCTAGAGGACAGGAAAGCACATCCTTTAGCTACTGCAGAGCCTGAAAGAGCAGCTCTGCTTATGCATCAGGCTGCCACCCACACACATTCCCAGGAAGGTTGTTCCTTTCACCCAGAAACACTGTACAAATAGATTTGTGTATATTTTTGTGAGGAGATTGGTCATACATGCATTTTGTGCTAAAGTAACTTCAGTGATGTGAGCCCCTGAGAGCAATCTGCACAGAAGCCAGAATTCCATGCCATGGTCATGCTGCCAGGACAGGATCTAACAAATGAGGAGAAAGCAGGAACAATGGAATTCATAGAATTCCATTGGAATGGAAACAATTAAACCACTTTAGCTGATGACCCAGACAGAAAGAGAAGCCAGGCAGTGACATCTGGTGATGACACTGAGCCTTCATTTAGAAGAGGACCCGAATATCACAAGCATGATATTAAAGAGCACCTCAGCAATGCAACAGGGCTGAAAGAGAACAGCAGGCAGCCCTGCTCTTAGGGAGCAATTAGAATTTTTGCTGGGAAAACTTGACTGCTGGTCTATTGCTCCCAGAGGGGAGGAAAGGATTGGATAAACAGAAGCAAGCAAGTGGCTGCAGATACCAAGATACCAGAGAAATCTTACACAGCGTGCTGAGAGATTTCTGTGGAGCAGGAAGGCATCAGGACACTGTGCAAGGCAATGACTTGCCTTGGTGTACACAGCTGGAACCAAAATGGGGGGGTTCCCACCCAAAGGACTCAGGGTATTTACCTGGACACCTGAGGGCTCAGAAGGAATGTGATTACAAGGAGTAACATTCAGAAAAGAAGACATATTTATTCTGGTGTTCCCTTCAGGTTCTCCTCTAAACTTCACAGCCCAAAATTTATGGAACCTTCTCAACAGCCCAAAGTTTTCATGGCACCTGGACATGGCTTTGAAGGTGGGAAAGGCAAGTAGCCCTTACTCCCAACACACAAGCCCTGTAAAGAAGGGAAGGCTGAAAAGATGGAGCATCTTGGAGAAGCTCTGGTGCCAGCTTAGTGTCCTCCCCAGAGATCCCCTAAAATCACCATCCTTTGGGGTGATGGGTGTGGAAGGAAAGCAGCCCAACACCAGCAGCATCACTTTCAGTGACAGTGTTTGCACTGTTACACTGAGGATAGCTGATGTCTCCACATTGAGGAGACAATCCCAAGTCACCATCTTATTTCCTAAAGATCATCTTTCCTAAAGATCTTCCTTATCACCCCAATTTCTTTTAGAATTAAAAGCAAAATTCAAATTCAAACACTTGGCTGAGAATTTTGCAAATTTCTCAACGGAACCAACAAAGCAGGAGAGGAGCTGCTGGTGCTGAGGAGTGCCTGGCTTTGCCATGGATTGCAGTGGAGGCCCTGCTTGCTGCACACACCTTGGGCAATGCTCCTGGCAGGAGGAAGTGTGCTGACATGTTCCAGCCAAGGGTGATTAATCAGGAGCCAGTGTAATTGAACACTCCCACTGCTGCTCGATTAATCTGATCACTCCCCCTATAAATCCCCAACTGCAGCCTGTGACTGCAGCAGAGCTCATTGATATGCCAGCAAGGTTTCCAGTGAGGATCAGACAGACTGTTCTGGCATTTCCAGCCCAAGCCTCAGGACTGTGTTCATGCCACCAGCACAGACACCACTGCTGGCTTCCTGCAATGGGGAAATCAGCTGCTCCAGCAGCACATTTGGTGAAAATGGTGGGATGAAGGCCTTCAAAGCTGCCCAAGCTGTTTAGACCTAAAATGAAAAGAAATGGGATTGTCAAACCTTTAGGAACCTCATGGTGTTTCCTGCAGGAGTGGGAACCTGCTCTAGTTTCAAGTAAATCTTGTAGTAAATTGCTGAGAACAGGGCAGTTTTACAGCTGCCCTTCCCTGCATTGCAATGGATCTGAGAACAGGTGCAGGGATGGGAGGGAACACACTCTGTGCTGATGAAACACCCCAAAAATTGCTTTGCAGGGCATCAGAGCACTGTGGGACAGTTGCAGGCCAGTCACAAGGATAAGCTGCATGCATCCTGCTGGAAGAACATGTGGGAGATAAACAGGACCTTCCCAAGCCAGGGGTGACATGAACTTTTCACAAAATACAGAAAGAAGTTCTGGATGACATACTCCACTTAGCATGGAGACAATTAGGAGATTGCTGTAAACTCAGCTTGAAAATACCCAAACTAGGTTAAGAGTTCTCTGTGGAGCAGCAAGGACATGACACAGCTCAACACAAGAGCAAATCAGCCAGTGTGGGAGCAACCCTTGCTGAAGTCAGTTGGAAGCTTTGTAGCAGAGCTTGGTGCTTAGGCTGAGCACAGAAAGCATTTGCTCCACAAAAGTTTTCCATGGCAGGGAAATACATTTTCCTCTGAAAGCAGCACATGCCCATGGATAATGTCACACAGAGCACATCACTCACTTGTGAATTACCCAATGGAGCCCACTCCTGTTCATCATGGATGTCACACAGAGCACACCACTCACTTGTGAGTTATCCAATGGAGCCCACTCCTGCTCATCCCAGCAGTGCTGAGTGCAGCCCATTCCACCCCCCCCTCCAGCACTACTTGCTTCAACCCCTCTGCTAGAGAACAGAAGCCAACCTGCTTCATCCACCATCACCAGAAGTCCCTGGATTGTCACTGCCACCAACAAAATCCCTCAGCAAAGCTTGGTGACCAGCAGGAGCAGCCCCACAGGTCTCCAGCAAACAGCTCTGTGGCTCCAGGGGTTGTTTCTCCACCTCATCCCACAGCAGGCTGCAGAGGCCATGGCAGGCTGCAGAACATCCCCTGGCTGAGCAAATGGATCTAGAGCTGCTGCAAGAACACCAGGGTGAAAAATGGGAATGAAAAAAGGAGCAGGAAATAGCTGAGGCAGCTCTGCCTTCCCCACAAGTAGTGTGGAGCTGGGTGCAGGCATTGCACTTACAAAGGCAGCTGACAAGAAATGCTCCCAAGTCCTGAGGGTGATGATTTTGGGCAAGGGAACAATGAGAGAAGCAAGATTCCCACCCATATACACACACAGTGCTGCCTCAGAACTGGCCACAGGACTAATCAGCTAACAAAGCCAGTTAGCTTTGTTCTGGATCAAAGAGAAAGCAAAACCATGAAGCATCTGACTCCAAGCTCCTCTGCTCTGCAGAGTCCTTGCCCTTGCCCTGCTTCTTGCTTAGCAAAACATTCCAGGAGGCCCAATTCCCCCTTCCCTCCCACTCCAGGCTGAATCACAGCAAAGTTGCTGAACTGGGGCTGCTTGTCAGCCTGCCAAACTTTGCTAACCAATCTTAGTGTGAAAGCAGCTGTGACAGACAGCAACAGAAAATCTGGTGTCAAATTAATTATCTGGAAGGGACCCAGCCTAACACTGGTACTGTGGCTCACAACCACTGGATGAGTCAATTCTCACCCTCCTCAGTGTTACAGATGTTGGGCTGGGTGCAGAGCCCAGTTTCCCAAAGCAGCCCATGACAGCAAGCTCCCACAAGACAATCTAAAGATGAAACATTTCTTCTGGAGTTGGGGTTTTTTCCTACACTAGAAGGGAATTTGTGTCTCAGTGACATCTCCCTCCAGACTTGAAAGAGTTTTCTTTTTTCCCCCAAAACAATGGCACTGAAATGGCACCATTGGTTTTACAACTGTTTTTTGTTCTTCCCAGATAAGTGAATTTCTATGGTTGGAGAATTCTAAAAGGGCTGATGGAATCTGGCAGGGGTAACTAAACACACATGAGGAAGGGAAAGGAAGGGAAAGGAAGGGAAAGGAAGGGAAAGGAAGGGAAAGGAAGGGAAAGGAAGGGAAAGGAAGGGAAAGGAAAGATGGTGACTCCTGCTCTGCTGATCAACCTCACCCTGCTCAGCCAACAGCCACCCCTGCACCCCCAAAGGTGCCCTGAAGCTTCTCCCCCTCAGCCAGGGCTCTGACTTTAGGGTTTTTGGCTCAGTTCAGGGGGTTTTTATTATTTTTCCCAGCTGCAGTGCCCATGACTCAGGTTGCAGGCAGGTTGTGCTCGTGTGTCACGCTGGACTCTGACACCCACAGGGCTTTGGCAGTGGAAGCTGCTGGAGAAGAGCCTCCCACACACTCCATCAGGGCTGGAATCCCGTGTGCAGGAGCCTTTTGGCCCAGGCTCAAGCAGTCTCTGTGCTCTGTTCCCAGTCACGAGATGAGATGATGCCAGCACGGTGCTCCCTGTCACACAGAGCAGCTCCATTCACCCTCCTCCTGCTCCAGGCTCCCCTCCCTCCCTCCTCCCTGCACACTACGTGCTGCTCCTGCCCTCTGTGTACTTTCCAATGTTCCTGTACTTATGTTGTCTGAGAGGCCCTTGGAATCTTCTGAGCCACATAAATGGAAGCTTTTCACAACCAACCTTATCTCTTTAATGTGGAAAGTATTTAAAGTAAAGAGTTGCAGTCTGAAGTAATTATTGAGACTGCCCAAAGCTCTTCACAACAAGATTTAAACAAACCAAACTTAAACACACATTGAGTTATTGCAGCCAACTCTCTCCAGCTGAACTTTTCACAGAGTTCTGGTCTTCAACCTAAACACTGAATTTTAAATTGAAACGTGAGTTTCCAGAGAAAGTTCAATAGTTTTTGCCAAGTAATTTCATTGGAAAAAATAACAGAAAGAAAGCAGATACTTTGTCAAAAGTCATGTCAAAGAGCATCCAACACTTTCTATGGAAAAGTGGAGCAGTTTCAGCCAGCAGGACTGAACAGCTTCACCCTTCTGATTCTTACAACAGGTTTCTCCAACCACACATTCCTACAACTCTGAGCAGAGTTTGGAGCCAGGAACAGCCCCAGAGCTGTAACTGAGCACAGCAGAGCCCCCAGCACACAGAGCCCCTGTCCCACACATACACAGAGCTGGGTTCTCCTGCCCCACACACACACAGAGCTGGGTTCTCCTGCCCCACACACACACAGAGCTGGGTCCTCCTGTCCCACACACACACAGAGCTGGATCCTCCTGTCCCACACACACAGATCTGGGTCCTCCTGTCCCACACACACAGAGCTGGGTCCTCCTGTCCCACACACACACAGAGCTGGGTCCTCCTGTCCCACACACACAGCTGGATCCTCCTGTCCCACACATACACAGCTGGGTTCTCCTGCCCCACACACACACAGCTGGGTTCTCCTGTCCCACACACACAGAGCTGGGTTCTCCTGTCCCACACACACACAGCTGGATCCTCCTGTCCCACACACACACAGCTGGATCCTCCTGTCCCACACACACACAGAGCTGGGTTCTCCTGTCCCACACACACACAGCTGAGTCCCCCTGTCCCACACACACACAGCTGGGTTCTCCTGTCCCACACACACACAGCTGAGTCCCCCTGTCCCACACACACACAGCTGGGCTCTCCTGTCCCACACACACACAGCTGAGTCCCCCTGTCCCACACACACACAGCTGGGTCCTCCTACAGACACCAACTCCTGTCACCCTTCAGGCCATGGAGGTTGGACCACAGAGCAATTTTTAAGAGTTCAACCTTTCCCTTCACCTCCTCATAAAAAAGACCTTCTGTATCTTGCAGATAGGAGAAGCCCTAATGTGTCATTTGAAAGCCAAATAAGACAGTGCCCAAAAGCTCTTTCCAACTATGCAATATTGAAGCAATCATCATCCTTTTCTATAATCACATTCTTCGTTTGTTAAATCAAATTTTAAAATCACCAATATGACCAGAACTCAGGGTGCTGGGCACTGGGGAATGGTCCCAAGGCTGCCAGAGCTGCAGGAGTGTTTGGGGTGCTCAGGGTGGGGTTGTTGGGGTGCCTGTGCAGGGACAGGGGCTGAGCTGATCATCCCTGAGGGTCCCTTCCAGCACTCACAGCTCTTCCTCTGCCACCAGGGTGAAAAAACTTAAGCAGCCCAAATAATACCCCAATAATAACCCCAAGAGATGAGTGTGCATGCCATGATCAGCACCAGCCACAGCTGACTAATCTGTGCACAACTTTCTTCTACAAAGCACCAAATTCCTACTAAAAGCAGCCAAATCAGACATTTCTACAGAACGCTCTTCAAGGGCAAGGTAAGGTACAAATTAGAGTTGGCAACATTTTTGCCACAAGTTGGCTGTTGGAACAGTTTGTAACTGCCCCCCTGTAATTCCCACTACACTCCTCCAGGTGTGGCTGCTTTGGTTACATCAAATCTTCAAACTAACATCCCTTAAGATACTTAAATGGCAAGATTTTGATTTTATTCTGTGTTCCAGTACCATATCCCAGAATCCAGGGTGTGTTTGTACAGAACAGTTAACCCCCAGTGCAACAATCTATAGTCTAAAGTGAATCTATAACCTTAAGCAACAATTTTAAATGTTCTGGTTTCCATCCTCAAACACCAAGAATTTGTTCAGTTAAATTGGGCAGCCAGCACTGCCTGGAGGCACAAAACACCACCCCAGTGCCCTTCCAGATTTACATCTCTTTTTATTTGAGTTTTTCTTATGAAACTGTGCTTAGCCTTGGGGTAAGCCTAAATTGGGGCTTGAGGGTGAACATCATATTTGTCTGAATTTTATTTCCTCATATGCCAAGCTACAGCTTATCCAGGCTGGACAGGGCTTGGAGCACCCTGGGACAAGTGGAAGGTGTCCCTGCCCATGGCATGGGTGGCACTGGATGAGTTTAAGGTCCCTTCCAACCCAAATCTGGGATTCCATTATTCTCTGAAAGAGAGATCTTTGTGACATCTGATCATCTACACAGCATAGATAGTGAAAAGTACCCCAAAAAGCCTGCAGGCCTGAGCAGCAAACAAATGGTTTGAAAACATAAGTTCTTGCAAAAAAATTAATTACAGCTCAGACCCCTTCAATCTTTCACTCTCCCAGCACCATACACAGACTTTTATGACCCCTTATCTCCTATTCATAGGCAGGAACATTTCTGGGCATTGCTTTGGCTGCTCAGACTAAACTGTCCCACAGCAAAGCAACCCTTGCCCTTTCAGAGCCAGTTCTGGCTCACCAGACCATGCTTCCTCCCCTAAAAACAGGCCAGGTGACCAAAGCAGCTCTTCAGAAATGTGAAAAGCAGCTGTGGTGAAGCAGGGGCAGGGCAGGAGGGACAGATCTCCCACAGCTTTCCCCTGCCCACCAGATGTGTGAAAACCAAAGCTGAAACAAGGCAGTTACAAATAATTCAATGGCAACCTTGTGTACCTTTAATGACCTGCCTGGATACACTTCCAGCCCTCCAATGTAACAGCAGCTCCTCCCAAATCCTGGACACTGACCCCACTCATGGATTAACAGCAGTCACAGGGATTTGCCAAATTCTGATCTCCACATGACCCATTTAACTTGCAAAACAAAAGAGGTCAGTCCCACCAGCCCCTGGGTTTAAAGAACAGCTTGGTTGCCTGCAGTGGCAGCTCTCTCTCCCCAGGCAGCAGTCCATAAATCCAAAGGAGAGGATGTTACAGCTGCAGACAAGATGGTGAGCAGAGATCAAAAAGATGGATTAGGAAAAGCCAATCAATCTTGCAGAAGGCTGGTGGGACAAGTGCCTCTTTCAAGCCCCTTGCTTGCTTCCATCTGGGGAAGATGATAAGGGTTTCTCTGGACACCAGCAAAGGAACAAGAGCCACTGCAGCTGCAGCTTCCCTGGGAGCCAGGAAAGATCCAGCACTCTGCACAGCACACAGATACCCTCACAAACCAGGGATTTCAGCCTGTCACCAGTTTGTGTTCCTCCTCCCACAGGGTTTAATTTCACTTAACCCACCTAGAGAGACCCCCCAGCATCCCCCTGCCCAGGGCAGCTCCAAGGCCAACACCTGAACACAAGAGGGTCTGAAAAGCCAAAGCAGTTCCAGCCCTGCAGCAGGGAGGATCTCAGGCTCCATGTCCTGCCAGCTCTGCCTTGCAGCACTTTGCATTTTCAGGTGTTTGCCTTGTGCTCAAATGCCAGGAAGGGAAAAGGGAAAAGGGAAAAGGGAAAAGGGAAAAGGGAAAAGGGAAAAGGGAAGAGGGAAAAGGGAAAAGGGAAAAGGGAAAAGGGAAAAGGGAAAAGGGAAAAGGGGAAGCCTGCTCCATGCAGTATTCCATATTGGATAGCAGGACTTGGTTGAATGTTACCAGATTTTATCCCAAATCAAGATTGTGCCATTTTAGCTTCCATAGCAACAACCTTAGCACAATTTTTCTTACCAAGAGAGACAAGGATCAGTCTCCTCTGAACCACCCAATTACTGTCATTCCCTTAATCAAGAAAGCACAGGGACATTCACAAGAATACATTTTTATTAGAATGTATAAAAAGAGATCTCCTGCAGAGAACACCTTGTAACCATCTTTTCCTCCCAGTTCCAGGGAAGGAAGAGCTCCCAAGACTGCATTTGGAAGCCCATCTCCCACACAGCAGGAGGCAGACAAGCCTGAGGTAGTTTCTAGGTTACTGTCACACAAAACCAACTGGAAAACATCGTGGTCACCATGGCCTCCTTAATGACTACATAAGGACATTTAAATAAAAAAGAAAATGTTGGTCCAAGGTCCAAAATAAACTAACAAAGGAAACAGGCATTGAGAAAGAAGATCCAAACTGCTCTGGATAATCATTTAGCATGGTTGCACCAGGGATTGCACTTTCACTGCTGCTGCTCCAAGCACTGAAACAGTTCTGCCTCTGCACACAGCAATCCCAACTGTTGCTACGGACACTGCACAGATGCAGGAGGGAATGGTTCCCCTGGTAGAGCAGGAGGGGCTGCCTCAATCCATTAACATGCAATCAGCCTGCAGGAGTGGTGGAGGCACACAGGACAGCCACAGCAGGATGAGCCAGACAAAAGAAGCAATTCCACTATGCAGAAAGGCAGTTTAAAATAATGTTTATGTTAGAATATATAACATAAACAGAATACATGGGGGAATGCCGTGATTCTGGTAAATCAGCAATTCACTGGTGAGTCCCACTGCCCTCCCAGGTGGGTTTCAGGCAGTGGCACACCCTGCCCACACCAGGGCAGCTGCAGGCAGCGGGCAGAGGCTGTGGTGATCCCAAGTGAACGCAGCACTGCCTGTTCTGGGACTGCTGGGCTTCCACTCCCTGGGGCAGAGGAGGCAGCCCTGTCACCCTTTCACAGCCATTTAACCCCACCCAGCCACCTGCCCTGCCACCACTTCCCCAAAAGTCATGTCTGTCCCTGTGCTCTCACACAGCAAAGGCAGGGGAGGCCTGAACTAAAACCAAACCTTGGTGGGGTTTTGGCTCAGTTCCCTTTCCACCAGCCCAGCTCACAAACACTGCTCCAAGGGTGAGAGCAGCTCAGCACAAGGGAACAGAGATGACAAGAGTCACTTTTACCTGCAGGTGTCCCAGCCACAAAGCTGCACCAGCAGGGAAATACCCCACCCCTGCAGCACAGAGAGCACAAGGCACCTCTGATCATCCCCACTGCCACAAACAACCCTGCACACTGAACCCAGGGGAAGGAATCAACACACAGCCCCAAAACTGCTGGTGCTGAAAGCAGCCACCATCTCCTTCTCAAGCCCAGGGTCTTCCACAGCCTCAGTGGGAGTTGGGAGGAAGCTCCTGGCACAGCCTGAGCCCCATCTCCTGCAGGGAAAACTGGTGAGACAACAGCTTAAATAACCACTTTATATTCTGTAAAGATAACTCAGGCTTGGACAGCTCAGAAATTCTGTTCCTACTTAACACACATAAATATTTCACAGAACAGAAATTAGCAGTAAAATTTTGTGCTCTTTCTGAAGCTCACTGGGCATGGAGCTTTGGCACCAAAAAAAATCTATGTATACACACACACACACACACACATATATATATATATATAGGTTTTCCTTTTTAAGCTTCAACTTGTGGAGCAGAGCAGTGATCCACTGGAGGTTCTGAATAGCAAACATCAACTTCCAGCCACCAACCATTTCCACAAGCTTTTACTTTAGACTTATAAATGACCCTGCAATATTACAATGCGTTCTTCACAGATTGCAGAATTTCACATGAGTGTTTGCTGTAATGAGCAGGGGTGGAAGCCAAGATCCACAAAGACTCCAAACCCAGCCCCAGGGGTCAGAGGCCACCCTGAGCCAGCACCTGATCTCCCAGGTCTTGTGGGATGTGGGAACCAGAGGGAACCTCCTGCAGTCCAGTGGGAATCCTACTGAGGAATGAGTGAGAAGTTTTAAAAGCTCACAGTTGTTAGAATTTTACAAGTGTCAAATATTAATGCTGCTGAGCTCCAAAAAGTAAATGATACATTAATGACAAAACCTCAGGAAACTGGCCTTCACAGGACACAGAAAATAACAAGTACTATTAAAACTCATTCATTTCTACTAAGAAATTTAAATCAGAACTTTCTGTAGGATTTGGTTCAGAAAAGTTTTCCAATGCTTCATTTATCTGTCTTGAGTAGTTCCTTAGACTTTTCATCCTACACTACCAAGTCCATTCAGTGTAACTGTTTAGAAAACTCTCATTCACTCGTGAAATGAAGCAAACCAAAATACTCTGAACAGGATCTTTTTCGTTATTCACTGATCTGCTCCTATCTATGAAACCATCATTTCCTGCTGTAAAATATACTCACCCTCTTCCTATGCTCTAAAAATAGTCCCTACTTGATTCAATAGCTCTAGCAGCATGTGGCCAACTTTTCTATTCAGTTTTATTTCTTGTTCCTCTTCAGAGTTAGTTTTGTCTTTAATAATTACCATGAAAGTAAATATGTGCACAATTCCCAACACGAACTTTTCCACCCTCTGTGGATCCTTCTGTTAGGAAGGAGAAAGTAATTGAAGCAAAAATACATTGAGACAATTTATGATTATCAACCTGTGATAAAAGACACACAAAATTCAACCCACCCCTGGTCCTTGTATTGATCATTACAGTGCAAAACTTTAATCAGACAGTTAAAGGTTAACTCAAAGCAGGAAGGAAAAAAAACAAATCAATGAGAAAGGGGGAAAAGAAAGAAGGAAGAGTACAAAAGTAGACATATGGATGTCTGGGGAGAAGGGTGATTAAATCCCCCATAAATCTCACATACCAAGAGGTAAGATATTTTGCCTAAATTCCCAGAGGCAACACAACTCAGTCCTGTATCTGAGCCTTGAAAGGATAATCATCTCCATATATAACAAGGCTGCCATGAAGGACAAGAGCTGGAGCTGCATGTGGGGGCATGGATTTCCCTTGGCACACTGAAAGCTTTCACTGCTGTGTCCAACTGGAGCTGATGGGTGAATTTTTAGGTAGATAAATCTGAATTGCCTGGGCTGGAACTTTGGCCTGGACAGGAACATTAATCCTCACTCATCTGTTGATGAATGAAAGGGGGAAAACAAGCAATCCTGGACAGCTACTCTGTCTTTCAACAGTTGCCTTTCAGATAAATCAGTTACATAAAAAAAATAAATACTAGTGTGGTCTTTAAGATGCAAGACAAGAGACCAACTTTCACTTTTCAAACTGGGCAAAAAAAAAAAATGTCTGTTAACTGAACTCATGATTTATCTTGTATCCAACGGGTCAGGGCTTGGAACAAAGGAGTTGGAGAACTGAACAAGCACCGATTGTCACTCAGGGCAAGTTCTACTTCAAAGGGTGAAGCCCAGAAGGAAACTGCTCTTCTGTGCTGCCCACGTGCTGCACAATTAACGCTGCAGGGCTCTTGTGCCCCCAAGAGCACATCCCTGAGTCCCTCTGGCACTGGGGAAAAGGGCAGGGAAATGATGTAACTGTGCCAGCTGTGTGATGTGCTGGGCAGCACAGGAACCCGAGTGCTTCTGAAATGACTGAGTCAATATTTCAATATTTCCCAGCTTCACGCTGCGTGCTCTCCCCACTCCCGGTGTTTTTACAATTGGGGAGGGCAGGCAGAGAGAGAGAGAGGTGCTGAGAAATGGGAACTGTGCTCAATGTTCAAACCTTTCCTTCCCCAGACAAGCTTGTTCTAAGTGATTAGTCATCCCCACAAGCATTTCCCAACAAGCTGAAGCAACAGGGAAACCCCCCCGGACTGTGCCGAATTTCTGGGCCATTACTCAGGGGGTGAGGAGGTTTTTGCCTGGCAAAGGCAGAGCAACAGTTTCCTCCTGTGCCTCCTTTGTAGGGCCGGCTGCCCCGGGCAGAACCTGACTCACATTTCACAGAGCAGGGCGGGGGGCCGCCTCTGAATACACTGCTACATTTTTTTCCAGCGATCCTGTTCCCAGAGCTGCCCCACAGGCACCAACACTCCCAACCATAGGGAGGATCAGGGGGGCTTCACCTTCACCTGCCAGCTCAGGCTGGTCCCAGGGAAATGCCAGGGGCAGGTGTAAAATGTGTTTTCCATCAGCTCATCCCACAGGAGGCAGTGGGGTGTGGAATAAGGAGCCCATGGGATGGGTCTGTGGCAGAGGGAAGGATGCACAGGACCACCCTCAGCAGCAGGGCAGCTCCAACCCCTAGGGAACAATTTAGCTCCTTCCCAAAATCATCTAAAACACCATTCTGTGGCACTGCCACACCTGCCTCCATGCCTGGGAAGTCAAAGGCAGGCAGCACAGAAACTCTTCCCAGGAAAGCTGAGTGACACACACAAAAAAAAAGAGGATTAAATTCTCAGACAAGGTTTGTTATTCATCTCCACCGTTGATCTTTAATTTCAAAGGTGACAATCCCTTCTGGGCTGTGATTTTCATACACACTCCCTGCCCTTGAGGTCTCCTGCACAGCACATTCCTTTGGTGACAGAATGGTATCAGCTGGATAAGGAAAAAAAAAAAAAAAAAACAAACACAAAACCCACACCCTGTTCCCTCCCACCTGTACAAAATCTAGTAGTAAGAAGCTTGTATCCCAATACTCCCAGTAGCAGCCACACAAATACCTCCAGGTGCAGGGTGATGCTTTGACAACACTCAATTAGAAAATGAGAATTTCCTTGCTATCACAGCTGAGTGGAAAGTCAGCAGTAACAATGAGGAACACAAACAAATAAATTAATTATTCAAGCCAGACTTCTCATCACAGGTGCTGATTTGGAGGTTTAAGCTCCAGCAGCTCAGGGCAGAGGCACCTCAGCCTGATAAGATGTGCACAGTGGCACAGCCAGGACTGTCCTCTCCTGGGACAGAGTCAAAGGCTGGAAGAAGGGTAGATGAAAAAAAAATGGTATTACCATGTGGTGACTAGGGCAGAAGATAAATTCTTGGCTGTGAGGATGGTGAGGCCCTGGCACAGGGTGCCCAGAGCAGCTGTGGCTTCCCCATCCCTGGAAGCATCCAAGGCCAGCTTGGACAGGGCCTGGAACAACCTGGCACAGAGGAAGGGGTAGAACAAGATGGGCTCTAAGGTCCCTTCCCAGCCAAACCATCCCATGATTCTGTGATCCCATACCCAGAGCAAACCCTGCTGGGATCCCCAGGGGCTGCAGAAGAGTTCCCAGGTGCTGCCACAGCTCAGCCCCACAAGTCCCACAGGGAGAGGGGAACACAACCCACAACAACCTGTCACACATGGACACTTGCAGGGCCTTCCATGGGAATGTCACCCAGCAGGGATCACAGCTCAACAGGCACATGGCTCATTCTGGACCTGGAAGGGACTGGCAGCCTATTGAACACAGCAGGCAGCAGGGCCAAGGACACGGTGCCACAAGAGCCCTGCACAGCCCTCAGCACCTGCCTGTGCCTCCTGTGCCCAGTGACACTGAGCACTGCCAACCTGCAGTGCAGGCCTTAAGGAGAGCAAATGAACGAAGCACAGTGTCCTTCCTCTCTCTGACACACTGCAAACAGGCTTTTCCACATTCACCAACTCTCTGCTGCAATAGGGTGCAGCCCAGCAAACATCAATTTTGGGGACAATTATCAGCTTCAGCAGCTCTGAACCTCCTGTTGCTCAGCTCAGTGCAAGCAATCCCTCCCTGGTGCCACAGATTTATCAGCAGAACCCTGCCAGACCAGCCTGTAGAGCTGATCCACCCCATAACACTCCCACCCCTTTCTCCCTCCTGCACACACAACAGCCTGCCATTCTACACAGGAACTTGTCAGGAGTTCAAAGTACAACCTGAGACACCTCACACAGCAGGCAGGCCTTACTGTGGTATAAAATGAAAAATCTCCACTTTATGCTGTGGTATAAAACGAAAAAATCTCCAATTTAAACCTAATCCATATTCAAATTTAACTATAGTAGAAGTCAGAGACAAGAATGAACCATTTCAGGAAAAATTCTCAGGGGAAACAACTAAATATCTGCAAGTCTTAAAACTACACAAGGGAACTTCACCCCTTCAGATCTAAATGTGAGTACAAAGTTATGCTTAGCAACACTTCCAGTGTGACTGAAAATGCCATCCTCTACCAGCAGTAGCCTATTTAAGACCAGTTAGATCCATTAACTCTGGTCTCTTACCCAAACACTTCCTTTATCCAGGCCTGTATCTTTCATAGTGCCAAAATTAAAATTTTAACACCATATCCCTGAGTCTCATGTCAACCTGGCACCAGCAAAAAGTGGGGCAGATACATGGGAGCCGAGGAGTTAACCAGCCCACAAAAGAGTACACTCACTTCAGCTCTGATTAAGCGGGGCAGTCACAAAAACAGAGGTCAACATCAGAAAATATTTTGTGAGTCATGAGGAGAGATTACTCACCATGCACTATTCAACTTACTCATCACAGTGTGGCACGGCCAGCACGGCTCACCACGGCTTCATTAGGGCACCGTGGCCTTTCCTTTGAGGCGGCGGAAGGCGGGGGAAGGAGCCGCACTTTCAGTTTTGTGTGGAAGCCAGTGGGAGGCTGGAGCTGCACCACCGCCGCCGCTCTCTCTCCTCCCACGGCCCTAATTAGACTCGCAGGGAAATACATGTTTCACATCAGCCTCCCCGGCTCTTTTAGCATCCCGACAAGCGCCGGGTTGTCAGCCGGGCTATTATCCGGGCTCAGCAGTCTGGAGAGACCCCACTTTTCCTATTATACAGCAGCCCAGCAATAAAGAGACACGGTATTAACGCAGGCGTCCATTAATGGGAGAGACCAGCCTTCAACGCAGCAACACTGACGCCGCTAATTTAAGCTGTAGTAAGGGCATAAAAATAGCCAAGTTACTCAAGGCAGGGTTACATCACACCGCGGAGCCCGGGCACGCAGCAGGTTCACAGTACGGAGCCTCGGATGTTGGGAAAGATGACTCCGCGCCACTGCTGCTGCTCTCACCAAAAATAACCTGCCGGCACCGTGAGTTTCCCGTTCCCTTTCCCTCGGAAAACACATCGCACAGAGTACAACAGGAAGCAACCAGAACGCTGCTAAATAAAACTCCTTGAATCAGCGTGGTGTATTTTTTATTTTCCCTCCTCTCGGCTATCCCACCTTGCTTCCTCGGCAGCACGGGCGGTGAAACTAAGAAATGTTCTGCTTACGTCAAAGCGAGCCGAGCTCTGCCGGCAGCTCGGGGCCGCGCCAGCGCGGGGAAAGCGCGGCTGCAGCTCAGCAGAGCACGATGTCAGCAGGCCAAGCGCTGCCACGGGCACGGGGATTTGTTTGCAGAGCCCCAGGGCTCGGCCGGAGCAGGGGAGTGCGTGTGTGCGAGCACGCCTTGGCCGCGCCGCAGCGCTCCGCTCGCTGCCCGGCTCCCGGTGGAACATCCACTCGGGAATGGCTCTGGAAAGGCTGGCAGTGCCGAGCGGACGGGTTAAGGGCAAGATGTTTGGGGTTTGTGGTATTTCGCAGTACATGGGGGGATAATAGCCCCCTTTCCCCCGCCCACCACTACCACCACCACCATCCGCATTTCTGATTAACTGCGAAAAAATTCTATTTATTCTACCATCCTCAAAAACAGCTGCTCAAGTTTCCCCAAATCAACTAAATCCTTATTTCCCATGCTGCAAAACACACGTTTCACCCTTAAAATAAAGGACGGGGGGGTCCGATATTTCAGTTTTCAAGCCCGTAGGAATCCTTGTGAACAGACATAAAACCATCCCTCCCTCCCAGAACAATCCGTATCCCGCGTAATCTTTAACCTCCGCTTCACACAACCCGCTCGGAGAGGGGAGGGGGGACACGAGTTAATATTTGGCGAGGAAAACCGAAGCCGGTCATCGCTTGTACTTTCAGTTTCTGACAATTTGAGCGGAGCGCGCGCCCGCCAACACTGACAGAGCTGCCCAAACAGGAAAGGCTGCGCTTAACCAGTGTGTGTGCTGGGAGACACGCCGGGAACAGCACTGCATGGAGGATGTTTTGGAAAAGCAGCACGGCCACAGCGGCAGCCCCCGAAAGGCAGGCGGCAGATAGGAGCAGGCAGCCGTCTCCCCCTGCCACGAGCGATATATTCCTAATCGCTCACACACAAGCAGCGATTGCCAAAAGCGAGCAACAACATCAGCAGTATCAGCTGCCCCAGCCTGTGCGTCCCAGCGTGTTCTCGCCGGGAAACGGCTCACGTACAACAGCACAGCCTGGAACGCAGGGATAATCAACAGTGCCTGCGCCAAGTAAACATATAGAGAGACGTTCTGCCTTTGCAAACTGTGCTCCGAGGGGCTACGCGCAGTTAAGGGAGAGAAATTGCTCAAGGGTTGATAGGAAGCCTACACACATCCAAAAATACCCTCCCCGGAGCCTTTCGCCTCTCGTGGGATTGTCACTAATTTGAACATGGACATTGTTATCAAGGTCACACATCGCTCGTCCGGGCTCGGGAGAAAGTCAGGCAAGTTAGGGAAAAACGCCGCTCGGTAGCTAAGCAAGGACAAGTGACATTTTATTTAGAAGCACGAGGACTGCGGCTGGCTCGAATTCTACTCGGGATAAATAAAAGGGGAGCTCCAAGGGCACGGCTGGAAGGGAACTGGCGGCAGCCCCAGACCCACAAGCGCCGCTGGCCGCTGTTTATTCCCCCTCTGCGGCTGGTCCTGGGGTCCCCACGACCACCCGAGGCCATCCATAATTTAAGCGCTGTTCCCCCATCCAGAATCCCTGGATTCCACCCCGCTCGCAGCAGCACCGGTTATTAACCAGCTACACGAGCCCAGCGCGAGGAAAACACGAAAACTTTTCATTAACCAGTCCTCCTCCTCCCCGCCCTTCGGTTTAGTCAACCAATTATAAAATGAAATTGGGGATTTGACTTCCAGGCGAGCAGCGGCGGCACCCGGGGCCGGGGCTGCGGGAGGGTTCCCTCACGGGGGGCGATCATCCCGACGGATCCCGGGAAGGGCCGGCGCTGAGGGATCGCCCGGCGGCTGCCAGGGCCGGCGCAGGGCCGGGGGCGCTGACAGGGCGCGGGGCAGGTGCGGGGCCGGGCCATACTCACGTAGACGGGCAGCGGCCAGGGGTACACGGCGGGCTCGGCTCCCACGGGCGACTTCAGCCGCAGCTCCAGCCTCTCGCCCATGTCGGCAGCCGGAGGACGAGGCGGCGGCGGCCCCGCACCATGCTAGAGGGGCCGGCCGGGGCGGGGTGCGGCGGCCGGGCCGGGCCGGGGGCGTGGGCGCGGTGCGGCGGGCGGGGGGCGGCGGGAGCGGCGGGGAGGGGCGGCCGGTGCCGGGGGGGCGGCGGGT
>JAXCLO010000042.1:4409490-4444298 GCA_035583995.1 Arremon aurantiirostris
TGTTTACATTTTGTTCCTGAGGCCTCTCAGCTTCTCAGGAGAAAAATCCTAAGGAAAGGATTTTTCATAAAAGATGTTTGTGACAGGTGAGAGCTCAGCACTTTGGAGAGAGGACAGCACAGCCTTCAGGACAGGACTTGGCTCCTCTGTCTGCTTCTTTCAGACCTGTCCCAGTGGCTGCTTTGCCCAGTTTGGTGCTTTGGGTAGTAAAATGTTTTTGGAAAGAATATGAAACCATTATACCTTTTGTAATTTCATTATATCTTTTGTAATCTGGGAAATAGAGTGAAGTTAGTGGTAATGCTGAAATGACTTTCTCAAGTGGGTATAACATCAGAGTTGAAGCTGTGACCCAGCTGAAATAAAAGGAAATTTTACGATTAAAAAACAGGATGGGTCAGGGCTTGCCCTGCAGGGTTTCACTCTCAGTGTCCCTGAAACCAAGCATGAGACACTCAGCTACACCAGAAATTTAAAAACATAATCATGGAAGAGCGTGTGTTGAAGTGACCTTAAGGACCATCTAGTTCCAAATTATCAAATGCAGGCATGATTGCATTATTACGTTTCTTTATTTCTTTGTGCATAGCAGCAAGTCTCACATCTGTGTGCTTTTTGCATTAGATCAGAACGAGGAACAGTGCACATTCTCTTCAGGAAAGGATTCCTAAGGGGTTAAATGGATGTGGCATGAGCTGCATGCTTTGCAGTATGAGATGCTGGAAATATTTTTATCTTTAGAGCTAATTTGAAGAATTAATCTCAACTTTTAATATCCTGAAAGCAATGAGACCTTACTATTGATCTTATTCATGAGAAAAGGATAGCAGAAGAGAAGTCACTGATACTTCTGGTAATGTTTATCACCATTGTGAAATAGCACAATAATAGAATTTTTTTCTGTGTACATCTTTGTGTGAATTTAAGCCCAAACAGATGGATCTGCGTATATAACTCCATTTTTTCTGTTGTTGTGCTTCTGGGAAGCACGTTGCAGAGCTGGGACTTTTCAGAATATAAATTTACCCAAACAAGTATGATTAATTAATCAGTCGATCTACTTAAGAAAACAGGAAAGCTACAAACCCATCACTTTGTCAGCTCTCTGTTAGTGGTATATCTGGGAAACAGCATTTTCAGAAAGTCCCAAACTCGGTTTTAAATTTTTCTCTTTGCTCACTTTTTAATGGAAAGGTAACTTTCCAGAATCTAGATCCTTTTAAAATGGAAAGTGTGCAATATTATCTGAGGGAAGTATGAAGGTGATTTACTATGCATGATTTTTTCAGTTTGTACACATTGGGCATGGTTATATTTTTGCTCAGGACGTATATATATATATTTTCTGCTGAACTTTTCTCGATTGCTTTTTTTATCGGGTTTACAAATCAAATCAAACAGGTATATTGCAGAGCTCTGATATTATTTTCTGTGCTTATAGCACAATGTATTGAATTATGCTTGCTCATGTACTGCTGCTGCTATTCTCTCCAGATTGAGAGAGAATGACTGTGGGGGCTGTAAATTCACTTGGCTCCCAGAACCACCAGTTAAATCAAGAGCCCTGTTCAGGCTGGAGAAGAGACAGAGCAAGTGTTCATTACACAAATCAATTTGGTCAAAAGTACAGCACAGTGGGTACCCAACCATTGCTCACATAATATTGTCAACTTAATCAAATAATGACTAGAAGACATTCACAAGCTCTTTTTCTCTGAGAAATAACTTGATTGGTGCAGCAGGAAAAAAAAACAGGTGCTGTTTTGAGCATTCATTAAAAAATTCAGTGGGTGCTCTCTTTTTTGCTAAGTTTAAAATTCTGAAGAGCTTTACCCTATGCTGGCATGTATACATGAGATACTCAGCACCTAATTTACCATTGATCATGTTTTAAAAAATAATCTGTTCCTTTTTTTTTTGTTTGTCCTGTTGCTTTTCTCCCTGTAAATATTTTAGAGGTTATTCCTGCTGGAATTAGGCTGTTCTTCCTCTAGACTTGGAATGGGTTTAAAAGATATGCAACAGATTTGTGCTTGTTTGCAGATTATAGCAGAATGATCAGGACTTGGTAAAGATTCCTCATGTTCCATTAGTACTTATTTTCACTTTGTCCAGAAAGACATAAAAGGTTTAGATCCATTTCAGGCATTCCTACGGTCTGTGTTCCATTCAGTCTTTAAAAACTGATATTGGGAACAGTGTTCCTGTAGTGGTGTGCAAACACTTTTCTGCATTTAATTGTGTTGGAAACAGGCTTTGAGGGTGAAAGATTTTGTGCACACCATCGTGGTTTTGTAGGAAATGAAAGATATTAAGCAGTGAAAAAGAATGGAGGGAAAGTGGAACACTTAAAATTCCGGTGTAGGGAACATTGCAGGGCTGGCTGTCTGCAGTGATGGATGGAAAGGGACACAGAAAATTGCTATTAGCCAGGAAGGAGAATGGAATGGGGTTTTTCTGCCCAGGCAATGTGCACAAGGCCCTCTCTGGTTTCAGGTTCACTGACCATTGTTTTATTGAGTGTGAGGCCTTTGCCACAAGGGCTGGGGGTGGGAGATGAGACTCCAGTGTCCAGTCAGGAGCAGCTGGGAAATGGGGTTGTGTTAGGGGCTGCATGAAGGTTTTAGAATGTGTTTTTGAGTGAAAGTTGCTGCAAATTTTGATTAAAATAGCCTTAAAGGAATAGGTGTGTGAGGGGGGAGTTAATATTTTTTTTTCAAAACAAAAAATTGTCAAATTTATTTTATCCAAACAAATATTTGATTTATTGATTTTCTTCACTTGTATAACTTTTGTTTCTTAAATTCTCAGGAAAAAGCTAGGAAGGGAAACCAGAAAAATTACTTTAACAGTTTTACTTCTTTAAAACTAGTTTAATAATTTTACTGTGAAGTCTTTAAGAACTTGAGTAAAGTCTTTTAAATAACAGAAGCTTTCAGTTTCTAGAACTGAGTTAAGGAAACAAAAAAAAAAGTATTTTGCTAAAGGTAAAGAATTTCTTTAGAAAACTCTCTCTCTTCTTTAGAGACTTAATAGATATTAACTCTCTTGATGATGGGTCTGGTTTAAAATGATACCAAATGTTTCTACTGAAATTAGCTTACATGTAAAAAAGAAATCTTTTTTGGAAATGCCCTCTTTGATATGGGTTTGCTTACCTGTAAAAACGTTTCAATTCTAATTTATTTTAACACTTAAGCCTTCAGCAGCTCCCTGAAGTAAAGGGAGCTCACTTCAATTTGTTTTCCTGTGAGTGAGAATTTGATCTTCTATTTCTGCATTCTGTTTTTATAACTTTCATTAAAAGTCTTAAGACTATCATATATTAAGAATCTTTAATATCTTATAATTGCAAATATGTGGTGGAATAGGGGCCAGAAAGCAGCCTGATTGCATCCAGGACTGCAGGGATGGAGGAAGGACAATGCCACATCCTCACATCAATTAATTTTTAAAGGACTATCAAACACCACTGTTCAGGTCCTCCAGCAGTGAAGGTTTTCTCCTGAAATGTGTTCTGTATGTGTGAGGTAAATTACATTCTGGTTCCATGAGTCCACAGAGCTCTGAAAGTTTCCTGGCTTGGATTTTTCAAAATCCAGCCTGTCCTCTGCCCCTGGTGTGTTTTACCTCCTTGGTGTTAATTTCTGCATCATCTTCACATTCCAGTTCCAATTCATGGTTATCCTTGTCCAGATCTCCAGGCACAGCTGTGGATTTCTGGATGATAATGTGCTTTGTGAAGAGCCTGTTACATTGCTAAGCCTTTTCATGTGTCCTAAATGCTTTAGCCCTGTTAATTCTGCCCCAGAGATCTCGAGGGTTGTGGACAGTTATGAATTGTTGGTGACAGGGACTCACTAAAGTTTCTGGTTTTCAGCCCTCGCTGCCCAGACTCTGAGACATTCTGTGCTGGGAGTGCAAATTTGAGACTTCTTAAAATAAAAATTATTTTAAAAAGTGGTAAAACCAACCACAGACCTGGAAAATACCAGTACCTGGATTTATCCTCTTCACCCATAATTTGTAGCTCCATTTTAACACCACCCTCAGAAACCTCACTGGATTTTATTGACCATAATCTGTTCAGCTGCTAAGTAGGGCAGTTGCTCCCAGTGTTTTGGGATGTTTGTGGTGCACAGCTCAGCCCTTCTACTCTTCATTTCTATGAATAAAATGAACAGAGATTACTCTTTTCCATTTGCATTTATACAGGACACTGATTATATAATTTCTTCCTTGGGCACCCTCTGTTCCTGAAGCTTAACAGCACCTTTAGAATTCTGCAGTTCTTTTCAGATTAATCTAATTGACCTCAAAGTCTTCGGGAGTGTTTTATTTGAAGAGTTTCCAGTCTGTCATGCCCCACCTGCTCTCACATCCAAATTTCTTTTCTGTTTCTCTCCTTTTATGCCTGAAGGTAGAAACCAATCCCTGTGGTGTCTCTGGGTGAAACAGCTACCTCCAAATCTCAAGTTTGAGTTTTTGAGTTGATTTAGCT
This sequence comes from Arremon aurantiirostris, assembly GCA_035583995.1. Lineage (NCBI taxonomy): Eukaryota > Metazoa > Chordata > Aves > Passeriformes > Passerellidae > Arremon > Arremon aurantiirostris. The sequence goes on from JAXCLO010000042.1 coordinate 4,413,992, forward strand.
AACAATAGATTAGCATGGAACATTTTTGTCTCTTGACAGCTATATATCATATTTTCTATCTAAATCACTAAATATTCATAAAGATAAATTATTTTCTTTGTGGGGCTGTGAGTTCAGGGAGTAGCATGTGAAGAGATGTGGTGGCACTGACTCAGTTTTAGGTTTACACTTGATCTGGTCCCATTATTTGTTTGGATTGCTTGTAAATCTTTCTTCAGTGCACACAAAAATTTGTATTTGTGTGTGTCTCATCATATCCTCTGAAATACCAGAGATGCTCCTGATGGACTGATGCTGCTGCAGAAATGAGCACCTTTATTTATAAAGTGTTCTTAGCACAGAAGTATAGGCAATACAGATGTTAGCACTTTTAATTTGAGAACATTTGTATTACTTAGAGAGGATATTGTTGTATTTCACTTGCTAGAATTCAATTTCTGTGTAGTTATTGCTGATGTAAATGATGTGTTCTGTTTGAGTTCTTTTGCTTCCTCTTCAACACGCTTGTTGGTACTAAAACTGTGTGGTAAGGTTTATTTTATTTAACCATTTTTATGTTGCTTAAGCTGTTGTCTCCTAAAAGAAATTTCATACGAGCAGGAAATGGGCAATTCCTCCTTTTCGTTGTTTAAATGAGAAAACTCAGAAAGACAAACTGAATGTAACATTAGCACACAAGATGAATAATTAGAAAAACAATGGGATCAGAAGGAAAAAGGAAAGAGCAAAGAGAATGATGGCTGTCAGATCATCGTTGTAATTTTTCATTCAACCATTTTCTTTCCCCTTCTATTCTTCCCAACCCTTCTGCCCATGCAAAGGAGTGACTGTGCTGTTTTAAAATACCCATACAGAACCTTGGCTAATGGTTGTGTGCTGTACAAGCAGTAATTAATTAGGGACTGTAGGATGTAATTAAAGAACAGAGATGAGTAATTTCTATAACATACTGATAGACCAGCACTGGTTCATTTTACTTTTTGGATGAGGGGCATTTTATATTTTTTTCCTCATCTCGCTGCAGATTTGTGATTTGTTTGTTAAATCATAACACATGGCAATGTCCTTCTGTTTTAAACCAGAATTTTAAACCCAGGGAACGGTATCCCTGTCAGAAGCACCATGACATAACCTCATTTTGGTGTGGAAGAAAATCTGCACAACTTTGTTTCTGGGTCTCACACTTGTGTCAGGCAACCTTCACCACTGATTAAACTTCTGTTCCCTCTCACAACACAAGGCCTTTTCCATAATGGGCACAATTTATCTGGCCAGAATGACCCTCCAGTGCCCATCAGCACTGCTCATGAAATGGCAAAGAGGATGAGATGTGTTACCTGCCTGCTGTGGAGAATCCCAGTGGCCTCTGAATAAAAGCACTAATCTCATTTGAAAGGGTCTGGCTTGGTCTGCCAGCAGAGATCATTTGGACTGCAGCTTCTGTTCCTTACTTTGGCAAACACAGAAAGGGTTAAAGGAATTTCTGCAATCTTATAGGAATTCTTTCATTATTTAAGAATAGCTAAGCAAATCTACAAATAATAATTTACTCATTCTCCAGTTTAATCCAAATACATATTATCACTGGAAATGTATGCAGATGAGACAGAAATGGATTTGATTTTCATGTATTTAAACTTCTGGTGTTCCTCACTACTTTGGAGCAGATTTAACTGATTTTAGTTTGGTTGGTTTTTTGTTGGGGTTTTTTTTTTGAGAATTTAAGCTCACCCCCTTGTATTAACAATGCTTACAGTGTGCTTTATTTTGCTTTACCCTTTTAGCAGACAGATGATGCAGCACAGACCGATGGCCAGCAACAGACACAATCTTCTGAAAACACAGAAAACAAATCACAGCCCAAACGGCTCCACGTCTCAAATATACCATTCAGATTCCGGGATCCAGATCTTAGACAAATGTTTGGTGTAAGTGCTCATCATTTATTTCTGGGGTTTATTTTTTTTGTTTGTTTGTTTTTACATTTGCATTGCAATAGGTATTTTGTACTACAGGCAGCTGTGAGGGCTGTATCTCTGATTGAGGCTGTTTAACCATTTTCAGGAAAGATTCCCCTTTAATCTGTGTTTAATCAAACATCTGATTGCCAGTCACAACTGAGAAATGACACTGATTCTGCTGGATGTGATGCACTGGGGTGCTTTGTACTACATGCACAAAAAGCTGTTTGTGGTGGTTTAAATGCATACATATTGCTGCTGTACACATCTGGATTTATCTGCCTGCTTTTTATTGATTTTGGAGAGCGTGATGTTAAACACTCAGTGCCTGAACTACTGAGTAAGGCAGGCACAGGCTGAATTTCAGCACAAAGTTCAGACACAGGAATCCTCACCCATCTCCACAGGTTTTGTAGGTCTGCAAAAAGCCCTTGAAGGTTTTTGTCAGTATTTTTCTGTTAATCTCTCAGTTTGTGCTTTCCCCCACGCCACAGCTGCCTTCAAGCACATGCCCTGTGTTTCACACAGGCTCTGGACACACCAGCAGCAATAGGATTATAAACATGAGAGCTTAGACTGGCTTTCTACTCCCTGATCCAAGAACTCTCAGGTTTAGTTTGAAGTGCCACTAAACCTCATCTAGAAATGTACTTGATCATCTATTGGAACCCAAGTCAGGACTGAAGTATTTCTGTTACTCTCACTGTCTTTATTCTGCCTCACTAAACCCAATTCTCTCCTGCATCACAGCTGGTTATTCAGTGCAGCACCAAGTGCCTCATGGCTCTGCACTTCTTTCCCTCTTTCATGTTCAGATTTTTAAGTTGTTCTAAAATGTGTTTGTATGTGAGTCAGAGGATGGTGTTTCTCAGTATTTATTCCTCTGTAGGAAACAGTCCCTGGAAAAAGAGTCCTGTTGTAATACTGGGAAATGAGTGACTGTTCTGCCAGATCTGCCTTGGTACAAGTTGCCTCCCCTGAACACAGCTTCCAGCTCATCAGCAGAATAGCAGAAGGCATAATAATTAACCCTCCAGAGAAAAATATGCTAATTTATTTAAACTAAACAAACCACTTAAAATAGGTTTTACATGAAAAAACGTTAAATGAAAGGATTTTTTTTGGTAGGTATTGTAGTGATTTATAAATGAATAAACACATTTCTTTTTAATGTTTTCTAAGTCTTAGGTCTCAAAAGATTGACACTGGAGAAAGGCTGGAGTTTCCAGCTGACTTCCAGAATGACTTGGTAACAGGAAATTTTAGCTTCTGAAATGACAGAGAAATAAGATTTTTGTATGTGTGAGTTGAAATATTTCATATGAAATATGGCACGTCTGCATTATGTCCATGTTAAGCACACAGTAGATGATCTTTTTACATGGACATGAATATAGCAGAGGAGAATTGTTTAAATATCAAGTCTGTGTCTGAATCAAGGTGAAGTGGAAGTTAAAACATTGTTTAAATGGTGGATGCAAGAACATGAAATAAGCCAAAGTATACCAAGTGATGGTTGATTTTTTCATGGTCAAGTTGAAACTCTTTAATAAGCTAGAAAAGGAATACTGTCCTTCCTGGCCTGTAATTGTTTATTAGATCTGAAAAGACTGGAGTGCTCATTTCTGCAGTTCCTGGGACTCTTGCTGGATTATTCTCCATTTACCTCTCTCTAATTTCTGCCTTTCTGTTTAAGATATTAGATCAGTTACCAATGCCAGCACTGATGTTAATGACTTCTGAAATAACAGAAATGACCCCTTGATGCATTACACTGTCACCTCACAAGATGTGTCCTAACAGAAAGTGTTCTAACATGTATTCCCTTCCTGAGGCAGATCCAACAGGGCTTTTCCTCTGGGACAAGCAGTTGGGTTCAGATTTTGTGTGTGCAAACAAGGTCTAGTGTATTGAGTGCTGTGGAAGGTCAATAGGAATAAAAGTCACTTCTAACATTTTACTAAAAATGCAATTTTGAGCAGAGAAAAAAATCCCCCCCAAAGTAAGTATCCATTCTAGTTTGCCAAATTATGCTCCAGTAAGACTAAACAACTTTGGGAATAATGGTTACCCATTTCAGCAAGAGTGGAAACAAATCCTCAGTCCATGAAGCCAGCAACAAAACTCCCACCTGATTTAATCTTATTCCTGTAATGCAGAAGTGACAAAACTCCTTCAACTTTTCTGGAAAATGCTGAAGTTTGGGACTTTTATTTCACTGTGCTCTCAGTTTAATGTTCTTTCCTCTCTGTCAGGGGCTTCACTGTGCTTCAAGTTCCTCTGTGGAGTGATTGTAATGAGCAGAATGATGCACACAATTTAGAAATAATATTGATCTGACTCCTTTTAGTGTTGTCTTTCTTTTTGTGTTTAAAATATTTGGGTTTATATCATTTAACATTTGTAAAGCTTTGCAGCATTTCCTGAAACAAACTTTTATATTGTATATGATAGAAGAGTTGAAGTTATCTAATTTTCATGTGACTTTTTCTGTTTCTTTGCAGCAATTTGGTAAAATCTTAGATGTTGAAATTATTTTTAATGAGCGAGGCTCAAAGGTAAGCAGTTTAATTCACCTGTGGAGTTTTTTGTTTTGTTTAAAGTATATGAGTAAAAGGAAACAACTGCACTGCTGTGACAAAATAATGTCTGAAATTTTATGTTAGTGAAAACATGTTCTGAGCTGTCAGTCAGTTTTCTAAGCAGTATGAAAATCATTGGACTCATATCTTTTAAAGGGGGTAATTTTAACTACTCCAAACTGTCATCTGTTATATGGGAATGTTGATTTTTGCTGTCCTTATTTTTCAAGGGTAATTATTTTGTTTATTTTATGAGTCCATATTTGTAGGCAGGTTTGTATTAGTACAGCTATTTTTTTTCCTTTATTGAAATGAAAGATGACAATTATATCTAATAACTATCCTCTTTAGTAATTAGCTGAGAAAATATGTGATTGTTCCAGATTAAGTGCAGATGTTTTCCTCTTTAGTTAAAGCCTTAGTACACCAACCCTTTGAAAACAATCTATTTTAGCATTCATTTTATTAAAAGAGTTCTTATTGTATTGCAAACATTTAATATTTTTTTTTCAAAAATACTTTGCCTTAAATGCATACTTCAATTTATTCAGTATTTAAGAAATAAAGCAAGATATAATGGCCAGCACTGCATCAGCTGGTGCAAAACTGTAGCCCAGTGTGTTCACCTGTGATATCAGCTGCATTGTAGGGGTTTATGTCTGTCATATGCATATCTTTTTTTTTCCTTTTCTTGCCATGTCAGACACACTAAAAAGTTTATTCACAAATGTTTCAATCTTCCTGTAACTCATATATCATTTATTATTAGTGATGGAATGTTATCCCTGTTCTAGACATACTGTAACCTGTCATATTTTAAGAATCATATACATCAGAAATCTATCTTAAATCAGATGTATTTAAATTCTGTTAATATTTATTTTCTGAAATTAAAGCCTTCACTTTTTTTTTTTTTAAACCTAAATTGAACAGCTGAAATCTCCTGGTTTATTATTCAGACATTAATTAATCCCCTTGCCTGCCAGCCCAAACTCAGTTGGAACATTCATCACTTTTTCCGTAAGCAACTAAAATAGATGGAATTTGGTGGCTCGGAATCTCCTATTCTAGCCAAAATATATTATTGTTAAATTATGGTTGTTCAACAATGTTTGCAAAAGACATGGATTGCCCAGAGCTGCTGCTGCTGCATAATCCCATTAATTTCCAGAGCCATCCCCCACTGGCCCCCTTTGCTGCTGATGCTGACAGGGCGGAGCTGAGCACACCTGGGAGGAGTTTAAACTTTTGTTTAGCCACTAAACCTTGCCCAGGTGGGCATTTTAACCACCACACCTGCACAAGTGAAAGGTTTTGTTAGAGTTTTGGGGGATGGCATAAGGAGATGTTTCAAATTGAGCTTTTTTTTGATGTTTGCTTGGCAGCATGAAAACGTCTCAGTGCCTCGTGCTAAAGGCAAGATCCTGGGGAGGATTTCAGAGGGAAAAGGTTTTCCTGGCTGGGTTTGTAACATCCCTGCCTCAGTTACACACTTAGGTTTGTTAAAGAATGCTCCTGCAGCCCAGCTGTCCCCAGGGATGCCTGAGGCAGGGCTGGGTGCATCTCACAGCTCAGGGCTGCTGCCTCTCACCTTGCTCAGAGATATTTCAGCTACAGCTACAGAATATTTTCATATTTTCATTTGCAGAAGTGCCTTTAGATTCTCTCAATCAGATGGAAAGTTAAGGAAAAAGAAATGTTAGGAATGAGAAGGACATCTTTTTTCTGTTCTTTCTTTTTCTTTTTTTTTTTCTTTTTTATTTTTTTAATCTGATCATTTCGTGTCCATTCTGTAGGAATTAAGATGCACCAGATTAAAGTCCCATTCCTGGCAGTGCTTATCTATGTTTTCATAAAATCCCACTGAAACTGAAAGGACTACTAAGTGGTTTCAGACTGAGTACAGGTAACAAAGTTTGCAGGATCAGAATTCAAATTTGTTTCTAGCTGCAGTTTGGCATAAGAATTGCTAGAATTGTTTTTGTTTCTGTTTCTTTTTCTTTCTTTTTATTCTAATAGTTAATGTTTTAAACAATTGTTGCAAAAGCAACAGAAGGAATCTCATTCTCATGCCATAATAGTTAAGAAAAATGGAATTGTATATTCAAAAAACATAGCATTAGAGCACCACTGTGAAGTATAAAATCATTTTGCAAAAGGGAATCTTTCTGTAAAAGAAAACCCTAAATCAATGAAAGAGTCATGCTACAAATGTCTGCTTGTTTGAATGTGTAATCATAATGAAGAAAGCTTTGCTAAAATATACAGCAGCACTGATGACTTTTGAATTTTTGACCATTTTCTATCAGTTATAAGTCAATGCTCTAGACAGCTCTATATATACAGTCAGAAATCTGTTTATGTGTGTATTTATTAATGTGTATCTAGTGTATATTACATTAACACCTCTTTCTTCAAATAAGGAGAGCTCCAAAGTGCCTCCCAAATTAAATCAGAACCTCCTCACATTCTAACTCGGTTATTATTAAATCACTTGACAGACTTTAAAAATAAAAGGCATATATTTGCATTACCAGTTAATAGAATGCAGCTGTTAACTCAGCTGCAAATTAAATTGATGCGAAAATGTTTGTGTAGGTATTTGAATGTGTGATGGGTGAATCTGGGTTTTGTTCTTGAGTTTCTCTGTCAGCCAGGTAAAGTTAAAGATTTGCATAAATAGCAAGAGCTTAAGTTGTGTTGATTATGAGAATAAGTACAACATAAGAAATTAAAAAATGACAATGAGTATTATTTTCAGAATCTTTGAAGTTCCTGTCTTATCTTGGCTTGTGGCTCCACTTTTTATGTTTTTCTAATGTTTTAGTATAATTAGGTTTTTATCTTTCTCTTTAGCTGTTTGAACAAAAGTTAACTGGTAGCACTGTGAGCTGAGGAGAGTGACAGAAAATTTTGACAAAACTCCCTCCAAATGTTTGCAATTCCAGGAGGGGACAATTTCTCTGACAAGACGATAGGAAAAAAAAAAATAGAATTGAGGGAATTTCTGCTATTGAATGGAGTTACTCTGCTTAGAACCATGGATCCAGAGATGCTTTCTGCTGTGAAATTTTCTTAATGGCATCCTAAATTAGGAGGGTTTTTTTACAGAGTTTTAACAAGATGGGACAATAATTTGTAGAAGAAATAGAAGTTTAAAGATGAGGATGGATTTAGGTATAAGCAAAGCCTGCACAGGGATCTAAACCATGGAGATTAGTGCTGAGGAGGGAGATTTGCTTTCCCTCACCACTCCTGGTGCTTTGGGAAACAGAGACTTCCATCCTCAGTGCCTTGTGGCAAGTGAGGTCATGGCCTTGTGCTAAAATTGTGGGGAGTGGTGTGGAGAAAATGTGTGGAATCAGGAGTAGTGAGAATGGATTCAGCTGCTGACAGAGCACTTGGGGAGCTCAGCTTCAGGCTGGGTTTAAGCGGGGAAAAACGAGTAGCTGGATTTAAGCTGCTTTGGAGAGCATGAAATAGAGACAATACTGTACATAAATGTCTCTTTTTGCATTATAAATGGGAATAAATAACTCAGTTCTTTGAGCAGGTGAAATAACCCAAATAACCCAGGAAATTATCCTGAGAGTTGCCTCACTTTTTGTTGATTGACTAATTAGTTCTGCAGTCCATACCCATTCTTTTTCTCACTGCTTGATGTCAGTTTTGCCTTAGTTTGATATTTGATTTCCCCTTTGTGTAAATGAATGTAGAAATTTCTTCCCTTTATTATCATTTTTCCTTTTTTTTTTTTTAAACCAGTCACTTTGTGTAGTAGACAGCCCTGCATAGTGTTCCTAGTGGGTGAACACTGGCAAAACTCAGCAAAGGCAGAAGAGGGGCTGATTGCTCAGGAACAGAGCAGAGTTCAGGCTAAAACAGAAATAAAAAATAAAAATAAAAACGGGTTTAGGAGCACTTAAACTATGTAAGCACTGCTTGTGTGCAAAGCACCACGTGCAACTTGTAAATGGTTCTGGGTGTGAAAGCTCAGGGATGTAGAGGAGCGTTTGTTTGGATAATTTTGGGAGGCATGCAAAGGCATTGTAGTGCTAATGCAAGAATTAATTCAAAGGGTTGGTGTATGTTTCTAAAATGTTATTCACTGTCAAATTTCTCAAAAATATTTGCCATTTTAAACAGTGTTTTATTTAACTCAGGGCATAAAAGGCATTTTAGTAGGATTTAAAGTGTTTGTTTTAGCCTAGTATTAAAAAGGAGGGGATTTGTTATAAGCAGAATTTCAGATTTGTCCCACTAGCATGGGATTCTGGAGTTTTACCAGTTGCATGTTCTATACATGGAAAATAATATGCAGAACAAGTAAATGAAGCAGTTAAACTTATTCAAAACGTTTGCATTTTTCTTCTTTTATCAGAGTTTCTTTTTCTATTCACATCATGTGATTTTCTTTGATCTGTTAATACAAGAAAGTTTATACTTTGTTCTGAAAGTACTTTTGTTTTGTTGGTGGTTTTTCTTTTTTTTTCCTTTTTTCCTTTTATAAAAAAATAAGTAAAGGCTGTATAGTTTGACAAAAGTTTAAGTTACCCTAGTGTTGCATGGGAACAGTGTTTCTTATGATCACAACAGCATGACTAAGTAGGCAATGTTTAGAGTATATTGACATTCAGTGTTGAATTTTGTGCACATGTTTTTTATTTTGTTGAGATATCTGCATGTCATTAAAATGTGGTTCATTTTCTTTTCTCATTAGTTCATTTTTTTCTATGTGTAAACACTGTAATTTATTTTAATTTCATTTTCTTCTCGTTAGATTTATTTTCCTCTGTAGTGACATGTAGAAAGGTATTTTTGGTATCATTCTTTGACTTTCTCAGAGGGTATTATCTAACTGATGACAGGGAAAAAAAAAAATTTGTTCACATTTGTTGCTTATTTATTGCACATCTCAATACAACTATAATTTTTTCTAATTTGCATGTTGCAGAAATGAAGCGAGGACAAGAAAAATATTAAATTAAAGAGAGAGAACATAAGCAAACAAGTGGTCATTGACTGAAATAATAATGTGCATGTTGTTTTCCCCCCTTCTCCCTCCTGCATGCAGGGATTTGGTTTCGTAACTTTCGAAAATAGTGCTGATGCGGACAGGGCGAGGGAGAAATTACACGGCACCGTGGTAGAGGGCCGTAAAATCGAGGTGCATGTTCAAAATATTTTCCTTTTCATCTTTTTTATAAATGTCTGCTTCACTCTCATTTGTTGTTTCAGATGCATCATTGGTGTCTTCTGTGTGCTCCCCTTTCCCCCTTCCCATTGTTTATATATATATTTATATATAAAGAGAGAGAATCTGGCCTTACTTGGGTTTTTTATTATGATTTCTTTTGTAATTATTATTATTATTATTATTGTCATTGTTGCTGAAAGGTGGATGACAGATTTGAAAGCAAAATAAAAAGAAAGCTTTAATATTTTGAAGTTATTATTTTGGATGTTTTGTAAATCAATGGGTGCAGTAGATTCCAAAAAAACAGCCAACAAAAAACAAAAAAATTAGAAAAATTGAAAACAGCAACAACAAAAAAAAAGTGTGACAGACAAAACAAAAAACAAACAAAAGATTGTTTTTTTCTTTTTTTTTGTTTTCCTTTTTTTTTCCTTTTTTTTTTGTTTTTTTTTTTCTCTTTTTGTTGCTGCAGGGTTGATGTGGGATCCACAGTGGCTTTCAAAAAATTCAGATTGGGAAAGAAGCATCCAAAAGATGCACAAGAAACAAAGCCAGACTAGAGACTGAGAAATATTCACATCTAATTTTCAGGAAGCTGGGTGGCCTGATCCATCCCTATCTCCAAAAACCTCCAGCCACGTTTGCCACGCCACTGGATCCCCTTCAACACTGCCTCAGTCGTATTTGTTAGAACTTAAAAAAAAAAAAAAGAAAAAAAAAAAAGAAAGAATTACCAATTGAAAATGCTGTCGTCTTTTGAGTAAGATGTTGCATATTTTGCCTTTTCATTTTCCCCCTCGACGGTAGCGCTTAGGGCCCTCACCAAACTCTCAGTAACCATGGTAACTGTATACATACCCATGCTGGCGATGGTGCTGAATGGTAAGTGGAGAAGTCCATCTGCCGTTTCACGTATTTAGCGCTGATATACCACGTGGATTTTTTTGACTTGTTGTATTAAGTTTTCTTGATGCTACATTTTTTTCTATATATTGGTACGCCTGTAATTGAGTGTACGTTTTAAGCAAGCCTGGGAGGCACTGATTGGATTGAGGATATGACTTCGTGCACATCTTACTCAGATTGTTAACTCCATATTGTGTTAAATAATGCACCCTCTTTTTATCCTTTTGTTAGCTGTGATTTTAAAGCTTGAATGATTTTGTTAATTCTTGCAATGAAAAAGGCTCTTGTTCCAAGTGTTGAATGCTAGATGTTGCTTTTCCAATGGTACTTCTCTTCTAAAGGGTTATGTTGCACACTGCTAAAATTCGTTTGTCCCTTTTTTGACATTTTCTTTGTTTCCTTGTACCTTGTCTCTTTCCTTTCTACTCCACTGCATGTTCCTTCATATAATCTTTTTCTTCTGTTTTGAGTATTTATTGTATCAGTGTTATCATGGAATACAAGCATGCTCTTAAGTCTTAAATTATGCAGTACCTTTTAATTTGCTTTTAATGTCTTTTTATTAAAGTTTAAATGATATGATGTTGCTTTATTGAAATGATTTGTAAGTTAAAATGGTTATGAAAGTAAATGTAATTATAAATAGTATGATTTTGTTATGCACCTGTTGCCTTCTATAAATTAAATTGCATTTTATTTTCACATGACTAATAGCAGTAATAATGCATGCCTTTAATAGTGACACGGGCCCTGCCTGTAACCCTTTCTAATCCCCTGTTTATGTGCTTAGGTAAATAATGCCACAGCACGTGTAATGACAAATAAAAAGACCGTCAACCCTTACACGAACGGTGAGTGCACGGGGCCCTGCTTGGGGTGACTGTCCCTGCATGCCACCCCCAAGTCCTGCTCCTGGGGGATCCCACTCTGCTCCTCCTGCCTTCCTGGGGCTCAGAGTCCCAGGACACGATGGGGCTGGGCAGGAATGGCACCTCTGCAGAGCTTGGCTGATTCTCAGCCAGGTGGGCAGAGCATGAATCCCCCTGGCTGGAATATCATGTTGGACCCCAAATTCTCCTGACTGGAATCCCATGTTGGACCCCAAATCCCCCTGGCTGGAGTCTCAGTGTTGGACCCCCAGTACCTCTGACTGGAATCCCAGTGTTGGATCCTCAATCCCCCTGACTGGAATCCCAGTGTTGGACCCCAAATCCCTCCGGCTGGAATCCCAGTGTTGGACCCCAAATCCCTCCGGCTGGAATCCCAGTGTTGGACCCCAAATCCCTCTGGCTGGAATCCCAGTGTTGGACCCCAAATCCCCCTGACTGAAATCCCAGGGGTGGACCATGAATCCCTTTGGCTGGAATCCCAGTATTGAACCCCACATTCTCCTGACTGGAATCCCAGTGTTGGACCCCAAATCCCCCTGATTAGAATCCCAGTGTTGGACCCCAAATTGCCCTGATTGGAATCCCCTGGCTGGAATCCTCATGTTGGACTCCAAATCCCCCTGGCTGGAATCCCTCTGACTGCAATCTCAGTGTTTGACCCTGAATCCCCCTGACTGAAATCCCAGTGTTGTGCCCCAAATCCCCCTGACTGGAATCCCAGTGTTTAACCCCAGTGGCTTTTGTGGAGGACATGGACCTGGTGGGAGAGTGATGTTCTGTGCTTTGTGCAGTGTTAATGTATTGATGAGGGAACTGATGGGAGGATTCAGCTTGGTTTGGGGCATGGAAGGAGAGAGACCAACAAGAATGTCTTTCCTGTAGAACCTTTTAGTACCAGGACACACATCTGGTCCGAAATCATTTTCCATATCTTCCTTCCACAGTTTGTTAGGAGAAGGGAGACTGGTACTGGGTGCTGCTTCCAGCTTTTCTTCTTTTCCCATGGAGAAATCAGAATTCCAAGCTATCAAAAAATAAAATTCATTCTAATACTGACCTAAGTTGGTATAATGTTGTACATTAATGATAGAAAAAGAATCCACAGTTACTTGAGGTGTTTGGAAACAATACATTTTTTAAATCTTTCCTTTGGAATTGTTGGATCACGTGTTTGAGTGTGCTATTACTGGTTCAGAAAATTCAAATTCAGACAAGTTCCTAACTCAGTCATGTCAAACAATAGCACATGAACTGAAGTTTATTGCAATTATGCTTTTAGTTCTGCTGGGCTCTGTAGTTGTTGGTATTTGGTTTACAATTTAATTCAGTTTTTCCCATACAGTGGAAAGCAGATGGAATGTGCACATAAAGGTTTCCTGAGGTAGATTAGACTCTTTTCCATTTTGAAATATAATGGATCATATTTTCTGTACTTGAGGTGTCATAAGGGAGGTTTTACTAAAATCCAGGGCACACTGTGGCTTTATTTTTTAATAAAGCTCATCATTTTCTTGTAACACAGTAAAAATAAAAGACAGGGATGCTTTTCATGTGACTTGATAATTGAGCTAGTTAAAATGATCTGGAGAAGAAGGGGCTGAATTTCCTCATGCTTTCTTAGAAGCTGTTTTCTTCCTCATTTTGTATATAGATGTGAAGCTTGGCAAATTATGCAGATGGGAAAATCTCCTTGGTTTTTACTGATTTTAAAGCATCCCAGTGAATATAGAGAGAGACACAAGGCTTGACTAGATCACATAAAGAGATTTTGTTGTAATACAGAGCTAAATTAACCATGTGCATATGAGGCTATGAACTCTGCCTGCTATATTGCAATGATAAACGTAGTTTTTCTGTAAATGGTGATGCATATTTTGTATTCATATTATCCTAAGGCTATGAAACTGTTCATGAGCAAATAACATGTTACATATCAGCACAGGCAGTGCTGAAGGAAGGGAATGCTGGTGATAAGAGATGGGAGATTTTTAGCCATGTGGTTTTAGAGGAGGTTCAAATCTATGTCCTGCACTGCAGGATTACTCAGGTCATACATTGTCATTTATTAATGTCCAAGACCAGGATGAGCAAAATCTGCTGTAAATTGTTTCCCACTTGAAGTGTTTTGTTTGCCATTTTCCATCCTGTTCCATCAGATCCAGACCTCACCAAAAGTATGAAATACCCTGTTCAGTGCATAAGTAACATTTATTTATTGTGAACCAGACAACCAATGTGCACGCCTTTTGCCAGGTGTCCACCAAGTAAACCTCTGCTTGCAATTCATAGCTTTTGATTGTTTTCATCTTTTTTTATCATTTTTTTAAATGTGTGAAATCCCCTAAAGTAAACACACAAGGACAATCACATAATCATCCCAAGCAACAAGGAATGAAGTGTTAGGGGCCTCATTTGGTTTCATCAGTGCTTATACTATCAGTCATCCTGGCATGGTACAAGTCTCGTTCTTTATCATTTTGTCAGGAATTAACCACTGCTAGAGCTGATTATTTATTGAAGATTATTATTGTCTAAGGTAAAGGGCTCATCTTTTAAAAAAACTATAAGGCCAGTTTTTTCCACCAGCACATGAGAATTTGCAGAATTTCACCTGATGCAGGTAGCCAGAAACATTTTGTTTGCACATGCCTTTCTGTTTCCTTCAGAACCACTTATTTTTTAATGCCTGTCTTTATCTTTCAAAGTGTGTGTTGTGACTGGCATGTTGTTGGCAGGTATTCAAAAGGTAGTTGGGGCACATGTTGTATTCTATCAAAACGTCAGGAACTGATATTTATTTTAATTTAAAAACAAGATACACTCTGTTTTGTGTTCCATTCCTGAATGCAGCTGGTTGTTTGATAACAGGGCTCATGTTGTTAATAGGATTGCAGAAGTCAGTAGATTTCAAGGCACAAAATCTTGGGTTTTTTAAAAAATATATACAGCTTTGTTCAAATAAGTGGTGTGCTTTTGTGTCCTAAATGGTCCTTGAAATAAGAATGCTTTCCAGTGACTTCTGACTCCCCAAATGAGCAGCTGCTGGGAGAGCTTTTTCTGTGGGTTAGTTGTCAGGATGATTTTGATGGCTCACCTCGTGCTTTGGAGATACAACTGATTTCTCTTTGCAAAGAAATTCAATGTCAGGAGTGTTACATGTTAGCAAAAATATTTGAGACATTTTTAGATGTTCCAACCTATCCTGTTCGCAACTGTACTTTCTTCTGATGCTCATATTGCCATTCAGGATGCTCATCCAAGGGTTGTAGGACACAGAGAATTATGGGCAGGTACATTCAGAGAACTGCAGCAATAAAGGGAGGAACAAGAAGCAGAGATCTGTAAAAGGATAAATATATTTTAAAGTTTATACTGGTGGTGCTTTGGATTTGAGCCTTCTGTTGCTCTAAATTTAGATTCAAAATCACATCTAGTGCCTATTAGCACAGTTAAATCCCCTCCCACTCCCTGTCCCCCTCCCTGGGTAGCAAACAGCAGAGAAGGAAATGGAGTCACAGGGTTCTTTCCTACCCAAGCCTTTCTCTGGCCATGGTGGCCTCTCCAGAATATGAAGCAAAAATAATCCTTTTTGTGTTGCTGCACCCCATTTCTACCACAGCTTGTTCCCCCAGGACCATTTCCTTCCCTTCAGCACACTGGCCATGTGCCTCTCTGGATGGCTGGGAAGCTGGGTCAGGCAGAGGGTTTTTTCTTTGCTTGGCTGATTTTTAAGTTTCAAGCTTTTCCAGTTTCAGCTCAAGGAGGAGATTAATATTGTGACAGTAAGAAAAATGCACAAAATTACACCCACAGCCGAGAATTTGCCTCCTCCAGCTGCTGCAGAAGGGTTACTTGGCAGCTGCTCTCTCAGATACATCAACTCCCATCACACTTGATTAACCCACACAGCTATGGGCCAGCACATTGTTGGCTGACAAGATAAAGTTAAGTTTAATTACTGTTATTTTCACCATGAATGAAGTATTTCCTCCAAAGGCTTCAAAAAGTTAGATGAGACAGCCGTCACTGGGAGAGTGGTAAGGAGCTGAAATATGAGACTGCCTTTCAGCTGTGAAGAACAATCTGTGTCTTCCAAGATGATTTTTTTTTCCTTTCTCTCAGACAAATTGTGGCACTGTTAGTGTAACTTAGAAGCTGAGAGATGTCTGTCAGCTGCTTTGACAGCAAAAGCTGACAGATCTAAAGTTCTGTCCAATCTTTCATTTTGGATGGTTTTGATCAGCGGTCTTCTGAGGAAGTATTGCATTTGAAATGTTGGATGTTCCCTAACATATGTAAAGTTAGATTTTTACCCAAAGTCTCAAAATTTGAATGATTTTCTATCACACAAAATTTGGCTAAGAGGTGTGTTATGCTCTGATGTTCCTAAATATAATCCTGTGGAATGTGAAATTCAATGACCAGGTAAAACTCCTGTGGTATTTTTAGGAGGAAAAACCTTTTAGCCCTCCTTGGCTGGACATTTTCCAGCTGTCCCTAGCTGTCTTTTGGCTACATAGAAGAACTGCAGTCACTTCTACAGAAAAGGTGTCATGCAAAGCTGCTTACTCTGAACTTACTAATGAGTTACCTTTCAAAACCACCCCTCCCCTCTCTTACTGAACAGTTAATTACTGGGAAATAATTACTATGCATGAGATGGAGGTAGCTTGAAAGGGTGGGAATAGTTTGTTATTGAGATTTTTTTGCATTGTACTTTTTTAGTATTATGCCTTGATGTTTTATGATTTTCCACAGTCCTTTTACATTACATGATATAGCCAAGGCAGAAATAAACCTAGGGTGCATTTAAATTCTTCTAATTGTGGCTTTTGTGATGTTGAAGTGTGTCTGGATTGTGTTTTGATTTCAGTAGCAGTTATAAGTTCTATTTTAAGTACCATAGCTCTGGAGTTTACAACATGCTTTTGCTCTGGGTTTTTTTCTTTATTCCCATTTACAAGAAGCACTTCCCACTCCTCTGATTTGAGTGCGCTTTAGGAAAACCCCTAATTTTTCAGTTCCAATGGTTCAAAATAATTGTTCACTGAAGGAAGAAGAGAGTGTGGCTGGGGGGGATGTTCTGTGGAGTTTGCAGGTAGCTGGGAGTGGATCTACCTGTGGCTGAGCACACAGCAGTAATTGGCACTGCACCACAGCTGGGAACACTAATGAGTTTGCAGCACTTGATTTTGCTCTTTTCTTGCCCCTCCTGTTTCTCCAGCCTGGTTATCTTTATTAAGATAACATCCCCCATGCTTTGCACACCCCTGGGTCTGCAGCCAGCCTGGGGATGCTGCAGCAGGTGTAAAGTGCAAGCAGTAATTTGGAGTTTGGCCAGACACAGGCAGAACAGATCTGTGAGTTCTGTGCTGGGGTTCTGTGACAGGGTTGGGAGGACAGTGATTATTGAAGAGCAGGGCAGTGGCTGATTTGTACCCCTGGACCCCAGGGAGCATCTCCTTCCTACAGACATTGCCATGCTGTGGCTGTGCTTTCCTTTTGCCAGGGTAGAATCAAAATACTCCAATTATTTGTTTGCCCTGTAACCCTTGCTAGCAAAGGTTTATCATAAATGTTTGTGTCCAGAGAATGAACTGCCCTGGCTCCTCTGGCTCATAACCAGAGCCAAAACAGTGGCTGAGAATCATCTGCCCTGTACTAGAGGCTATGGGGACACCTGAAATAGTTCTGGCTCCATTCCAGAGCTTGAGGGAGTAAACCACGTGCATTTCAGCCAAGGTAATTCACCTGGCCATTGACTCCACTAAATGCCACATGTCTGCCTTGTTCCATGACTTATTTCCATACCTCAGACTCTGATATTAAAGATCAGTAAATAAAGATAACTATGATACTTGAATTACAATGATCTTTCCTGAAGTAATTTTGTCTGTATTTTCTATACAATAGTAGTTATAGTAATAATAATAGTTGTTATTGTTGTCACTAATTGCAATATTAACTGTTATGTTTTTGTTTGCTACAGGCTGGAAATTAAATCCAGTTGTTGGTGCAGTTTATAGTCCAGAGTTCTATGCAGGTAAGGATTGCTCTATGGTTGTCCCACTGGCCATATTTCATTTTAGTATTCTTTAAGACATGCAAAAGTACAGAATTTGTGTTTGGTGTGAGGTTTGCTTTCTTTGTGTGATTCACATTATTTAAAATAATTTATACATTTGTGATTCAAGATTTTACTTTACCTGGGCATAGTAAACTTTATATAGAAGATATATGAATACCTTTTTTATTGGAAAATATCTAGTATAACATGAAATGTACTACAATATCCTAGTCTTACAGGAGATTTTATTTTATTTCATATTTTAGTGCAGTCACTTTCTTCCAGGGATTCTTTAAGGAACAACAGCAAAAAAATCTTATCTATAAATATATGTGTATATATATATAGAGAGAGAGAGTACATACATGTATGTAGACATACATAGGTATAGACTATATGGAATCATAATTTTTTCCTCAGCATTTTTCTTTGCATTTTATAGATAGTTTCTCAGTTTGATGTTTTTGTGTTTTACATGTATATTTTCACCTAACTGAGACCAGATTCTGATTCTGATTGCAGTTTGGAGTTAGAGATTCAGTTTTTGTCTGCTGGAAGTCAGTCATGGCTAGCAGTTGTTTTTTACATATAATTTAGGAACAGAATTGAAAATAAACTTATTTGTAGTCCAAAACCCAGTTGATTCCAAAGGAATTTGAATGCTGCCCACAAACAGCCATCAGGAAAGCATTTATGGCTGGTAGTTCAGCCTGGGAAGAAGTTGTCATGTCTGCAGAAGCTGGGGATTCTCCACTCATGGAGATATTTGAATCTCCAGTTGACAAAGCTGAAAAACTTTTGTTAATTTGAGAGACTTCAGGAGATGAAAATTGTTGAAAAGGACACTATTACACTCACATATTTGTGGTTAAAAAACAGCTTCTACTGAGATAAATAAAAATCTTCCAATTAGGGTAAAAGTGGCAGAGTATAATAATAAAAAAACCTAACTTGGCATTCATGGAATTGCAGTATTTGGTGCAGGCAGAATTTATTTCCTTGCTGATGTATGTCTATGTTGAAAACAGGAATTTAACATTGATCTCGTTTGAGTAGTTAGTGAACCAACCCTGAACCTGCATAAATTAGAAAGTCAGAGTTATTAGTCATTTTATATAAATGACTTTGTGTTAATGACAAATATAATAATATTCCCATAGTACAGTAATCAATTTTCTAATACGTATGCAGAATTAACAATCTGACTTATAATTGTCTCATGAAGTAGGGCATGAAGAGTTCACATAGTTTGTAAATTAAAATCAATATTTTCAATCTCTCCTGAAGGTAATTTTCCTAATTTACTGGACTTTTCCCTAACATTTATTTTGTCTTTTAATTATAAAATGGCAGGTTATTGATTTTTTTTGTATAACCTCCTAAAGTCCCAAGTGCATTTTTATTGCCAGCACTAGGGAGGTGTTTGCCCTTCTTAATGAGAATCTTTAATTACCATTAGAAGAGTATTAATTTAATTTTATGAATTATGACATGAACTCCACCACACCTTTGCAGAAAGTTCCATCAAGATACTTCATTTATTTCAGAATTTTTTTTTCTCTTTATACATGTAGGCAGGCTTGTTTTGTTGAGTTTTTGAGTTTTTCAATGTTTGGGTTTTGTTGGGTTTTTCAGTGCATGTCAAATGCATTTTATTTATATTGACTAAGATAGCGTATCTCTCACATTTAAGCATAACAAATTTTTTAAAAAATTAGTTGAAATTGTGCAGATCTCCTAAAGCTGTTAGGAACTGAAACAGTAAAACAACACTGCAGTTCTTGCATTTCAGAGTAGAACACTGTGACTTATCTTTACTATTGAGTTCCCTCCACCACCTTTCTTAGAGAAGAAGCAATTGAATTTTTGAAGATTATAAAATTAGAAATGTGGTTTTTAAGACAGTCAGAGTTCTACTTGTTCAGTTTACTTATTGTCTTCAGCACTGTCATGACAAAACTGCACCAACTTTTTCACAGTCAGCTCAAGAAGTTCCTTTAGCTCCTAATAAATGATGAAAAATTTGGCCACTTCTGAAATAAAGATGATACATCTACAGAGAAACTGTTGATTTAAAGTACCTTTAATCTTCATAAATAAGTGAAAAACAGAAGGTTATACAAAGCTGTCAGGATGGCACTGATGAATGGCAAATTCTCCCGTTCCTCAATTGCCGGCGGCGCCGCGGCCGCGAGGCTTCCCCGTATTGTACATCAAATCTGCCAACTCATTTCTGTGATTAAATATTCCATCAGTGCGGGCTGCAAGGCGCTAAAGCTTAACAAGATTCATAAGATGCACCACTTGAATACACATAACTCACTGCCTTGGATGGAGAGCACCCCGCATGCACAGGAAAATTAGAATGGAGTTAAATTACTCCGCGAGACAAGATCAATAGAGAAAGGAGAAGATCCCCCTAATGCAATGCAAATCTGAGATATAGTTATGTCCTGACAACTTGAAGCAGACAATTAAAGTCAAATAGGGAGGAACGCAATGTAAATCAACCCTAAAACCTTGGAGATAATGGTAAACAGTAGGACCAGTGACATGACTGTTACAGCTCGGGGTTTTTTTGGAGGGTACGCTTCTGTGAAGGAAAACCTTTCTTGAGAAAAAGAGTGGCAGCTAAAAATGGAGACTCTGAGGTGCACAACACCTTGGGGACTCAAAATACTGTATATTTACAAAACACTATGGATTTCTCTTCCTGGGTTGCCCTTCTAAGGCTGTTTTTGTGCCTGTGAAATGCTGGTGCTGCAGTAAATTGCAGCACTCTGGCCATGTGGCTCTTTAGTCGTGGTGAGATTGGTGTGGATTTCCAGGGACATGTTTGGGAAGGGCCCTCTGGAGACTCCTGCTGCACTTCCAGGGCCTAGCAAGGCTCCCTGATGGCCACCAGCTCCTGCCCTTCCCACCCTTCTGCTGGGAAAATGATATTTTAGAGAAAATTAAAGGACATGTTTTTTCATGTAACATTCCAGCTTTTCACAGAATTGCATTTTTCTATATATGATCATGGATAGGAAATTTTTAAAAAGATTTCTTATGTCCACACAGTCTCCCTCTAACAAATCAAAGATTTTCCTTAAGGGTTTCCCCCTTTAAGGGGGTTTTCCTCTTATGTGAAAGGAATGCTTAATGAAGTTGTGTTATCCATTTCTTATCTTTTCCAGTAAAATATTCATTAAAGTCTTAGGTAGGTCCAAACAAGGAAATTTGTAAGAAGCACTCTGTGATTTGCCTCACTAACTCTTCATGGAAACTGGGATAATTTTTTCACCTTTTTGTATTTCCACCCAGTTTTAAATACATCCCATAGTTTTCCTGTATTTAAGCTAGAGTCTGGTTCTTTTCCCCATACACTCATTTATGACTGGGAAAATACAGATTTGCAGCTGGGTTTCTTTACTAGGTATGCTCTGGTACTTTCTTTGTTTCTGCAGTTTGTTATAATATCATTTTCACCTGCTTATTTTTATATAGTGTATATTTTATCTGTAATACCAAGCCTTTCTTTCTGCCTCAGGCATTCTGACAGCCAAGTTCCATGTTGTTCCTTTCAGTTATTGCAGATCTTTTTGTTTTTCTCTTTTGGGTTTTGGAACAATGAATTTTTGAGCAATCTCTTGCACTCTCCTTATTGAAATATAGAATATTGTTGCACCTGTGTTGCTACAGCAGATCAGTCCTGTACAGCAGGCAGCTTGAGACACAAGGCCACTTTAAAAGACTTTTTTATTCCTGGCAGAAAATAGCTTTGTTATACCTGCTGGAGAGGCTCCTTTTTGGCAGCTCCCAAATGCAAGGTGGGGGAAAAAATGTTACAGAAATTACCTGGAAATCTGGTGAATACTCTTCCAGAGAACAGGGAAATTCACAGTAACTCATATGAGATTATTTTCTGGTCATAAACAAAACCAGTATTTCAGGATTTTCAAGATTGAAGTTGGCAGTGGAGGAAGAAAGGACTGACGATTAGAGGTGAAGAACAATTAGAGCACAGCTGAGTGGAAAGCAGAAGACCCCATCCTTCTTTTACTTAAGTCACTATTATTCTTCCTGAGTTTTATTAAGTTCTAGGAATTTCAGGAGATAGTTTCAAGTCATCCCACATAGCTGAGAAGTTGTATTCATTTCATAAATAACCTTAACCCAGTGAAGACTATTGTAAAAACCCAGTTTCTTGGGCAGTTATTCCGTGGCAAAATTTTCCCCATCACTCAAAATGAGAGAGAGAGGAAAGGTCTGTGCATTTTAATCTCTTTTAAAGGCCTCAGAAGACAGAGAAGTTTTAGCTGCCCAGGTCTTTTTGGCACTTGGAATCCAGCAGTATCCACCAACAATCAGATTTTGTAACAAAGTTTCTTTCAGAAATTTGTTCAAAGGTTTGGAATAGAATGTTATATATAATTAGAAGTAAAGAACTACCACAGCAATATATATAAAACCATGCCCTTAAGTAAGATGAATCCAGGGGAAGAGAGGATTCCTGTACACTTGCTAATACTAATTCTCTTTGTTCATGTCTTAAAGCATCTATTTCTGGAGTGTAAGAGCACCTGGGATTCATTTCATCTTTCTAGTGTTTCTCTTTGAATTTAAATGAGTCTTGCATAAGCTCAGCAAATACCCTAGAAACACTTCTTAGTGTTTGGAGTTTGGGGAGCTGAGTTATATGCTTGCACAGCATTCTAATCCTGGGGTAAAAGTTCACTCTATCACATCTCTAAAGCAGAATCAGAATTTTTCTAAAAGCTGTCTGTCACTCCATAGATTAACTCATTTTACAATTTGATTACTTACACTTGGATTCAAACTTTGCAATTGACTAAGCAGATTTTCCTAATTAAATATATTTGCAGTAGTGTTAGATGAGCAGCCTAAATAGTTTTCTAACTACAGTCAAATAATTATTGTTTAATATTCCACCTGTGATATTTAGGTGCCCCTTTTCAACATATAACACACAGCGGTAAGTGTTGTTTCAGAAATCAAAAGTACCATCATCCAAATGAGGAGTTCCTAGGTAGATTAACAACACTGGTGACAGCTAATGCATTTCTAAAACTCTGTGGAGCTTTTACAAGCCATTATAGAGGAAATCTTGTTTTATGAAAGATGAATAAAGCCAGTAGAAAAATGGAATTCAGCATCTGCATTAGCTATTTACTAAAATAAATAAATAATAATAATCCAGAATTAATTATGCCTTATGCTACATTATAATGAGTTCTTCATTAAAATGTATACCCTCATGGAAACTAAACCAGGCTTATTCAAAGCTAATGCCAATGACTTATTTTTATAAAGATTAATTTAGTCAATTGATTATATATTTAAATCTGGAGCAAGATTAAGCTACCTATATTCAGCATCGATTTGAAGTCTGCACATTTTAAAGACATAACCACAGATACTGTCAGTGTTACCTTTTTGAAGGTGTTTCTCTTGGATTTCTATCACACAGGTTGTACTTAGCATTTGATACTCTTCTATGTGATCTCTAGAAGAAATTCCATAGATTTGATTATTTAATTGTAAATGTTCGATAGATACAGCTTCATGCCAGAAGGCAGGAAACTGTGAAGAAGGGAGTTTTTGCTTCTTCACGGTAAAAGTTTGTGAGTTCTGACCCCAGTCTAATATGGGGAACCATTTGATACTGGGTTATGATGGATTTGTTCACAAACAGAATCAGTAAACCCAGGAAATCTGTATTTGCTGAAAGGTGGAGTGCTTACAAAATAGGGGGAAGAACATGTTTGGGAATGGGTCATTGGATCTCTTTGCTTGATGGAAAATCTTGCTGAGATGTAGGTCTTGTTCTGATGGCCATGTTTCTCCTGAGTTCACATAGAAGGTTTCCTTGTTTTTAGATATTCCTTAACCCAAAGGAAAGCCTTCTGAGCAAGCAGGAGCTGTACTGTCCCTTCTTTGTCATTGTGTTGTTTCCAGGTTCTTGTGTTTGTTCAGATGTTCTTATTGTGGATATAACTGACCAAATTTTAAAGGGCTAAAAGAAGTTAAATGCTGTTCCTTACTGACAATGATAATCTTTAATGAAAAGTTATCCTTGGACTTCTCTTCCATCATCCTGGTGCTTAATGAAAATGTGTTCTATTACTTCATGGTTAATGAGAGCCCTAAAAGCAGTTAAATAACTGAGGTGACAGCATCTCCAGACTGTGGATGGTGTAGGTTTTGAGGCTGGATACAAATCCAGCTGTTTCAGAGCCACTACTCCTGTCCCAACAATTACCTGGGCAACAGAGGTGAGCCTGGCTGGGCACAGCCTGGGCCTGACTAAGGCTGCAAGATGCATTTTTAGAATAAAACTGGGACTGTAACCCAAGCACCAGCCATGGATAGGTGTAAAAAGCACTGGCTTAAGGATGTCTCAGAGGAAAATTTAATGCAAACTGCAAGGGCGTCACTAAAACATTTGTTTGTTCAGAACTGGGGGGGATATTTGCAATGCTAGACAAGTTGTAGCAGTTATGTGGAGGAATAAATTCCTCTGATTAGAAGAATAACCAAGTTAGAAAGATCCATGTGTTAGGATGGACAGTCAGGCAGACAAACTCTTCTGAAATGTAAAGCAGTAAAGTAATATATGAAATGTAAAGTTAATACAGTTAGGTGGAATGGAAAACAACTCTGCTCTGTGTTAAACCTTGATTACATCTATAAATTAATGCTAAAGCAGTTTAAGATTATGGTTAATTGTATTCTAAACATATTGCTAATGTTTTCTCTTCCTTCTTATACATTTTTTTCCCATTTTGGACATTGGAGGACAGGATCCCCAATATGCACTGTAATTGCATTTCATAATGCTTATTGAGAGGAACTTTCAAAATACAGTTTTCATTCATTTATTCATTGTGGAGGTAGCTGAGAGGGGGCTGTGCTTTACAAGTTTACAAGCTCTGTTGGTTTGGTGCTCTCAGATTTTCTTTGGAAATCTCCAAGCATAGAATTGCTTCTAGTAAAAGTGAGTGCTTTGGAAACTTTGGGAACACTGCATTACCATTTTTGTAATGGTTTTTCATGCTCCTGAAATTCTGGAACCTGTCTGGGCTAGGGAGGAAATAGACTAGCTAAAGCCAGGATTATGCATGATGATTCAATTTTTGGTCTTTTATATTCTCAGCTTGTCATACAGAATAGAATTTTATTTATAAGTCAGAACCAGCATTCGCTGGTGTAAGCAAGGAGAACTGAGGGATTAGTAATTTGCATCTCTGCATCTAATTGCATTAGATTTGCATCTCTGTCTTATAGATTTACTGAAATAGGTGATTTACACAGAAAATAGCGTCTTGACACAATATGAGAGGATAAAGCATAAACACATCGACTTGTAATCCCTGCAGGGCCATGTTGAAACTGAAGTGTTTGTGTTTGGGCAGAAAGGCTCCAGTTTCATCTATTCTGTGATTTTTTTCCTATTCCTATCTTTATTCAACAGGCAGATGTGTGAATGCAACCCATTTTAGTTATCAGCAGAACATGAGTGCATTTTGTGTATTCTCAAGCATCTCCTTTCAAGCAGAGTGTAATTCCAGCTCAGAGTTTACTTCAGAAGTTTATACTTGGGAATTTCTCTCATGTTATTTTCTCCAAGTTACAAGTGAATCAAGAATAGCCGTCATTTACCTGCTATGTCTGCTAGAGGACCTAGAAAGAGTAAGAATAAGGACTTAATTTTTGGAAGAACAACTTCAAAGGGATGCATGTCCCAGTATAAAATAATGGCACTGAAGGTCACAGAGTTTATGTGCACCTGAGGTTGTAGGGAGACATCTTACAGTAAATTTATTTTGTAGGAAATCCTGATGGTATCGTTCCTTTTTTTCATGACTACATAATGCATGTCCAGTTTTTAGACTTTTCTGCTGACAGGATTTCCACTTGGATGCCAATGATAAAGTTCACTAAGGAGCACAGATAAACTCTCTAAGCATAGTGCAGATTTTGGTACAAGCACCAGCTGAATTTGTACAATTTAGTTTCAGTTTAGTTACCGGACAAGGGGTGCCTGTGGCTGATAAATCATTTCAAAAGTATTTTGGAAAGGGCAGTCTGCTGCAATTGCTTTACTTTGTGAATGGAAATATTACATGAATTGTTGCTGCAGTGCAGCCAGTCTATGGGAAGGCAGGTTAATTAAATTAGAAACAAGCCAGTCACACAGTGTGGTTTTAAGCAGGCAGGAGAAGGAGGAGGAGAGATCCCTGTTACTGTGGGATGAGTTCTATATCCTACAAAGGGGAGAAGGGGAGTTAGGGGGGATTATCTCATACCAGAGCTGCAAACTTCGCTGCTTCTCAGATTTTTGCTTGCATGATATTGACACCTTCCAATCCCAATTTTTGACAGCATCCTGGATGCTGCACAGGACTAACTGGGGAGAGAGGGCTGTTTGCCAAAAGCTGGGAAATGGATGATATGGGCAGCAAAGAATAATTGGAAGGTGGCTTACAAATGATGTTTGCTTTAACATTCATTGCTGTTCCCTGAGTCAGTGCCACAGTTCATTGGGTGTTTTGGGGACACTCGGAGAGGTGATGATAAAGAAGCATTCACTATGCTTAGAAAAGTGATGAAAAGGAAAATTAACATCTTAAATAGAATTTTTGGATGGAGAGGTCCCAGGAAATGTCCTAGACACACCTTCACTGGCTGTTTTTGGTGTGTTTTTTTTCTCTCCTCCCTCTATTTTAAGCAATGTATATCAGGTTATATGTGAGTCAGGGACCTACTACATAAATGTATATATAGAGCACAGATTCTTATTACCAGCAGCAAGCACACCCAGGCTGTTCAATAATTGAATATATTTCAGGTTTGCTGTCAGAAGAGGTTTGGATTTAGGAAAATTAACTTTAGGCATCAACTACTTTAGATTCTCCTCCCTACCCTCTTGTTAAGTGAAACTATATGTAAGCTTTGGTGGGATTAAACACAGGTTTTGTTTGTGTTTTTAACATATTGGAAGAAAGGAGGCATGGGGTTTGGGGTTATGCCACTTTATTCCTTGTTAATGATGGATGGAACAATCCAGTGTATCAACACAACCATTCATAAGTGGTTGTGTTAAAATCTGAAGGCCATTATTCAATTTAGAGAGAGCCCAGCTAACTGGAGGCCCTCAAAGAGCACTTCTTTTTGAATTAACAGCATATTTAAAAGCATGCTAAGTCTGTGTAGTTGACTATTGATACTGAAGGGCTAAGAGAGCACTTAACTACTATTATGTATTCAAGAGAGAGGCTGCAGAGGCTCTCTTTAAATTCCCTAGTCAGAAGGGACAATGGGAGCTAACATACACTATTACTGCACAACAGGAGCCTTTTATTAGGTGTTTCTGATCCATGTCTGTGAGACATTCTGAAATAATCCATCACAGAACAATATTTCAGACCAGAACAAAAACAGTGCTATTTCTGTCTGAAAATGCCAATATCAAATTACACTTTTAGAACAGCAAACCATGAGAGGGCATGGATTGCTCATGAGGATCCTTGATACACTCGCAAATCTCCTGATTTTTAATGAGAGGTGCAGATTTACACTTTTCTTCATGCATTGAACACAAAAGTGTTTAGGAATATTAGCTGTTGCAAAAGGCACAATGAAAAGAGCGATCAAAATGATCAGAACTAACTTAGGGAGAACTTGGTAGTATCCAGCTGGACTGGGAGGAAAATAAAATGAAAAACAATCACTGAATTCAATAAAGAATGGGCTTTTTTAAGATTTAGATTTAGATTAGACTCTTGAAATAACAGTTTATAATAATGTGGGCAAAATGAGACTCAACTAGCTTCATTTTTCAATCACTTTTTCCCGTGGCTTTGTTTGGATTTCTTTGTTTGTAAATAGTACTAAAGAATGGATGAACTGGTACTTAGTTGTGAGAGGCAGTAAGAAGCTCCTTTTGGTAATACAATGGAAAAAAATACGTGTAAAGAGCAGCTGATTTACCTGGAAAGCTGCGAGTACAATGGATTAGAGTAATGGAATCATCACTAAATCTCCTTGTGTGTAGTGAATTACTTAGTTCCTGTATTACAAACACTCATTATAGCCACCTGTGCACTAAACCCCAGCCCTGGATATTGAGTTGGTTCATTCCTGCCACTGGAAATGCTTCTGTGCTTCCCCTGTGAAGGGAGCAGATGGGTGCTGTGAGAACTCAGCACCACTGGCTCTTCCCAGCTCTCCCAAGAGCTTTTTGTGAAGCTGGGCTTCCTTGGGATTCCTGGAGTGAGAGGAACATTGTCCCCCTGTGCCTCACCTTGTTGTGTCCCAGGGCAAACCCCCAATAAGCAATGTCTCTCCTCTTCATTTTTTCGTAATTTCCCCCCAAAATTCTTGGGGAACGTGAAAAACACCAATCACTTGTTTTTAAAATTTTAAAAGTTTAATAGTAATAAGGTGGTTATAAAAAATGGTAATGCAATTAGAGTAATAATAATTTGGAAAAATTAAATTAGGACAATATGAGACAATAGAGACAAAGAATTACGGATGACCAGGTACCTTTTCTGGGCAGCACGAGCCTGAAAAAGGACCCACGTTAACAGAGGATTAACCCTTAAAAACAACAGCCTGTGCATATTCATACACTTCATACATGATGCATAAATTCCATTCAAACACAGGATTCTGTCTGGTCATCATCAGCTTCTTCCTCTGAATCCTAACAGCGCCTTCGAGGCGGGAAGAAGTTCATTTCTTCTGATATGAGGGCAATAAATTCTTTTTCTCTGAAAGATTCAGGTGTCCTGTGGCTGCTACTTTGCTGAAAGTCCTTTCTTTACCATGGAGCTGCACTCCATGGTCCTCATGAATCCCTTCCAACTCAGGATATTCTATCTCTGATTCTTTGCCTTCCAGCTCAGAGTTGCGTCTCCAATGTGCTCACTCATGCTACTATTTACACTAAAATTATATTACTTTTTTTTTTTTTGGTGCAGTTTTTAGCAGCCAAGTCAAAGTATTTTGGCTGATAATTCCATCTGCGCCCTTGGCTTCTGGTTATATTAAAACTGCACACAGTGAGGCAGATATTGAGACATTATCAAAGGTGCTCTGCATCCAGAGCAATTCCCACAGAAATGTATGTGCAGTCCACTTCATCTGGATGACCAGGCTGGAATTAGGGCAATTCCAGCTGGGAATATTGCTGTGTTTAACACGTGCTGCAATGCAAGGCAGCTGCACTGACCTTGCCTGGCTGCTGCTCTGGGGCTTTTCCCACCAACGTTTTGAAGGGTTTGGGCTGGTTCTGATCCGCTGCCCCTGTGCCAGGTGAGCAGCCCAGTTCCAAACCCTCAGGAGAGCTGTGGGGCTCAGCACTGGAGGCTGCAGGAGGGGCAGGGGGCTCCAGGCAAGGGGCAGGGGCCAGGTTTTGTTATTCCATGTTTTCCGATAAGAGACCCAGCACATTTTGGGCCTTCCCACACAAATCCATATTTGTATGGCTGCCAGATCTTTATCACTTCCCCTTTTTGCTCTTTTTTTTTTTTTTTTGGTTGCTTGTTTCAAACTTTGCCCAAGGTTACATTCAGGAAAAGCTGCTGCCTCAAAATACAGCATTAAACCCACTATCACATTAACATCTGGAAATCTCATTTAAATCCTTCTTGAAAGCCAATGTTTTGCAAAAGAAAGCCCCAAGTGAGGCAGAAAGCAGAGAATTTTTGCAGCACATCCCTTTGCAAGTGAAGCATTTTGCAAAGGCCACCTTGCAGCTGTTGTTGTGACCTTCTGGAGATCAATGTCCCCACCTGTGCTCGCCCCGTCCCGGGGGAGCAAACACCACACACAAAACAAGCAGCGCTTGGTAGCCTGGAATTTGACACTGGGTATAAACGAGCTCAAAACCTCCTGCATCAAGTACAACCTGCTGCAGTCCCCAACTCAAAGCCCCCTCTGAAATGGCTTAGAAAGAGCCCAGCAGCTGTTGAAACAATTCCCTCTTTTTCCCACCCAAATTAATGTTTGGAATCTGCACATCTCTGACTAAAAGCCACTTTGTAACTCTCACTCACTGCTTGTGGCCTTTTACAATTTTCCTTTGGGGGATCAACACTGCCCTTGAGAGTTAAAGGTTGGGGGTTTTTCACCACCAGAGCATCATCTGTATTTCTTATTTACAGAACCACACATCATCTGTAATTAATATTTTCAGTAACCCCTGTGCTGGCCCTTCACCTCTGTTATCACCCTGCAGCTGCTCAGGGATGCCTGACAGGGCCTCTTTTTGCAGCTCCCATGTCCAGCAAATGTTCCAGACAAACAGGATACCATTCCAGACTATCCCTCACCGGATTTAATGACTCTGGAAAGATCCCCAGGGAAGGAGTGTTTACTGCCAACGAGCTCCATTAAGTATCCAACAACATCCATCAAAAAAACAGCAAAACATTGGGGTTTTAATTATTTTCCAAGCTGGCTGTAGCACACAGAACATCACAGAGCATGTGCTGCCCACAATTCTCTGCATTCTTTTGGGGACTGTCAGCAAAGACAGGGTGAAAAATGCATGTATTTCATGATTGGCTTTTTGCAAATATTCAAATGAATATTACATGTGTTGTGATAGAAAGTAATGCTGGATTCATTCTCTTAAGTAGTGTGGTAAATAGAGTTTTAGGTTATAAAAAATGTTAAAATAGAAACTAGGC
>JAXCLO010000042.1:4444398-4467147 GCA_035583995.1 Arremon aurantiirostris
GCAGCAAAACACAGGAGAAGCAAATCAGATACTTATTGTTTTCATTTTTCTCTGAGGCTTCTCAGCTTCCCAGGAGAAGAAATCCTGGTGAGGGGGTTTTGCAGAAAATGTGATGGTGACGAATGTGGGGCTGCATGTGGGATACACACAGCTCTGTGCCATGGGGAGGATGCAGGGATGCAGGAGCAACTCTGTGCCATGGGGAGGATGCAGGGATGCAGGAGGAGCTCTGTGCCATGGTGAGGGGGCAGGGATGTACAGGGATGCCCAGCACATCCCAGGGACGAGGTGGGCAGACCCTGTGCCCTTGGCACACAGACCCAGCCCAATATAGTCCAGCAGAGGCTGTTATTAAACATACAATATCCCCGCATGCGGTGACGGGAGAAATGATATAAAATTTCATATAGGCACCCTGGTGTATAAACAGGCTAAATCCCTACACATTCCCAGCCCTCAGCAGTCTAAAGGTTAAAGCCTGTCAGCTGGATTTCACAGATTCCTGGAAGGAATGGAGAAGTCACGCCAACTCCTCATTGTACACCAGTGATCAAACATCTCCTCATTACACTTCAATATTGTTGCCTCTAAAGGTCACCATTGCTGAACATAATCACACAAAATCAAAACTGCAAACTTTATATATCATGGAGGTAGTAAATAGCTCGGAGGTTTATTTTCTGGTGCCTGAACAACATTCTGAGCCCATTTATAAATTCCTGGGTGCTGTGGCATGAACCGAGTGCATTTGCAGGGGCTAACAAAAGCTTCAATTAAATCAATTTCCTGTGAAAAATATTCAAAATAATTTATTAGGTCAGTACCAACTGGTCTAATCAAGCAATTGTTCCTCAGCAACTTGAATTTGCATAATTAAAAAAGAATTTTGATTATTTAGAGAAACAGCAGATTTTTAAGAACATGATTTCTACGTCAGATTCCTTGAAACACTTTCATCCTTGATGCAGAGAGGATCCTGGAATTTATTGAGATGTTTCTGCGATGTGCTATAAATCCTGGATCACTCCATTATTTTCCTATTCACTGGTTTTCCTGAGCATTCATTTAGCTCAGCAGAGCCTCAGCCACAGGCTCCCTGGAAAACCACGTCTGCTCTTTTCACCTCAGTGAAAACACAGAAATTCAGGCCTGGGATGGATGGACACTTCTCCAAATTCAGACCAAGTAAGAAAGGAAAACTCTTGGTCTTGAAAAGAGAGACGGGCAGGTGCAGTGAGCAGTTTTGCAGGAGGATGGATTAATTGATAAAAGGAAAACTTCCACCGGCCAAAATGATTTGCCGACTACTTGCCAAATTCAGCTGAGGGCAAACACGAGAAAGGAGAAAACATAAAGCAGAAGGATTTCAGCTATGCCATGGATGGAATGTTTGGCCAGCCCTAAACAGAGATGTCTGTAGGTGATGAAAACCACCCAGTGAAAGCCCTGCCTGCTGGTTTCTCCATGCCCAGCCCCTTTCCCAGCTGGGTGCTGCACAGGTATTGGAGAAGGGTCCAAGTCAAACCTGAGTCCCAGCAGTGTGCCCTGGGTAGCCAGGCCCCATTCCTGCTGCTCACTTTTCAGATATTTAGAAAGCTTTATTAAACCTTGTCAAAAATACAACAGCAGACTGAATAGAGAAAATGTTAGGGTGCTGGGAGCAGAGGATGTTCCCCACCATGTGCTCCCCCACACAATGGAGGTTTGGCCTTTTAACCCTTTAGCCCCTCCCAAGGTTCTGTCCATTGACTCCTTTGCTGTCTGATTATATTGCTATTTTTATAACCATTTTATTACAGTGGTGGAAATCACTTCCTCAAATCCTGATTGCAGGTCAGGAGTTGCCATAGTGAAAAGCCAATACTCCCAAATGTCCCAACCCCAGCTGTCCCTTGATAACAATGCAAGGGGGTAAAGCATAACTATAAATCTGTAAAACTTTTCCTAACCTATATACACGATATTTGTCTGTTAATGGTGACAGTCAATAGAGACAAAGAGTTATGGACAGTCCAGATATCTTTTCTGGGCAGCACAAGCCCCAAAAAGGACACCCGTTAACAGAGGATTAATCCTTAAAAACAATAGGGTTTTTGCATATTTTTCTGTTGCATATTCATACACCTCATACATGATGCATAAATTCCGTTCAAACACAGGATTCTGTCTGGTCATCATCAGCTTCTTCCTCTGGATCCTGTCGGTGTCCTCAGGGCTGAGCAGGCAGGAAGAAGTTCAGGAAGAAGTTAGTTTCTTCTGATAATGGAGCAATAAATTCTTTTTCTCTGAAAGATTCGGGTGTCCTGTGGCTGCTATCTCGCTCTAAGTCCCTTCTTTCAAAAAAGTATCCTACGTAGCATAGTTTCTATTTTAACATTTTTCATAACCTAAAACTATATTTAACACACTACTTAAGAGAATTAATACAGCATCACTTTCTAACACAACACGTATAATATTCATTTTAATATTTGTGAAAAGCCAATCATAAAATACATGCATTTTTCACAGGGAATAAATGCCAGCACTGAAAACTGGAAACTTTAGGTCCATGAGCCAAGGTGTCATGCCCTGTGTATGGTGAGGTGGTGCATTGTAGGCTCAGGTTTTCTGTCATGGTATAGAAACTCTAAACCATTGCCAGGAAAGCTTTCTAGAAGTTTCATCTGCTTCCTGTGACAGGAGAGAGCTGGGCCCATAATCCAGCATTGCACAATTGTTAATTTTACACCAACAACATGATTTTAGCTAATGGTATATGGTTTTTTTCTGCAGAAAATGTTATTTCAATTTATACTTCCTAAAACAATGCCATGAGACATTCCAGCTAATTGTGTAAATTCTTTTCAGCTAATTGCAGATTTGTATTTCTGAGCTTCCTGTAGTACTGGCTGCACAGTGGTTCCAGTTAAAAGCTATTTTTAACAGCAGGGCTTTAAAAATCCTGTATAATTTAGTGGGTGAGTCCACATGTTGATCCTTGGTGTTACTTCTTGGCTCTTTGAGGATTGGAGAAATGCAGTGACTTTTTCAGCTGTTCTGCATGAGGCAGTGAGTACTCTGTGTAGCACCATTGGTATTTCTGGAGATCAGTTTATCTGCACCATGTAAATAACTGTACACAAAAAACTTATTTTTGAAAGTATTAAAAAAAATAGGAGAAATGCATTTCGTCAGAGATCTTGAAACCACTGGGAACTGAATTTTAAGTATTCTAAAAATATTAATGACTGCACATCACTTTTTTTCCACAGTCCTGAATATTTTTAGAGTAATTATTTCTCAAAATAACTGTGGTGCTTCAGCAAAGGACCTCATCAAACAGCACGTTCTTAATCATGGGCTGGAGGAGAAAAGAGTGGAGGAAGAGAAGGATGAGTGGGGATAGGTTTTGATCTTGTGACATCTGGTTTTTGTCCCTTCCAGGGGCTCTGTAATGTCCCTGACGCCAGGCTGGTCCCCTCAGTGTCCCCTCTGCCACTGCTCCCTCAAAATTTATATTAAAATCCTCATTCTTAAAAAAAACCCAACAAATCCTTTATTCCATCACACTAGAATTTAGTGTTCTGGAGGAAAAAGAATATTTTCTTTCCCATTGGGGAATTTATAGATTGTTTCTGTGTTCTGAGGTTTATCCAAGATCTTACTGTCAATAATTCAGTCTTCCCTCACTTGTATGAATTGCAATTGAAATACTTTTAATACCAAAATTAGATGCAGAAGAAATAATCTTTTCTTACTAAAGTAGATTAAAAAGTTCCATATTTTTTCTACGAAATCTAATAATAATGTTTTAGTTATCAGTATTAATATTATGTACAAATTCAAAGGCAGATTGTCAAAATATAATTAGAAGGCTCTGTGCAAGAAATTAAATACACTCTAGTAGCAGAGATGAAAAAAGCATCTGTTTTGAAGTACTTTAATTAGAAATTAGATGACTAGAGTAAGGAAAATAGGATTTGTATGAGATGAAATCAGAAAAAAATATAAGATTATTAGCTGCAAAGAGTAGGGAAATACCTATGGAGCATGAAGGAAGCCAAGTGTTATCTAGGATTTATGGTGAATAATGTAAATAAACTGTAACCTTTGACTTCTAAAAATCTTTTGCTCTGTTTTCTAGACATACTTGAAGTCATTATAGTTATTCTTAAAACCTAATGGAAATGAGTGATTTTCCTCATGTGTTTCTCTCAGCCAGATGAATGCCTCTGGCTCTTCAGCTCACTTTCACTTGCAGGCTTCTGCACTAGCTCAGATTTTGAAGCATCTGTGGTGTTAAATTCTCCCATATTCCAATATCCCCATTCCTGAGGTCAAACAAGTGTGTGGATAGGGCTTACTTATTTATTTATTTTGTATTTTGTAATTAGGATCTCAATAGCTGCATGTACATTTGCCAGCTTCCACACAAGGACTGAAGGCTGAGAGAGATACTAATACAGTCAGTGATGTGTTGCCTTAAAGTAAGGCGGAAAAGGAGCTTGTTTTATATTTTATCTTTTATATTAGCTATGAAAAACAGTAAGCATCTCTAAATCCTGTTAGTTAAGGGTGTCTGAGAAGGTTAGAAGCATAGTAATTAATGAGATTTCCAGTAGTCACAGTCTTAGTTAAACTGCATAAGTTGCAAGAATTATTTTATTACTCTTCAGCATTTCCAATATTTCTCCTTCAAGTGACAGTTGCATGCGACAAACAGAGAACTGGTTAATGGCAGAAATTTTGAAAAATATTTTTTAAGAGAACTCTAGCCTAGTGAATGAAAATTGAGAATTGCTCCTGTAATACTGTGGAAAATGTGCCTACCATTTGTACTTAATCCTGTCCTTCCAAATTCTTTGGACTCAACTCAGTGCAATTCCATTGCATGTCAATGCACAATGTTTAAAGTTTCACAAATCTCCAGAAAGATTTGATGGGTTGGAATTGTGTGATTCACAGATCCTGACAGCTTGAGGCATGTCAGTGTATGTGTGTATAAAATCCTGTGTGTGTGTGTACAGATATATGCACATATATCTGCAAAACCAGATGTCTCATATCCCACTTCTCCTGGTGGACTGTATTCCAGAAGTGGAGATATTTCTTTCCTAGTTTGAAAGTACAATGTTCAATCTGTTTTCAGCTAAGGCTGCTAAAGTACAATTTTAAGAAAACCTGAACACGTTTTATTTAAGTTTATTTAAAAGAAAAAAAGGAAATCAGGAACCTTAAACTTGTGTCATTTGTTCGAAATGGGCATTGCGAAAGTGTTGGTTTAAATGGATTTGGTTATTGCTTTTATTTGTATTCCTTGGGGAAAAAAAAATGTTTTATCTGTTTTTTTTTCTTAATCCTGAACCCAGATTATTTACTGGAAAGCAAAATATTTGCACAAATATATTTGTGCATCCCTCTGAGCAAAAACTGCTGAATTTAGATGTGTCAGCAATCACGCAGCGACAACGGGAGCGATGGAACCCAGGTCCTGCCTGGCCTGGTGTCCATGCTGGGAATGCTGCCCATGATTTTCCTGCTGTGCTGGCTCCAGGAGCTTCATTCCAGCCAGGGGCTGAGGAGGCAGGGTGGGCAGGGTGGGTTGGGGCAGCAGTTTGGGAGAAGCAGGGTGACAGGGACAGAGAGCAGCCAGCATGGCTCGCGGTCCCCGCGGGATAACGGCAGCGTTGGCGTTGGGGGCATGTCTCTGTTCTGCTTTTCCAATGTCAAACTGGGGTTGTTTGGGCTCTTGCTGCTTTGAAATCAAAGCAGAAAAAAAGCTTCTTTTCTTTTTTTTGTCTTTTTTTTCTTTTTTTTTTTTTTGTTTTCTTTTAAGAAAAAAGCGCGAAAAACGCCCCCGGTTCAGTTTCAGTGCGCCGTTCTGGTTGTGCCTTGATTTGTGTTTTGGGATGAAAAACTGAGGTTCAGTTGAAGTGTTCCAAAACCAGATACCACTCTCTCTCTCTTTCTTGTAGGCAGGGTGCTGCTGTGCCAGGCAAACCAGGAGGGATCTCCCGTGTACAGTGCCCCCAGTTCACTAGTATACACATCCACAAGTAAGCTAGTGTTATGGCTCGTTTCTTGTTCTGTTTTTGTGACAAAAGCACATTAATGTGAATTAAGCCCCCCTTAAAATTGTCAACTTTCCCAACAGCCCTTGTTAAGGTAAATGTGGTGTTTATAAACATATGTAAGTCATGTCAATAGATAATTCAGTGTTTTTAGTTGCATCTTTATTCTCAAAGTATATTCTATTTTTAAAAAAGTGAAAAAAAGAAGCCTATATTGCAATATTGTATAGAAATGATCAAAAGTTCTACAATAACAGTGACAGTTTTTGCAATCCAGTACTGTTGTGTGCTCTGCATTTTGTGTAGATGATGTTGTGTTTCTCCTGTCCTGCTCACAACTGTGACTTAATACACAAAGCATCTGTTACCATGCCATCGTTTGATTGGGTCAGGAATTATACATGAAATCATTTTTTACAAAAGGAACAGTCTTTATGAAAGGAGGTCTTTTGAGGCATAAAAAGCTGCCCTAGTATAAAGAACAGAGACAAGCTGACATGGTGGATGCTGCCATCAGCCATTTTTCTGTACAAAATTTTGGAGTAGACACGTGTCCTCTGAAATTCTGAGCAGAAACCTTTTTTGAGAGGATTTTAGACTGGTTTGGTGGTACCACTGATTCTCATTCTGGCCTCTAGTGGGGTGAGAAGCCTGGAGCTGAATGCAGGAGGAGTAACTGCTGCTTGCAGCAGCCCTGGCTCTGTGTTCATTGTAAAGAGAATACATGCTCTGATTTAGCAGCATTATCAGATATGCTCTTCATGAAGATTGTATTCAATCCAGAATGCAATTCTACTCTCTTAGAGCTTATCTAGACTGCTAAAATAATTATTTCTTAAATTAAATCCAGGAATTAGGACAAAGGAGGTCCATAGTGATCATCTCTGCAGTCATGTAATTCTTTTATGTCAAACATTATCAGTGGCATCCCTGGAGCTGCTGCTTTTCCAGGATTCATATGGGATCCCCTTTAAATGAGGAGTCTGGAGCCTACAAATGCATAGTGAACTAACCAAATGCATCAAGTGTTTTCAATTGCAAATTAAATTGTCAGTTAAGTCTGCATTTTCTTCCAGGTGCTCAAAGAATATTTTCTAATATATCACCTTTCCCTAGCTGTGGGGATTTTTTACAAATTTTTTACACAGAGATATCAAATACTTACAGTTTAAGATAATGCTCCCTTTTGGAAATTTTTAGTGTACTCTTTTTTGACTGACAATTGTTTTCCTGGAAAATGATCCAAACTTTTGACTCATGACACTATTAGGAGCTTCTTTTGGAGAAGAGGGGGCAGTGTTTGTTATAATTTTCTGAAAATTGGGCTTATTTGAAAGCTTTTCCTAAGTTTATCTTGTTGCTCCTATTGTCTCACTGAGTTGTATCCCAGGAATTTATTTCTGGGATTGTTGTTTCCATCAGATGATATTTCCACTAATATTGATTCCCCAAAGAGGCCCTGTGAGCAAGCTGAGCTCTGGAGTTCATGGTTTCCTTTGTGTCTCCTGAGTCAGTCCTGTTGAAAAATCTTATTTTGCAGTGGTGCTCCTTGAATAATGATATCCTAACAAACACCTGTTTGTTTTCAATTATGCCAAATACATAAATAAACAAGCTTTGCCTATCTGTCTCCCACTGGGCAATGTGGAATACATAGTTTCATAACAGGCATTGCTGGTAGCCCTTGCAGAAGAAATTATTGCACTTTTGTTGGATCTGTGTGTTGGCAAGTCATGATTTTTCCTTTATTATGTGTAGAATTTCCTCTTGCCAAAATGCAGTTTCCCCTACAGGGTCACAACTCCTAATAACACAAAATTACTACAATTACTGCATATTGTAATTAGGTTTTTATTCCTCCTTATTACAAAACTTTCAATAAAGATGTAAAATAGCTTCATTTCTATAGGAAATTCTCCCAGAAATAGTGAATAGAAATGAAGGTTGACTTTCGTCTCATTTCTTTTATTAGTTTAAAGATCTTCTATATTCCATTTTAGTGCACATTTGTAATATTGAAATTATAACTGATAAGTCAACATTAATGTCTAGGAGATGAATACTTGTACTATTATCATTCCATGTAGACAACAATATTCCAGCCTTCCTTTTTGAATAATTTGTTAATCGTTTATTCTGTTACTGCTGATATTGTAACTGTGATATTTTACAACCACTTACAATGGAAGAATTAAGAGGTTTTCAATTTGTAATTGTTTTAACAGAAGGGAAAGAGTCTGCTGGGATTTTTCTAAAGCCATCCAAGATGCTTGAATTTCACAGAGTGCTAATGGCATTTAGGAGTTTTCAGATATTAGGAAGAGGATATTTTATATTTTTCAAAGTGTTGTCTAACGACTGTTCATCTTTTGCTCCTGAATTATAAGGCATGAAGGGCTGGAATATGGTTGAAAGATGTATTTTTCTTAATTTGACTATCT
Source organism: Arremon aurantiirostris (assembly GCA_035583995.1). Lineage (NCBI taxonomy): Eukaryota > Metazoa > Chordata > Aves > Passeriformes > Passerellidae > Arremon > Arremon aurantiirostris. The sequence goes on from JAXCLO010000042.1 coordinate 4,452,893, forward strand.
TGGTTTCTCACTGAACTTCTTGGTTTGTAATTTTACTGGCCACTGGTAGCCCCTGATGGCTCTGAGCACTTTTACCCACTGGTTCTCCAGAAGGCAAACTGCAGTTTTTGGAGCTACTCTTTCTCTTCTGATATTTTATTTCTCCAGGATATATTTTATGTATCACACTATACATTTCCCAGCACAATGATTAGTTACACCTCTGCATATGTCAGGAGGTGGAAACATGGCTCTGCTTCCTTCTATCACTTCTGGCCCTTCACATAATACAGGAAGAAATGAGCTGTTTCTTCTGCAAGCAGTGGAACAAATCAGCAGCAATAGTCTCTCATGCCTCATCTGTTCTCTTATGCTGAAGGAGAAGATGGGACCTGGATCAGTTTTTCATTTGCACACCTATTGTTGGAATAGATAATTTTTTATGTAGAAGGCAGAGTTTCAGCATGCCAATGTGCTCCTATCCCTGGGCTGGGCAGGTCCTGGAAAACCAGGACATCCAGGCAGAAAACCTTGGTTGCTGCAGATTCCCACAGGACTGGCATCTCCAGGGCAGAACCGATACAAGAGAATTCAATTTTGGCATCTCCAGGGCAGAACTGATACAACAGATTTCAATTAAATCCTTCATCATCACCATAATGCAGAATCCAATCTATCCAGCCAGGAATGATTGGAGTTCACCAAATCCCAGTGAGTCAGCACTCACTGGATTCTTCCTAGAGGCCCAGGATATCTCCCTGAAAATAAATGAAACAATTTGGCTGCTCATAACTGACAGTCTCTTTTTACCCTCACTCTTTAGAGTAGTTACTTCCACAAGGAATTTTAAAATCCTGAAGAAATTTGTATCTATTGATAAATAAGAAATGTGTCAAGGATAGTTTTGGAACTTTGCCAAATTGAAGCCATATGTGAGTAGGATCCATGAGAAAATTAAGACCCTGCTGGACAAAGGGAAGATTCAAAAGAAGAAAAATATAAAACATGTCCCTGAATGTCTGTATCACTGTTCTGCCAAGGACAGTAACACAGCTGGGTATGTATGGATCAAAGAGGCAAAAATACAAATCTGAATTAAATGCAAGAACTTTTAAAAACTGTTTTATGTATATTTTCCCCAATTTTTCTATAATGTACAAGTGCCTGAAAATGTGAATGAAGTGGGAGCTCATGAGAGCCAAAGCATGAGCAAGAAGGAAGATATGAAGTTGTAGAATTGTCAAGTTATTCATGTTGGAAGAACCTGCTTGCACCAGAACACCTCTAAGGATGGAGATTGCACAATTTCAGGGGATCATTTCTTCCAAGACTGAATGTCCTGGCAGTGGAAACCTCTCTGGTTACAATTCATATTTATTGTGCCTTTTCTTCCCAGCGTGTGCCTGGCTCTGTCCCCTGATAATGTCCCTGTCCTTGGTGGCAGGGCATGGAAGAGAAGATGTATTTCCAGTAGAAATCCTCCTGCTCTGGACTGGCTCCCAGCACTCCTGGGCTCACCCAGCCCTCACTGGTGTGGTGAGGCAGCAGATTCCAGCTGTGCATCCTCCCTCCAGCTGTACATCCTCCCTCCAGCTGTGCGTCCCCTCCCTCAGCAATATCCAGTTGTCCCTACCCAGGCCCTGTGGAAGGCAATGGGAGAGAGATGGAATTTAAAATTTAAAGGGAAGTTCAAAGGCAGCTGAATATTTTTTTTACTCTCTAAATCGGCACTTTGATCTCTGAAACTTTTAGACGTTATTTTAGCTCCAAGTAAGCATTAAGATACTCGAGTTATTGAGTGTGTAGCTACTAGTGGATTTTTCTGAGCATACATTGAAGGGATCCTTTACTGTTAGCTACTTGGGTAGCTCACATTTATGATAAAATATTTTAAGTTTCTGCATGCCTTTGTTCAGCATGATGTGCAGATGAAGATCTCTATTTCCCAAATGTGTAGCATGCCCATAAAAGTGAATTTTGCCTTGACTTCAATGAGTACATTTTAAACTGAAGTCAATTTTGGCTTAGATTTCCTAAATGTTAGAGCTGTTTCATCTTCAGTAAGTCTGCTTATCAGCTCCTAAATAAATCTTTCATACTGCAGTCAAGTGATAGAATTAAAAGAAGAAAAATATGAAAATGCAAAATCCGATATTAATTCGTTTTATTTTATCATACTCAAGGGCAAATGAAGTTGATGGCCCATTTTTTAATTGATATATTGATTACAGTTTTGGAAGAAGTGGTGGTGGAAATCAGCAAAAATGATTGAGGTGGTACAAATGCTTATAAATCTGTCCCACATTGTTCGTGTTCTTTAATTGTAATTGTCTGATAAAACTTCCATCGGTTTCTGTAATTAACCTAATGGTCTAAATGAATTTCCAGATCACTGGTTATTCATTTCAATATAGAAAATGCCATTACACTGAGTTTAATTAATACTAAGTAAGTTCACAGTCCATTGTGCCATTAGAATAGAATTTTATTGTTTTAACTGTTTAAATTATGAATATTATGTCCTCTCATCTTGTTTGTCCCATTTATGAACTTGAGTGTTCATTTTCTATTCATACTAAAATAGCATAAACCCCTATAATTAAAATATTTAAAACTCAATGCTCTTCAAGCTCACATCCTCAAAATATCAGTGTAGATGTGTTTTTTTTTAAATTTTATTTATTGTTTCAACTATTTTTAAACAGAATTCAGTGAATGCCAAGCTCATAATCCCATGATATGCCCTAGAACATCTTATTTATCTTGATATTCCTTTCACAGAAGTACATATGACAGATAAGCACTCACCAGAGGATCCTTTTGCTTTGCGTCAGACAGATATTAAAACAATAAACTATCTTGCCCTGGGATTTTAGCTTATGAGCCACCAGGAAACAACAAGGCAAAGATGAGATGTTTTTGAAAGGTGGGAAGGCAGTTCCTTCGGAAAATTCCCTGGAAACCTTTGGTCCTGTAATATTTTTGACAGGAAATGTTTTAAATGCCAAAGTTTTGGGTTTTTTTTTTTTTTTGAAGTAAGGAAAACACACTTCGTTCTGTCAGAACAGATATTAGAAGTGTCCCAAAATTAACCCAATATTCCTACTATTCTGTGATAGGAGAGAAGGAAAATCTTTGGAACAAGCATGAAGTATTAAATTACATGATGTGGGTTTTTTTTTTTCCTATTGAAAATATTAACACTTACATATAGCAGACATATACATCGTAGTTTTAAAAAGATTGTTTTATCCTGTGGGTGTTTTGTTTTAATTCATAGATTTAGGATGGTTCAGGGTCTTGCTTATAGAATAAACAGGGAAAATCGTTAATACACCTTTTATATTTATAAAGAGCACATCCAATTGGAGGGTTTACTGTGTTTGAGGACTCATTCCTACAGAAATGAAAATTAAGTCAAGCTTGTCTATGCAGTATGTCCTTGCTTTTAGAAATAGGTTACTTGGCATAGGAATATTAGTAAACCACCTAAAAAATGCTGTATGGAACTATTTTCATCTTGCTTGTTTCAGTGAAGACATTCCAGGTTTTATTTTCCTGTGGCGTTACTAATGGATTGAAGGAAGACCTTTGACATTTCTATTATGTTCTGGGATATTTTCAATACCAAGAAAATTACACAGGGAAAATAGAAATTTTCAAAAGGTTATTCAAAGTGCACTTCTGAGCCAAATCATTAGTGGAAGCATTTGGTTTGGAAACCTTGATTCTGTTGATTTTGTCATGTTTAATCTGTTGCACACCTGTAATTACCTGAAAATTATCCTGTAATGATGGCAGTTTGCTGCCACTCCAAGCAGCTGAAGGGTGGATGCTCCTGGCACTGGGTGAATCCTCCTCTGGGTTTTGTGTGTCAGTCATGACTCACCTCATTCAATCTGAATGGACATATATTGCAATGACATCAGTGATTCATTTGCTCTGATTGTATTGTTGCAGTTTTTCTTCATTTAACTGTTTGGCAGGCTTGCCATTTTGAATTAGAATATGGGTCAGGAGCAGTTTAAAAAATGAGTATTCATGTGGTATAAATAATTTGCCAGCACTTCAGTATTTCGGAGTTGAATGTAGAGAGGTTCTGCAAACTAAATTTTTAATTGGTCTGTTTTCTCTTGAGCTAAATTGGGATGGGAAGTCAGTTCATCACCAGTAAAATATATATCAGTACATTGTATCTACGCCTTGGTGGTTTTGTCTGCTTATTGCTTCATAGGAAACAGGTATAGCACCCTGTGAAGGAGGCTGTGATTGGGCCATTAATTAACCAAATAATCCATTGTAGGGCTGCAGTTCCTGACTGAGAGTCCAAAAATCCTACCAAAGCGAAATGTGCATACATCTGCAAATAGCAATCCCATATATGATTTCCAGGCTACAAAAACCTGATTATTGAACATTTAGGGGTCAAACTATCTTTTGAGTTGCTTCCTGAAATAATTGCCTTTATTTATGAAGAGAATCACCCAGTAGTGACCAGGGTAAATGTGCCAATTGCCCTTCCCTTTTGTGTGTTGAATATTTGTGTTCTTTATTTAAGTGAAAGCTTAAATAAAGAATAAGTAGGAAGGGAATGACTTTCCATAATTCCCTCCCTGATGTACTTAAGTGTAGAGAAATGTTGATGTCATCTCATGTTGAAAAGCCTTTAGAAGGTATTTATACTCTGTTCTGTCCCACTGTGTTGGGCCTTGCTGTGGCACAGGACAGCACCACTGACTTTCAAGTAAGATAAAGATATTACAAAATTTAAAAAAAAATAAGTAAAAATGTATTCATATGCATAGCATTACATTCTTAATTTAAGTATCATCCTGTTTTTAACTGTAAAGTGAATGTCTTCGGGGTTTTTTTTGATGGCTTTTTGTTTGTTTGTTTTGGTTGGTTGGTTTCAGGTTTGTTTTGTTGGTTTTGGGGGTTTTGTTTGTTTTTTGCTTTTTAATTTTTAAATTTTTTTTTGTAGTATTGCCTGAAATTATTCCTATAGCATTTTTGGTTGTTCTGTATCAGTATACATTGTCTTTCTGCAACACTTCTCAGGAAAACTCTCATTTTACCTCCTGTCTGTTCATATTTTAAATGAGTACTTACTCATAAGTCATCACTAAAATACATTGTGTGTGTCCAAAACCTGTAAACGTGGCTTTCATTTCACTTCCACAAATGTGTTTTTCAGGCCTTGCTGTTTACCCTCATTCTTCAGTTGGTATGTTTTGTGCTGGAGCAGTGTGTCTGAACTAGCAGGCTTAGGGATTTTGGAAAGAGAGACACATCCTGAATTTTGTCACTGACTTTTTACCACTTATACACAACCCTACATGTGGGTAGTGGGAGATAGCTGGAAAAGTAGTAAATTATGGAGAATATATCTGTCTTTTAGCTCAAATTATAAAAATGTGTGTGCCCAAGGACAGTTCGGAGCTCAGGTGTCTTCCCCTGGTGCTCTGCTGTTGGTGGACACACTGCACTTGGCCACTGGCAGCACTGGTGACTAACCTGTGATTTAGGGCAAGAGGACTGTTTGGACTTCCTCTTCTCAGAATGCAGCTAAATAGTGAGAATTACCTGTAGTAGTTACTGTTACTATGTGCATTTTGTTTAGATAGTGAGAATTACATTCAGTATTATTTTGCATTGTGTTCTGAGATGCAATTGTACATCAGACCCCCTTGAGCAGAGTCCTGGGTGCCACCTTCCCTGGCTCTGCATCCTCTCTGCTGGTGTCACTCAGTTTTAGTACCAGACCCACAATGTTGACTGTACATCTCAAATCATCCTGTCTGTCAGATAGGAAACTCTTAATTTTGTGCTTTCCAGCTTAGCCTGTAAGGTTTGATTGCAAACAAAGGCACACCTTAGTGTCACTCTATTTTGTGATGGTTGTCATTGAATCATGGCTCTTGGAACTGTGCTGTGTACAGCAAAATTCAACCTGAATTTCACAGATAATAAGTGCTCTTTAGGAATTAACATTTTTAGTATCAGTATGACATTGTGGGTGCAATTCTTTGTTTTTGACAATTTTTCCTTTATGGTTTGGATTAGGTTAACAGCTGGGTTTTTCCTCTATTACTTTCTGCCTAAATTGTTCCCAATGCATTCTGACAGTGTTCTTTTTACAGTTTAATAATTCTCTTGAGCTTTAGGAATCCTTGTGTCATCTAAACAGTATTTCTTGTCACTATATAATTGACTTTCATAAACATTCAAATTACTAAATTTTGTCAACTCTTTATAGCAGTGCTACTCTTCATCCAGCTTTCCACAACCTTTTTCCTTTGTCTAGGAAGTGATGCTTTGTCAGACACAGGGGATTTCTTCCATTTGCTTGAAACTTAGAGCTGTCCAATAACTGGGAACACCAGACAAGATATTGATCACTTTGATCATCTATATTTGAAGATTGTTCTTTAATTTAAGATCAAACGTGTCTTCTCTGATCTGTACTGTTTCTTTTCCTTTATGGCCTGGGTGCTTTTTTGCCTCCTGAGCTTTTCCTTCTGTTTTAGTTGTTTCCTTTGTGAAAAACCAAATGTTCTTTGTACCTCAACTATTTGTAATTTCAGCTATGCAGTACTTATTTTGATTTTAAGTGCATCATAAGTAATTTCACCACCAGTTACAGTTTTTTTAGACTCAGAGATGTAGGTTGGTGGCATTACATAGCTTTACAAAAAGATTTCTCAATCATCTTACCTATTCCTTTGGATCTCTTCATGCCTTGCATTTTCTTCTGCGGGTTCTTGGAAACCCCTTGATGTCTTATGGTGATGTCAGGTGGCTGCATATGCAATCCAGTTAAAGAAGGGTGAGGTGTAAGGGAATTTCTGATAACCACAAAATCACCAAATGGCCGTTTCGGAGTGGCTGAGGTTGGAGGGAACCCTGGAGAACAAATTGTCCACCCCTGCTGCAGCAGCAAAGCCTGGGGAGGCTCTCCAGGACCAAAGTCCAACAGCTTGGGAACATCTCCAAGGATGGAGATCCTACAGCCCCTCTGGGCAGCTGTGCCAATGGCCAGCCACCCTCACGTGGAAAAAGATTAGGCAGGAAGATTGGAGAGTTTCCAGGCTTGGGCATCAAGGTTTGGCTCAGAGGGTTATAAATTAATGGCATGCCATGGTAGACATTTCCAGAGAAGCCAACAGTGGATTGTTTATTGGTACATGAAAAGAGATGAAACAAAAATAATAGTTCCATCTGAACTTAAAATAATTACAAGGAAATCAATGTATCAAAGTCATTGAAATAATAGATGTAATTAGATCTGAAAACAACTTCAGGATGAGCAGATGAAATTTTGTTCAAACAGTTAAGTGTCTTCCTATAATTTAACATAGGAATAAATAGTTGGTTACTTTTTACTGAAATATTTAGTTTATGGGGTTTTTTGTGTGCATTTGATTATGGTTTGGTATGGAATAATCTAAAAATCTGATTCTTCCCATGTGTGAGGCTGAAATATTTCAAAACAATGTTTTAAAGCAGTTGTCTGCCCCCTTTCTAGAAATATTTACATATACCTCAGTACAAAAAGTTTCGCCACATTTATGTGAAATTTGGTGCTAATTTGGATTTGACAGGAAACTTAATGCAGTAGTGTTGTGTAAAGGGATTCAATTACAGTGTGCAGTGTTTTGTAAGTAACTGTCTTGCATAAAAAAGTTAATTAATCAGAGCTGTGTCAATTTCCTTGTGCCATGTCAATTTGCAGCAAGGTAATTAATCACTAATCGCCCAGCGTGCAGCAAACTAAGGGACAATCCATGAGTCATTTGTTGTTATTTTTTTCCAAATAAATGGCACACAGAGCCATGAAGAAACACATCTTGCCTTTCATAATATTTTTATCGACAGTTTTGCATGTTGTAATAGACTGCAGCAACAAGCAGCTGTAGTTCAATGGAATATGAATATTAAAGAAACAAATGAGAGCAGATTTATAGGCCATTGCTTTTCTGTTATGTCAGTTTTGAGATTACACTGAGCAAATGAACAGTGAAAAATTACTCTTCCATGTGGAGAATGGTGATTAGACTTGTACATTAATTAGAGATTTTTGTTTTCCTTTTTAATGCATTTCAAATGAGAATGTCCTATAAGTAGGGGTTTCTCCAAAATACAGATTTATTCATTCCTAAACAACAGTGTATAATACTGGCATGTATATTTTTTTTTTTACAATGGTAAGGAAATAATTGGTCTATAATTTTAAGTGTGGTTCAAAAAATAAGTAGCTTGTGAAAGAAAGAAATAGAAGTGACCAGTTGTGACTGTGTTTGATGTACATGGGAAATTTCCTTTGAATGCAATTAACTCACAACTAGATCCTAGGAAAAATCATCTCACAACAGTGACAGGAGAAGAAATGTATTTTCAGCCTGTAATTTTAAACACTGTGAACTTTCTAAAGATTTTTTTTTACCCTGAATTTGAAGTGTGTGTATGCACATATATTTATATATAATTTAATTGGTTTTTCATGTTAAAATCTGTATTATCAGAGCTTACATTTTGCTTGCAGTGTGCTTTGGTCTGTGTATTTAAATGCACAAATTCTCTTTAGCCCAGTGTTTATAATTCATTCAAAGAATGCCACTTAATAATACTTATTACTATTACAGTGAAGGGAGAGCACAGCCCACTTTGGGATAAACTGCTGATTCCATTCCTGAAATCTCGGATAATATCATATACATTATTCTGCTTAGCCTTTCTCAGCATGCTACCCATTATATCTCTTTGTTTTTAATTTATTGTGTTTCCTCAACGGGGATCCTGCTGAACTCTGGGAATGATGTAAACGTGTCTCCCTGTTTCTCCAGCAGTTAAACCGTGCCGCAGTAAATTAGCAACAAACCGATTCCAACATGACGGAACATTAAAATTCTTCCCCATAAAATATTTGCAAACTCTTGGTGGCAGATGACCCGCTACTCTGTGCAGAGGAGGAGAGATTAGGAGTGATGAGAGGTAGATCTGCTCATCCATTTTGATGGCACACCTTTCTTGGGGCATATGGCACCCTCATACAAATTCAAACCGCAGCACAAATGTGAAGAATAATTGCCCATTAAAGTGGCTGTATATTTTTATGGCTTTGATACAAAATCTGCCCCCTGTTGTCTTTTGCATCTGCTGCTCTTTCATCTATCCCAAAGCTTTAAAACTTTAATATGCAGTGTATAACCCTTAAGTATTTTTTTGCCAGGTTATATTCCTCTTCTTGGGAACTCAAGCTTTTCATTGTTCCTTCAGTCTTTGTTTTCCCAGGCCTTGTTGAGATATGGTGCCTACAAAGTGCACCTCCCTGTCGTGTTCATTTAATAAAAGATTAGTAAAACAAATGCTTATATTACATCTTCAGGGAAAAATTAAGATTTGATTAAATTTCATCTGTGAACTCAAAGATTAAGTTTTTCTTCCTTATGCTCATATTTGCTTATTCTATAAAATGATTAGTTATCTAAATTTTGCTGATACACTACTATAAATCCAAAGGCCTTTTTATTTGCTTAAATGTGGCAGTTTGCTGGCGATATTTCATGTTTGAGTTCTAAAATGAAGTTCACTGAAGTGACAGTGATTCCATATTTACAAAGTGTAAGAATTTGTAGACAATATTAATTGTAATAATACATTTGAAAATTGTATCTCCCTAAGTATAAAAATAGAACAAACAAGTTTAAAGAAGAAATCTTACCAGCATAATCTTCTTAAAACAACTTCATTTAGGCTGTAGTAGATGTTTTGTATGATATTGGATAATTATATTAAGGAAAGCCAAGGATTTCCACAGCATATTATTTATACTGTAATTTTTTTAACTTGAAAAATTGAAATTGCTGAGTGACTGCAGGAACTGAGTTTTGTGGTTGTAGCCTCATTCATATTTGAATAGCAGAATGAATAGCTATAGAATGGATGGGGCCATTAGATGAAAATGTAAATTGTTTTCTATGGCTTGATGTTTGATTATGTATTGTCCTTAGAAAAGCCTTTCTTTTTATAACCTCCTATCACCTCCTATCATGAACATACATTTGGAGAAATCTGCCTTTTCTCAGTCACAGATCAGAAGAATTCCAGTCATCAAATTACTTTGATGAATTTAAGCTACTTTTGCTTAGAAGTGGGCTCAGATGCTTCCCTGCTGAGAGTCAAACACATTTTCAAGCCCCTTATAAATAGCATTTTCACTGACTGGGTTTCAGCAGCTTGGCACTGAGGCACTAAGGAAGGTTGACCTACAAACTGTAAGTCATTAAAACCTCCACCCCTCCTGGCTACTATCTTCATTACTTTTGGGACTGTTTAATAGCATTTAATGCTTCCTGATGGGACAACCCTTTTCATAAAGTTCTTTTTATGAAGTCCATTCTTCAGTTGTGTTCTAATGCTGCCACTTCTGCTGGTTATTTTGGGGTGAGGATATTAAAAAGTTGGTAGCAAAATAAATTCTGTGGTTATTACGTATTCCTACCCATCTAATTTCTCAGCTGGGCCAAAGGAACATTATGGGGTTTTTTCTGAACTCAAATCCAGGGCAACAAAACCTGTTGATTCCTTTACCTCCAATCTCAATGTCTAATATTACTACATGACAATAGAAAGTGTGTTTTCAGATACTCTGATTTTTAGATGGACCTAAATCAATTTTTTGGATTGATATCATTCTGTTATTAATAAACTCAACTGTTAGACCTCACTTGATTGTAAGTGCAATGCCACTCTTAGTCCCATGTTTAGTTTCCATCATGTCTGATCCTCTTCCTGACAGAGCTACACCTCACTGCTCTGCCTTCCACTAATTGCTTCTGTAGGTTTTTAGTGCTCTGCTTTACTTTAGACATTTCATGCTCTGGGACTTTATTAAGAGAGCAATGTAAGGCAAGCATAGCAAAACAATTACATTACTTCAGCCTTCTCATTCAAACTCATCCTTTCAATTGCAGATACTTTGAAAATGATAAAGAAACCATCACTCTCTTTTCTTAGTATCTCCCATGACTGTTGAGCCTTCCTGGCAGGTTTTAAATGTGAGACTAAGTGACTCTCCCTGCTATCTCTGTTTTCTTCCATTTTCTTTTTTGTTAAGAGAAAACCTTATTTCTCATAAAAATATAATTTAAAAAAAAAAGGTCATTTTTGACTCATTTGTTGGTGGAACAAACTACTTTTCCAGTGGCATTTATTTGTGGAAAGTATTCGCTGTCAAAGACCCTCCTTGTAATTCTTTCCAAGGTGTGACTGCCGTGAAGAATAAAGAAAATTTAGGATAAATGCTCAACTGTTGCAAAATATGTATCTGGATATGTCTGTGTGAAAGCTGGGTTGAATGGCACAACTCAAAGGAAAAAATGCTCACAAACCACATTGGGGGTTCATTCTTTCACAGAGGCATTTCCTCGGTGTCTCCCCACAATTTCAGTTGGTTTTAATTATTGCTTAGGACCCTAAAAGAACAAATGCTGTAAATATTGCCTAACATAGATGTTCATTACAAAGAATTAATTACTAGAACAGAACTCTGGGCAGAACTTCCAGACCATGTCTTGCAAGCCCACAGTGGTGTTACACATCTTACATTGCTGGAGCTCGGGCTGTTTTTGAGTTAGCTGGATTTTCTCTATCACTTCTGTTCTTCTTGTGAAAGTGTGTTTTCTATCAATATTTAGAAAACTACAGATGCAAGTGAAGAAATTTTAAGGTTGTCTGGCTGATTTTTTTTTCTTTTTTTTTTTGTACTTGCCATATAGGTCAGTAAAATGTCTCTTGATTTTGACAATTTAGGAGTGTCCCTAAAGGCCACACTTTATCATTGAACATCTCCATCATTTCCATTATCAATTTTTCCTGGACTTTCTCTCAAATCTATTTCCATCTATTTACTTAAGCAAACTCTTCTGGGCACTGGTGTGTTGGGTTTGTTCCTTTTTATTTAGCTAGTTGCATTTTCCTTTCTAAGACACAAATTAGCAATAAATTTATTGGAGAAACTTACTTCTAGCAATGCCTATTAGTTGGAAAGGAGTGATTTTCCAAAGGCAGGCAGACTGCAGCTGAACATCCCTCTTACACAAAGATAACTGCCCTGGATTAGATCAGTTCTCCATCCAAAACCTGTAACTGGAAAGGAGCAAAACCTGGAGGAAGAAAGTAAAGAAAACTTGTTAGACTGGAAGGAGTGTAGTAGGTAGTGTAGTCTGTAGTTCTTTGAACATTATGTAGAACTGTATTTTGCATTCTCCTTTATTGTATTAGTTTTTATACAAGGCTGTATATTTGGAAAGGAAAAGGCATGGTTCCAGCAGCAGATCATAACTCTGTCACTACCATATTTAGATTGGTCAATACTCAACCTTGCTGAATATGCAAAAGTACTTACAGCATCCAAATTTCACATAGATGATGTATATGTTGTTCTTCCTTAAAAGAAATGTTTTCTAGTACAATTCCTTTAAGCCTTCTTAAATGCAGTTGCTTGCAAAGTTATCAACAGAATATCAAGTTCTTCACCTTCATCTTTATGATTTATAAATTCCTTTTATACTCCTTATAACATATGGTATTTGCACTTTCTAAGACATACCTAATTTATTTGCATTGCCATAAGGTTGGTTTATGTTGTATCACAAGCATGTAAATCTTTGCAGAATTGCTGTGTAACCTTTTTGTCAGAGAGAAGGACCTAGCAAAGCCCCAAAGCCACAGCAGTAAGGCAGTAATAGAGAAATCACCATGATTACGGTATTTATCTTCACATGTTCAGACAGCAAGGCCTAAAAGTTGTGAATTCTTTCATTTTCTTTTTTCAAATTCAAGGCTTCTTTTAAAATGTGATGCTAAATGAGGATTGAAATCAATTCATATTTCAGATTTGAAAATTTTTGTACAGCAGTATTTCCATTTGCTTGCTTTTTATTAGGGCTTTGCTAAGCAATATTTCTTTCATTTCTTTATTTATATACAAACAAAAAATTAAACACAGTGAAGTACATTTGATGTAACCTGATGCCAACAGAGCTGGATTTGATTTTAAATTCTCATTGATAAATTCATTCAAGAAATGCCTGTTCTAACATTGACACACAATATGTACAAAGGAGAAATGAAATAATGAAGCACTGCTTAAAAAACTGCCAGAGAAAGCAAAGTGTGAAGTTTTGTTTTTTTGTTTTGGAGTTTTATTATTATTTTTTCAATTAGGAAGTTATCAAGAGATAAGTTTTACAAAAGGAAAGCCTCTAATACTGTATTACTGTTCAATTTCTGATTAAAATATTTTAAGTCTCACATGGAATGGTAATTAATGTTCACAGATTCAATGAAAATATAAAAATGTCTGAGTTCATTTCTTTGTTATGGGGTTAAGTTATTTCTATTTGGTCTGAATATTATGTGGATTCAGAGGTGTTCCTAAGATATACAATTCTTTCCTTTGAAGGACTGAAAGATGCTGTTATGTACATGGTGCAGCCCCCCAAAAAATGAGAAAAGAGATGAAAAACTCTTTGATTTATTACACAGTTAAGAGCTGGTTAATAACCCAGCTCTTGAACAACAGCAAACTCTGTTCAATCGGCAAAATCACTGGATAATTTAGATGACTTGAGGTCACCTGAGTCTCTAATGTCTCACCCCTACTCAAAAGAGGGCTGACTTTGGAAGACAGATCCAATAATGTGATGCAAATATCTCTGACATTATAAATTTGAGCCTGAACTTGGACCTTGGGAGTCTCCTGGTAGCAGTGTTGGCTGAACCAGTCAACACTTTTCATTAGTGTTCTCTGAGAAACTCAGAGCCAAAAATGTCACTGCCATCCAAATTCCCAGTTTGCTGCCTGCTCTTTGTAGGCAGAGATTTGTGTGAAAGGATGAGATAAAACACTTTGGCAACTCCCTCGTCCAGCTATGGGAAAGCTTTTACACCATCACAACTCCAGAATTGTCACAGACATCTTTTACCAAAAATCCTTTCCTTAGGATTTTTCCTCCTGAAAAGCTGAGAGGCCTCGAAAACAAAATGTAAACAAAAATTGTCTGCTGCTGTGGAATGCAACAGGTGGATCTTTGATTGGTCTCATGTGGTTGTTTCTAATTAATGGCCAATCACAGCCAGCTGGCTTGGACTCTCTGTCCGAGACAGAAGCTTTCGTTATCATTCTTTCTTTTTCTGTTCTTAGCTAGCCTTCTGATGAAATCCTTTCTTCTATTCTTTTAGTATAGTTTTGATATAATATATATCATAAAATA
>JAXCLO010000042.1:4467247-4507376 GCA_035583995.1 Arremon aurantiirostris
CAGGTGCATCTGTGATTGGTCTCATGTGGTTGTTTCTAATTAATGGCCAATCACAGTGAGCTGGCTCGGACAGAGAGTCCGAGCCACAAGCCTTTGTTATCATTTCTTTCTTTTTCCATTCTTAGCTGGCCTTCTGATGAAATCCTTTCTTCTATTCTTTTAGTATAGTTTTGATATAATATATACCATAAAATAATAAATCAAGCCTTCTGAAACATGGAGTCAGATCCTCATCTATTCCCTCATCCTCGGACCCCTGTGAACACAGTCACACAGTATTGCTCCAGAATGTGGCACTGCCATCCAAATTCCCAGTTTGCCGCTCTTTGCAGCCAGAGGTTCTGTGAAAAGAGGAGCTAAAACACTTTGGCGACTCCCTTGTCCAGCTACAGGCAAGCTTTTACACCATCACAACTTCAGAATTTCTCCAGAATACGGGCTCTTCTCACTAATTCCTGGATTTGTTTTTTTTTTTCCCTCTGCAGTGCCAGGATTTCCCTACCCTGCTGCGACCGCAGCCGCCGCGTACAGAGGTGCCCACCTACGAGGCCGGGGTCGCACGGTGTACAACACGTTCCGAGCAGCAGCTCCCCCTCCTCCCATCCCAGCCTACGGCGGGTAAGGAGCTCTGAAATTCTGAAATTCCCTCACTCACCTCTGGCTCAGCATGGATCCGGGAGCCTGGGCACCGTTCCCAGCCCTGCTGCATGCGGGTCGTGCCTGCCCGGCACCGGCGCCTCGCACAGCAAGGCTTGAAAAATGACTGTAATTTGTACTGCCATGCTTGGTGGCCTTAAGCATTTCAGATGTCACATATTGTTATGTAAATGCTCCCGCAAACGGAATGCTCCGGAACAGGGAGATTGTTTCGGCTAAAGGTATATTTTTGATGATTGCAAACATCTGGTTATTAAGGAGGTTGGATCGAGTTAACTTTTTTTTTTCCTTCAAATCGCCTGCTGGAAGTTGTCTCTGCACCTGAAGGCTTAGTGCTGGATATTATTTTTTTTAATATATATTTTTTTATCGCAGTTTGCTTAGTTTTTCTAGTTGCTATCTTTGTCATGATAGAAATCTGGGGTGCTCCTCTCAAGACCATGGGTTTTGTGTACTTTTGCTTAAATAATGCCTTACGGTTTTGCTGTCAGTGACCTGCATTTACTAAAAGCAAATAGTAAACTAAGGAACCAAGAAGAGGAATTCATAGCATTAATTTCTAGTAATTCTATAATCTTTTTTATTTCAGAAGATAGTTTGGGTTTTATGTATATTTTTGGGGGAAAGAAAGAATAAACAGTTTTTCCTGTTGCTCTGTAAAGGCTGACACAGAAAGGCTTTGTATGCTGCATGAAACACAATAACCCTAATAACATTAGCAAAAGACTTTCAGCTGTTAAGAAATTAGGAAATCTGTAAAATCAGAACACTTAGCAGATCCTAGGCCAGAGTAGTATGTTGTCATAAAAACTTGATTTGGCCCTGCCTCTATGTAGAGCCACTGGATCTTTCTGGGAAGGTGTCAGGAAGGGTTGGCACAGGCAGTGAGAGAAGGTGATCCCTCTCTCTCTCTCTCTCTCTTGTTCACTCTCCCTGCCCTCACTGAAATCCTGTTCAGCAGCTCCTTGGCTCCCACTGGGGATGTCCCCTTGTGCAGTAGGTGATGGGTGCCCTGCACCAGTTCCCACAGTTTCTCAGTAAACCTTCCTTCTATTAAGCCAAAAGGAGCATCTTTTTCCACACAAATTTGCTTATCTCATCAGTCAGCCTTTGGCCTGAGTTTTCAGGGATTTATTTATACAGGTAGTTTGACCGTGCTGCCACATTGGGCAGTTATTATCTCAAAGAAATGAGCCATTCTAAAAACTAATGTAAAAAACATGCCCCAGAATCAGGTTATTTTGTAAAACTGTATTCTGTTGGTTTATTTGAGTGTTTTGTGTAGTTTATTAAGAAAAATAGCATTATCACTACTGGAGGAAGACACTTGTCTGAAGTTTGCCTATATTACCTTTGGGCAAGGATGGTGTCCCTCCAAAGTTATTCTTCTGCTGCCATACTCTCAGTCAGTGCAGGCATTTGCACATGGCAAAGATGGAAACAAGTTAGAATGCCCTGCATTCAGATTTTCAATCATAATTCCTCAGCTACCAAATGGATTCTGCACCTACAGAAAGTGGACTCTCCATCTCTACCTTGTTTAAAAGCAAGTTCTTAAATTTTAACACAGACTGCAATATGTAGTGAGATAACGAGGTGGGCCACTCAGTTTCATGATGACATTACACTTTAGTTAAATACAAGGTCATAAAGGTATATACAAAAATGATTACCAGCTGTGTGTGATAGTTTTTGAATTGGACAGTACTTTTTGGTTAGTATTTGCAAAATGAGTAAATACTTTCTGCCAAGTTACTTAAATTTGCCTTAAGAGGCCACATGTGGGTGCTCTATGTGTACATGTGTGTGGTGGTGTACACATTATTATAATTAGTTCAGTGACTCAGCAGCATGAATTCCATTTCCAAGAGTAGCACATGTGTATCCCCATGTAATTGTACTGCTCGTTGCCAGCACCTTTAGCAGTAAGTTAGATGTGTAAGCACAGAGAACTCTGTTGTAGGTCAGTGCAGAGGTTCTGCAGGCAGGTCTAGCAGTGCTCCAGCTGAGCTGGTTTCCAGGAGCTCAGCTCAGCACTCACACTGCTCTGCAGGGTGGATGGACAGGCTGGCTGGAGCTCATTCCCTTCATGCTCGTGCCAAATCTGGCTTCAGAGGGAGCCCTGCCTTGTCACAGGTCCCATCATCTTGCTCTGATGGCTTCCAGGTGTCTGTCAGGAACCCTTGCTAATCTAGGGCTCACCTTGCCGCCAAAAATAATTTGACACTGCAAAAGGTTTCAATTACTAAACCCTGTCTTAAATCATTTAGGTCTTAGTTCAGATATTTAAGTTTTTCCATCTACCTGTGCTTTCCAATAAGGCCCTGCTTTCTGAATTGCCCATTTTGTAATTCATACAGATATGTATAATTTCTCTACTGAATTACAATATGCTGTAATTCAGTACAGAAATTATACATATCTCTGTTGCACTGATCCACAGCTGGGATAATAAAGCTTTGTTTTCCCATAATCTCTTTGGCCTGGCACATTAGATCTCATGTTGGTACCTTCACTGATACAAGAGTGTGACGTGGAATTGCTGAGTGATTCTTTGTTCTCTGCTCACCAATTCTATCCCATGACCCACCAAAGAAGCAATAAGGAATCTACATCAGAAAAAAGAAAATCTTTAATCAATGAAAATAAGTTATGGGAATGTGGGTTTTGGTCAGAACATGAGTAGAAGTCAAGGAAAATTATTAAGATAGTAAAGAGATCACAGAGAATGAATCGGCTTAGGGAAGGAAGCAAATAACTTGGAATATCATTTGTTGATAAGAAAAATAGAGTAAGTTTTGAATGCTGTTATGCAATCAATTTAGTAGCAATTTATTATTTTTCACTCAAGGAAGGCACCCAGCCTTACAGCCAAGTAAACAGTTTTATACTTAAGTATTTTCAGTCATTAAATAAAAAATTACACATTTTCTATAATGAAAGCTATAATTTTAATAATAAATTTACATTAAAATCCATCAATGTTTAATTAGAAAATATTTCAAGAAAGAACCTACATGTAGTTGCAAAATATAAAGTTGAACATTGCAATTACCTTCTTTAATTTTCTTTTATTTCATTAACCTAAGTCCTTGATCTACCTCTAAGTCTTGTGGCAGGATGAGTTATGATGGTTCCTGTTGAAAGGTGTCTTCTGCTGTGCTTCCCACTTACTGGGGAGCAGCAGACAGGCTTTGCTGGGTATAACGATATTTAAGGCCATTATTTTCTTATAAATCAAAGAATAGCATGTGTGCTTTAAAATGTGTAATTTAAAAATGGAATTACTGTTCATGAGATACATGGAACTACCCCAGTAATTAGTGGATCCTTCACTTTTGAGTGAGACATTTCACAATTCCTTGAGATAGCACCTTGTTTATTAGCTCACAGAAAGTACTTCACTTTTAGCATCTGTGGCATCATCTCTAATGCCTTGAAATATGAGAATGTGCAGTTTACTTATAACTGCATTATACATATAATTAATGTATGTATCATAAACCCCCCTGACACTGAAATGGGGAATAAAGCTTGGTTTGTGTGAGAATACTGAAACTAAAATTTAGAGTTTGGAAATCTGCACTGCATGGGGAGCTTAACCTCAAAATGGTGCAGCAGGAGAGGGAAATGAGATCTGAGATCTTTAATTTGTTGTTAAGAAGACTTAGAGTCATGGTATATCTGGTAGTAGAGCAGTAGTAGATAGCAGGAGTAGTGAAACTGATGAGGAGCCTTACTGCTTCATCATCCTTTGCTTTAAATTCTCACAAGTTTAGTGTGGGGTGACTTTGTCTTCACATTCCCTCTCTGCTCCTTTCAGCTCTGATGAAGCAACAGAGAATTAGCTTGCAGTCTGTATCTCCTCCTCTGCTGTCTTTCTTGGGAAAGCAGAGGAGAGCAATGTGCTTTTTTATCTTTGACAAGAACAGTTGAAAAAAAAAACAAAAAAACCAACCCCAACCCTAAATAGAATTGCGAATTTGTGGGGAGTGTGGAGGAGAAATAACAGAGGCTATTCAGAAACTGTTCATCTTGTTAAAATAAACATTCTCAAGTGCTACTTGCTCACTGATTCAAAATGAAAATACAGCTTAATTTTCTTACTCTGAATTCTAAATTTAAGAACATTAGTATGAGCTACTACATCTACTCAGGTTGTTACGGATTTTTCCCACTGTATTTCCTTGGGCTCCTGTAAACTTCCTCTTACTTTGGACTCTGCATATGTGCAATTGTTGGAACAAACAATGGGTTTTGCCAACATATATTGATTCATGTCTGCAGCTTTGTTCTCTGCAGCAATGCCCTCAGTCAATATCACAAAGCAGAAAATGTAACTTGTCCATGGCAGAAACTGGAAAGGCAAGAAACTGGAATTAGAGAACATTGTAAAGAGTCGAAGCTGCCTCTTACAAGAGTTTCAGTTTGATGTTTAGAGCACTTAAAACTCTGTTATTAGAGTGTGGAAGTGTGTTGCTTTAGTTCTGTCTTTGGTTTAAGTGAGGCTGGTTTATTATACCAAAGGACTTTGGTTTGATAAGGCTGTAGCTACATCTCTTCTCTCATTTATCTCATAAGGCCCCAGATAAAGGGTTCATGTTAAAGGTGAATTCCAGACCAGGAGCTGGACAGTGCAGGAGAGTGAGGATGACCCTTCCAGCAAGCAGAAAACAGAGAATTGCTGCTCCTCAGCTGCTTTTGTATAGCTGGAGAGGCAGTGGTGAGCTGTGAGCATTGCTGTGCCCAGGAAAGAGATCAGGGATGTGCTGCCCTTTTGTTCCCCTGAATCCACCCCCAGGCTGGGTGTGCTGCCCTGGGCAGCACGTGTGGGGTGAGGACCATGGATCCTCAGCTGCTGGGAAGTTTCTCAGCTAAGCTTTGTGCAATCCAGGGCTGTCTTTTCATGTCCTTGATAGATTATTCAACTCAATCCTTTTGAAGGATGAGGACAGAAAAATGATAATGAAGACAGATGTAGTTCTCCCAGGATGTTGTAAAGGTGGAATCTAAACTACTAGAGAGTTTGTGTTAATATAGTTACAAAAAGTGATAATAAGACATGCAGAGCTCCTTAAATAAAGGAGCTCCTTAAATAAAGGGACTAAACCCATGGAAGTCAGATGTATAGTATCTGATGACAAAAGAGTTCCCTATTTAGATAAAAATAATTTCAGATAATGATTGCCACATATGTTGATATTTAGATGCACATTTTCCTATTAAATCAAGATTTCTCTCACTTCTCTGAGTTTTCCTTAGCACAACAAAATAATAGAATACGACTGAACAAATCCCCCAAATTTGTTGTTTTTAATTCCTTCAGGAAGCACATTAACACCATTCCTTGGGTGAAGTAACTCAGATTTCAGTAATGTGGCTCTTTAAAAACCCTGTGTTGTTTTACAAGGAGCAATTGACTTACCTGCTTACCAGGATAATTTTTTTTAATATAAAGTGTAAAAGGAGCTGTTGTAAGATGGGTCCCTGTGTGATACCTTCAGTCTCTTCCCATGCTCAAGACACCCCCTTTGTTTTCTGACTAGAGACTCAGAGAGAGAAAAAGGAGTGAAAAACCGAGCAAATTAAACAAAATTAATAATAATAATTAAAAAAAAAACCTTGGAAATTTATATACTAAAGGAAGGAAAAGCAAAACTTAGTTTTTGTTGGCTTACACTTTGTACTTCTGATGAAAGCAGCTGTTAGAAAATACATTTGACTCTAGTAGTAAGATTCGATCAGGAATCAAAAAATTACATGGACTCTAAATAGAGGAAATATTCTCTGAAAAATCTATGAAAATGTGAAGAATTACTTCTCCTCAAACTTCAGGAGAAGCAGAAGGGTTTTTATTAAATATCACTGTCATAATGCAAGATCATAGAGAGGAAATAAGATAAAATCAGCTGATTTTTTTTTTTTTTTTTTTTGTAGTGAAAGTCCTGCTTGGGACTGTTATACTCATTTGCCTGATTTTGTCACTTCATCTTAATATTGGCCATGTCTAATGATGGAGTTATGCATATATGTCTCATTTTAGCGATGGGTACATTTTTCAGCATAGTGTTTATGAAGTGGTTTCATTTAGAACTCAAAATAAGTTTCTGTCTGTACATGACTGGAAGGAAGACTGGGGTGGATGAATGAACCTGTCCAAGATTACAACCAGCTTCACTTAGGAATGAAAAATTTATCAGCCCCTTTTCATCTTTGCTGTGTATCCACAGATCACCAAGAGGAGGAAGAAAAAAGTTTCCATTTCTGACAGATGCTTTCTCAGAAGCATTATTTTCTGAACAGCAATGTTTAATAGCAATGGAGAGTGGGATGTTTGAATGTTCAGGGATGGGTTGGCCTCAGCTGTGTTCTCCTTCCCCCTCTCAGGAGCACAGGGGAGAAAGGATGCAAGGGGATAGAATACAAGAAAATAAAGGTAGTGTAGAAAGTAATCTCACCCCTAAGGAGTTGCAGCTGGGCCAATTATCAAAGATCAGGAACAGGCCTGACTTTAACAGGCCACAGCTGTAAGCAATGAGAAGCAGAGTGCTATAAAAGAGTGGGGTGGCTGGGTGAGAGGGGAACTGCAGTCAGTGGCTGCTTTGTGAAGGAGAGTCAGTGCTCTGACGAGATGCCCATGAGAAACACCCAGAAGGTATGGAACTTTTGTGATAAGGAGATAACAGTATGGAAACCCTGTGACAAGATGACAGCAGAAGAAGGATGGAAAAGCTCCTGGGTTGAGTTCAAGACAGGGACATTTCTTGTCAATTGCCATCATGGGCAAAACAGACTTGACTTGGAAAATGAATTTAATTTGCTATAGAAGTGCAGTTAGATCATTACAAACAGAGGTAGGACCTAAACCACCTTCCCTCAGCTTGTCCCCCATCTCCAGCAGGAGGGGCACAGGGATGTGAGCACCCGAGGACTGGGGCTGTGGGGTCTCAGTAAGCTCAGTATTTTTTGTGTGTCATCTCATCCAAGTCCTTCATGCTGTCCATGATTGTGTGCTCCTACCTCACAGTCGTGTGGAATGCTTTATTCCTTATGTGCAAACAGGTAAAGTAAAACACGGAGTGTTTTAAAATAATCAGCGTATCCTAACCAAAATAAAGGTGTGCTGCAGTGTAACAAACTCTCTGAAAGCTGCCAGTGTAGACCAGGTTTTGCATATTTTGCTCTGCAGACACAATAAATAGAAAAATATATAAGTAAAGGTCTTACCCTACTGAAACAAATGGCAGACACTCTGATTTAAGTGGAGCTGAGTTTTCACCTGTTATTATTCCATAGCAAACTTTTATCATCACTGTGGTTTTATCCATGTCCTTGTGTGCATGTATGCATATTTATGATTTTCTCAAGTGATTCAGACTTAGACCCATACCAGTTCAGCCCTGTGGGGTTTGGTCATTGACTTCAATAGGTCAATTATATTACTGACATCAAAATTCTTGTTGGAATTGCAAAATGGCTTAGGCTAGCAACTTGGTAATAACTATTATTCCTAGATAATAGTATTTCTAAATTGAAAATATTGTTGCAAAAAAAAAAAATCCCTATTGTTTTAATAACTCACTTATTTAGCCCCTGAAACAGCTTGGGTTGATTCTGATATGGGAAATACACATTTCAAGTTTCACAATTGCCAAATGGATGTAAAATTGCAGGAATGACCTAATGGGTGTAATTGTTAGGCCACTGTTGTGCAGTTGGAGTTTTATTCAGTATAATCATTTAAGCTGTCTCTGTCATACTGTGTCATTTATCCTGGAGGGTTTAGAATTTTCCCCTGTTTATACTGATGATTGATCTTAGCTGAAATGAGACCATCTCTGGGTGAACTGGTAACAGCAATGTTACCGCATTTTTTTGAGAGAAGCACTGGTAATGTATCCAACCAGCCAAAACAAGGGGAGCTCAGAACCACTGTCATGCTTGCCAAAGCTGTAAAATGCTCAAGTAGGAAAAGTTATAATTATTTTTTTTCCCCAAAAGCATAGCACCCTGAAATTCTCAATAGATCAGTTGTCATTATTGGTAATGTGCATTGGGCTAACCATGCTGTACCTGTGGGTTCTCTCACCTCTGTGTAGACTGGATATTGAGATTTGACCCAGTGGGTAGAATACCACCAGTGTAATTATTTCACCCCCTCCTCTCACCATTTCAGCTTAGGCTGTATTTTGTTTGCCATCTAAGTAATGAGAAGCAACCCTTTATTTCAGAGGGTCAGCATAGCTGCAGGATGAGAAAGCAGTGCTGTCAAGAATTAGGTTTTTGCAAAGGTTTTGAAACTGGATGTAGGATTGGCCCACTGAAAAATTTTATAGCAAAGAAAAAATGCTGTCAATATGTGGCTTCTTAAAACTAAAAACAGGGGAAGAATAAAATCCCCCAAACTTTATCCAAAGTCTTTTCCAATCCTGCCATGCTTTGCCTTCATTTGACTAAGCATTTGGCATGCTTGATAAGATGATGTATTTGGTACAGGTTCACTTCTGATAATTACTACCAACCTCCTTAACCAATGTGAAGAGTGCCTTCCTACCCCCTCCCCTCTGTTCTTGTGAGAGACTAACCTCAGCTGTGCAGGGGTTGGTGGCATTTGCATGTGGAAATGCACTAATATGGATGTTTTTCTTTGTGTGTGCATCCTTGCAGTGTTGTATACCAGGATGGATTTTATGGTGCAGACATTTATGTAAGTATTCATTGATGTGCATGCTGTCCTTGTACATTACCAGAGTCATTCTTTTTACAAGTTTGCTGCCTAGCTTGACTCTGTTTTGTCTATTTACCATCCCTTGCCTGTCAGAAAGAATTGAGAAGAATATCTCTCACATTGAAAGACCTTTCTGTTCATTACATCTATCATTGTTCAGTGGAGCTGAATTAACTCTTCAATCAAATGCTGAATGAATGCAAAAAGATGTGAAAAATGTATGTGTGTGTGTGTAGGGGCGTCTCCCTTCGTAATTCAAGTTCAAAGAAAAAATAAAGCAAAGCACAAACATTCTTTTGCAGATCCCCAAAAGCGCTTTAAAAAAAAATCAAGGCAAGCTGATTATTATTAATACTTGAAGTATGAAAGTACTTCATGGAGAGATACAGGTTTCCCAAATCCAGCCAGCACTGGGGATGTGTAGGTGCCATGGTGATAGTGGAGCTTAATGGCATGTAAGTTTAAGATATGGCAATGTATTGTCTTTAATCTGAGCAGACTGCTAAAAATTGCACTTTTGGATTCCACTCATTTCAGTTTAAAGGAAATGGGTAGAGACTGCTAGCAATGCAAGTGGATAATTTATTAGGAAAGATTCATAGTCCTGGATCCATCGTTATCTATGCATCTAATTGTTCACCTATTTCATCTTAAATAATATGTTCGATTTTATTTTTGCTATTTTTTCAAGTTTTCATACATTGTTTTTTCTTGGCAACTTTTTTATCTTGAATGTGTGCAAAGAGTCTCCATATGTCTGAGCATGCAAGAGGTTTCAGGGGTTGAGGCCAAATTTCACTCTTCCAAAATTCTTATACCTGATATGTAGATGTAAAATATTTCACTGACAATAAGCAATATTTACTTTTGTTATGATTTTAATAAGGCAGTCTGGTTCTAAGTTACAGGTATTATCTTTGTTTCACCAGATAACTTTCTGTAACCTACTTGTACTTTTTCAGTTGAGATAAAATGAGACGGATGAGTTGCAATTTGTATCAGTATTAAAAATTAAACAGGCAATGCTAGGAAACATCCCTTGTGTTCATTATCAGCAATCTTCTAGAACTATTCCCAAGGGAACAGATTTTTGTCAGTAAGTTTTGTATAGAGAAGGAAAACAATTTGAATTTATGGATGAACTAAGTTTTGTTTTTCTGACAGAAGTGGAAAGGCTGATCCTTATCTGAAAATCATTTGTGCAGTTTAAAAACATATTTAAAATAAATCAGTGAGGGTTTAAGTCCTCTCCCTATGTACTTATGTAGTCAATGATGTTAACAGTAAAATATTGTTTACAACACAAGAATCACCCCCTGGCTGAAGTTTGCTGAAGCCAAGTGGCTCTGATCTCACTCAACCACGCTGCTGCCCAAATTTGAGCTGTATAGGACACACTTTGCAGTGAGCAATTTCTTCAAGTGTGGTTTCCAATTTTCACATTCCTTCAAACCATCAAAGGTTTGACATCCATTTTGCTCAGTTTACCAGCCCAGAAATCTGTAGGGCTACAAGAAATCCTTCTCAGGAGGGCTCAGGGTGAGAGAATAGGTAGGAACTAAATGTTCCTGGAGCAGTTTGTAGCTTTAGAACCCACTGCTGCTGAAAGCCAGGAATACCTCATTGGTGACTGGCAATATTATTTTTAGTGGCCTCACACCCTCTCACAGACCTCAATGTTTTGTTTCCAAATGGAGAGTGGTTTCAATGAGAAAGATACTGAATAAACTACTAATTTCTAGTATAGCCACAGTTTTGTTGTCTGCAGTAGTTGTGTGCTTTAGGAAATGGAATAACCACACTGGTTTTCACTCAGCTGCAGCCTTGCATTTCTGATTGCATATCTTAGTTCTGTTAATGCAACAGAATGTTTATCTTTATAGCAGATGACAGAATTAAAACACTCTTCTGGAAATTTAGTTTCTTTTTAATATACAAATCTTTTTTATTTTATAAATAATTTTTCTTCACATTTGTGCCTTCTTGCATAAAAAGCATTTGCAGGGGAGGGAGAGAGAGATAGAAAGAATTGGCATAGATCAAATGAAACCTTGGAATTCACAGTGTATTAGTTCTTAGTGCAGCAGTTTGTGGCAGACCAAGTTATTTATTAAATCCCAATTGTTTATGACATAGCTCCACTCAGCTTTTCATTTTAGGTGCAAAGCTGAAGCTTTGTGAAATGACAAATACTCTGTAAAAAAAGGAGAAAAAATATTTAAACAATATAGGGTTTAATGGTGCATTGGAGGGAAAGGAGCCTTAGAAATACCACAGAAAGCAAAACAAGAGGCACACAATAGTGAAAAGCCAGATCAAAAATATGCATTAATGGGTACATCAGAGTGGGTTTCATCCTGCTCTGATCACACTGAGCAGCAATTGATGGACTCTGCTATTCTGTGCAGAGCTTGGGATCAACAGAGCCTCTGGTGAGAGAAACCACAGATTTAGGGCAAGGGAGGGAGGGGAGACATGAAAACATTGGTTGGGTAAAAACTGCAGGGTGAACCAAGAACAGCAAATATCCAGAGCTGCTCAATACTAACCAGTGGAATAGAAAAGATTAGGAATATAAAAATAGGTGGGAAGTACAGTCTAAAGTGAAAAATCAACAGCTATGATTCTAGATGTAATATAATATATTCTATATTTAATATAATTCTATATGGAATGTAATAATCCTTCTGAAATAGCTGAGCTATTGAATTCCCTTTTAAATGTGCCTTTGAGTAGGAAAAATAAAGGAGATTATTAGGAAGTAAGGAAGACCTTTTAAAATTAAGTATTGATTCACTAAGAGAAAAAGTCATTAAAAGAGAATTAAAGTTGCCTGCCAGCAAATATAGAAGTTCTTAGATGAAGATTGACACCTGTGAAAATAAGAAAATACACTCCACAAAATGAAGCAAAAAATAGTAACAGTCTCAGAAACAGGCAGTTAGAATAATAGCTCTGCTTTATCTTAAATCTGTTCCTTTTTTTTTATTACCATTGTCATAAAGAATGTTTTCAGAATATGTCAGTCATCAATCCACACCTAAAATGTGGGAAGGCTCAGAAAATGAGAATCTTGCACACCCTGTCACCATCAGCTCCAGAAGCCCCCAGTAATGGTTTAATCATGGCCATTGGTCAGTCTCACTGCTCACAACAAGGTTTTCTGAACTTCCCAGGATTCTGCACCTGTGATACTGCAGCTGGAGAGAATCCGTGGGAAAATATACATGCACAGGTTTTAATTTTTTAATACTTTTTTTTGAGCTACTGGAAAGATTAAGGCAGATTTTTATGGTCAGGGGTCTGGAATGAGACTATTTCCTAATAGCTATTGCCATCACCTTTAGCTCCAAGCCAGGATGCAGTTGGGATGGAAGATTTATTTGTTTCCCAAGGGAAAAGCAGAGGTAATTATCCAACCAGCATTCCCCTGACCCCAGGTGGAGTCCCTGGAAGCCACCTGGTGCCCTGAAGGGCACTGTTCTGGGGTGAAAAACAAGGATTTGCACATAGCACTGAAGGTTTGCTTTCGAGAACCAAGGATTTTTTGTGTTTGCCCGTGGAAGGGTGTGCCGTTCCATTCCCTGTGACTCACAGATGCAGAGCAAGAAGAGGAGAAAATACTTTGCCAAGGGCAAAAGGGTCCCCAGGGAGGAGTGGGTTGTTCTTTGCACTGCTCTGAGTGCTGGAACACTCCATAATGGCTTTTTAAAAGTTTGGCTAGGTAGGGATGAAATGTCTTTTGATCTCATCTTTATTTGTGAAGTTAAAAGCACATTCACAAAGGTACCAGAGCAATGCTGGCGATTTATTTGGCTGGGATTAGTGCAGGTGGTGCCTGGATATTTTACCAAGCGTTTTTTTCTGTGGCAGCAGCTGCCTCTGGGAACACAAATATATGGAAATAACCAAAACCTTGCACACAGGTCAGGTCCACAGTTTGAGCCAGCACAAACTGGAGGTGGATTGTTTATTTATTTTTAATTCTTTCAGTCAAAGTTATACTCAGTGGGCACAACAAGCACTGTTTAAATCTCAATAGCATGTGAGTGGAAGAAAATGAACTGACACTTTCTATATTCTGCAGCTCTGAGTTTAATTCACATAATTTTTAATACCATTCTTCTATTTGTAGTTAATAAGGGAGGTCTAATTCTCAATATTAGAGGAGGTTTGGAACCTTGATTAATTTATGTTCACGAAATACTCTGAGAGATCCTTGAGTGAAAGGAAGTATAGGAAGTATAAATTGAGGAAAATTAACTCTCAAAATTCATATGAAATATTAAATATGTAGATAATAGGAAAAAATACTCATCATTTAGAGTCACTTTGTGGTTCATTATATCTGAGAGCATGAGAAAAATGTGATAAGGCTTTTTTTTGAGAAGGTGCACACATGTATATATGGTTTTGTAGTGTCTAGACTCTGTCTGGGTAAGCTTTTGTGGACATGAGCCTTACTGCAGATGCACACACTTTATTTAAAAATTCAGTTGTATTTAATTTTCTGTTCATTTCCATTTTATCATATCTTATTCAACATGTGTGTGATTTCCTTCTAAAATTGGTTAAGATTTCCCTATAAAAATCACCAATTGATCTCTGACAGATCTCACTGCTCTTTTTCTGTTTGCCTGAGCCAGAGATGTAAGAAACATTGAGAGGGAAATTCTAATGAATTCCTCCGGGGGATTTGCCTAAATTCCTTCCTTACATCCTTCCTTCTTCATTGAAATAATTCAATTTCTGTTTCTTTATGCAGCAGCGTTGCAGGAGTCTGTGCATGGCAATAAGTTACCACAGCTATGGGGTAACTTTCCACTGATGGAAAACCTCACCATGCTGGATGTAGGCTCATGTCAAATCATAGAGATACTCAAATAAATATGTGAGAAAATGGATTCTGTGTGAGCAAGTGGCAAAAATAGTCCACCAGCTGCATTTTATTTTCCAGATTCAGTCACGAAGTCATAGATAGTGATAGTATTGTTAATTTTTAAAACTACTTAAGCTACTGTAACACTGTTTTATCATTGTTCTGCAAGTAGCAAATATGGGGGCACAGATAAGGCAGTAAACATTTTTTCATTATGGTATCTAAATTTATTATTTTTAAAATAATAATCCAAAGTCAGGTACTTTCTGCCTGAATATAAATATAAGAAGAAAAACAGAATTCTAAAAACATTTCTAATACTTAGGAACTGAAAATTGTTAATTTTAAAAATGTAATTATTGCATAGTTTTGTTCTGAGTATTTTATTTTGCAACATAGTCTAAGGCATAAATACAATTATATAATGTTACTCCAGAGATGGAGTGAAGATTACTGGTGTATTTTCCACCTAAAGTATCAGCCAAGTTCAAAATTAGAGAATAATTGTGAAATAGATCTTGTTACAGAAGTTGAGTTCAGGGGTTTGAACTGGAATCCCACCCCAATTTCCAGTGTGAAGTGTACCTCCAAGTGTTTTCTTCCTGCAGTAATCAAAAATCACCTGAAGTAATTGAAGTAATACAATGTGAAAACTTGGTACAACACCAAAACTGCAGAACACAAGTCCCATAAAAATAATTTGCTTAGGCATATCTTAATGTGTAATTTATGATAGTTTATTTTAAAATTATGAATTCATGACATGGGATGGTAGGGAATTTGGTTTTCCCTGATACCCAAATACATCCTGCTTTTTTAGTTCTCCAGAGAATGCAGGCAAATTCAATGCCTTCAATCTCTTTTTATTTGTATTACTTTATACTCATTCTTGCCAGGGCTCCCATAAATGTCAGACTGATTGCTGAATTCAAAACATCTTAATAAAGTTCAGAGTCGAGCTTCGTTGTTCAGCAGAAATTCTTTGAAAGCAAATCAAAATGTAAGCATAAAAAGAATGTAGCTCTTGTGTTTAGGGAGCTAGCAAGGTTCTCTGATCACACACTGACCAATTTTTGGTGATAGTTAAATGAAGGAAAGGAAACCAGTCCTCACAGAGCCCAGCAGATTTCAGAGCAGCTGCTGTAGGAACAGCTTGTTTCATTTTTCTCCTATTCTGAATTGCTCATGGTGGCCTGGTCTCAGTTCCATGCTGTGGTAGGGGCTGGTGTGTGTGGACCTGGCTCTCACTTGTCAATCAGGGGTGTTTGGAGTGGCTCTCACTTTTGAATCAGGGGTTTTAGGAGGGGACAGCAGGACAAACAAAGGAGTTGGACACCCTGGCGAAGAGAACCATGTCAGACTTCAGATCTGCCACACACTGCCAGACTGGATCAGGAAAACGAGTTCAGTATCTTCCTCATAGCAACACTCAGGGAAAAAAAGAGAAAAAAAAGGGGTGGGGAAAGGTGTCATGTTTCACAGAATGACCAGGTTGGAAGAGACCTTCAAGATTGAATCCAACCCAGCCCCAACACCCCAACTAAACACTGCCACCCAGTGCTACTTCCAGGCCTTTTTTAAACGCATCCAGGGATCGTGACCCCACCACCTCCCTGGGTAGGCCATCCCAATATTAGGCCTCAGAAACCAGGAGAGGAGAACAGGTAAATTTGTAACATCTCTCACCTGTCTCACTTAGACAGAGGCCAGCTCAAGTGTGCAGTTTGAATTTCCCTCCTCTCAGGCTCAGTTTGTAGCTGGTGACATTATTTGATATCCAAAGGCCTGTGTGTACATACCTGCAGCAGTTGGGCCTGTTGTACATTTTTGACAGTGATAGCCTTCTGCTGGGTTATAAAGATGAAATTATCTGAATTGAGAAGGTGTTTTTGTCTCACTGCCTCTGTGTGTGCACAGGAGAGAATGAGGGGGTTTAGGAGATGCTCATTCCTGCCTGATCCCAGGGCCTGTGTGACACAATTGGAGCTGGCCAGGCGCAGGGAGGGACATGTCCTGTCGTCTGTGTGAGCACTTAAAAAAAAAATCAGAAAGAATAATCTTCAAATAAGCTGACAATTCAAAGCCTGGAGTTTCTAATGAGCTGTCAGTGTATGTAAAACTTGTGTTTAGTCTTAGAGTGATGTGGCATTGTCAGCTGAACGATTGATTTCCAAACCCAACCTGCCTCAAATCTTCAAACCTACAAAGGTTTACATGGGTTAGGGATGAAAGCCATTCTGCCAAGCAAAGTGGTAGAAGGGGAAAAAGCTTGTAAAAGTAGTTCAGATTGCTTTGCTGAAAAGAGCAAATTTTTATTTGCAAAATCAAACCAGAAAACCCACAAAAGTTACTGCAGTAAAATTGTTCTACTGTTACAATAAAGGCTGGCACATCGTGGCCTATTCCTCCTGCTTCAGCACAATATCTGGGGTGAATGCAGCCTTCCAAAAAAAAAAAATAGAAAAGAACCAATCCATTAAGGCAAACACTTCAGCAAAAGAGTGAATTTTATTCAAAGCTGAGTGAGCTGATACTGTCTTATTCAGCTCTTTGTTAGGGAGGGGTTGGGTGGGTCAGGCACCACAGCAGCCCCTGTCCCAGAGGGTGCTGGGGGGAGAATTCTAATTGGGACGTAAATCGTGTTTGTGTTATCAGCAGGGCTGGGCTGGGGCTGTTAATTGGCATGCTGAGATCATTTGGAAATGGTTGATATAACACCGTGGTCCATTGAACAGGAAGCTCTGCTGTTTTCACAGTTTGATAATCAATGCATCACTGCACTCAATTCCTTTCCAATGTGTGTTTGTTTGTCCTGTTTGCTTAATTGAACAGCTGGAATTACTGTTACATACAACTGAATGTTAATTCATGGAAGAGAATTTTGCTTCTTCATTATAATTTTATGTTTAAATTGGAAACCTATGTAACATTAAGTGTTAATTGAGTGCACAAATTCATAGGTTTAATCAACCAGGCATGATAAATCATATTTTGTAGAAAAAGAGAATTGATTATTAGCTGAGTTTGTCTTTTAAGTTTAGCACAGCTTTGTGAATATACATACAATTTGTTCATACAAACAATTACTGTTTAAAAACTTGGAGAAGAATCCAGTAATGTCTTATAAAAAAGCTGATCAATGGAGTTCATTGCTTTCTCTTGATCTCTGGGACAAAACTTAAAAAAAATTTGTGGTGCTCCATTTTGCTTCACGATTCACCGAAATATTTCCCTTATCATTTCACTGCAGTATTTCCTATGCATTTAACCGAACTGCAGCATGACTGTACTCTTTCAATCGTTGTCAAATGTTGCAAAATGTGCTGGAAGGTGCCATGGCAATGCAGTTAGAGCGTGAGTTTGTGTTTCAGGGTGGTTATGCTGCCTACCGGTATGCCCAGCCTGCCACTGCCACTGCAGCTGCCTACAGTGACAGGTAAGAGCTCCTTTCCTGCTCACTAATATTCGACCAGTGGAAGTTGAAGTTGATTCTATAAATTTGCCTTGTTGAAGTCTCATAACTGTCTTGTTGCTCTGCAGATAATTGTGATCTCTAAAGCAGGCTGTTTTATTATAATCCATGAATAGCCATAAATTGAGAGACTTTAGGCCTTTAATTGAGAATCAGGCATGAGATGTGCACATTCCCAAGCTGTAGATCATCCAGTTAACGTCCATGACCCTTGTACAATGCAGATAAATAAATGTACAGATTCATGATGGTCTGCTACTAAGGATTATTATTTGTTTTAGGAGTATTATTTCAGTTGATTTAGAACCTTGAACCTATTGAGTGCCCTCAATTCTCATTGACATTGTTTTTGTCAGTGGAAATTGAGAATGACCTGTGTCTAAGCTTGAACTATCCAGTAAAAAATAGTAATTTTTTTCCATTTGCTTTTTTCCCAGGCATTTGATTTTTTTTTCAAGACTTGAAAAAAAAAAACCCAAAAAAAGAAAAAAAAATTTCTTTTGCTCTGTATTTTCATCCTCAAAATGTAAGCCATATTTGCTGGAAACAATATCAGGGATGGATGATTATTAAAATCTGCACATTCAAAGACTTAACTTTTATCAACTAAGAGTGATGTCACATGTATTGGTGTGTCTTCTTGGAACATGGATGTTGGAACCCCTTAGAAGTCAATTTCTAAATTGCTGTTGACTTCAGGAGGAACAGGGTTTTATCAAATTGCATAAAATTAAGTCTTTGGAGTGTGTGGATGTAATTTTGTAATGAGGATTATCCTCCATTTTCCTCATAAACTGCACCCTTAAAATCTGTTCTGTTTTTAATATTTTTCAAGTCCTTGAAGAGTGTTCCCTTGTAAAGGGAGGGTGTATTTGGTGGCAGAGACACACAAATAATTTGCTTCATGATGGCAGTGAGAAATGAGGTCACACTTCTCAATACCTGATCCAAGAAAATTTTCACTTGGAATCATGGAAATAATTTCTTAAGCCTTAAATACATATTGAAAAAATTCTTTAAATGATAAATTAGACAGTGCTACAAATGTTTCTTAAAGAAATCAAGAGATTAAGAAATTCTAGTGCACAATTTCTTAGATTGAAGCGCTGTTCATGGATTCTGTATTTTTAGAACCAAGTCCCATGGTATGAATGTTACAATGCTATGCATGCATATTTGCCTTTCAAGTGCTTATTCTGGGTAATGAAGATATATTTTTTTAAAGTTATGTGAATAAAGTAATTTGCATGTATGGCTGAGGCATGCTGTGTCAGACAGGTAAGCAAGCTACTTTTTATTGATTTTGGGTCAGTGAAATCAACTAGATCTGTGCTGTGTGCACTTTGTTGGCAATGTTCTATTTCTACTTAGGGGAACGTGCACAGGTGAAATGCTCCTCAGTAGTTTCATTTCATTTCCACAAAGGTTTGTTAGCATGTCGCAGCTCTAGGGTTTTATGTGAGCTTTTCTGTAATGCAAAACAACTCCTGCTTCTAAAAACCTGCTAAACACAAAGGACAAAATTCTAAATAACCTCCTGTGGTGAGCCAGGCTTTGCCAGCTATCTCTCAGGTGTCCCTGGATCATTTAATAGGCTGTTGATTTCTGTTAATTAAACATATGCATTACACAGAGAAACTGAACAATATCAAGCTGAATTTTAAATGCTTTAATTATGAATTGATGTTACCTTCTCATAAACCAGATGAAAGGCTGAAAGATAAAATATCAGTTGGTCACATGTTTTGCTATGGGCAGAGAGTCAACATCACAAAGAGTTATGCTGCCAAAAAGGTAAAGGATTTGTTCAGGAAGATAGTGCTCTTAAATGCTGTAAAGAAAGCCAGAGATGGCTTCAGTAGTAATGCAGTTGTTACAGTCCTTAATTATTTTTTTGAAAAAAATTGTCTAATTTTCAGATACACTTTGTGTATAATTAGAATTGCAATAACCTGTCTTTGCTTGTATAATTTTAGATATCTTAAATGAATTTTATATCTTTTGGATTTTTAAAATTTATATTTCTTTTTAAATGTGGTTAACCCTCATCTTCAATCTGCTTCCCCCAAATGAATATGGTTTCTTGTCTTAATTACAAATCTCATAACTGAATTTCTTTATGAGAGAATCCCAAAACTAGCATCGAGAACCAAATAATCTGCTCAAACATTTCTTTGCATGTGGGAAACTATGTGCAAACATGGATACCTCTGATTATTCACAACTACAGTTTGTTTAATTTGATTAACTTTTTGTTCATTTTTAAATTAACTTAATTTAGCTACTTTTGTTAAATTATTAATGTTGAAGGTGCTGAAGTATACTTCAGTACCATTGCTTGTATCTGCTCTTCTTAGTGTAATTATCACCTGCTCTCCTCTCACAACACTGAAGATTCCACATCTCCTTATACACTTATTTAGTGTTCATATGAGCCCCTATTTAATTTAATTACACATGAACTGCATTTACTGCTTGTATAAAAAAATGATGCCCAAAAAAATTGAGTACCACTGAAGCAGTGACAAATAATGGAAATACTACTTCATACTAATTTTAAAAATAAGGAAAGCTTTATTTTTCTTGTTCACCACTCATATCCATTATAAATTGCAGTGTTCCATATTTGAAAAGCTTCTTAATTCAGGAGATGGAAAGAGGAAATCTTTAGATTGAAGACATGTTTTGGTAAATTAAAAATAAAGGTTAACAGAAAGATTTGGGACTGCACAATCAATAGACCAAGTCAATTGATAATGATCAGTGTGAGAGGGCTCTGTTTGAAGAAATGCAATGGTATCCTTGTTTGTCACAGTTGGAAATGTTGCTGGAAATAGGCAAGGAACAGATACAGGGGAGAATCAGGTGGCAAGGAAATACCATTAAACCAATCAATGCAGACCCCAAAGTATTTGTCAAGACAGATCATGTACTCCTAAATGCAATTTCACAACAGGGATAGGCCTGGCAGATCTCTCCAGTCATTTTTTAGGATCACAAAACAAAAACAACAAAGAAACAGGTACATTTTGTTTCATTTATGAAGCAATAGAATCACTGGATACAAATTCTGATTTCAATTTTTATATTGTGTGATCTATCATATATTAAATTGCATGTACAGTTTTGAAGGTCTTTGCAGAAGTGGATCCAAAAAATTTTTGTTTAACTTGCCAAGCCTTGAAATATTTCTGATAAGTTTTCCAATTAGTATAAGTTCTAAAAGGGAACCTATTGGTCTAAATACATTCTTCATCAGTCTGGAACTTGCCTGGCAAACTCTCTAAACTGAGCATATTTGGAAAAAATATAATTGTAAGGATGCGCAAAAGACACTAAATCAGATGTCAATAAAATGTTTGTACAGCTCTTATTCATCTTTCATGGAATATTTTTTAAAAAATAAATTAAAAATAGTTGTCAGATTTCAGTCCAAGTCTGAAGTAAGAGAAACTAGCAAGGTCATCCAGTTTTGTATTCCTGAGGTAGAAGGAGTCGGAGCATGGCAGTGGGGCGTATTGTCATTTTGTCATTGCATGTTCACTTGGTGTTGCTGGTATGTCTGTAATGCTGTACTGGATTTGACAGATCCATCACATAGCTCAGTGAATGGCTTGCTTGAATTAAGCCTATGGGCAGACTTATTCACATTGATTGGCTATTGGTTTTGTGTTTTATGATTTGATTCTTGCACCTTCGATGGGAGTAAGGGCAATGTTCCTTTTTTGGCGCGTACGAACGTTGGCAGCGGTGTTTGTGCAAAACGTGTCTGGGAGTGCAGGGAGCAGAGCCCTGGCAGGAGGGAGCAGCCCTGGCTGAGAGGCAGAGCCCCAGCCTGTGCTGCTTGCTGTCCCTGAGCAGGGCCAGGTGTGTTTATACATGGATGTGCTGTATCCATATATACACACACGTTCCCATCCATCACACACACTCACACTCACACACAGAGGTGCTGCTCTGAGCACCATCCCCTTCTGTAACACCCAATTTCAACCTCACTCCAGACTATGGGGAATTCCCACTGACCTCTTTGTTGTCTGGATTAATTCCCTCATCACTGGAAGCTTTTATTATTTTTTTTAATAAAATAAGGCACATTCCAAAATATTTTGCACGTAACACTTTCTAGTAAAATATATGTTTTGTTTTATTATTTTTTTCTCCCACTATCAATTTGTGTTATATGTTCTGTGGTTATACCTAGGGTTTTGTGAAATTTGAGAGAGAAGTTTTTGTCATATGGAAGTTATGTATCTTCCTTAAATCTTACTCCTGATAAAATCCTGATATTCTAATAGTTTACATTTTTAACATGTCTATGTGAAGCATTGTTTTTTTAAAGCAGTAGAGTCTGCAGAAATACTTCAATATATTTTCCAGTTCTCTTTGGGCAAGTAGCTGAGAGTAATACTTGATATTTGTGCTCAGATTATCCTAAAATAGAATAGATACAGGTCTGATTTAATAGTAAACATGCTCATTAAAGAGTGAAAATTTAGAATGAAGAGTAAAAAAACCACAAAATATAAATTGTGAGCTTCTATAACCGAGGGGGGTTTTATTATGTTGTGGACTATATAATCTTCTATTTTATGATTAAAAAATGAAAACCACTATATTTTTATTCAAATTATTTTCTCTTGTTGAAGATTACTAGAGATATATTCTAAAAATTAAGGTTTTGATTGCATATAAAATATAATAGCATCTTGAGCTAGAATTTAATTTTCCATTAAATAATTTTACAGAAGCATAAATGTTTTAAAATCTAGTACCTCATTCATTTCATGCTTGTGCCTTCTTAGATTAAGGACAAAGAGCTTCTCTACACAGTTTCAGTTTCTAAAGAAGTCAGGTTGAAAGATCAAAAAAAATTAGAATATAGTGGTAACTTTTCAACTTCCATCTGGAACCTTCCAACATTTGTGTATTTTGCTATCCCAGTGGAATCTTAAATGGAAAGTTTGGGGGGTGATCCATAAGGAGGAATTGTACAGCCCATATTGTAGGTTATTCAAATTCTGACAATGAAAAGGTTCAATTAGCACCTTGACTGGCTACAGAGGTTATACTTAGCATTTCTAAAAGCAACAGAGATTATATTTAACACTTCTGCTTAGGTTTGATGTGGTGATGCTTTATTGGTCTAGTTGTTTTTTCTTTTTTTTTTCCTGGACAATCCTGTATGGTAGTTAAAACTTCTTTATTCCCTATTGTTGCAAATAAAAATCAAATTATTGGCTTGGCTGTTACAGAGAGGTAGTGAGTTTGGCCATCTACCTGTTAAAACTTTATGCCTGTGTGATCTTTGGCAAACTAGAGGATCACTGGAGTCATGTCAGTATTTCATAATCCATTTTCATCCCAGTTCATTCAGAGTTTTGGGGATGACTGGAGTTTTTGACTCATAGTGTAACCATAACACTACCTTTCAGTGAAGAGTTAGAAAGTAAAAGAGGGTGAATATGAATAAAGAAAATGTTATAGGGACAAAAAAATCATCAAAGCGTTTGAAATTCCATGAGCAGGGACTTTCATGTAGTACATTTTGATAGGAATTTCCTGAAATGAAAATATGTTGCATAGGGTACTTTCCAATAATTGAAGCATGGCTCATTCTAAAATATTGCAGATATGACATTTTTGGGGGATACTCAGTGAGTCACATTTGGGAAAACATTTTAAACAATTACATTTCCTAAAAACATAATCTTCTACCAGTTCTAGGAAGCTGCTTTGATGTTTTGATACATTCCTCTGCTGGGTGGAATTAACCTGTTTGGTGATGCTCTGAAGGCTTGATTCACCTGTGTGTAGTTTGACTATTCATGGAATATCCAGGGAACTGCTAGAATTCGTCCCGCAGTTCAAAACTGAGGGGATACAGTAGTGAAAAATCTTAGTGCTACTGCCCATAATTATGGCAAACACCAATTGTTAAACTTTTGTCGTGTCAGAGATGGCTTCATTCATACCCTGCTTCTACTTCTCTTACTTTTAATCTCCATTCTCACTCACTGCAGTATCAAGGAATATTTTAGGAATCCCCATAGACAGGGAGAAACTTGTTTTTTCTGTGACATGCTGGAAATCATGAAGAAAAACCTGGAATAGAAGGTAGAGTTTAGACTAAAGCCCAGATTTCCACACCTGTCTTCCTGATATGCTCAAAGCTTAAGGTGCTCAGTACTTTTGCTGCCAGGTTCTTCTTGAACTATAGGGAGAGCTGTTAAATACTCATCAAGTTCCAAATTAAATAAAATAGAATCAGTGCACCTATTCTGAATTTACATCTTTAGTTTCAGTATCCTCTCTTGGTTTATCTCTCCAGCCTATGTCTGGTTATGTAGCCTGACTTTTAACTTGGGAGTTCCTTATTCTAATGTAGAAGCTCATAGCAAATAACTGTCGTTATGAATATATTAATTAGATGGATTTTCATACCTTTTCTATAAAAGGAGGGAGGGGAAAAGACTGGTTAACATTTTTAAAGTAGGAATTATCTCATTATTAGCTCATAAAAACTTCTTTGCTCTTAGAGGATATTGGAAGAAAGTATGACTTAAAAATTTTGCAGTGTTGTACCCAGCAGAGTGGATAAATACGGAGTTGGGGAGTTACTAAAACATTGATTCCTGCTCCAACAGACCAAAGCTGTTACAGTCCATTGGGTCACTGCCTGTGACAGC
This sequence comes from Arremon aurantiirostris, assembly GCA_035583995.1. NCBI lineage: Eukaryota > Metazoa > Chordata > Aves > Passeriformes > Passerellidae > Arremon > Arremon aurantiirostris. The sequence goes on from JAXCLO010000042.1 coordinate 4,491,673, forward strand.
ATAGACCATAACAGTTCCTTTGGACATGTCAGTGGCTAATTACACACTGCTCAGTTCTCAGATCATTGCCTTGATAGACCGCAAAGAGGCAGATTAGAACGTGCTCCAAGTGTTGTCAACCTGAGTGCTTTAAACCAAGGAGGAATTAAGAGCACTGTGCAAGAGGAAGAGAGAAGATAAAGGAATAAAATGTTATTGATAAAACTGGGGTGCCATGGATAGAGTCTGTATGGGTTAATGTCATTTGCAGTGTGCTCTGGCAAGGTGGCGAAGTATTAGAAGAACAAACTTTAAATAACAATGGTGATGAAATTAATCAAGAAAGAGACAATTTACACTCTTGCATGTTTTTACTGTAGCATTTCACACCTCTGAGGAGCCTAAAACATTTGATTAGGTATTTAATAGATTTTTTTCTCATATTCCTTTGGGCTTGTCAAGCTGCTGATACTCTAGGAACCCACCTGAGGGAAACATCAGATTGTAAGAATACTGCAGGACTGGGAATAGAATGTTTATCCATGTATCCTAAAGAAATTTTTCAGTGAAAATTGCTGTAGGGTGTTTAATATACATGTATTAAAAGAAAAAAAGTAAATAAGGACTTTGTGTAAACCAAACATGTACCAGCTTCTAAAGTTCGTTTTGTTGTTCTTGAATGAATTCCTAAAGAATCCTGACATGGTTTTCATGTATATGGTATTTTAGTTAAAATAGGAAAAAAATTATCCTGTCAACTAATTTGTAAAGTCATTCCAAACTTTGTATAATGTAAAGAGAAAGAATTTTTATTCATAGTTGCTGAAGTTTATAATTATACCCCTGTATGTTAGAAAAGTTATAGTGGATAAAATGGTGGCTACTAGTAAACTGTAATAATTGCTATGAAATCAAAAACAAATATAAAGTATGTTTTTGAGGCATTATGTTAAAAACGCCATGATATACAAAAAGAACAAATCCCCCAATTAAATTATATTTTTCATGTATTTTAGTTAATCAAATACTAATCATTTATGCAAGGCTGACTTAAAAATCCTCTTTGCCCTAAAGAGAATAAACAATATGTCCAAAATACAGTAATAAACAAATTTTTCAAATATAAATATCAAGACTTCAAATATAGCCCTAATTTAGCAGTCCTGGATCATAATGACATCGATTTATGTTGCTGACATGGAACACTTCTGAAATAGAATTACTGCACTACTTCCTCAAGTATTTAATTTAAGTGCCTAGACTGTGTTAATCACACTAAAAGGCCAATAATTTTAGAGCAGTTCTGCCACTGAGATTGGTATGAATTCTGGTACAGAATGCTGTGTGGTATTCAGAATTTCACCTCTTAGGTTTAGGTTTTACTTTAAAATGTCCAGATTTACTTAAAAATAATGTGTTCCTTTAGCAGAATAATATTAATCTTTGGACTCTGTGTATTGCATCATTAATAACAAATAATTTAATACTAGGTATAATATATTGAATGATCATACATCAGAAAATTCCACTGATGCAGCAGGTGATATGAGTTAGACCCAAGTCTATTAGTATAGCTCTGATTAAAACAAAAAAAATTAAAAAAATCAGGAAATAAAATTTGTAGATCTAAAATATGAAAGTTGAGAGACCTACAGATTTTCCCACTGGTTTTGATGCAAGAAGTTGTCTACATTGTGGTAATATATTAAAAATAAGGGTTTGCTTTTTTTTACAACAGTACTAAGTTGGAAGATTGCATGTGTTTGGTAGAAATTTTCTTTATACTGAGGACTGATGGAAGGACAGAGAAGGGGGTGTTTGTGTCCAAGCCACTGCCATGGCAGAATTATTGTATCCACCCTGAGTGCAGAGTGGACATTCCTCCAATCTGCTGTGCAGCACTATTGGACTGCGCTAAAAGGAATCTCTGTTCCAGAATCTGAGTGGGCTGTTTAGCTAGTTCTACACCAGGGCTAAAATAAAAATGCCTGCCCATCTGCTGGGGAAAGCCTGAGATAAGAATACAAATTGTGAGAAAGCACCTTCTGTTGACCATTTTTCCCCTTAGGTATTTTTAATCCCTTTAGATTTTTGGGTTGGTTGTTTGTTTTTTGTTTTCTCTCTGAGTAAATGAAATAATTCAGGCATATCACTGGGCTTGGGGATGCACATTTCCATTGGTTTCTAGATGAGCTGAGGGTTTATTTTTTTATTTTTATGGTTTTTTGCAATTGCAAAAGTACTTTTTGGTATTAAAAGAAATTATTTCTTGTCAAGAAGTTGTGTGATTGGTAGCACGAAAAATCTTAATGAGAGATTTTGTTTCTTTTCTCTCTCCTGCTGCCTTTGGCACTGACTTTTGGTAGAGACATCCTGTCATTGGCTAAAGCACAGAGAAATGTCCTGTACTGAGCACAAAGAGGACGTAGCTGAGAGCAATGCAGAGTGATGGATGTGGCAGGGCAGTGAAGGGCTGGGCTGAGCTGCCTGGATCAGGGCTGTAGGGCCATTTCAGACACCCTGGGACACCCGGGGAGGTGAGGGGGACACAGCACCTTCTGCAGTGGCAGCTGAGCCCAGGCAGATGGAAGAGCTGATGAGCTTTAGTGTTTGCTATGCAACAGTAGTTATAGCAGTAGCTGCACTTGTTTCTTTTGAGTCAGGGTTTTCCTCTATCTGCTTCCAAGGCCTGCCTTAAAATTTCAGAAAAGAAATGGTCAGGAATAATGGATGTAGGGCAGCATTGTCTTGTGATGGGGAAAGCATCACTCAAGAAAAAAGCAGAGGACCTCAGTGAAAGCCAAATATCCACATCTTCCTCTCTGTCTTGGCATCATCGTTGGTTAGGTTGAACAAGAAATTCTGCAGAGAACAAGAACCTGACATTGAAGAAATTAGTCTAATAACCTTCCTAGTGCACATCAGGTCAAACAAGTTACTCTTAGTGTTGTTGAAGCTTGATACCACATGAATTATTAATAGTTCTATTCTTATTTTATTCAATATATCTTATAGGTATGGCTGTGAAGTTGTTTAGTTGTCTTTGTGTTGATTCAAATGCTATGGGGTGCAGTAATGTACTTTGATCTTACAGTAATGGGAATATAAAGCATGATAATAGCAAAATCAACCTTCTAATTATAGTTATTATGCTAATACTAAAAAGTTTAAATTCTTTGATTGCCTTGATATTTAAATTTAAGGCACCAGCAGGAAAGAGTTGGGAAGGACTTCATACAATGATTATAAAGGGGAACTTTGTCCATCCTTGAATATTGCAGAAACCATTCAAGGAGCCAGCAGTCAGCTATATTGAAATTCATAGTGGAAAAGCCCTCAACATCAGAGTCTTCACAAAAGCAGCAAAGTCTTAACATTTAGAGCACAAAGGAAATCTATAATAGCTTTAATAGTATAATGAAGAAATATACAGATGTACCACATACAACTGCTGGGAAAAACCCTTGCTGCTTGGAATCCTTGGGGAATATGGTGTGGAGCAGCTCCAGGCAGGGAAGTCAGTGCTTTTGGTTAAGCTGCAGCAATTTTACCAGCTGAGATTCTGATCCCTGAGTTCTAAATACTGACTTTGTTTGTCAATCCCATGGTGGTCCTACCAGGAGAAGTCAACTGATTAAATATAGTTTAAACCTTCCCACTGTAACTTCTGCTCAATATTGTTTGCCTTCATCCTAAATTTTGATGTTCTGGGGCTCTACACTGTTTTCAGCAGTTGCTGTATTTTTGGGTGGGGGTCTGAACTTCTGTGTTAGGCAAAATTATTTCTAGTTTTGTTAAGTTTGTCAGCAAAGCCCAGGAATTCAGGTCTATGAAGAATAATCATTGTATGTTAGTGTGTTATAATGTCTTTTACATTTCAGATATCCTAGAGCCAGTGTGATTAATCTCTTAAAATCCCCTTTGACCTCTAGTATTCCATTTTAAGGAATCTCTGTGTGCTGAGGAGGAGGGATTGGAAACTTCAGGGAGTCATGGGTGAAATTAGGTGTGTGCCAAATTGTTGTTCTCAATCATGTGCTGTGTGAAACACTGGTGAGAAGTCCCAGTGCCACCCAGCATTTTAGGGAGATGAGAGGACACACAGAACACTCACTGGCCCCGTGTGTCCTGCACAGGTTTTTGACCCCTAATGACTTAATTTTATAAATTCCCAGACACCTGGGAGCTCTGAACACCTGGGAGCAGCAGGGCCAGTGACTGCAGGAGAGAAAGGGGGTGGGAAGCTGGTGCTTTTGAAGAAGTGGAGACTGGTGCAGACACAGAGGAGCTCCTCCTTCCCCAGACTACAGGGATGACTCCATGGAAACTTTTAGAGGAAGCACTCGGGGTAGCAATTTATTCTGAACTTAGGTTGGAATCGTGTTTCATGATAGTTACATCCCCCAAATCATTTAAAAAAAGTGTCTGAGACCCATTCTCTGAATCTCTTCTTATCTTCCACTTCCAAGTTCTGAATTTTCCATTAGTAAACTGGGCAGATCACTTAGGGGTCAGGTGTTTCTTCACAGAAGTACTTGTGTATATTAGTCAGCCATAGAAAGGCCAAGACTCAGGCTCCAGTGATTAAAGAATTTAAACCCCTCAATAAATATAAAATCTCTATTCTATAGTATGGAATGTTTTCACCAAACAGTTTCAAGAAGAGAGAAAGAAAGCATGTAATGGATTGGAAATGGAAAAGGTCTGCTGGATAGAAAGAGCAGGTGCCAAAAGAGAGAGGTTTCTGTCAGATGTGGGGCCCTGGAGGCACACATTTGTTACTGCCAAAGGGACTACAGGGAATGGAGCAGAGGAAATTACAACATATTCAAACCTTTGAAGATGGTGTGATGCAGGTTCAATAACTACCCCAAAGGAAGAAGGCACATCTAAATCACTTAATAGTACTTCTGTTGTCTTCCCCTTCTGTTCTTGTTTGAATTCAGGATATATATCAAATGTTTAAACATTTTTTTTTTCAAAATTTAAAACCATCTTTATTACCGTACTGGTAAAAAATGAGTTAGTTTTCAATTTGCTAGAAGAGATAAAAATTGATCTATGGGCTTGAGAGAAGCAGTAGTATGCAGAGTGTTTGCCCTTGGGAAGGAGCTGCTGGGATGGAACCCAGCCATTTGGAGTCCAGCAGCACAGATTGCTGCCCCACACTGTCTGGGAGACATCAGAGAGCTCAGACTGCCAAAAGGTGCCACTCCTGCATTTAAAAGCATTGCACTGAGCCCAGAGTGTGAGGATCTGGCAGGTTGGATATACCCAACATTCAGGTCAATGTATTTATCGTGTTATCCTTTCAGGTTTACTTAGTTTTTGATTTTTTTTTTTATCTCGCAGCCAGTAAAAACTTTTAAAATTTTATTAAAAAAAAGTTTTCTTTTATCTAAATCTATGTGCTTTTACATCTGAAGTATTAACCAGTGAACAGTAAAAATTTGGTCCCATAGTTTTACTGTTAATACACAAATTAAATTATAGAAGTGATTCTCTATCTTAATTGAGCAGGGCTTATTGTATAATAAAGTTGGGTCCGCTTACAATTCCTGCACCTTTTTGAATCATTTAAAGTGCAGCAGTGATGAGGAACACTAAACCAGCCTAAAATGCACCATGAATTTTCGTCATATCTTCCTTGTGAGATTTTCAAGCCTTATATGCTCGACAGAGCTGGTGCAGAGAACTGCCCTTTAAAGGGAACACTCCACACTTGCAGGGGACTGGGCGAGGTCAGCTGTCCTTTGGCATCTGTGCTCCCCTCCTGCTTTAGGACAGGAGGGATTGGTGCCCCACAGAGCCAGCTTCACTCCTAAGGGCTCCTTCTGCAGCCTCTGGGGCTGCCCACACAGAGGATTAACCCTTGCTGTAGCCATCAGCTACACAGAGAGGATTAACCCTTGCTGTAGCCATCAGCTGGGATATCTGGGATGCCTCTGATGAGCAGTTTCCCCTCTGGGTCTATGTAAACAACATTATGGAATTCAGCTAAATAAATCCTGCCACTGTAAGAGCATTAAAGCCATCAAAGTGCTTAAGAATTTCCAGGAATTGCTGCAAATAACACCTAATTAGTTATAAAATATTGAACTGGCTTATTGGACTCCAGCCTCTAGGCTTTTCATTCTCACAGTTGCTATGCTGACCAATATGTAACTTCATACTTTTAAAAGTTATGTGTGGAGTTGTGAAATTCATTTTATAAAAGCAAAACATTTCCTTCCTATGAAGCAGTATAACAAGAGATGTTTATAGTAGTTGTTATTTTAAATAGGTATCACTTTGGGTTTATTTAATTTTTTTAATTAGTTTTGTTCCCAGCAATTAGCAAAGACTTGGTCAAAAAAGAGTAAGATTTCAGAACAGTTTAAATAATATTTTTCATTCCGAAGGACAAATTGCATTAGTATTCTGGGGTCTTACTGGAGGTACTAGCATATTACCCTTGCAGGTAATTCTGTATTTTAACATCCGAAAATAGGGACTCTGTGGCTAAATGTTCCAGTGTTCTGAACTGAGAGGAACAAAAGGAACTTCTCAGTAACCACTTTAGAGCAGTTTTTAAGCAAAAGTGATCTTTGCATTTAGATGAGAGGGCAGTTTAACAACTTCACAGAAATGAGTCAGAAGGATTTTTTGTAAAACAGTAGCAGGTAATACTGGCTCTTTTAGGCAAGCATCTAACTTTTTCCTGTTTATCACAGAGGTGGTAGCAGTAAATACAGTGAAAAATTATGCTACCTATAAAATACAGAGTAGCTCTGTATTTATAATGTAGAATTTATCCTCCTTTGTTCTTTGGTTTGTTTTTTTTTTTTTTAAATTCGTGTATTTAGCCTTACTTGTTAGGTAAATCTCATTAGCTCCTGAAACTGTTGCAGATGACAAAATAAAGAGCAGAGCTGTTAATTGAACTTAATGAAGAGATGAAAATGCAAGAATGAACAATTTGATCACTAAGCTCACCAGTGTCAGTATTTCTGCTAGGGCAGAGGCAATGATCTGCTTTTGGACCTATATAATCCTATCCCTGCAGTACAGATTGCAGATTCCCTCTTTTGTTTTGGATTTATTTTTTCCCCCCTTTAGAATATGAACCTCTAAGTAACAAGGTTCACAGATCTCTAAACGAGAATTTCAAATCTCTTGATACGCCGGAGGTGAAGTAATAGAAATAGATTTTGCTCCCTTAGGGCTCCGCTCCTGCAGGTTTTGCTGCCCCTGAGGCCGTTTGCTGCTGCATGGTGTTCCCAGCAGGATGCTCAGCACTCAAAGCTTGCAGGGCTGTTTTCCCAGGCACTCCTTAGCCTGCATCCCTTGGCTCCTGGCTGTTAGGCTGGCATTAAGGCTGTGCAAAGCTCAGGGTCAGGTTTTGGCTGTGCCTGGCAGTGCAGGGGCTGGGAGGATACCACACCCGAGTGTTAACTCTGCATTGGGGTTCATTAACCCTGCCCAACACAGAAATACCCCGAGGCAGCTGTGTATGCAATAAAGGAATCATTGGATGTTAATCCTTCAGCAAGGTTTCCACTAACACAAATCCTGGTTGCCTAGATTTCAGAAAGGACAAACAGAATTTGTGCCATAATGAAGTTTTCTGCATTTTGAAATACTAGAGCATTTAGCTGTTCTCTTTTTATGTTACCTGGTTTAAAAAAGAATTTTGCAAGAGAAGGTTTATATTAAATTATATCTCTAGCTTATTCTCCTAAGATTCTGCAAAAAACTTTTCTATGTATTTGGATGACAGTATATGAGAATATACTATGTCATTTTTTAATAAATAGCAGAAAAAATAATTTTCTGATTGCAGTCATATTAGACATAGAAAAAGCAAAATATTTTAATTTCAATATCCTCCTTTCAGATGCACAAAGTAAATTGCAATTTAATTTTTTTTCAAAAGCGCTTTTTACGTATTTTGCAGTAGTGCCCTTTAATATCAATATATTGTTTTACTTTTATTAGACTTCATAAATATATTGACATATCTGTAACACTAAACATGAAGCTTCCAATGCCAGAGTTTGTACATAGTCCATATCCAAATGTCACCATTATTTCATTTAAAAGATCCCAGCATGTCTACCTCATGATCCTTATAAACTCTATAGTACTCAACACTTTTTCTTGCTACATTCATTAAAATTAAGCACCCTTCCCCTACCCCATCTGTAAACATCAAGTCAATTGGCAGCTAGCACATTTCCCAGTCAGCAAGCAGTATTGTGAATTTTATCTTCTCTTGCAGAAATCAATTCGTCTTCGTTGCAGCAGATGAAATTTCTTGTAACACCTCTGCAGGTAACAATCATTGATACTTCTTGATGCATCCATCCAGGTCTCAATATCCTTTTTCACATGCTGCATTTAATCGTAAGACAAAGCCTAGGAAAGTCCTTAGTGTATAAATCTTGGGGATAGTTTAATGAATTTATAGCTTCAGCCTATAGGTTCTGCCTTATAAAAGCCATTAGGTTATTTTGCTGACTTTGGTGTTTTGTTTCCAGTTTATGGTATGGCCTAGTGTGTAAGGATATGTTAAACCTTCTGATAAAATCTTCAGGAGTGTGACTTTGAAAAGTTAAACCAAACTGGTGAGAAGAGCCAAGGCTTAGATGTGTGCAGGACATTGTAAGTGCTATAGATGTAACAATTTTCTTTTCAACTCGTTGGGGGCAAAATGATGCCCACGAGGGTATTGCAGACCCTAAAGCACTCACAAAGTCTATCCTATGGATGAGATAGTGGGAGAGAGGGTCTGTGCCCTCAGGGGATGGCTCTCTAGTAAGTAAAAAGTCTCCGTGTACTATCATGTTGTAAGCCATGGGTACAGAAGAATGAACAATGTTTTTAAAAGGTTTATTTATATTATTTAAATATATTGAATATGCCAAGAGGTTTTCTCTCTTTTAAGCAATAGAGTTTGAACAAGCTTAGTCTTAATTCAGGTAAGGATGGTGTTATGTTGCTACATAAGAAATCAAAAGGCTAAAATAAATAGTAATGGTGCTGGGACTTATTCTGCAAATAATGTGCAAAAAATCGAGTTCATAGAACTTCTCATATTGAAGGATGAAAGGGTATATAGTGTGAAATCAAATGTTGGTATTAAGAAGTGTTTGCTGATAGAGTTTTATATTAGCAGAAATAAATGAAAGGTGACGAGATTTCTGTTTATGATTATCTACATAGAAACAAATAGAGAACATTATTTATGGAAAAGATGATCATAGATAAACCCAAATATGCTAAAATTGTCTTAATCTCTATGTAGCACTTTTGGTGGTAATCTGAAAAGTTCTTCTGTAGTAAAACCTGATTTAAGATAGATTTTTTCCAAGTCCTATAAATTATGAAGTAAATACATTTTGAGAAGCCAACATTTGTCATACTCTTCCTATCACTCAACTTGGATTTTGGCTTTGGTTATTTCACTTGAGCTTCCTGCTCAGCTCTTCATTGGAGTGAGCTGTGGTAGGGAGGCTTATAATTTGTAAATCTAAGCTTTACTAAGTAAGAATAAAATATTTATTTTAGCATTTTTAAACTTGTAATTCTTGAGTTGGATGTGGGGTCTGTGGGTCCAGTTTTGCAAAGTGAACCCTTCTAAGTAATAATTCTTGTTCGAGTAAAGAAATTTTTCTCTCTCAATTCAGGCACAGTTTAAGTGCCCAAGACTTTACTACAGATATTCCATATACGACTTTTTTAGAATTCCAATCAAAAATATATTGTTTATATAAAATATAAATTTAATTTATAAGTGCCTTCAGTGAACTTTACATAAAAGGAAATGGATCTCTGTGTGTACTAATTAAAACTTTTCAGTTTACCAGTTGATTACCTATGTTGAATTGACTCAACACTAAGGTATTTTTGCTAGGCATGGTTTTGAGCATTTGATAAACACATCCATCACAGGTGACTATAGGTAACTTTTTTTGGACTAAATATAAAGGAGAAAGGTGATGAAAACCTTTACCTGCTGTTTCTTATATACCTAAGTTTCAGTAATAGAATTTAAATGACTTTTGGCTTCATCAAAAAGTAATTCTCCAGCCCGTATTCCTGTGATTCAAATTGCTAAAGTTGAATTTGGTCTTTTGGATTTGTAAGTTGACTTCCAACTATTTTTGTTATCTGATGTTTTATGTTTTAATACATGGAGCAAAAATAGAGATACTTTGAGAACCAAAACTAACCTTCCTGTGGTTTTTCAGATGCATGCAAAACACCTGCAGTATGATTTTATAGTGCTTTTTTAGTGCTCCTAAGCTCAATGACAGTAATTCTACTGTGTTTATAAAGTTGATATCAAGTGAAGATACTTATAAACATGCTCAATGTTTGAAATGTGAGTATATGTACATTTGTATTGCCTCCTTGTAAAGGATGGGTGTTTTTGTGGATTTCAAATAGTAATATACAACAAGTAAAGCTTTGGCTGGAACTTGAGCATCAATTGGAAATGGGAGGTCTTGGGTGGTTCTGCTGGTAAAATTCACTCTTTTCTTCTCAATCCTTCATCATTCCTGCCAGAGGATACTTAGCCCTCAGCCCCATGGTATCTGTTTTTATTTGGGAATAAAGTAATCTTGAGTAGATAAATGTGTTAATGAGCAATTTGTGTCCATAAACACAGTTCTATTTGTGTATCTCTTTTCCTGAATGCACATTACAGAAGGAAAACCTCCTCAGCTATCTGACAGAGAGATCCTTCCATGGGAAATTTAAAAGCATTTCACTCTTCATTGCATCCAGTGCATTCTGAGGCTAAAAATAATTACTGTTCAGAGGAGAAGTTCTGCACTTCTGGGATAGATCTTCTCTGGCAGACATGATTAAAGGGTTTGCAAGCAGATCTGAACTAGAACAGAGACAGGGAAACTATGAGAAACTCCTCTTGGTTTGATGATGGAATTTTAACAAGGATCTCTGAGGACCTTCCTTTAGCAAATTCCTGACTATAGCTGCACTAGGGAAGAATTAATCCTGGGGTTCTTGTCTGATGGGGGCAATGGGCAACTGCCCTGTCAGTCTCTGGATAAATCAGAATGAGACCCAGAATAAACCTGTGGCTTATTTACTTGGTTGCAGAACATTGTTCATTTTGCAGCTTTAGCATTCTTAGTGAATTTTTCAAAGCAGTGCTCAATCTATTTTTTTTTCCTCTTTTAGGTTTTGTAACATCAAAATTCATAGTTTGGAAAGAAAAAGCATTTTTAGTGTCGCTTGCAAGTGCATTCTTACATGTACCTGCAAATGACATTTTATGGTTTTTTGTGTAAAAATGGGACAGGGTTATTATTTTATATTTATATTATCTCTCTCTCCTCTTCCAGTTTTTAACTATATCCAGTCTTTATGTAGAAGCAAAAAAAAAAAAAAAATCCAGTGTTGATGTGTGCTTGGTATTATTTTTCTCCCAAGTGTATTTGCAGTTTATGATTTTGAAATAACAGAGAGAAAGGCAAGGGTTTATATAAAGCTGAATTTGGAATGAAGTATGGTGGAAGTGGATATAACACCTGTCCAATTGTGACTGTATTTATTTACATTTTTGAGCAGAATCAGTCCCAGGAGGAAGGATTCTGTGTGTGTGTGTCTGCATGCAAGCAAAAGAAATGCTTTATAAAGCTTTAGAAGTTGACAGTCATAAATTTAGTTATTGACCTCCATTTGGAGAAAGATACAGTCTCCAAAATAGATTAAACATTTTGAAAGGTTTAACTTCATAACTGCAGGAAAGATGTGGAATAAAAGCAAGCAGCTTCAATAAGCAAACCGTGGGGTTTGTGCTATTGAAATATTTGAAGAGAATATTGGCCATTTTTAACAAATGCAATTGCTCCAGTCATTGCAATTTCCCTGTATACTATCATTAACCTGTCAGCACTAATACTGCCACAAATTGAATTCATTGAACAATAGCAAATATGGAGATACTGATTTAAAACAAATTAATGTTTGATGAAGGGCTTAGAATGGCTGCAGTGCCTGTTGTGGCAATCCTACCTCTGCCAGGGTGGGTACATAAATAATTGCAGCTGGTCAAAATTTTGCCAGACAAATTTACATGCATCTCATTGACCTGTTCATGTGTCTGGAAGGAGATAATGATTAGATCATCCTCTTAGAATGGAATTTGAAAGAATTCAATCCAAACTCTTTGGAAGAATGCAGCTTGAGAGGTGTTTCTTCAGCCTGTTAGAATTACTGTGTGAAGACATATGCTCAGTTGAGAGAGGTTCTTCCCTTTTACTATTGCTGCCAATAGGTTTGACTTCATTTCATGAAGCAGTTTGGGAAAATAACCTTTTTCAGTGAGAGGCTTTTATTATTATGCTATGCTCTTCTGCTAATCAAATAAAAAATGAAGATGAAGGAGCATCTGTATGGTTTCTGTTCTAGTATTTATTTAAGGCTGTACTGCTGTTCCCTGTGAAAAATGGCAGATAGTGAAATTTTTGCTCTGGAAAGACTAGGAAATGTTGCACTAATGCACAAAATTAAACTTCTTCTATAAATTCAAGTGTCCTTTATGTTGGCAGTTTAAACTTGCATTTACTACTGCTATAAATAGTTCCTTACACGGAATTCCATTTGTCACAGCTTTTACTGCTCTGAGTAGTTGCGTACTGAAGATGTTCAGCCATTGGGCCAGCTGATAAAAATCAGTAAACACTGTGATTATGCTCTGTTGTCCTTTGATGAGGTTTGATGAATCCCTTTTTGTCAGCCCTGGCTGTCAGTGTCTGTGTGCCAGCTCGCCCACCCGGTGCTCGCGGTTCTGGGTCAGTTCGCATGGCTGCTCAAACGTGACAGCACCACCAGATTAAGGAAAGCTGAGGTCCTGTCATTTGTAAATGGAGGATTTGCAATGTGAAGCTCCTTTGATAACAGGAATAGTGAATAATCTGTGTTTCTCCTCAACAAGTGCCTGTAGGCACATGTGCATCTCCTGGGCTGGTTTTTTAATGAAGCAATTAGATTGGTTTTTCTCTGGTAGGCTAAAAATAGAGCACATGAAAGATGATTTGTGTGTGTGCATGTATGAATGCCTGTATACAACTCCATTAAATGAGCAAGGATTCAGTTCTAATATTTTGAGATTATCATATTGCAAATAAATAAAACTATGCTATAAATAACGCATAAAACAACGCTATGGTTGCAGAACTTTATACCTGATCACAAAAGACTGCTTTAAAATTTTATAAATAATGTACCCAGTATATTTATTATTGCACTGGTAAGAATTTCTTCAAGCTTTATTGCCCTAAATATAACAGCAATAGTAATAAGAAAGTGTTTTACAGACCTAAGAAATGCTTTCTTTTCATTGGAATAGAGTTGGGTTTAGGTGTCACCTGATGGCAAGCCTCAGATTTCCTATTGGCTTTTTTTAATGAAGTTTATTAAAAAAATCTAAGTTTCTTGGCTAGAAGCTACACACAAAGGTGGTGGTGCATAGAATTCTGTTTGACTTTTGACTAGGCATCAGCTTCAATTCCCACTCTGGTGTGAATCCACACAGCAAGACTGAAACTAAATGACAGCTCTTAAGCTGAGATCTGTGCCTAGGATTGCTCCAGTTTGCAGTTACCCAGCATCAGCTTAGGAGAAAGTCACCTATTCTGGTGTTTTTTACCCTTCTATGTTTCTGCAAATTAACCAGTATCAGTCATGTTCATTGAAATGTTTTAGAAGATGGCAGCTCAGCTTTGGCTGGCTGCAAACATCTCACAAATTTTAAAAGAAGATACAGGCTAGCAAACAGAAGCAAAATTAAAACCACATCTGAGCATCAGTGGAACTTCTGCAAAACATGCCTGTCAATTAGCAAGGAAATTAACTGGCCAAACTGAGATGTGATATACATAAGTAAAGAGCCAAGAGTTGGAAATTCATCTCTACAGAAAAGTCTGCATAGGCTACTCTACTTTCTCCTTTCCCCAATTTGCAGGAAAAAGTAAACAATGCTTTTAATATTTTGTCAATGACATATTTATGAACATCCTTTCATGGAAACCTTTCAGTATTGTCCTGTACCCATGGTAGACCCTGGTCAAGTTTCTTATCTCTGAGAAAACCTAGGAATATGTTAGTGCTGTAGTGATAAAAATCCCTTATGGCTCTGCAGGCACACAGGAGTTCAGCCCTGCAGAACACCTTGAAGTTCTACTCTTTATTGTGCTGCCTGTCACTTCCCAATTCTTTCTCTGCTCCACATCACAAATCTGTAGCACATTATAGGTCATGGAAGAGGAGGATGCTATGAATAAAGTATGTGATGGTCCTGCCTTGTACAGTGACCTCAGTGTTTGATAGCGTGCATTCAATGCTTGGCAAGGAGAATTTCAGCATTCTTAACCTTTCCAATCAAGGCAAATGCCTGGAAATTGTTTTTATCAGCAGATTTCAGTTTTCTTGATCTTAAATAAAAACTTCAGAGACATCTTCGTCCATTGCCTTCTGAGGTAGAGAAAGTCTTTTTGGTGATTCAGGTGCCTGAAATGTCCACAGTCCCTTTGTTTTAATATCTAAAATGAAATTAATTGATTGATTGCTCATTCTTTGAACACCACAAGCAGACACCATCCTACCACAGTGGGATGAATTTTAGGTTAAAGGGCTACCTACCCCTGCTGCACAGGTTCAACCCATTGAGCCCAAAGTACTGCTCAGCAGTGTGGTGTGTGACTGGTGTGCACAGGGAGGAGCAGTGCTGCTGGTGTCATCTCTTGGGATCATCCTAGTTCTGTGACCAAGAGGAAGAGCACCAAGTTAGTTATTGGAATAATTTCTGCATTTATGTGGGATTAAGGCCAGGTAACCCTTGCTTTCCTTGTATTCCTTCCAGAAGGAATTTTATTACTTGGTTGTTCAATTGCAATAAAGTGGGTAAAGAGTGGATGATATTGGGGAAAAGTTAGAAAGATGAGCTTCCCAGTGGCACACAGGATTTGCTTGTAATATGGCTGAGGTCAGAGTTTGATCTGAAGCAGTGAGCAAGTTTTAACTCCTCTCTTTATACCTCTTAAACAGGTTCATAATTTTCTGTAGTTCCTCCAGCAATATTAGATTTGAAAAAATGGAGGGCAGTTAATAATGATAAGTAAAATAAGTGTATCAAATTCTTGGATATTCTCCTTCTATACTTCTCAAATCACTTGAGGAAAGTGTGTTAACTTGGTTCATATTTTATGTGGTGAATTTTTCCTTATTAGTTAGTGTGTATGTTATTTAGGAGCTTCTAAATGTCTCCAGTATTGGAGCTCCACTGCCTGTCCCAGATGTGTATGGAAATGCAGCCATACTACTAAAGAATTTAAAATCCTGAAATGGCATTTATGATCAGAGGCACAGAATTTCCCAATTTTTAGAGACTTCAACAACACCTACTACTGATTATTTAGAGAGATACTCCCTTTCAAAGGCCCTGATAAAATAAATCCCACAATTTCCCTTTATAAATAACTTAAAAAAAAATTTGATCAATGAACAACAAATTGCCTTTTTATGTAGTATTTTAGCATTTTTAAACTCTCTGCTGTAAATGATTGAAGAGATTAAGGCATACCATAAGTAAAGATCATGCCATCTATTGGTGGATAGCTTATGGCTACATTTCTAGAAGTTAGTATGGCTACAGTGGGGTTTTTTCAGTTGTTTGTCCAGCTATTTAAGAACCAGTGTCAGTATGTTAGCAA
>JAXCLO010000042.1:4507476-4517892 GCA_035583995.1 Arremon aurantiirostris
TTGTTTACATTTTGTTCCTGAGGCCTCTCAGATTCTCAGGAGAAAAAATCCTAAGGAAAGGATTTTCCATAAAAGATCATGGCTACACAGAGATATTGTGGTAACTCAACACAATAGCCTTGTGGGAGATGTTGGGGTTCCTCAGCTGCCTCTGGCACAGCCCAGTGCTCTGTCCTGTCCCTTGTCACTGCAAGGTGGGCTGGCATGCCATAGTTCACGTTTGTAGAGCTCATAAGATCCAAGAGATTGCAGAAATGTCCTGTGCACCTTTGGTTTCTGTGTGAGTGCAGTTAAGCTGTGGGATATGGATAATCTCATTTGCTCAAGTGTAAGAATTCAGTCATTTAATTGTTGGTAGAAGTTGAGGGGAAAGGGCACCAAGTGAGAATTTTTGTTTATTTATTTCTCCCATAATTTAGAAGGACAGAGAGGTGCTGGGTTGCAAGAAGGGAGTAATAATATATGGGAAGATTTTTGGGGTTTTTTTTAACAAACATGTTAAGTGCAGGCTTTGAGGCGGTGTGGAGAGGGGGGACACAGAATTCAGTGATAATACACTTTGGGTAGTATCCACATATTTAATACATAGCATAAACACCTGCATAGGTTGTTTGGCCCCAAGCATGGTACTTAAGGAGATTAATCTGATACTTTCAGGGAATTACCTACCTAGCATTAAATTCCTTTGACATCTTAGTATCAAATGTCTCAGAATTCAGTTCAGTTTCTTTATTTTTTCTTAAATTAAGATTTAATTTTGAATTAGAGAATTAGAGATGTTGATTTTTACACCTTTATTCTGCTAGAATTAATTTCCCAGGGTTGCTTTTTCTTGTTGCTGTTTTAGTAGGCTTCTGGCTGGCTTCTACCTATCAAAACAGTGTTGCTATAAAGATGTTTTCTTTTTCCTTGACATGGTTTTCTGGGGACTTTAAAGCACTGCAGTGGCTGTTTGGTAATGCTCTATTACTTGTAGCACCTTCTAAAATATCTCTTATGTCATCTCATTCTCACAAAAGTGGTGCACTCTGTTCAGGTTTAAATAATATGTTATCAGATTCAAAAGCTTACTGTCCTTAGATGATCAGAGTGAACTACTTCATTTTCAGTATGTGGGGAAATGAAACATTTTGTAATAGAAACTTAAATCTCCTGCCTGTGGAATGAAATGACCTTGTGTGGTACAAGATTTACATTTAAGCCAATGGGCACTAAAACCTGCTCTGCACAGCTTTGTATTTCCAGCTAGCTGTAACTCCATTTTGTAAAATCAAAATGGAAATTGTATTCTGAACATTTTTATTTTAGTGGATTTAAATGTAGCCATGTAAATAAAACTATTAGATGACAGAGAGAAAGAGCTTTGAAGAGTAATGTGTTGGAGAGAGCGAGGATGTGTGGAAATTGTATGAGAGAAAAGGTTCTTGAGCTGCCAGTGGGATGTTCCACTGAAATGAGACAGCAACAGGGAGATGGGGATGAATGGAAGTTTGTGAAATTAGGAAACAGCTGGAAAAGGTTCCCAGGAGGTGGCTCCGTGGCAGCCTGTGGCCCTCACAGCAGGTGCAGGGCTCTGCAGAGCACGTGTTCAAGTACTTTAAAAAAAAAAACATATATCTAGATGATAACCTTTTACAGGGTTTTTAACTCCTGTTGCATGTGTTAAACGGCAAACTGAGGCCCTTCTTCTGCATATATTCTGACTTGGTTTGTCTGTGAAGCTGTGACTGACATCTGAATGTGATTAGAAACTTGGTGTGTAACTCTCACGGTGAGGATGGGGAGGACGAGCTGTTGTCATGCAGACTTCAGCTGTGTACTGAGGAAAGTGGCTGTTTGGAACACCAAGTCAAATAAAATGCTGCTGTATCAAGGCAGGTTTTGTTAGAGGAGAGGGAAAATAGGGTTTGTCTTGGGATTTTATCCTGTAAGCCCCATCTCAGCAGCTCCAGAAGTTTTCTTCTACCATGGCTCATGGCTGGGAAGCGGCAGTGTGCTGTGGATGCTGCAGGTGGATCTGCTGTCCTTGGGCTTCTTCAGGGCTGGCTGGAATTGCCATCCTTGGAGGGGAGGAGGATGAATAGCAGCAAGCACAATGTTAGCTTATGTCCATTTTCTCTGCCCAGCATGAGCAGTGTACAAATGTCACACACTTGGGAGGTAAATTGTTCTTTTCATCAAACTTGGAGAGGGTTTTTTTTTTTTCAGTTATTGGAGTTACAAGGGCATGTGTGGATGGGCAGGGCTTGTGAATGTCATGACTGAGGCATCTTCCTATTTCTACTGTTGATGTGGAGTCCAATATTCACTTTAATTGTAGTGTTGCAGCTTTTGTAACTTTGGAGAAACTGCTCTGATGGGAGAGAAAATAAAGCAAGTTGAGGTTTCTTAGACATACCTTACTTTCTTCAACTTTATGTATGGCTTGCCTGTAAGACTTCATGAACATCACAGTTTTTCAAATGCTTTTTTCTGTGATTTTGAAGTTTTTTAACCTGAAGCAATGTATTCTTGGTATCCTTGTCTCCTATCAACGTTCTTGACATGATTTTTTATTAATTGGGCCTATGACATGTTTAAAGAACATTGCTAGCTTAAGATCTGCTCAACTGCAGATGGAGGCAGCTTTTGTGAAAGGGAGTTATTGTTAATATGAGATGGTGGAGTTATGTTAATATATGACATGTTAATTTGTTAATAAGTAATGATGTTTAAGAGCTTTGTCTCAGCTGAGGCTAGGAGGAAATTCACTTTTTTCTCTTCTTTCTTCTGTATTTGTTACATATTTTCTATATCCAGTTTGCTCTTTCTGCATTACCATTTTAGAAGCTTTTAGAAATAATGGCCACATTCACATCGAATCGTGAATTCAAAGCTTGATAGAAACTGCTCTCTCAGCTTACTTGGGAATCTCAGGAAATCCAGCTGCTGTTGGGAGATGCTTTGTATGCTGTGAGAGATCCTATCCTTCTGATGGGGAGCAAACAATAGATCCTGGCAGTGCATGACTGCTAAAACATTACTGAGGTAGCAAAATTCAGAGTAACATCCTGGGCTCCACTTCAGCATTTTCCTTTATTGAAACCTGCAGCACAGGTAACCAATTTTGCTGTACAGTCACATTGGATTTCCGGCCTAAACTACAAACTTTTAAGAAGCAGACTTTGCCATAGTTGGTAATTATGAAACCAACCAAACAAAATGTGCATGTGTAGTTATTTTATGGACTAAATGTTTTCTTATTGTGTGCTATACCTGTACAAGTTCCCATATAGAGAATAACCATTTTAGATACCTCTCTGGGCTGGCATTGCTACTCCTTAGCCTAAATTGGAGCTGTGTTCACCAGGGCTCATTTCCCTCTCATGACTGTGTTGTTCCTGCTGTGGTGCTGTTGCCAGCATCTCTGGCCAGGTGCTCTGTTACCTGTCTGGGGGGCAGCACTGCCCTAAAAAGGCATTTTTGGGCTCAGAGACCAGCCTGCCTTGTGCAGCTATCCCCTCTTGACCTGAGAAAGAAAACAGCATCAATTTCCAGTACACTGGTTACACCAGAGGCCCCAATCCTGTCTCTGCTTGTCGCTGTGGAAATTCTGGTAGAGCAGAGGCCCTGAGAAGCCTTTCCTGTAGCTCCTGGCCACTGGTAACACAAAAAGAATCCTTTCTTTAAATGTGAATCTACCTACCTCTGGGTTAAAGAGATTATGAGGTAGAGGTTAAAGCACAGAGTCCTACCCAGACAGTTGTTTGTATTTAATTTTTTTATTCCTAATGCTTAGGAGTAGTCAGCTCAGCCAGCTTCCTCTCCTGGTTAAGGAAGGTCTGCTGACTTCCATTCCTAAATACTTTTGTGCATTAGCTGGCAACTCCTCTCTCATCTTGCTCTTTGGACTTTTGGACTTAAATAGATTAATTTTCTTTGATCCTATTGTTTGTGAAAGTGATGGAGTTTATTTTTATTTTTTTTTAACCAATCTTTTACCCCAATTCTCTTTAATCTCTGACAGAAATGTAACCTGCCTGGCTCTTGGGGTCTATCCAATGCTTTTCCTATCACTGGTTTTGCTAAGATTTCTTTGCAGACTTTTGCTGTTTCACTGTACACACATTCCTGGTTTGTTTTAGCTCTGAACCACTTCTTATACAGGCAATCTGAGCACCCTGAGTATTTGTAAATAAATAGTAAATAGGAGTTGACTAACACACAGACCAAATGTGTCTGTGTGGCTAAAGCCTTTCCATGGACAATGCATATATATTAAGAGGAGGAGAGGCCTCTGCTGCTTTGAATTAAAAACCTGGTTTGTAGCAGAGTAAACAAGCTCCAGTGGTTGTTACCTCGATGATGCACTAATTGGGAATGAAAGCTTTGTGTGGAATTAATAACACAAAGGCATCTTGATAACACTTGTCTGGTGGTACATTAGGCTGTTGTGCTGGGAGGGCTTTAAGAAACAGGGCACGCAACTTTTCACAGCTACACTTTGTACTCCAGGTAAGTCTAATGCAAATGAGGGGGAAATGGGTGACATTAGACTAATAGCACTGCTTAGTCTGTAATAGTCTCTACTTAATAATGACTCCATAGTTACAATTTTCAGATGAAGGCTGAAAACAATTTGCTCCACAGGAGGCCTCGTTGGCTTTGTGTCTTCTGTTTTCTGAAAATGAATATTCAGACTAAGACAAATCAGGGAGTACAATGAAATGAGATAAGCATCTAATGTTTCCAGGGGAAAGATCACTCTCTGGCATAAACAGCGGTTGCACACAGAGGGTTCTTGAAATTACAGCATGTTGATGTGTCTGTGTAAAACAAATACAGGTAGATTTAAGTCCAATGCCTTCTGTAAAGTGAGACTTGTATCTTGAGTTCTTCTCCCATAGATATTCTTCCAATCACCTTAGGATGAAGTTTAGGCCACAGCAGAGACTGATTCCTTTTGCCGACACGTCCAGCTCCCACCTCAATGCTATGACGAAAGCCGAGACAACTCTATATTTATTTTTTATTGCAATCCCAAGTCAGGCATTGTAGTAATAATCAACAGTGGAGAACAGAACATAGCCCAGTCGGCTTCTAATTGATAATCCAGATTGAAGTAAAACAAATCTCTAAACTGGATCAACTCCTGTTGAATAAGTGACTAAGGCTCCAACAAATATCCTGCCTGTGCAGTGACAAAATGGCAACACTCCTGGTTGCCTTTCCATTTGTGATTTGTCCATACTGATGACAAACTCTTTTTAGCTGAGTGCGCTGCTTATGGTGCAGGTTCCTGTCAAGGTGAATTTGATTCATTTTACCTTATTGCACCAAAGTTTAAATCATGTCATTTCTATCCGTGGCTACATGTGGTTGATTTGTGGTACGTGTCCAACTGGAGAATACATAACAGAAGATTGATTTCAATAGCATTTCTAAGAGTTTAATGATAACTTTTTATGGCTTTCAACTCTGTCATTGTGCTGGTGTCACAGTGTTCTGATAGGAGTTTCGGATCTCACACGTCACACTGTGCAGGAAAATAAAGTGGAGAGAGGAGCAATATTCAAAAGGGCTGGGAGGAAATCACATTTCTTCATTAGGTTTGTCTGCAATGTAACAACTGTCAAAATAAAAAAATCACCACACCCTACAGAAAAGAACATGTTGAAGGTAGCTCCATAAATGGCTGCTAAGGAAGAAACTGAAACCTGCATTATTTGAGTGTTAATGAAACGTTAAAGATGCATGGTGTTTTTAAGTATTTGCATTTTGGAAGGGTGGTTTTCATGTTGGCTTTGATGTGACTCCATGAGGTGTCATTTTTGCCTGTGACCATCTTTCCAGATACACAGTGGTTCTACTTTTGAAAGTTGTGAGTGATTTGGGTGCACATTTAAAGGCATCAGAACTGCCAGGATTCTTCCAAACCTCTTAGCTGTATGGCCTGTGTGGGTTTCTTGTATTGACAAAAGAGCTCACTGACACTTTTAAAGCTGCTTAAAGCCTATGTCAGCCAGCAGTCAGCATCTAAGCAGACAAAAGAAATACCAAGTAGATGAAAATTAGAAGATACCACAGAAATTCAGTAGCAGGTCTGGGAATGTCTTGAATATTCTGGGTTTCTTGATTCCTTCTCTTCAGAGGCAAAGAAATTTATGGTATCCTTGACTTCTCCTTGGCTATGTGATTCCATGAAATGCAGGTGCTGTGGTTGATGGGAACTGTGCTTTTTCAAATGTCCCCTCTAAGCAGCAGGTGCCACTTGGGCAGAATCCTCTACTGCTCTGTTTCTGATCAGCTCGTGCCTCCAAATACCAGCAAACCACAGAGGGTAACAAGATCTACCTTGTCAAGGATCATTTAAATACATTGATCTTGTTTTTACTCAGTGTTCACTGGGCCTTCCTGTTTGTATAGCACTGTTTGCAAGCCCTACTTGTAAGCTGGATAAGTCAATTAAGCTCTTGAAATAATGTGTACAATGCTTCAAATTAAAAGCAGATTTGATTTGTCCCAACCACTGTACAAAGGCGTCAGGGACTGGATTGTCATATTCTTTGAAGATGCAGTGATCAGAAAACCACACTGACCATTGAGTGCTAATGGCAGATATTACTGTTGGAACTAATTGCTGGTTGGTGCATATATATATGTGTATGTGCATATATATATATATGTGTGTATTTATATATTTTTTTTATTTTGAAAAAAACCTAAAGCCTGGGCACCCCAGGCATTTAAATAAAGGGTCTGATTTCAGATATGGTTTCAAAGTTACCTTTCCTAGTTGCTTTCTAAAGTTGTACAAAGTATTCTCTGAGTGCTGCTCACTGCTATTGCTGTAGTTTCCCAACCAGGAATGGTTAAAAGAGTTGTTCTTTTTGAATTTTCAGTTTCTGTGCATTTGAACTGCTGCTCCAGTCAGTATGTAGATGCTGGTTCGATTTAATTGAAACTTCTTTCCTGAAAGAGGAGAGAATGAGTAAAAAATCTGTTTTCACTGGCTTAGTTCATGCTGATAAGCAAATTAAATCATTTGCTGTCCTGAATGTAGATAGGAAGAAGATTGAGTATTCTTTGTACTTTATGGCCAAATAATTCCTAAGTAAGCTTCAAGCTGCAAAGAAAAATCACTGTTTGAAAGAACTGACCTAACTCTAGTCTATTTTTTACCTCTCACCCTCTACCAAGGACTTTCTGAGCCTGGTAAGGGTGGGCTGAGTGCCCCCTTGGGCAAGTGTCACCTTTCCATGGCAGAGCATGCATTGCCTGGGGAGTCAGAGAACTGCAAACTGCTTTGTGTTACTGGGAACTGCAGCCAAGGAGCCTTCTAAAACTACAGAAAAGCACTTTTTGATAGTTGATGTTGTTTGAAAGCTAAGTGCAGCACCAAATGGGAAGGTTGGGCAGGGAGGGCTGGATTATGGACAATTATATTGTTCCAGGGAGATCTGGGGATTGATGCTTGGTTTTGATTAAATCTGTTCACTGTTCAAGGAAAATTAAGTTCTATTTGCCCAAATTATTTATGGTGTGGACCACGTGCCTTGCATCATGTACTCTCTGTAGTCACTGAGTGATAAATCCATGTGATAGAGGCCTCTAAAATGCATGAGAGTTGCAGTAGGGAGTGAAAAAAGGCAAGAGAGGGAATAGGGCAGAAAGTCAGACTTGACAAGAGGTTTTTGTTTGAATGCTTTGAGAAAATAATCTGAGGAATGCCCCATGCAGCAAAAAATCCAAGGCCAGTTTTGCAAATATCTGTGTGATTTTGTAGCATCTTTTTCAGTGTTTGCATACCTGCCTGTGCCGCAGGGCCTTTCAGGAGGCTGCTGTAATTGTCCCCTTGGGGACTAGGGGTGTGCAGCACTCTCCAGAATCACTTCACTGAGCACTCAGATGACTTCAGCTGCTCTTCTCTAATTACACATGGAGACTGGGGGGGCCTCTGAATTTCAGCTGAAGAGCTGATCTCTTTCAAGCTAAGCCTCATTTCATAGTAAACTTGGTTACTTTTGTTTTGTTTTGCTTGTTTTTAAAGAGGGAAGAGGAAAATAGTGGTATAACTTTCCCTTACTAAAGGCAACACTTTTTGGTCCTATTTTCACTGTGCAAGTTGGTAGGAAATTGAGTTCAGAGTACTGAGGACACAGTTCAGGTGTTTTGAACCCTCATGTACCTGATTTACTGAGGGAGAATAATGAAGCAGAATAGCCTCAACTGCTGCAATAGTTTCACTCTATTGAATTGCATCAGTTTTAGACAACTAGGTCTGAACTGTGACATGTGAGATGGGATGTTGTAAATAGCACGGCTGTGTGCACAGCACAGCCCCCCTCTTCATCCTGCCTTTCCCTCTAAGCCTTTCCAGCTTAGAATTCAACACAAGCTTCTTTCTCACCAGTGAGAGTGAATTTTGATAATCCTGAGATGTCTAGACATCTGAACTCCAAGCTGCCCAAGCCTGAGGTGCATCTTTTTTGGAATTTCCATAATCTACATCTTACATGACCCATGCAGTTCATGTAGTAGTTTGTTTCCAATTAAAATTTTAAGTTGTAAAAAAAGGTACCAGAATATTTACAGTGATTCTACTAGGAATAGGAGAAGTAGTTCAGGCAAAATAAGATTCAATTCAAGCGTGGTAGGTTTATGGGATTGTAGGGTTTTAGTTTTATTCTCACACTCCTCTGTAATTCCTAATTTTGGACACAACAGATGGACTGAAATTCTCTCTCTTCCCTTGTTTCCCTTCTGGGAGAAAACATGTTTGCAGGGACAGATTCACTGGTATAATTGAAGTAGAGAACAGGTCTGCTGCATTTCTGACCAACTGAAATCCAGAATAAAACAAGAAAATGAGGTTTAGATATTTTAGCCAAAGGAAAATACCCTATTAAAGAATACAGCCAACCTAGGTATAAAGATCAAGTCATTAAGCTAAAGGGAATGGTACAGATGAGTTGAATAATGCTGGATAACACAAAGACGAGTTCTCTGAGGTGCATTGGAAATTCTGTGCTGGTGCTGTGCCTGTATCCCAGATCAGATGTAAATGGTGTCTGGGTTTACCTGAGCTCTGAGTGAGTGCAGGGCAGCCCACACTGATCCAGGAACCTTCCAGCACAGCTTCTGCACCCACACAGACTCCAGTTCAGGCTCAGGTGGGCACAGAAACTCCTGCCTCAGACACAGGTGAACTTCTCTGGCCAGGAGGAGGAGGAGTGACTGTGCCACACACAGTTAAACATAGAACCAAGGAAAATCAGTTCATCCCTGACCAGAACCCTGCCAGGTGAGGGTGCAGAGCTGCTGTGTCAGAACTCCCAAAGGAGCTGGGGTGTAGCACAGGACAGGGCTGCAGGTGCTTGTTCTGGATTGACTCTATGATACTTTTATCCCAAATAATCTTGTTCTGTTTATGCTGAATAACAAGTTTTACACCTTTAAGACTTGTTCCAGAGAGTGAAGGGGGAAGACAAGAAGCGTGCAGTTTGGTTTCAGACACTGCACTCACTCCTCCACATTCCTGCTCCTGACTCTGTTGTTTGTGGATGGACAGACAGCAGGACAGAGCTCTCCTTTGCTTTAGTTAGTTTTAACTAGCTGAGGCAAAGAAGTTCCCTGGACTGTGGGTTATTTTCTTTTTTCTTTGGAGCTGTTGAACCTGCTCTGGCCTGAAAACCAGCGGAGCATCAGCAGCTCCGCCTGAGGCCCACTGGGCCGGGCCTGGACCGTGGCATTTCCAGAGCTGAGGGACTGTGGTGGGCTGAGGGGACTTTGAGTTTGTCATCTCTTTTGGAGCAGCAAGAGGTTTTATTGTTCAATATTGTTTAGGTTTTATTGTTTAATAAACAGGTTTTTTTCCACTTTTCTCCAAGGAGGTATTTTCTCCCAAACCGGTTGCAGGGAGGGCCTGATCAAATCTGCTTTCCTAGAGGAACCCTGTGGAAGTTCACTCCCAAATTTGCCCTGGACCAGGACAGTGCTCATCAGCCCCACAGAGGTCCCTGACTCTGTGCCTTGGTTGCCAATGATAACAGTGGGGAATGATTCAGGCTGGTGGCAGCATAAAACACTGTCAACCCCGGCGTGCTTTTAGCACAGCCACCCCTTTCTGTGAGAATCCCTGTCACAAACATCTTTTAGGAAAAATCCTTTCCTTTGGATTTTTCCTCCTGAGAAACTGAGAAGCCTCAGGAACAAAATGTAAACATTGATTATCTGCTGCTATGGAATGCAACAGCAGATATTCTGGATCTGTGGTTGGTTGTTTCTAATTAATGGCCAATCACAGTCAGCTGGCTCGGACTCTGTCTGAGACACAAGCCTTTGTTATCATTTTTTCTTTTTCTATTCTTAGCTAGCCTTCTGATGAAATACTTTCTTCTATTCTTTTAGTATAGTTTTAATATAATATATATCATA
>JAXCLO010000042.1:4517992-4540127 GCA_035583995.1 Arremon aurantiirostris
ATATCATAAAATAATAAATCAAACCTTCTGAAACATGGAGTCAGATCCTCGTCTCTTCCCTCATCCTCAGACCCCTGTGAACACTGTCACAAATCCCCTTGGTCACAAGAGACTCAGGCTAGAGTTAGGAGCTTTTAGTTTTTATAATGTGCAAGCTCTTGGGAGTGAGATCTATGGGAGGGCTTCTAAAGAAACCAAGCTGGGCTCAGGAGCTCTCTGGAGCCCAGTAAAGTTGGAAACTGAGACAGGACTTGAAGCAAGTGCCAGACAGGCTGACAGTACTCCTGTTTGTGCCTGGCTGTCTGCTTACAGCTGGCACTGGAGGCAGCAGGCTGGGCTTGATGAACCCTTGCCTGAACCAGCATGATAAATATATCTGTGCTCTTTGCATAGCACGAAATGCTCTGCAAGGTTGAAATCCTGAAAGGCAAACTCCATCCAACTACTGGATTTAAATTCCAGTAAATGCCCATGTACAGCAGAGAAGGGAATAATTATTATATAGCAATTCTACTAGGTAAGAAAATTATTTCATAATCCCTTTAATGTCTATGCTTCCACGCCAGCCAGCTGGCTTGGTTACTGCAGGTAAGAGAGGCTACTCTATTCCTTTAACAACTTGTTTTCAATCAAGCAAGCTAGATTTTTGCAAGATCAATATGAGATGAACAGAAAATATTTGATTACCTCAGGAGCTGTCAGTGTCTGACTTTTTTCTAAGCTGACATAAATAACATCTGGGGCAGCAAATGTACATGCTTCTGCTTTCTATTTCTGAGCATTATTCATGGACTGAAACTTAGCTTGAAATTGAAACAATAAGAGTTAGAATTCTGGAAAAGCACCACTTCAATTTGCAGCAGAGAAACAACAAGCTGCCAGCTGGAATGAAGATTCCCAGCACACAGAAGGCAGAGAGCATGGTGTAGCATGATGCAAAGTACAGTGCAACTTGCTTGTAAATCACGCTGCCTTTTAAAATTCAAGTCCTTCTCTCTGGCAGAGTGGAATGCTGCTGAAGTATTGCCCCATGCCTGAAATTATAGCACCTAAAAAATATTGCTGTTTGTTCATGCTGTGAGAAAGGTGAACCAGGAAAATTGTCTGAGAAGAAATTGTCTGTGCTGCACCTTTGGGGTGGGTGCTGCAGTCACTTTTGCACCTTGCTTGTGCCCCATCTAGACAAGAATTCTAAAATGTCCAGGTTGTTTAAATATCAGATGTTATTACTAAATCTGAAATGGCTTTATGAAAGGTTACTATCTTCACACCTGCTATACAGGTGGTTATGCTTCTGCTTGGCGAGTCCTCAGAGCAGGAACAACAAGAATACAATCCTACAATTTCTATTCTGTGCTCTGAGAGTGCCTTTAAAATGCAGCAGTGTTTCCTACCCAGCAATTGTCCCCAGCAACCTCTCAAGATCTGAGCTATTAACTACCAGTGAATGAGTACATGTGCTGTGGCCTTTAACCTCATCTTTGGGTTATCATTTCTGATGTTTCTTTCAATAACTTTGCCAGTTTTTTTTTTTTCCTTCGCTGCCACTGTGATTTTTTTAATTTTTTTTTCCAGAGCTATGTTTCACACTTTTGGGCTGTATCCCCAGGATAGAAATACTTACCTTTCTTTTCTTTCATATCTCATGAGCAATTTGTTGCTTCTGACAATTCCTTTCATTCTGAAAAATATTGCTTTAGAGAAATCAGTTTTAAAACCCAGCAGCAACTCAGACTATTTTTGTCTGTAGCCATTCCAAAGAAATACCAGTTGCCAACTTGTCTCAACAGCAATCAGCACCTCCAGGTAATGGCTCCTGACACACTTCGGTATAAAATGTTGCTGAAAACTCACAATCTGGCTCTTGTTTTTAGGCTAACAAAAAAAAAAAATGCTGGAGGAGAGAAAAGATGGAAGAATTTACTTCCTCCCCCTTGGAATAAGGGCTGTGGAAGGGACGAGGAGATGTCAGTGTGGGATCCTGAACTGGCTGGGGATGAGCACAGGACACTGCTGTCGTGTCTCTCTGAAGGAGCTGTCACCTTGAGTTAGGCTGCTGGGCCATGGCACAGTGCCACCCACACTTGGGTGTACCCTGAATTGAGCAGAAGTGGTTTAACTTCCCAGGCACACCAGCTTGGATAATGTCAAGGAGAGGGGAAAAAAGGGAAAGAAGCTTGCTTGTCAATGGTAAGAGAATAAATAAAAAATTAACTAAACCTTTCCCATCTGCTGTGCCAATAAAATTTAAACTGACCCAGTGGTTTTTAACCACCACTTATTTTTTTTTCCAGGCCTTTGAAGGTTTTAAAAAGTCCTTTAAAATTCAACTTGTGCAGGTGGGGAGGCAGGGATGCAATCAATTTTTCTCCCTTCTTGCCCAGCTGAGGGAGAGGGAGCACATGCACAGTGCCTCCAGTGACCTGGGGAGAAGCTGTGACCATTGAGCCCACACAGCCTGGCTTCCCTACCTGTGGGGCTGGGGGGGACTCCTCTTTGTGTTCATGGCACAAAGTTTTGGCCCCAAGAGTCTCACAGCCTGACGTTGAATGCCTGGCACAAGGAGGTCCTTCATTTTTTGTCTATTATTCCAGGCATAATTTTTAATCAACTAAATGCTATGATTGAAATGTTGTCATGATGATGACTTGTCTGAGCTGAACTGGGCATGTTCTCCCTTTGCATGTGGATAGAAAGTTACAGGCTATTAAAGTTTTCAAATTTTTTTTATAAATTTCAATTTAACGTGGACAATTTCACAGAAAGCCTCTGAACTGATTTTAAACCAGTGTGGAGGGGCAGTGAGGGAAGTATTGGGTGCAGGTATCTTAGGGCACAGCTTGCCCTAGGCAAGAAGAGGCCATGAGCTGCTGCCCCTTTGCATAGGAAAGGACAAGGGGACCTCTGGTCCCAGCTGAGGGACACTGAGGTGGGAGCCAATAACCCCCACAGTTCTGCACATCTGAGCTATGAGGGTATAAAATCCCAGGATGTGCTTTGTTCAGGGTCCCCCCTTGGAGGCACCAGCTTGAGCTCTATTTTTGTGATTTAGTTATTGCACCAAGATTAAATTATTGTAATGATCAGGACGTCTGAGACTCTGCTGTGGGGTTGAGCAGGTGGGGAAGCACCTGGTCTGACTGTGTGGGGTGTGTGAAGGGCCTTTGGTGAAGTTAAGAGTGTGTAAACTGGAGTTTCACCTGCTTTTAATAGCTCCTGATTTTTAGGTGAACTTGTAATTCAGAGTTTTTCTATGTTAAAAACTTTCCTGAGAGATTAGATAAACCAGGTTTCCAGGGGAACATGCACAAGAAAACCTTTATAGCCTACAAAATAAGCTGTTAGAATAAACTGAACCTATTTAGCAGCTTGCTTGGTAACAATTGATCAAACTAAAAATGTTCATTATATCCCAGCTCTGGCGAGCAATTTTGCAAAGACAAACCAATGCCTTCCTTGTGTTTGGACAAATCTCAGGCTGGAGCATAACACAAAATTCAGCTGCTAAAGAGCCATACCTGGATCTACCACTGCCAGAGAAGCTGCACTTTTTCAGCCTGTTCTGAGTCTCTTTTGGGGTGGAGAAGGCTGCCTCTGAGGTGACAGCATTTGGTTTATATGCGAAATGCGAAATGAATTTATCTTTCCTTTCCTAGTTTCTATACATTTTGGGAGTTTTTTCTGTGCTTATAGCACAGCTGTGAGTCTTTTTGCATCTTTGCAGCTTTCCATTGATTCCTCAGTGTGGTACCTTTTTTTTTTTTTTTTGGTTTAGCTGTAGCCTGGTACTCACTGCTTTCCTACAGTCTGAAATCCATATAAACATGCAGTTTGTTACTGCTGCTGAAAACTCAATCACTATTTTTATATCTCATACCAATGTTCAGGTATTAGATGTTTTAAAACTGGTTGTTTAAAACTGAGTATAAGTTTCATAATATAAGCTTCTAAGTTTTAGGGAATGGGTGGGAAATACACAGCAGCAATGGGATTTGTCTTATCTGTTTACCAGAAATGCATTAATATCAGGGGCAAATCATGGCATGGTTTGTGTTTAAACTAAATCTCCTTTCTCCCTCATTATTTAATAAGTATTTAATTTTCTTTGATTCTCTCTCTTTCTTTTCCAAGTTAAAGAACCAACCATGCTCTGGCCAAATCTCTACCAAGCCAAGCAAACTCCTCCTTTTTATCCTTCTTTGATACTATAATGCTTCAACAGGACCAGTGTAAAATCCTCTGTGCTACCCTTGCCACCTGACATCTTAGAAACAGGATTTATCTCTGAATGTTTATTCTCCTCTATTCTCCATTTGAACAGTGTAAATATTTGACTTTGCAGTTGTGGTGTTAGAATAAACTTCACAGTAAAAACTTGGCTTAATTAAGACCATCAAAACACCTGTCAGCTTTGTGTGTGTACAAGAGGCTGGGTCAGAATTAGCTGCCTACAGGTGATGCTGCACATATTTCAAGGGCTTTTTATTCCTTATGGCAGAATGTCTTTCAAAGGTGAATTTTGGAGCAGGTACTTAGGTAAAATTAGATAAAAAGAAAGAAAGCTTATATTCCTCCAAATACTGAAAGTTAGGTTTTACCCAAAAATTTTAAATGTAGTTTCTCAGAATGTGCTGTCACGTGTGGGGCGAGATACACCAGAGCAAGTATGTCATAAATACATATATACATATATAAATATAGCTGAATTTTAAATACCATCTTGTTCTTATGCCTGCATTTATCTCAAAGCACACAAAAACTAGAAGACAATCTAAATGAAATAGGAATACAATCAATTAGCTTCTTCATTTGCAGTAGTAATTGCTTAAAGATGAGAAAGAGATCATCCTGAAAACTTGCTGGAAGTGGAAAATAAATGTATGGAGAGAATGTATGGATTACTGTGACCTTTCCCAGTTGTGTTTGATATTATGGCTAAATTTTACAGTTGTCTTAGGTATTTCTTTTCAATTAAAGACTTGATAGGATAATTTGCTGAGGGTTCCATCACAGGACAAGGCATCCAGTGGTACTGGGATCAGGGTGAACAGAGAGCTGGATTGCAAACAGCAGCACTTGAGGTTTTGTACAATGCAATGCCAGGTGCAGCTTGATTTCATAAAACAATAACCCCTGGCTGATGGAGTGTAATATGGCACATCTTCAAAAATAAATGAGACAAAATATTCCAATTACAGACTAATCTTACTTCTTTCTATCCTGAGCCAAGCGTTTGCCTCAATTGTTCAGCAACAAATTACCCCAGGAGCAGAGAACTACCACGGAGGATAAAGTGGTGTCTGCTCAGGGAGATTAACTCCTGATCAGATTCTCATATTAAGAGTTCTTGAAGGAAAAGAAGCAAACTAATTCACAGCAGATGAGACACTGATGTCTTGTTCTTTGTCTTCAGAGGAGCCTTCTGTGCTGTGTTCACCAAGATTTTTTTTTTTTTGGAAGCTGCTTTTTGAGGATTTGTGTGTGCCTTCTGCACAACACATGCTGCAATGAAAAAATAATCAAACTTACAGGAACAGTTTTGTGGGGGCTGGGAAAATTTTAGAAGTGTTGAGCTGTGCCAATTAATGCTTTTATTCAGCACCTCTGAGATTAAATTAATGATCTGTCATTAACTCTTTCATGCATCTGAGTCATAAGAATGTGTCTCTTTTTCACTTCTTTTGGATTAAGACTGAGGCTGATTTTGCCCTGCAGAGGGGAATTCATAAAGAGGCCAAACAGAGATGCAGAGAGACAAGCAGAGTAGAGGTGTTAGTTCCAGCCATAATGTGCATTATTACTGTGTTGAAGGAGTTTTAGGGGAGAATACAGATTTATGTGCTGCAGTTGGATTTACTCCTTTTCACTGTATTTTCCTCTCCACACCCCCAGTAAATATCTTTATGTAGCTGCTCTAATGACAGCCTTTGGGTGTGCTCTGCAGTCAGAGCTGGGGGTTCTTTGCAGTCACCCACAGCCTTCCCTGGGGCTTGGATGGAAATGGAATTCCTCCCTTGCATCCAGCTGGATGTTGTTGATCCACACAGACCCTCTACAGAGTTTGAAGTGCTTCACAGTCAAGTGCAAGTTGCTGCAGTGATTAATTAGTTTATAAATATTTTCTACAGCTTAACAAAATGTATCATTGCTGCGTTGGAAAGAGCCACTTGACACTCTGTGTGTATTTTAGGCTGTGAAGATCAGCTGCAATTTTAAATGTGCAAAACCACTCCACTGGAATATCTCTGTACAGATGGGAGACAAAACTCAGCCAAATTTTTCAGTGAGTGGTTAATGGTCATTGTTTTGAGAAATTCAGGGTTTAACCTAGCATGGTATCTAAGTGTAACACTTCACCTGTGTCTCCTTTATTATTAATCACCCAGATTTAGGTTAATTGAGCTGCTTTGCAAGCACAGACTGTTAAAGACATCAGTTCCTGACATCAGCTCTTTCCTTGCTCTGTAGAAAATATTCTCTTGAGAAGACCAAGCAGGAATTTCAAACAAAGCCCAGCAACCTTACATGGTACTGGCTTTCCTGGGGCAGCCCAAACAATGACTCTTGATGGTTGTTTTCTTGCCCCTCAGTTTAAAAATGCAGGTTTTGTTGACTTTGTTTCAGGTTGAACTGAGCAGCACCCTCTAAATCCCTTTGGTTAACAGTTGCTGCAACAGCAACATTATGGAACACTGGAAAACACTTGAAGAAAGTGATATTCAGAATATTGAAAGAAGCTCAGAGTGAAGGGGCTTTGATGAAATGTGCTGTGCTTAGGAGATGGGTGTTAAATGTGGGTGTGTGGAGCATGAGGGGTTGATGAGAGGGGCTTCTGTTTGTTTTGGAGAGTGGGATTGTTGGTTTGTAGCTGCTCAGGCTGTGGATAGCTCTGGTAGATAGAGATAAAAATGCACAGGTAAGATACAAAACCAGAGCTGCTGATGGAAATCTTTGGAGAGCCACTTGATCAAGGAGGGGGGTTCAGCTGCAGGAGCAGCCTTCAGCTGCAAACATTGATGAAAAAACCTTGATTCCCCCCAAACAGCCTCCCAAGGAATGACTTTGCTGTTCTTTCCCCCTGCCCTGTGAGTAACCGGGTGTGCTCAGGTTGGCTCCAGCCAGGCTGTGCTGCAGTGCACTCCAGCTCCATTGCTGGGAGTGCAGATTGCCTGTGATGCTATAAACCACATTATGAAGGTGTTTGCCAATGTTTTGGCTTCTCAAAATGCCTGTCTATCCTTGAGACCTCTGCAGTCAGCCAACTGCTCCAGGCTTGGCCAGCCACGCTGCTTGGCAAATGGAAAGGCATCTCATTATGGGTAATTTGATTTAACATACCTGCTCAAAAAGCAGGTGACTCTTCATTTAGCTAGTGAGATGTTAAGGCTAATATTTCAACAGCTTTGGAATTATGGCATGGTAATTTTTTTTTCCCCTTGTATTAATTTGAAGTAAAATTGAGCATTTTTGTAGTTTAATTGTTGCAAAACTCCATGTACTCACTTTGCAAAGTGGTTCAACAATCCACATTCATGTGAGTAACTCTTACACTAACACTGTCTAAAAAGGCTCCTTCTTGCTTTCTCCTTTCACTTAAATAAAGTGAAAGGGGGGGGGAAAAACCCACCAAACAAACCCCAAATCAAAATAAAACAAAAATATCTATCCATTTCTTTCCATGCTTTCTGACAGGCAATTGTTTCAAATTTAAGTTTTCCAAACCTCCCAGAGTTCAGGTGTTCCTCTACTTGGTAATTCTTACTGGGAAGGTATTGTAATGATGCCTCCAATTTCTATCTGGTAGAAATTTAGCCTGGATCTTCCAGTCTTTCACCACAACTGTGAGAGCCAGGCCCTAAATCCAAGAGATTGCTCTGACCAGATCAAGAAATGTTCTGTGATGGTTGTCTTTGTTTCCTAATGGCAAGGCTATAAAAACCATTCCCCATCCTCCTGTGACTCCATAGAAAATTGGGACAGAACAGGTGTGCAACTCATTACTTTGCACCTCACTGGAGCGCAGATTTTAATGCATCATGTGGGTTGTTTTTTTTTAAGGCACTTTATAATCAAGCACCTTTTTTGATTTTTAAGGCACTTCAATCATAAAATTCTATTAATGCAACGCAGACTATCCTGTTGGGTTACAGAGTGTGTCCTGAAATTCCTATCAGAAATCTTTAAAATACATTCCTTGTATATTTAGAGTGCAGGAGAAGCCTTGCTGCTAATGCCCTGAAATGTGTGCCAGGTCTTCAGGGCATGCTACATAATATGGCCCCTAGAAGAAATGCCCTACTTTCAAACTGAAGTTAAGACAATGAATTATAAAATTAGATGGTGAGGAAACAGTGAAGGAGGCACAAGAACTAATTGGAGGGAGAGATGTTGCAGAAGTGTTTTTAATCTTGTACACTAGGGCAAAAGAAGTGGTACCAAGCTCATTTGTACATGCACATTAAATGTATTAACCATCTTCTCGCCTTATGTAACATATCTAAATAATTTAAATGTGCTCTTTATGTAACATATTGCTTGAAGCAAAGTGTAAGGGGTAGGGGGAAGGGTTTTGAGAAAAAGATTTCCTACCCATTTAGCTGTAGAAATGATAACTCAAGTATTGTTTTTCCACAACTGTTTGGGTTAAATTTGAGTGAGATGTGCTTTGGAAAAGCCCTAAGAAATTAATGAGAGTTCCTTTGCTTCTTCCAACCTTAACTTGAGCTATATTCATTATTAGTTTAGAGGAAAACTGCCCTCAGTATGTTGGATTCACTGCACCCACTGTGTATAGTGGAAATCCTCCTTTCAGTGGCAGAAAACAGATCTTTGTTCAGATGCTGTTCAATATACATTCTTTTAAATCATATCTTTGTTCAGCTTTTTGAATGTCTTTTGATCTTCCTTGCCCTTTGCATTGACTTTGGGAGCAGGTTAGCAATCAAGTCTGACCAGGTCACACCTGAAGATGATTGAGGTGCTCCGGTGTAGCTAATTAGCTCAGATGAGATTCAGGTGAGGGCAATTAAGTGTTGGGGCAATTAAAAAACAGCTGGCAAAGTTCCCACCCTTCAGTTCTCTGTGGGCAGTTGAGAAGGAAGCATGCAGCAGCCAGGGTAGGTTTTGTTGGTTTTTTTCTTACTTTGTTTCATATTTGTATACAGTTGTGTAGTTTTATGCTTTCTGCTGTGTGGACTTTATGGTAGAAATCGTCATGAGATTTTTATGGGGTCTTTAATTTTTTCCTAATTATTTCCTGGTTTTTTGTGCTAAAAGGAGCTTAGTAGTTGAAAGCAGCAAACTTATTTTTATCTAGAGTAGCCAAACAGAGTCACTGCAGAGGTCGTGGTCTTGAGGCCTAACTGATTATTACTGTGGGAAGAGAATGTGATTTGTTACAACTAAAAGCAATTTGAATAACTAATCAAAATTGCTTTGTTTGTTGGTTTTGAGGTTTTTTTCTCCGAGTCTTTATTTTGGGTTTTAAAGTTGCTCATTTGTGACCTTAAAAGTGGAATGATATTCTTAAGACATTTTCCAATTGCAGAAGCCCTTTTCTGTTTGCAGCTGTACAATATGTGTCAAAGTGCTTTTTCTCCTTTCTGTGGCAAATCTTAATTTTATTTAGCACACAGTAAACATTTTTTTTTGTCCTAGAGATAAAGAATTTGCATGAGAGGTTTTTGAGTTGTTCTGAAGCAATATTTGTCTTGATAATTGGATGCATTTATCCAGTTTTGTGGATTTTTTTCTTTTTTTTTTTAAATAGGGTGTTGTTGTTCCTCAGTGAGGTCTGTCCATTAAAAACCTGTGTATTGAAACTAGCTTAGTCTAAAATATGTTAGATCTTGGCAATATCAGCTGTGTGAAAGGAAAACTACAATATTATTATTCCAACTACCCTGTTAAATCCTTACCTAAACATGTTGGGGGGTTATTTGCTCCCTTTTTAAAGCTATTTCAACACCTGGTATTTACTCAGGAAGCCTGGAGGACCCATGTGGTTCTCAAATTGCTGCTGCTCTCCAAAGCTCCCTCTGTTGCTCTTTGGCTGAGTGTGATGGAGTGCTTTGCATGCCTGGGCAGGTTCATTTCTCACCAGGCAGAGCCACGTGCTGACATCTCTCAGGGAGTCCCATATGCCAGGACACCTGAGCCAGCCTTTAATGCCTCCCAGCTACGTGGCAGCCCTGGAAGAACCTCGCTCAAACTTTCTCTCCTGTCACTTTGCTGCTTTTAGGAGCTGCCTCAGCAGCCTGCAGAGATGAACAGGCTACAGGAGTGGGGACTCTTCGGTATTCCTTTCAAGTAATAAATAAATAATGCATTCCAGGCTGTGCTACCAGCAGATGTTCCTTGTTCCAACTTTATGGTTCTAGAGATAGTTAGGAGCAAGTTCAAAAGTAGTTTTATAGTATTTCTGGGGAACAACAACAAAGAAAGTCACTGAGAACTGCTGCAGGTTTCAGTTCCTGGTAGGCAACTTCAAATATTTGCATTTTCTATGTAAGGGAAAGAAAGGGGAGTTAAAATTCTGAAATCATGGAGTGGCTTTCATATTGAGTTGACTTCAGCCTCAATGGCCTCTCTGGAAGATGAATTCTAGAAATTATGTAGAAATTGTGTTGAGGAATGAAGGGGTTTCTGTGTGAGGCACTGTGAGGGTACCCAGGGCAGTGGCCTTTGCAGAGCTCCCAGCTGGGACATGGGGAAGGGACAGCAGGACCCTCTGTGCTGTCACCCCTGAGCTGTGTCAGCCAAGGCTGCACCTGACCTTCAGTGAATCCCTCTGATGGGCAGGGAGAGGAGAAAGGGCTGAAACCAAACTTGTTTTTTTTGTTGGATATTTTAAGATTCACTCTCAGTTTGCACTTCTCTGCTTTCCTAAATCAGGAGGATGGTGTGAGAATTGAATACCTGCTCCCTTCCAGTGCGTCTGCTTTCTCTGTTTTTGTGCCAAAGCGTGACAATTCCTGTGACGATGTTGCCATTTTGCTAATGGTTCATGCCCTCGTGGATACCCTCCATTGCCCTAAAATATGCAATCATTTAATTGTCATTGCAATCCTATTATATTGCCATTATGGAGCGTCTGGTGGGGAAAGCTATGAACATGTTATTAGTGCTGAAAGGGACAATTTACTGAATCTCGCTAAATGCCATCACTTTTCAAAAATGAAACAAAATTACTTTATTATGCATGTCTTACTTTAATATTCTGCTCAGATAATGATTGGGAGCCATTGATCTTTTTCTGAGTGGAGATTTTTTGGTACAATTTTTAGTTTGTTGCAGCGGTAGGAATGCTAAAAACTTCCTGGCTTCTTCCAGCCTCCTTCTTTATATTTAAAAAAAAAAGGAAGGGATAAAAGGCAGCTCTTGTTGGACTGGAGTTGTGAGTACAGTTTTTGAAGTGCTCTGTGTTTAGTGACTCAAGAAATGTTCCTACTCATAAGTTCATACACGTGAATCAGATACCTTCCCCCTGGCACTCCCTCTCCCCTTTGGCTCCTCTTTCCTTGCTTTTTTTAGCTGTTTTGTAAAGTCTTTGGGGCACAGGGTACATCTTAATGAGTCTTTGAAGTCACATTATTCTCTGCTCTGTACAACCTCACTTGAGGTCTCCAATTACAGTCCAAGTACAGATAATTAACTCCCTGTGTGTGACTCTGGTGCTGGAGGAGGGTTGGTTGCATTTGAAGCACATGCAACTTGTTGGCAGTGTGGGAGCTTAAAATGGCAGGCTATTCCCAGAGAGGGTGCAGTGAATTGGAGAATTTGAAATTCTTACTGATTCTGGAAATTGCATTTCCTTCTGTGGCTGGCAAGTGAGGCTGAGTGAATCATTCCCTCATCTTTGAAATTGCCTCCAAAGAGCTACAAGAAATCCAAGGAAAATGTGATTGTGGAACAATATGGAGACCAAGAGGGGCTCCTCCAATGTGTTATAAATTCCAGAAGACAAGCTATTTTAACCATAAGGAAACAAAGTATCATAGGAGTCCTTTAAAATCTTTATGGTTAGATGTTTTTGGAAGTGCACATAAAACAAACTGAAGAGCACTACACGCAAATTATGATTAATAATTTGAGCTTGGGGGGCATTAAAAATTCTAAGGTATGGTAAATGAAAAATGGATCAGGATTCAGAGTGCAGATATATACTTACATTGCAAGTGTGTCACCAAGCAAAGCAAGAATAGTCTGTTGTCACTTTTTCTTTTTTAATTCATGTGATATGTTTAGCTATTTCATATAGATTCTACAAATATATATAATTTTTTTTTAAATCCTAGATTTCTTCCTGGTGATTTTGAATTTCTAGTTCTGGGCCAGATGATACACCACAAATAGAATTATTACTATACAACTTAGTTTGGAAAAGGGTTTTTGAAAAGCAGTTTTGAATTGCCTTGTGGCAATTCTCTTGTACATAAACTCATTTTAACTGCATAAAACCTACTATATTGCATCTAGAAACTGCAGTGAATGTGCATTTAGATGTTATGAATAACTGCAGTTAAGTAGAAATGAAACTGAAATAAATCTGAATTTTATTTGCACTTTCCCTTCATTTTAATGCCACTCAAGCTGCTGCTACCTTTTATTCTCAGAGTAACATAGCTGTTAAGGATAAAGAGAGTGTGTGTGTGTTTATCTGTGAAATGCTCAAGCACTGTTGGCCTACATGTAGCATGCTTTATAACCACAGAGGCTGTGCAATGAAATTTTGACTGCTGGACATTATTTTAAAGCCGTTTGCTCCTGTCATGGAAATGCATTACACAACTAACACAAGGTATGGCCAAGAAAACTGAATAAACGCTTCAAAATTTAGGGTTTCTGTGAGTGATAAGGGCTGGTTATGACTTGGCAATCAAGATGCTGTTAAAAGGTGTTGGGAATGTGCACGAAGGGCAGTTCCTGCAGACCCTGAGTGGCTTTGCAGCAGCCAGGGCTTGGCTTTGTGCTGTGGCAGGGAGCAGAGCCAGTGGCACCGTGTGGGTGACAATAATTCCCCTGCTCTGCAGCCACAGCTGACCTGGGGGAGCCCAAGTGACTGCGGGGGAAGTGTTCAAAAGCACTTGGATGGCTTGGTCAGCTCTGTGTCATTTCTGAGCATGACTCACCTGCTCAGGAACTGCAGCCCACAGAAAGATAATGTGCTTTGTCTGCCAGTGCAGCCAACAGCCTCTGAAAATTTTACCATCAAAAATCCTGGTTGACGAAGGTTTGCTTGATTTATCAGGCTGTGATGGCTTTTATTTGCCTTCCTGCTGTTCTTTTTGCTGCCAACTCATTCAAATCTAAACTTTTGGACCATTTCTCTTCTGTCAACTCTCAACTTTTGTCATGCAAGCCACCCCGCACAATTAGTGTCAGAGTGTAATTAAAATGCTAAAATGAGGTAGTAGGAGCCTGTGCATTGCCTGGTGGGCTCCTGCCAGCAGCTAATGAACAAGCCCTCTGTCCTGAACACATGGATGTGCTGGAAAAACAGCCTGGATGCTGAACACAGAATCTCTTAGCAAAGCCATCATGGAGAGGAGCATTTTGAGAACCATGCTGCTCCTCCAGGGAGTGACACCCTCCTGGAGAGCTGGGACACGGCCCTGGCTGGCCCTGCTCCATGCAGTGACACTGCTGTGGCTGTGCCTCTCTCCCCCTCACTGTGGGTCCCTGCCCTCAGCACATCCTGTGAGTCTCTGATTATCAACACTCTTTCTGTAATAGTTTTCTCTCTTTTTTTCCCCCCATTTTTTCATGATTAAATCTGCACTAATAATGATTCTTTGATTAGACTGTTAATATTTAAATTATTGTACTGGGAAGCCAATGACTGGACATAGAAGGTGCATTTCTTTTTGCCCATAGCAACATTTTGAGCATAATTTCTTTGATCTATTTTGAATTCACAATAGCCCGTGTAAGGAAAAAAAAGAAAACACAGCATGGAGTAGATTGCTGGCATGGAGACTGACCAGGCTCAGGAGTTATTGCAGACTGCACTGCTGCTCTGCCTCTTTTCTTCTTAACTTTAAACTTGTTTTATCACACCCCCTTCTCCTTTCCCTTCTTTAAGGAGTTATCTCAAAGACTGAGAATTAGTATAGCCTGGAAAATTTTTAATTCGTGCCCTAATTAATGAATATAATGTAATGTACACCTGTGGTGATAATACCTTTATTAGCATTGAAGCTGTTAGACATCAAAGCTTTGTATCAGGCAAAACCATCTATTTTTCATTTAATGGAGTCACAATTCAAGTGTGTTTTGTTAGAATGAAATCTCATCATAACTGGAGCCCTGCACAGTGAGCAGGAATCCTTCCATGCCAAACTGCAGGTCAATAATAGGGTAGGATGTTATGTTAGGTCACAATCCACGTTTAACATCACTGAAAGTTTTATGAATTCACTCATTTTAACACTTGACAAGTGTCTTAAGAGGTAGATGCATTAACATTATTTTTGCTTCATAAATAAGGGTGAAAGTGTTCTCACCTCAACGTGAACAGTTTCAATAAAGAGAAAATGCCTCAGCTTTTGCAGCAATAATTCATTTCCTCTGTGGATAAACTGAGGCTGAAGGCAAAATAGTTTGTCTCTATCTAGTATTGTAAATACATTACTTTTCCCCTTTTAAAATTGAAATCCTTCCTATTAGACCACAAGCAATGCTGATGTTTCTTTCCCAGAGCTTCTTCTGTTTCTTTTTCCAATTCCTCTGCTGTTAAATCCTATTGTACAACATTTTGTTAAAGGCTTTTTGTTTGTTTCTGATTCCTTATCTCTCTAAAATGGGAAGTTTGTTCTGGCTTAAAAAAAAATTATCTTGGAGATTTATTGTAGAAAAGCCTGGATGTGTTTACTTTGGCAAAATTCTCCATGATTTCATTGTTCTTTTTAAAAACCATGAAGAAATCTGGTCATGTTCAATATTGCCAGCCCAGGCAGTGTCTTGTAGGCATGACAACAAGCATATGTTGTTGGGGAGGCAAATGCAACTGGCTTTGGAACTCATCCATCTCTTGAGACAGGGGTGGGAGGAGAGGGAAAGGTAACAAGGAATTTGTTATAAGACAAATAGAAGACGAACGCTCCCATAAGAAAACAGTAAAGAAATTCCCAATGTGTAGGGTTTGATTTTCATATTCTCTGGATCATGGTTGTATTTATCTTCTGCCAGGAAGGATGAAGGGGCCAATAATGGTGTTTTCCCGCTCTCCAACCTTCTTTTCCTTTTTTCCCTCCATGGATTCTTAGATTTATTTTTATCTTGGAGAAGCTGCAGTTTACTGGTGCAGTAGGTTAGCTTTTATAGTTATAAAATTTAGGGGAGAGTGATATCCTTTCCATACAACTTGCAGAGTGCTTTCTAAAGCCTTTATTGCTGTAATCCTTCAGATTCAGTAAGAATCCTTGACCTTTGCTACCTCCATTATTTTAGAGATGTTGCATGACTCTGATTCCTCTGTGCTCTCACATCATAAGGGAAAATCTTTCCTTATGGAAATGGCATAGCTACATCAAATAAACAAGTCTTGCACTTTTCACATGAAGTGCTGTAGAGATCTGCCTGTGCTTAAGTACAAAAGTAACTATTACTGCATTGCATAACAGGTAAAGTGGAAATAGAGCATATTCCTAATGTGCAGTGATTATTTATACAAACATTTAGTCTATTTTTAAAAAAATAGGTGAAAATAATTTATTCGAAAACATGAAACTGCCTTTTTTTCTTCAAATTTTGCAAAGATTATTTTCACTCTGTTGTGTTTTGGGGCATTATTTAACAGTGAAGGAATTCAGTCTGGCTGCCAGAATCAGCTCTTGCCACCTTTAAGGTAGGGATGTGGCTGTGGTTGTGAAGAGTCAAAGGTGGTGTTCTGACACAATAACCAATGTCAGAAAGCAGACCACATTAATGAGTTTGATTTAAAAATTTAATAAAGAATGCATGTGTAACATTTCCAATTACATTGCAAATATGAAGGGATGTGGTCTCATGAGAATGCATTCAAGTCTCTGGGAGAAAAAAAGCATTCTAAAACACACGTTAAAGGACACTGCAAGCCAGATTAACATATGAAACTCTCAGCAGTGGAGTTCCTTGAAGAAAATGAAGAAAAATGTTGGGAAGAATATTTAGAGTTTACTGTTTTACACTGCTCAACAGCTCTGTGTTCATTAACTGGCACATCCCTTCTAATTTGTGATCTCATTTGTACTGTGTCAACAGCTTTTAGCAGTGCCTCTTCACATTCTGTTTGCTTTAAAACACAGTTTCTGTAATCAGGGAGAAAACTGGGAGCAGAATTACCATTTCAAAGCCTGTAGTCATTCTCATTGCTGCCTCCTCTGCTACCTGGCCGAGCTCTGGCTGGTTCCCCTGTGAGCTGGGGAGGTTCTGTGAATGAGGCTCTGCACATCTGATAGAACTGATCAGTGCTTTTAGTGAATCTCTGCAGGCTTTGGGACATTCTAAAAGAATTCAGAAATTACCCTTTTTATTTTCCTTTATGCCGCATTACCAAAGTAATCACTTCTTTTGTGTTATGTCATGTGATAAAAACAGGACTGGTGTGATTTATAGAGGCAAATTTGGCAGTTGGTCCCTGTTTGCTTGGACTGGATGGCGCATGTCAAATTTGTGCCTGTCCCAATGAAGATGTTACCTGAAATAGGAGACAGAGTGTTTGTGGGTCAGATGTAGATTAAGGTGTTGCTGTTCTAGGAGTGTGGGCCAGGTGTGATTTACAGATCAAGCCGGTTTCCCCTATTCAGTTTAGTTTTGCATTTTTCTCTTTATTATGTATTTTGTAGTTCAATAATTCTGTAATAATTTATCTAATTTCCATACATTTCAGCATTTTTTTCTTGTGATGGTACAAAATACTTCTCCATCCATTGCAGTTTTTATTTTTCCTTTTGCATTAAGATGTCACTTGAAAATATTTTGGAGTGTTCCAATGCTCCTTGTAGTTTTCCATTACCTAAATCATCCCAGGTCCTTTTACAGTAAGCCTCAGTCCAGCTAGAGACTTCGTTCTTGTCTCCCTTTTATCCCAAACTCTGTCTCAGTTATATCAGAAGCTCCAGCCCTATGAAATCCACTCTTGTCCTGCTTCTCAACAAATTTTGACAAGTTTAATTTGCCTGCCTGAGAATTGCATTATTAGGTTTGCTGTCACCTTGTAGTGCTCCTTCCTTTGCTGGGTTCATCTGTAATAAATCAGGGTTCATTTGGTATAGAAAATCACAGATATATAGAAGAAGAAATTGTGAAGACACTTTAATAGTTTCTATTCCTTACAAGAGGGGTG
This sequence comes from Arremon aurantiirostris, assembly GCA_035583995.1. Taxonomy (NCBI): domain Eukaryota; kingdom Metazoa; phylum Chordata; class Aves; order Passeriformes; family Passerellidae; genus Arremon; species Arremon aurantiirostris. The sequence goes on from JAXCLO010000042.1 coordinate 4,535,319, forward strand.
TCTTTAAATTATAAAGTATTATAAAGAACTTTTGCTCTTAGCATTCATTTTTTAATCTCTCAATCCCTTTGACAAGGGGAATAAGAAGCAGAGGTATCACCTGGAACAGGGAGGGAGGGAGAGAGCCATCCAACCCCATCTTTCTTTGTCTGATTGATATAAGTTTACAGGAGTTAATCTAAACCTTCTTGCTTAGATCACCATCTGATTTGATGCTATGATAAACAAAGAGGAATAATTCAGGCCTTTTGTCCCACGTGTTTTTTTGTGTGATGCATCTTCTGGAGATGCCTTGCAGTCATTCAGGTGGTGTGGAACCTTTCACAATGAAAAACAACAGGAAAAAGAAAAGAGTAGAATAAAAAGTGTTTTGTTCTGTAGTTAGCTGAAGGATTGGATAGGAAAGTTGGAGATATTAGTAACCTTCAACAAATAATTAAAATTGAGCAGGCGGGCCTGGAAGCAGCTGTGTGTAATGTAGCAGCTTGCACAGCTCTGCAGCTATCAAAGTAGTTCTGTATGCACTTGGTTAAATATTTTGGTTTTATTTCTAAATATTTCACTGCAGCCATCTACTTCCGTAGTGTTCCTTATTCCTGGCTGTCAATAAAATGGGTGGGGAGCCTCGTGTGCATCTCTGTGGGCTCTTCCAGCTGCTGATGGAAAGACAGGCTTGTGCAGATGTGGAGAGAAGGGCAAGCTGAGCTGTTCTCCCAAAGCACAGCCTCAGCTCCACAGTGTTTTTCACCACAGTGCCCTTATTGAAATTTGTGTGGGTGATGTCGGTTTAATAGGCTCAGCACTTTTAGGGGACATTGACAGAAACTAAATTGGAAAAATGCAACAAATGTTAGGTTTTAGCAGAATATCGACTTAATACAGATTGAACAGGGAAGAAAAATATTGCATGGTGTGCAACTTGAACTTCACATTGTCTCATTAAAGACTCTGCAATGGATAACACTGTCTGCCTGCCTTGCCCTCAGCTGTAGACCCAGCAGATCATTTATGTAAGGAGTAATAATATACCACTCCATGGCACCTCACTGCAACTGCCACGAGGTATTCTGTGATCTGGTTTTATTACTTACTAAAATCTGTGCTCCATTTATTTCTGTGTAACTGGTTTTTTTGCTCCCTCCCCACTTTTCTGTGGCCCCACATCTATTTCTTATTCATTTGTTTGACCAAAATTTGTTTCTTGTGTATAAAAGTCAATCCCTTGGCACCCTCAGGTCCCCAAACCTGAGTGTGTATTTAGATCTTTTTTTTTTTCTCTGTTAATGGTGTACCTACAAAAAACGAGTCAGAAGAAATATTAGTTTCTGTCAATGAGAAAATTTTGCCTCCTGTCTAGAATAAGTAGATTGACTGAAAAATTGAAAACTGAGCCAATCAACTTAATTTTCACAAGAAAAAACCCACTAATTCTCAACATTCAATTTGATTTTTCCATCTTGACATATTTTATCAACTACCAATATCTGTTTTAGAAATGTGTAAACTGTGGGCTGAGGGCGCATCAACTCCACCATTAATGTGAATTAAAGGCCATTGAATCTGATACCAGTAAAACACCAGTTAAGCAAATACTAGCAAAGGGTGATTTGTCAGATGGGCAGCTGATACCTTGGGTGGTCACTGATGAGATGGCCAAATCTGTGCATGTTCCCTTAGCTGGGGGGCTGCAGGGGATAAGGAAGTTATTCAGCAACAATTAGTTCATGGTTAAGTTTGTGAGGGTTTTTTGGCTTTGTTTGTTTTCCCCCAAAAATGAATTGCTTAATATAATCCTATTGTTTACTCACCAGAGGATAAAAGAGATGGAATTTGCCAACTGTGCGAAGAGTGGGCTTTTGGTGGGAGGGACTTGTGATGTATTTGTGGCCGGAGTCCCACAGTGACTGTGACTGTGCAATGCTGATATTTAGTGTTTTCCATTTCCTAAGCAGTAATTCTACACAACTCATTATTTATGTTCAGTAAATGCCAAAAACTTTTATTTTTATTTTAAGAAAAAAGGACTCATAAGTTTGTTCAATAGCCTCTGGAATACTGAGTTTTGTCCCTTGAGTGCAGGAAAAGCTGTTTGTCTCCTTTCAGAAAACATCCAGGTTTGACCCTTCATGGCCAAACTACAATGTGAATGTGAAATTTCACAAAACCCAGAGAAAGAATATTAATATTTCTCTCCGTGTTTCTCTTTTCATGATTGCGACACAAGCACTGAATGTGATTTTGCTGTCTTGAAACAAACACACCAATAAGTCTATCTGGTCTGCCAAGAAAAGATGCAACATCCAGACAGTTCTTTGTACTGTCAGATGAAATGAGGCTATTTTGACTAGTGTTTAGGATATACAACATATGGCACACTGCTGATTTTTGCTTCCAAGGGATCATATTAAATTCACGTATCTGATGATATAATTCTAACTGCACCCTACAAAATACTGAAATGGCAACTCAGCATGTTTTTTTTTGAAGGTGTCAGAACCATAAAAAGTTGTTGCTGGCTCTGTTCCAGCACTTCTTTATTTTATTAAAGCTATTTTCTTAGCTTTTAACTAATCACAGCTGTCCTTGAGGACAACAAAATACAAGTTAGGCAGACTGGGAGATGGTTTTGTGGTTTTGCCTTTCTGCTCCCCTCAGCAGACAATTGACTGTGATTTCAGTCTTCTGATACCTGAACTCCAACCTGAAACCCCACCAGGAGAGCAGTGCCCAGCACTCCCTGAGTTGGGGAAATTTCTGCTTTGGGGCTTTTGGGTGATGCTGAAGCCTTTGACTGCCAATGGCACTGGTGTCCAAGGGGCTCAGGAGAAGAGCAATCCCTCTCTGCTGAGCTCTGCTCATGTCACCTCTTCATTAACCTCTCAGCACTCATCAGAAACCACCACTCCTGGGTTTGGGCAGCAAAGAGAGATGGCTGGTTTATGGCTTTGATAAGGTATAGGATCATAGAGTGGATGGGGTTGGAAGGGACTTTTAAAGCTCATCCCATTCCACCTCTGCTATGGACAGGGACAGCTTCCACAGACCAGGCTGCTCCAAACTCCTGACATTGGGCATGTCCAGGGATGAAACCACAGCTTCTCTGGGCAACCTGTGACAGGGCCTCATCACCCTCATGGGGGAGAATTTCTTATAAGATTTAAATTAAATCTATCCTCTTTCCATTTGAGGTTATTTCCCCATGTTCTTTCACTACGTGATTACACATTGTGATGTTTTATTAAGGGTGGTATTTTTCTAGGCTCAGAAGGAAAACAAAAATGACATATATTCGTTGCATCTGCATGATTTTCAAGCTAGTTCCATCTTGGTCAGGTTGTCTTCTTAGGCACATGAACAATATGATTTAGGCTATGGTTTAGTCTAAACCTGGGCTATGAAGCATGGCTTTGTGGTTGAGTAAACTCCAGGCTGTGCTGTATCCTTTGCTCCTCCTGTACCTGTGGACTTTACATGACTAAATATTCAGGGGGCTTGTTCAGCTCTCTGCTAGCTGGGAAAGTTTCCCGGGATTCATTTTCTTTACCTCAGGAAAACAAACAAGACTGAGCAGGAGCCGAGCTGCTGTGTGAATTTTGTTCTTAGAGAGACAATGGGCACCAGCTTAATACACACATTTGGACTTTTGTGTTGATCCAATGCTCTCTGAAGAGCATTGTACTGCAGCCTGAACTCACCCAGCAGATGAAAATCTGGTTTTTATAATGCTCTTGTAAAAACTAGATTAATCACTTTAATTAGGTGGCCCTTTCTTTTATTTTTAAATGCAATTTTGGGGTACCAGGTATTACACATGGGAACACTTCCCCTGTGTCCTGCTGTTGATGGTCACAAAAAATAAATGCTTTTTTCAAGTCATCTGTGTGATCCAATAAACATACTGTGATCCTTCCCATCTCTTTACTTGTCTTACACAAATTTGATATTCCTGCTACAGTATTTTCTTGCAGTCTCATTTTCTGTTAACTTTCAATTTTTATAGGCTGAAAAGTACCTCAGGGAAAGAGCTTGCTGATTGGTTTTTTGGGCCCTTTTTTTTTCTCTTGTAAAAAGCTATTTTTATAACCCCTACAGTTTCATCTCTTTTTTCAGTGCTTGCTTTTTCAAAAAGAATAGCAAATTGACTGTATCTGAGAGCTGATATGCCTATTTTGCCCATAACTTTTAGCTGCTATTTCCTTAGAAATTTCCTGATGATACATATGGTGTGTATGAACAAGCTGCCCTCTCTGTATTTCTTTTTATTTCTTTTCACCCAAAGGCTTCTCATTCCTAAAATTTTAATGTAGAAACATTTTTTTTGTTTAAAATCTGCCTTATTCTCAGATGATCCCTAACTCTGTTTTATTCAATCATTAAATTATAAGGCATTAAATTATAAGGTGCCACCTTGTTATTTCTGTCATTTCCTCACTGATCCACAGGCACACGACCTGAAAGTGAACTTTTCCTTTAAAGTCTTCTAAAAATATTCCGTTCTGGGATCTGCTGCTGCAGCTTGTGGCTGCCGTGAGCTGCTGTTGTTGTTCTTTTGCTCCATTTCAACGTGACGGCAGGAGCAGAACCCACCTGGGTGAGCAAGAACTGCGCCAATTCCAACCCTTGGCTGCACGAGGATGAGATTTTTAACAGATACTCACACCTTTGCAACCCCACTGCTGCTTTCTTGAGCAAGTTTCCTGTCCCAAATCATAAGGAGTTTGTGCAGGTTAAAAACATTTTAAGGGAATATTGAGAGTATTTTGTGTGTGGTGTGTGTGTATATGTATAGATGCGTGCTTATATATATAT
>JAXCLO010000042.1:4540227-4553731 GCA_035583995.1 Arremon aurantiirostris
ATGTAAAAGCACAATTTTGCAGGAGCTTTCTCAAAACCAGTCCCAGACAATGAGCATGTCCCACTACAAAAATATTATGCTGTAATTTTCTGAGGAAAGCAAGAAGACTTGCAGTGGGATATATGAATTTAGGCCTGTCCTGTGGTATCAGGAGTCTGTAATTCAGGTGGCTCACAGGAATTAGATAATTCAGACTGAACTTGGAGCGGTCTGGATTGTTGATTGTCTCTGCAGCTCTGCCCAAGAGAAACTAAAGAATGAGACAGAGATGTCCCAAATTAAAACAGAGGCTGAGCTGTGCTTGCTGCGATTTTGTGTTGGGTTGCTTGACATAATTTGAGGAGAATATTTGGTTTTGGGTGTTTTGATGTTTTCCTAGTAGATTTTCCCTGGTGTGGTCTCCACAAATATTGCCAAGATGTTTTTAAAGTAACTAAATTGAGTGAGATATACAGAAGTTGTTCTGAATCAAGCAAAATTCAGTGAGCTGGGCTGTATATTTCTGACAAATTTATCTCCATGGAATGTGAGGGTTGATGACAAGGCAGACAGATTGTTTGCACATAATCTGTGCTTCTTTAATCTGACCTTCCAGTTTTGAAGCTATATGTCTGCTGCGTCTAAAGAATTAAAGAAAAACTTTGTTTAGTGGTGACAGCTGTGACTTGAACAGCTTAAACTGGAAAGGAGAGGCCATTAAAAAAAAAAGGCAGTGTCCTTATGTCTGCAGTGCTGGCCCTTTGTACACAGAGTCTGGGAGCCTGATGGTAATACATAAAAATAATGGTTATATGTGACAGTCTATTTTGAGGAACTCCCTATATTTAGTGACCATTAGACAGTACATGAATTATTGTTAGACTTTTCTTGTTTGTGCTTAAATAGGATTTGCAGAACTGCCTAATGGCCATTGACTCTTACAGCTCTAAAACAGTCACTGCAAATCTATTTTTTCTCTTTTTGACTTCTGCCTCTGCCGGCTCCCTTTGGTTTTGATGTTATCTACTTAAAACCAAATCTGATAAGGGATAATGGCTGCATTAGAGTTGAACAACTGCTTTGCTTGATCTGTCTCCAGTGGCTCTGGAGCAAGGTCTAGGGACTATCCTTTGTGCTAAACACTGCCACAGACAACCCCTAATTTCTCAATGAATTCCTCAGTAAGGTGAACGTCGACAGCTTCAGCATTTCCTGGACCAAATGCAAGTCTGAGGATTCTGAAAAGAGACACGAAGAGCTTAAGGGAGCAAAGGACCAGGATCAGTGAGGAGAGGCTCAGTGGGAGCTGATCCTTGCCAGGGAGGGAGAAGCAGCCCTGCAGATGGGAGGGAAAGAGGAAGAGGAGGGAGAGAAGATGCCATTCAGGCTTCTCCTACAGGTACTGCAGCAGGAGCTCTCACTGCTTTAGCAGTGCTGTACCTGTGTGCCATAACTGTGGTGTCTCCTTCATTTACTGACAATAACTGCATTACTTCCTGATATATTTCATAGTTATCTACATATGCATATATATACTTATATATACACATACATATATATATATATAGTTATATATATAATATATATTATATATATCATATATATATATATTCTATGTATATATTTACACATAGAATTTTTTTATTTTATATGTATGATGATCAGTTTTACATAAATACACCTATGTTTATACATGGGTGTATGTATGTAAAACTGATCATCATATAAAATACTAAAATTCTATGTATAGATATATATACATACCTATTTATAAGAATAATAGTTCTGCCTCCTCTTAGCAAACTAGGGAAAACAAATGTGTATGTCCAATATTTATTGCTGGGAATAATGACCTAAATTATTTTCTTGTTAGAGTTCAGATAGCTTCATTATTATACAGTTTCCTCAGAGCAACTCTGAAGAGGTTTTTTTTTTTGTATAAAACGCATTTATTTATCACAGGGCTTGTTATCTGTGCTGTAATTACAGTATGCATACTGATTTCAGAGAGCAAGAGAACTAAAGCTGTTAAAACAGTAAGGATAAGTTAAAAAAAAAAATTTAGTAATTCTTCTCTTAAATCATGAGGTTCCTAACTCACAAGTTCTCTGTTTCATAAATCAACTTGGGAGGAAACCAGTTAGTTAATGCATGGGGAGAGGGCTCATCCCTCCCTCTCCACCACAGTGCAGGGCTCTCCTGCATCACTGGGGAGTGGGAAAGCCTCAGCAGTCCCAGAGGATTTGCTTCAGGAAGCTTTTTTGGGCAAGCTGCAAAGGAAATGTGACCTGTACCATTGTCATGGGGCAGCAAATCCCTGTGCAGGGTGGCAGCTGCAAGGACAGCCAGGCTGTGGAGTGCACAGTGACCACCAGCCCCTCCTGGCCATCGTGTCCTTCCCCTGCCCGCCCCTTGCCCTTGCCTGGTCCGGGTGCTGCTGATCCCAGGAGGAGCAGGCATCACCCTCAGCTGAATTCTGGCTCATTAAGCAAGTCACAACATGGTCTTTGTTGTTGTCCTGTCAAAATTAGTTATAAGATGTCTAAGAGGGTTTCTGTAGGCCTAAAGATTTATTTTGTACAGTTTCAGATTTTTTTTTGAAACCCTGAGGTTCACCTCTGAGTAATTAGCTGATGAAATTAATCTAAACTGATGTTTGATGTTGTATGGTGTTGAAGAATTTAGCCTTTATTTATTCCATAAGAACTTTAGGAAGAATGCCATGCCAACACATCTAATTAAGAGGGAGAGCTGCTTTATGCTGTGACATTACAAGATGGAAATAGGATGGAGTATGTGGTAATTAAGGTGCTGATGAGTTTTCCTAAACAAATTTGTATCTATGGTGAACTTTGAATATAGTCCAGCCTTATTGTTTGATGGAACTTTAAATATACAGCTGTGGCATGATGGCATTAAACTTGGATGTGACAGTGTAAAAAATATTGACTCTTCTTGTATTAATGCTGTGCTGAAATGTACTTTGCACCAGAACTGTTTGAAATGAGTTCAGTTTGCTATCCCACTGTAACATATGACATTTTTCTAATTAGGGCAATGTTTAATTTACTGTCTCATGGCTTTTTGAATAAATATAAATTGTCATACTAAAGTGACAGGTGTAAAACCCTGGGTAGCTGTGTTAGAGAGGTTAATTTGCTCTTAATCAAATCAGTTCTGCTTCACTTTCTCACGGGGAGTGAGAGATAATAGGCCTGTTTAACTGGAGATTAGGCAGCCTTTTCCCTGGAATTCCCAAAGGGTTCACCTGAGACTTATTGTGTCACATTCTCTATAAAGATATTTGAATACATCAACATTTAAAGATGTGCTAGATTGACTCACAAGGGTATTTTGTTGCCTGCGTTTGACTCAGCAACACTGAAAGGAGACCTAGGACTAGGGCAACTGTAGGAATGTCGTCCTGTGAGAGCTGCAATGTGCCACCCAAGAAGGGACCCATCCCCTTCCCAGGTTTAGAAAAGACAGACAGTCAGATTTCTTTAATGTTTTGTTGTGGTTTTTTTTTCTTCTTTTCCCTTATTGAACTGAAAAGAGAGAAAAATCCTCAGCCCATCTTATGTTTTGCAGTGAGAAAGTTGTCAATATGTACTACTTGAGAGCTGATAAAAGAGCTAAGGAACACAAATGGAAATGCCCACCAGTTTGTAGGCAGTGAGAGCAACAAGGAATCCACTGGAGGGGTGTGTGGGCATGAGAAGCTTGGTTTGTGGGATCAATAGGTGAAGGCCAATTGCTGCAGTGCCTGCCAGGATTTGGGGAAGGGGCAGTCCCCAGTGAGACAATATCAGCATCCTGCTGAGGGGGGTGAAGGAGGAGCTGAAAAACATTCAGCAAACAGGCTTGGGGTGTGTTAGGAGAGAATCCAGTGTGTTACAGACCATTTGAGGCTAGGGCTGAGAGCAGTGCCAGCTTTGACTGCCTGCTGCATCTGGGATAAGAGGTTTTAGCATTCAGGGGCAAACTGGCATCTTATTTTATGACCTTCAGTGTAAATAACTCCACTTACAGAATGGAAATGAGGAGGACTTTACTCTAAAGTTGTGATGCTTCCTTGTCACAACGTTTTTAAGCAGCCCCATCTTGTATTTTGCTAGCAGTCAGGAGAATGAAATACCCACCCTTGCATGGCAATCTGTGTGCAGAGGAGAAGCCAAAAGCACAAAATTTCACAGCTCCTTGTGCCCATCAAGCACAACGGGCAAGGTTCTCACTGGTTTGCCATGGCAGCATGGGGGGATACAACACAAGGAATGGTCTTGGTGCTCACTCTGCTTCAACATCAGGGAAAACCATCCTGAATAACATTATGCTGGAAAGATAAGCATGTGACAGAGCTGGGTCTGGAATTGCTCCACTGGGAGACAAAGTAATGTCTTGACCAAATGAGTGCATCAAGGAGAAACAGGAAAGGGTGACACACTTCATCTAGAGCTCTGAGCAAATCCTTCCCTACATTATTCCACATGAAGAAGAGCCATCTTCTCTTTAATAATTTAGGAGGTAGGAAATTAATCTTTTGTAGTCCCTGGCCATAGATGAATGATGCAGTAAATTGAGACTGATTTTTGCTTGTGTGCATCTTTTGTTTCTGAATTATCATATGCACCTGTGACTTTTTCTATTTATTTGAATGGGCTTTGTGTAAGCCAAGTACTGAGAAAAATGTAGCTTTTTTATTTTTTTACATAACCTATATTGTATGTAAAACAAGCAGATCCTCTGACATGTTTAGAGCCCTATATTCTGGATGTGCTGGGCAAAATAAGAAGGATAGATACTATCACTCTTCTATTATTTATGGACTATAAAGTCTTTACAGTGGCATTGACAAAGGGTTTATAGTCAGTACACAAGCTGGTTATACCATAAATTGTAATGTTATATGATAAACTGGAAGTTTATAGCAGTAGTAGATATCAAAGAAAAAAATGAATTTTGGTTTGAAATGATCTATCATGGGATGGAGTTGCTACACGTTTAAATATTCAACCATTTTTGTCTTCATTTATTTTGAAGCTACTGATAATTCATGTGCTACACAACAAGGATTTATAGGTTTATTTAGAGACTGCTGTGGGGGGAGGAAGGAACAGACCCTTTAAACTCAAGAACAACACATTCTGGCGTGGTAGCTGAGAAACACTGATGCAATTAAATTGATTCAAGTCTTTAGTTTCCAGCCCTAGAGATGGCAAACAGACCTGTTGCTAAATGTTTGGTCTGTTGCTACAGGGCTCCCAACAATGCAATAAAATAGTTGGATTACTATTCCTAGGAATGTAAATGAAGACTACTTACAGCAAAAATGTCTTAAACATAATTTAATTGCTTTGAGTTTACATAAAAACTAAAAGCAGGAAAATGTCAACAAATGTTAGCTTCCCTTCCTTTGTGAGTTACATTCCTTTCTTAACTAATGATTCTGTAGACAAGAACCAAAATATTCTTAGTGTTTACTTACAACACTTTAATTTAAAAAATCTCATTGCAGTTCTTCCCGTTGCAAGGAATTACTATGTATTAAATTCCTACTCTTTATTAATTTCATAGTTTCTCACTGCTCTTTTCTCCATTCAGAGCATTTCTGGTGTGTAAGTACTTTAGAGATGGAATAGCACTACAAACTTAAGTAATTATGGCTAGGTAAAACTAATTTTCTTTTTTTGTAGCCTCTAAAACTGATTTAAAATTATCTCAGTTGGTCAGAGTAGGATGCTCACGAGGCCAAGGCCATGGATTTGTTTCCTGTATGGGCCATTGGTGTAAGGGTTGGACTTGCTTTTTTCTAAGTCCCTTCTAACTCAGACCATTCTGTGAAATATTGTGTGCCATAGAAGGTGGCAAACTTGGAAAACCATTCTGATGTCTTAATTTGTGATGTGCTCAACACCCAGGTACAGCCAGGATTTTGGCAATCTTAAAACTGGACACAAAGCTGGAGGAAAACAGCTTTTTCTATAAAAATGAGTGTTGCTGACTTGTCCTTGGTGGTGACTGGCATGCTGGTAAAACAGATTTGCCCAATTAAACAGAGATTGCTGTGCTGGGCAGTGAGCAGGCTTGAGAAGGGAGGCTCAGGTGAGAGTGCAAGCAGAACAGGAGGGATGGGATATGGTGCAGGCAGCACGATGTGAGCCGAGAGCATTGGGGTTGACAAAGGGTTTATAGCCAATCCAGCCCCTGACTGTTCCCCCTCCCAGAGGGGCTCCCATCCCTTCCTGGTGCTGACAGATTGCTCAGGGATGAGAGTGTGCATTTTATAGAGGGAGAGAGGCTGGAAAGCCTTCTCACCAGTCAGCAGAATGGCATCAGGAATTACATTCAGGCACTGAAATATGAGCAATATTTGTCTGTCCCCACTGCCAGGGGCCCAGGTAATGTCTGAGTGTATGCACAGCACATCCATGGCTCCTTTCCAAGCTCTGCTCCAGTCTGGCTGGATAATGAATATGCATGAAGGGGAAAGGTGTGGGGGGGTTGTTTGTTAGTTTGTTTTTGAGATGGTTTTTTTTTTTTTTCCTCCAAAGAAATATTTTTGTTTCTGGGGGGAGAAAACCCAACTGCTGTTTTCCCCTGAAGTACAAGTTTTGCACTCTGTACGTTGTTAAAGCACAATGCTAAGGATGAAAAGATGTATCTCCCCCAGCGATTTCTTGAGTTGTTTTTCATGCAACATAACAGTTTTCAATTGTGCCATGTAGCAGTCAAGTGGTCTTGTTTATTTTAGTTGTGCCTGAGGAATTCTTTGAAGAAATTAAAAAAATAAACCAGCAAACCATTTTGGGGTTAGACTCTTTGCTTGTTTTCAGCCTCCTCTGATCTTTGACACCCCTGCTAAGAGATTGAAAAACTGGTATTGGTAACATTTCCCCATTTGCAGTGGTGTAAACAAGCACATATTGTAAGACCCTGTCTGAGTTTTGACATCTGCTTCTTTATCACTGATGTTTTAAATATGAAATTCCTGTGGAACTATTTCAAACAGCAGAGCTTTATGGGAACTTTGGCCACTGTTGTACCCCTTAAATGCCAATAAAGTTGGCATCAGTGACTACAGGATGGGTTCTTGCAAGTTGGGCGTGTGTTTTAGGCTTTATGGTTGCCACTGTGGATCAGCACTGAATGTTCACATGGGGTAAAATGTTTGTGTCCCAGAGCTGGTGGGGAAGTGTGGGCAGCTCTGTGTGCTGGGGACACTGAGGGGAGAGCAGCCCTGCATGGATCTGCTCTTGCCTGAGGTGCCCACAAGGGCTGACCCATCACAGACCTTCTGGGGGCCTGCTCAAACCTTGTCCCTAAATTTTCCACAAGACCCAGAGAGCTCTAATGAGCCTGTATTGCTCCAAGCAGCCTTGTTCCATGGCCCAGGGGAGGTGTTAGAGCTCAGGTGGGCCTGGGACAGAGTTTGTCCCTCCTGTCCCCTGCCCTGCTGCATCCCCCTTGCTCAGGTATCTGTAGGGTGTGGGGTGACCTTTGGGACTGGTCCCACAATTGTCACAAGAATTGTGCAGGTCTTGTGCAGCTTCCCAGATTTGCCTTCTCCCCCGTTCAGTAATGGAAGTTTCACACAGCTTTGTAGAGCAGTTTTTTGTTTGTTTCTTTGTTATTTATCTGTTTTCTACTGAAGTTTCTGCCTGATTTGTCTAAGAAGTTGCATAATTTATCTGCAGCTGAAAACTGCTCCCTTTGTACAATGCCAAGAATGACATTTTCAGTTTACTAAAATAAATAAAAAATAGGGGAGGGGAGTGGGGGGAGTCAGGGACATGTTGACATGCCAGTGGCTCTTGTTTGTGCCTGGCAGGTAAAAAGTGAGTGAACTGTTAAATTACTGTTGTGCTCCTGTATGAGGTCACCATTGATTTCAATGAAATTCTTTAATGTTGTTGCTAACTCTTAAAATCTATAGCAAATACTTATTGGACCATGTATATTTCTGAGGATTTCTGAGCTGTTCATGATTCGTTGAATCACAAATACAATATATACCACTGAAATATGAAAAATTCCTTGGGTGGTAATTTTTCCTTTTATATTTCCCAAGCAGAGTATACCCTTGTAAGCACAATACCTATTCCAATCTATCACTATTTACAGTAAAAAACCTAAAAACTAATTTAAGTTTTCAGCCTCTTATGCAAACTAAGATAACCTAAGCCTTTGGTATCTTCCCTGTATATGTTTGCTAAAATGCCATTTTTAATACAGATACTTTTAGCTCTGGGCAATGCTTTGGTATCTCAAACAGATACACTTATATTTTCTAGATAAATAAAGGTACCTCTATGTCTGGACTGCTAAAAGCTACCTGGTGCCTTGTCCTAGCCATGAATATTTCTACTAATAAATACAATAGAGTTCAACTGAGTTTGTTGGTTTTGGGAAGTGCCAAAATGGAAGTGTGTAATAAATAAATCTCCAGGTGAGGTGAGCTTCTATGTAAAGCTTGATTTCTGCATGGGGTCTTTGGAAGGAAGAGAAGGGGTTGATGATCTGCTTGTGCAAGGTTGAAACCACACCTGAATTTACTGCCCTGGTGTGTAGCATCCCAAACCACGCTGCAGTGACATCTCTCAGCTGTGCACAGCAAGGAGGAGCCTTTGCAGCTGCACAGAGACACTTAGAGAGATTCTCCCACTTCTCACCCCTCACTTTCCAAGAGCTGCCTTGACTCACTGCTTGAGCTATGCAGTTATGCTGTCAAAAAGAAATAGGGATTGTGATCTATATCAGAGCTGTTTATATTTTATTTACAAAATACCATATATTTTGATTCAAGTCTAAACACATAAGCACTTAGTAGAGCATAAGCAGAACTTAGCCCTGAAAAGGCATAATTTTAGCTTACATTTCAGAATGAGAGTAAATGTTTGCCAAAGATATGTGCATGCTATACCTTGAGTGTGTGTAGTCCCTCTTAAGCTTTCTCACAGTGATTGTGGCTTACATAGCTCAAAGCTAATTTTGCAACAAAATCTTACATGTGTAGTACTTGGAAAACCAAACAGTGCTTACAGGCAGAAATCAATCCTGCCTGTGGAAGGTTCTTGATACAACTTAGGCTTTGCATCAACAGCTCAAGTGGGGCTCCTTCTTGGAGGTAATTTCACAGCAGGGTAGGAGTGCTACAGTGGGAGCAGCCTAACCAGAACAAAAAGGGGTAAACTAGTACAGAAAGGGGTACCTGAGCAGCCAGCTGGTGCTGATCACTGCAAGAACACTGTGGCAAAGCCCATCACAAAGAATCCAACAGTAATTTCCAGACATTTATTAAAACACTTTCTCTTTTTATTTAATTTTTTTTTCTCACTGTCCCTTACTGTCTACAGCATTCGTCCTTCCTTCCTGAGGTCCTAAATTAATCCATGACATAACCAAATAAGTTGTTCCAAAATGGAAGCGCATTCATTTTTGTAGAACTATGGCATGCACAGAGAAACTTATTTATAAGGAAGAAACTTGGCACCAGGTTTGTCAACACACAGTTCTTGCTCAGGTTCTTTGTAGAAATGATTCATCAAAATGAATTGACGAACACCAGCTTGTTTCACAGCATGGATAAGGTAGTTATAGGTGGCTTCTGAACTTTTGTCTATGTGCAAAATAGGTAAGAAGAAAAGAGATCCGGCTACATCTTTCAGAATCAATGCCAGGGCAATATGAGGTTCTCCACCAGCTCTGAGTAGCAGAGCAGGAAAGATGGCATAGCCCAGAGAATGGGTGGCATCTGGATCTAAAGTCATCTCACTGAATCAGACTGCTGAATTCTATCTAGTTCTGCATTATGTATAGCATGCTCTGTCATCTTGCTTTTGTGGTGTATTAAGTTAATGAATTATTTTTTTGAGCAAATCAGAGTGTTGAAGAATGCTTGTAGCACTGATGTGTTATGGTCAGGCTACTGTAATAATCCTTTGAGCTCCAGTAGTTGTTTGACCCACAATTACATTTCTAGTGTGCTTGATAAGAAATAGCTGAGAGCATGAGATTGCAGATGTGTATGTTGCTGGCATTATCATAATTGAGACATACTGGCTTGTTTAAAAAAATGTAGTGAATGTGCTGAAGCTTTCAACTGGCATAACACAAACGCCCTGTGTTTACTCTAAATGTCTGCATTTGCATCTTATGCAACCTTGACTAAAAAATCCTACAGTCTTCATGTTCTTGGATTCTTAGAAATGTTTCTCTTCATCTCTGCTAACCTGCTGCCTGAGGCAGAAAGCAGATTTTGATTCTGGCTGTATTTGCTCATTAGCAGAGGAAGTAAGATCCAAGCCCCTCTTGAGCTGATACCTCAACATGTGTCTGGCCTTAGACTGTGATGAAAGCACCCTGAACCAGCATGAGGAATAGATCAGGTTTCCATTTACCCCTCAGGTGAGGGTGGGAGCAGTGCAGAGGTCTGTGTGCTGTCCCAGAGCTGGAGGGGAGCACACAGGCAGCCCTGGAGGCTGAAGCCAAGAAAAGGGATCATCTCCTGGCTGTGTGGCAACATCTGACTTTGAGCCTGTTCATAGGGAAAAGAGGCTGGTACAGTTCTGATTTTGTTTATATGCCTGTTTGTCTCCTAGATTTGGTCTTATAACCACATGAAATACAGGTAAAAGAAAATTTCAAAGAGAAACAGAAGCCTATGACTTGGGGTAAGCATGTGGTAGAGGAGGCCCAAGGAAAGAATAACCACACCGGCTTATTTCTGGCTAGGATCAGCAAAACCACATGTGAGAGAAATACTATAAGTAGCCAAAATAGCAGGATGCTGTTCCATCAAAAGTGACAATGAGCTTCCAAAACGTGTCAATCAGGCTTCATTATTCCTGTAGTTTTGCTGTCTCAGTACCTTCAATACCAAGGTGTACAGTTTAGAAATCCAGCCCAGAACCTTGCTCCATGTGGTTTGGTCCCTTATTTCTGTAGCTTTTGTACCACTTTGGGATTGTTCAGTCAGTCACAGCACCTACATGTTGGAAGCTTTGCATTGCTTGGGTATTTTCCAGCTATCACCCTCTTTCTACCTTTCCCAGCAATATTAAAAAAAAAATGGTTGTGTGATTTTATTTTACTGCTTTGTGCTATGCTTAACAGCCTGTATGAATACAGAACCTGATATAAGTGAGGTAAAACAGAGAATATTTCTCCACAATAAGTAAACAAGTTTAGCTCATTATCTATTTTGTAATCATTCCCTACTCAGCATGTGTGCATAATTTTTGTTGCCCAAATTATCCAGAGGTTAAACTAAAGCTTACATATAAATAGAAAATTGTTCCCATATTCAGCTGTGCAGCTCCCTGCTAGGCAGAGGAGCACGTATGTGCATATTTTACAGCAGCTCTGAGCACACATTTTTCATTCTTTTCAAGTCTCTGTTGGTTTCTGTGGCAGTGACCGTGGGCCTTTGATCAGGCTGGCTGTTTGAAATCTCGGAGTGGCTAATAGCTCCTTGTTAGTGAGGGGGAGGAGATGAGCACTGCAGCTCACAATCACAGCCAGTCACTCGCTGAACTCCTGAACTGGAGTGGTTTGGAGTGGGTTTTAAAGCAGGGTTTGAATTGGCAGCGTTTGAAGTTGGCACCAATATCAGTGCCTGGGCACAGAGGTGACACGAGGCTTCTCCATGTGGTGGAACTGGAGAAGTGCTCAGGACAGATGTGTGCAGCTGTTCAAGCCCACCAGGAAAAACTGGATGTGTTGATCTCTGCAAGGGGGGGTCTTTATTTGAAATATTGATATTGAGGATGGGAAGAAGCTTCTGTAACTGTCCCTAAGCCATAGAACTGCCCACTGCCTACTCAAACCAAGGCTGGGGCTTCTCAGCATAGAGGAGAGGCTAAGGGATGTGCTTGTTAGCACTGTTCTGCAGTGTGGGCTAACTTGGAGGAACAAAAGTAAATCCTGGACAGAATAAGAAATCCAAGTAATCTTTTAAAGTACCTTTTCATTAAGATATCCAAATGATATGTGAGAAGTTGTGAGTGTAGAATATCTGTGTGTTGTACACGCTGCTGGTTTTGAGAGTTGATGCTGGTCTTCTAGGGAAAAGAAAAGGTATTGTTCAGATAGCCTATAGATCAATAAAGAAGACTAGTAAAAACTAGCTACCGAAGAGGAAAAGTGACAGAAAATTAATACTTATTTTGAGTAAAATCATTGATAATAATAACAAAAAGGCAGGACTTAGAGAAATTAAATTATTGTTTACCTTGTATCCCATTATTAGAAGGCTGGTCCATGGAGATCTAAAGTCTGTTGCTGAAATAGATGACATGATTTACATGACTGAAATGTTAGAAATCAATAGTTATGACTTATTTAGGAGGGTTTTGCTGGGCATAGAGGTAAACAGCTATTTTAAAAAATCATATTTCCAAGTAAGAGATACTGAAACAAAGCTATGCTGAATGGATATGAATCAGCTTCTGCTCAGATGATGCACTACCCACAGTTTGTTTAACAATGGTTGAATTCCAAATGAGCACTGGATAATTCCCTTCCTACATTTACTTGCAATCCTCACAGTGGAATAATTTGTGCAATAATTATAGTGGCTAATTTTTCAAATTTCGGTTTAGACACCGCTGCTGGAAAACAGTGCTGGAAAATGGATACTGCTGCAGGTTGTACTTGATTATGTCTATCCTGCATCTAAACATGAATTATCTTGCCCAAGCTCAAAGCATGAAGTTGTTTGAGGAGTCCAGCTTGCCTTCTTGGGCAAGCTTGGTTTTCCAGCTTTTCAAAAAGGGTGCTGAGTCAAAGGGGAAAGGGTAGAAAATAATCTTCTTTCTCTGAAGGCTTTTCTATGTTTTCCCCTGAGACCTGTATCAGCAAATGGTGTTTTGCTCTTGGCCTGAAGCAGAGTTTTGACTTAATTTTTTTAAATTACTATGTAATCTTAATAAAACCTCAGAAAGTTCAATATCATTAAAACTGGTTTGTCAAAGATTCTATAGAAAATCAGTCTGGTTTAAGACCTCAATTTAATACTAAAGGTATGGTAAACCAGTAAATAGGTGCAAGAAATACTTTAGACACCAGTGTTTTCTGCAGCTCCAAAGTTCTCAGTATGTCCCCTTTAGCAATGCATCCCATCCATGACTGTCATGAATTGCATCTTGCATCCCACAAGGCATTAACTCCCATTGGGAAAAATATGTTCAGGAGGCATCCAAGAGTACTCTGAGAACAAGAGCATCATTTAAGCAATGAGTAGCTGCTGACTCACCAGAAAAAAGATCCTGCAGAGGCAGCTAATTTCCCTGGAGCGATGCTGAGCGTTTGTAAACAGGGCTGTGCACACATCTCATCACAGATCCCTTACACACTCAGCATCTGATCACAGATCATTTACACACACACAGAACATCTCATCACAGATCCCTTACACACACAGAACATCTCATCACAGATCACTTACACAACCTCTCATCACAGATCACTTACAGATTGCTTCACTTGGACTCCTCCCTTCCCCAGGAACATCACCTAATCCCTCCTC
>JAXCLO010000042.1:4558223-4574953 GCA_035583995.1 Arremon aurantiirostris
GCAGTGAGAGCTGAGAGAGGAGCAGCTCTGCAGAGCCCAGGGCAGGGCAGGAGGGGCTCAGGGGCAGAGCTGGGATTCCCTGGCTGTGCCCAGGGAGGAGCTCTGGGATGCAGAGATGCACGAGGAGCCCACACTGGAAAGGGGGCATGGGCAGAGGGGCTGGGATCTCCTGGGCAGCCCCTGCTGGAGCAGGGTCCTGGCAGCACCCACAGAGAGAGACCCCAGGCTGGAGAAGGGTCCTGGCAGAACTTGTGACCTCACAGGGCACCCACACTGCAGAGCTGGTTCTGAGGGACTGCACCCGCTGGGAGGGTCCCTGTGGTGGAGCAGGACAAGAGGGTGAGGGGTGATCACGGCCTCATCTGGTCTCAAACCATGAACCTTCCATCACACTGGGATGTTTTCTCTCCCATGAGGAGAGGAGGGGAATGACAGAGCAGCTTTGGGGGCACCTTCATCAAGTCCAGGGCTGCTCCCTGTGAGGGCTCTATGAGGGGAAGGTTGGCCTGAGTGTGGCAGGTGCTGGGCCGCAACAGAATTGTCCCTCCAGGGCTCAGGTACAGCCCCAAACCTGAGCAGGAGCTGCCACTGAGCTTCTTCTTAGCCAAGAACGTCTGCAGAGGGGCTGGGGCTCTCCTGTCCCCCACCCTCCAGCAGCCCAAATGTCACCTGGGCATCCCTTGAGGAGTGAGAAGCAGAGCTGAGGTCATGGGTAGCAACCAGAAATGCTTTTGTATATCAGTTTGAAGAGTGTTAACTCCATAAACATCAAATATGGGTTAGAGAACTCTGAATGCTGATTGCTGTGAAAACCTTGGCTGGTCAGGGAACTTCTCAGTTCCTGTCTGCCCACCCAGTGCATTCCTGTTTGCCATGAGCTGCCTTTCCCTGGATCCAGCTCTTGCACACACCAGCCCAGCAGGGCTCCTGCTGCCTCTGAGCCCACACTGTCTGCAGTCTGGTCATTGTTTGACATCAGAAGTTGTTCACACTTACTTTCTCATATGTGTTTGTTTTCACATGATTGAATATTTACTGCAACAGCAAAACAATCTGTTGTGCTAAAAAGACAAGTTCTGCACAAATGAGGACACAGACATAAGTAGAAATTCATTAAACAGCTAATTCAAAGGAAATCTCTTGATTTCCAAAGCTGTATCACACAAGACAAAGGAGAGTGATGTACTTCTTAACAGTCACCACAAACAGTCACAGCAGACACTGGGTTTAGAATAATTGAATCGTTAGAATTAAACATCTCCAAATCAGAATCAAAAGACTTTTCTGGATTTAGCAATTCAGACAATATTACTGTTGAAATAGGAAAAGCATTGTGTTATAGGAGCTAAATGGCAAGCTCCTACGCACAGAACAATTAGAAGTTATTCAAAACCCTTCCTGCACAAGGGCATTTATAAAAATGCAGAAGCTCATCACACCTTGTATAGACTCTGAGGCAATTAATGGGGAAGGCTTCTGGAAACAGAAATGAGACTTGATAAGTAATTGCTAGATAAACATTACAGAAATGCTGAGGTCCTGGGTTTAGAAGTGAGAAAGTCTTCTAAATGCCTCAGATGCTCCTGTGAATGTCGCTATTTGTTATTTCTCTGCAGCATTTCCGTGTCTAAGTGCCCATTTTAAGATACTTTGGGTCTGATTAAAAAATAATAATGGCTGAGCAGTTGAGATACCAATGTAATTCAGTCAAACTGATGTGAGGCTGAGCTGTGTTATGATCAGAGTCAAGACTGTCAGTAATCATTTTGCCAACTTGTATTTTAATATATGAATAATAATTATAAAAGCTGCTTTTTTGGATACTGAGGCTTTTCTGACTGAGTGGTGGTTGTTCTGCCTCATTAGAAATGGGCGTCCCAATGCAACCTGGCCTCTGGAGCTGGGCTGGCCAGCACAGGGTTAATTCCTAGATGAGAAATGCTTCTTGCTGTTCTTTGAAGGATATGGATATGATATTTGGTTTCTCCTCTTTAAAACTCTTCTCTTCTCCCTGATGAGGAGTGGAAAAATATTTGAAATTTTAGTACTGTTTATGATACAAGTAACTATTTCTTGCTCTGCTTCATTTACAGCAGTAAGAAAAAAATAAAACATTTTGGTGGAGAAGAATGTGTGCCCTTAAAATATTTTTAGAAAAATATTTTTCCAGACCATTAATACAAAGAATCCGCTTACATGGATGTTTATTGGGAATGTTTTTGCATGTAGTTGTTTTTATGAAGCTATTTTGATGTTCTCGAATGCTCCTGCACAAAAGAAAATATTCTCATTTTGTTAGTTACTGCTTATGAAAATGACTTTGTACAACTTATTTATAACCTAAATGTAGGGTCGTGACTTTATCTTGAATGTTATGCCCTATTGGAGTAAAAATACAGTTATATACAGTTCTACTAAAGCACCAGCAGAGGAAAAAAGTCTGCTTTCTGTAGGTTGCTATTGCACTCTCTATTTTCCTGAGCTGGCTTACAAGACAAAAATGTTCATTCTTTATTTGTGTGAACAGCCAACTGTAGCAGCACCAATGTCTGTAACTGGATTTCATTATGGAAATTCAGCTAAAAAGGGCCACAGGCACAAAAATCCATTAAAATGTTTCTATTGCTTTACATATTCTTCTGTGATAAAAATAGCCCTATATTTGAATTTAAGAAGCTTTAGCCTAAAGGGTAGCAGATGGATATTAAGGAGATTATAATAAAGAAGGGTATTATAAAAAAAAAAAGAAGTGGATGGGAGAGAACCATTCTTTCATATTTAGGGAAACCATTTGTAATAGCAAAGGTGTTCAGAAAATGTGATCTGTTCCTAGGTAATCAATAATGACTTGTTGATTCTTTGTGTTTCTCTATGAAGTCCTGACATAAAAATAGGCTCATTTTGTAATAAATTGATACAAACGACAGCTGAAAAAAATTAGATTTATCTAGGACACTTGCATTGTCACTGTAAAAATGCCAAATGTGATGAGTGGCTGCCACCTGAGCATATTTTGAAATAAACAGCAAATGCACTTTGGTTTAGTAAGAGCCTCACAAAGAACCCTCAGAAGTTTGAGATCATGCAGTTTTTGCCAGTTCTAGACCAAATTTCCCTTCCCATAAATCTACTTTATATCTGAACAGTTTTCCCTACCTCTGCAAATTTGTCCTGGCAGATTTAAAGGGGTTTTCTCCAAGTTTCTTGAAAATTTCTGGTCCCTTTGGAGTCCAGACAGAGCCTTCCATCAGCCAGATCAGATTTTCTGCTCCAGCCACAGAACTCCCTCCCTGCTGTGGGCACACAGATCACTTGCACTGCACAGCTCAATACCTGTGTCTTAACTTTGAGACAAATCGGGCTTAATTGTCATTTTTGCATGAGGGAAGAGCAAATCCATGACACCTCTGGCAGTTCCCAGGGTTGTGGGACTGAAACATGAATGATGCACCAGGGCAAGGCTGCAGCCTAACTGTCCAGCAGCATTGGACAGTACAGCAGAGTGGCTTTTCTCCTCTTTGAGACTGGACAGGCTGTGTCCTGCACCCCCTGCCCTTTGGAAAGGGGTGATTCTTGGGTTGCCAGGGCTGCTGCATCACTGGATGTCTGGGGAAAGGTGGAGGAGCTGACAGCAGGGGGATAAAGCCCCACATGTGTCTCCTGTCCAGCTCTCTGGTGTGCTGGCTGGAGGTGGCCCACTTCAGTCTGATGGGATTAACTGGCTTCAGCGGGCCTGACATCTGTGTGAGTAAGGCTAGACTTTTCCTTCACTTTAGCTGGCCCTAATAACATTTCAGCGTTTGCATTCCCTTTCTTATACTTTCCCTGTTTTGGTTGAATATTGTGAGGTGTGCTGTGTGGATGGATTTGTTAGGTACTCCTCTTGCTCTTTGAGTGAACCCTGGGACTATTCCAGCAAAGGAACAGGGGGAAAGGAAACAATTGCAGGCCTTAATAACTAAGAAGGGTTAAACAAAGAGATAACTGCTGCAATGCCTAAATGTTTTTGGCATCTCTTTAATGTGAAGCCTTTTCATCTGTTACACCTTCAGAAGTCAGATCTCGCTACACTCCCTTTGAGTTTTGTGCTTCCATTTCTGTCTTAATTACCTCTCTCAGAGTGAGATGGCTCTTTCTGCCTTAGAGGAGGGGGATTTTTTTAATGCAATATTGTATTTTTTATTTATAAACATATATGTGTATATATGCTTAGAGAAAGTCGGATTCGAATCTTTTGTTCTTGGCACTCACCATATGCTACTGTTTAATATTTAATCAGCCCCACCTCATCAGAAATACTGCTGGCCTCATTAGATAATTAATGGCTGCCTGCGTCTCATTTGCTTCAGTTGATACATCTGCAGCCAGTAATTAGAGCAGGAGTTTATTAGTTGCACTGGCTCGGTTTATTTGTGAGACAATCTCTGCTTTGATTGAAGCCGTTGGGATTGGCATATGTGGACAGCCTGCCTCCCTGTTCAGTGGGGCTCTTTTGTTTACATTTTTGCTACAGTTTTGCAACACTGCACATCCTGGCAGTGCTAGGAACAGTTGGTGGTGAAGATTTGCCTTTTATAATTTAGAAGATAATTGGGTAATTCAGTGCAGTAAAGCTACTGCAAAGCCATTCTGTAACTTTGGGGGAGGGGTGAACATGGAAATCTGGTAGACAATTTTTTCTCTTATAGTTTTCATTTTTATTTTATTATTTTCTAGATATCTTAATACAAATCCTCTCTAGCTGAAGGATATATGGGTGTAGCACAATGTGTTTGGAAAGCTTTCAATCCACAATTTATCTCGATATATTAGCTAAGAAAAAAACAGTATTCTTAAATATTTTGAGTGATCACATGCCAGTGTCAGTAACCATCCTCCTTAATGAATTCCCATCTTAAGCCTCTCTCCTTGGTCTGTCAACTCATTTGCAAGTGTGTAAAATGGACTGTGGTATTTTCTTCTGGCCCTATGAATTTTTGACAAGTCTCTCACTGTGCAGTCTGAAGGAAAACCTTTATACAACTGACCACATTAAAATAATGAGATGAATTGTTCCTGCCTCTGAGAGAAAACACCACATCTCGTCAGGATTGTCTCTGAAAGGTCTTTTCCTATTATTACACTTTTAATCCTGATTAAGTGAGCTTGTTTGGGTTTTTTTTTTTTTCTCAAAAAATAAGTCTCAGGAGCTCTTTCTCTTCCTCCTAACAGGGTTCTTGTACCAGTGATCATCCAGCCAGGCAGAAGTTTGAATGGGGAGTTCTCCCTCCTCATTTCCTATTTTTGTCTCTCATGTTTGCTGAGCACCTTGCCTTGGCACAGCCTTTGTGTGCAGAGGTACTGCAGAATTCCACTCTGGAATAGCAGGTGTGTGTTTGACAGCCTCTGGCAACACAATGCAAGAGTTAACTCTTAATGCAGGGAAGAAATCTAAGTCAGATTAAATCACCCTTACCACTAGAAAAGCAAACTGAAAATTGCTTTACTTTTTGTGTATTTATTTTCCAAAGGGCCAGGTTATTGAGTCAGCACTGATTTTTTGCAGTGTTGGAAAAGGTGTTTTAGGTTTTTGTTTCTGGCTTTTCTTTTTTCCTCAGTGAGGATTCTCCTGCAGTGAACATTTCTGGATAGGTCTTGTTCCAAGATGAACACATCAGCTGTGTTTGCCTATGTACAGGGATTCCTGCATTTGAACCTAATTTCTCTTTTAGTACCTATTTTATCTACCAGCATGTGTAGATAAAGTATATCCTAATTTTTATATATTCTGGGATGCTCTTTCCTCCTTCTTGTACCTCATAAAAGCAGGGGAAGGAAATTGTCAATGATTTTTGCCCTCAGCCTTGCTACAAAAGAGACAGGTTCTAGTAAAAATTAGCTACGTCTTCTTTTAACCTACCTTCAAACCAGGTGAATTTACTGCAGGTTGGAGGCATCCTCAGCCTCTGGAGGAATGGGCTAAAAGTGATCCTGGCTGGGTTGTTCAGGTGAAGACATAAACTGTCTGGTAAGACCTGGGGCTGGCAACTCTCCCCACCTTGTTCTCCTCCTGCAGAGGGGAAGTGTCTGTAGCTGTCTCTGCTGGGAAACCTTATTTCCTTTATTGTGTGCATCTGGGCGTGTTCTTTATTGTTTGTTTGGTTGGTTTTTTTCCTATTTTGCAAGCCACACTTTGTATTTGAGCCCAGCTACCTCTCTCACGTAGCTGGTCTATTTCCCTGATGTTGTTGAGAGATTTAACCCTGGTGAGGAGCTAGAATTTGTGATAGCCATGCCTTTAAAAGACTGGTACAGGCAGCTTGGCTGCACAATTGGAAGGGGTGTCAGCCAGCAATAGTTTCACTATAGCTCCAAGCAATGGTTTCCTTATCAGTCTTCAAAACATTAAAAAGTCCTTTCTTCTACTAGATAATCCTTTATCATCCCTCTGTAGCTCCACTTAGCCTACACTGGCAGATTCAGTGTGTTTTGACAGTTCTGACCTGATGAAAAAGCTTGTGCTGTGTTTGTAATTGATTGTAGCCATAAATGGCTCACGGACTCTATTTTGTTTCTGTTGTTCACCGTGTCACTTGAGCTTTTTGTTTGTGTTTCTCTGGTTCGATTTCCCCACAGTGAGGAGAGCTCTGCAGAAACAAGTTTAGACTCTCATTCATAAGGTGGTGCTGGGCTGACTCTGGGGAGAGGGCAGGAAGGAGAGGCAGCCCTCAGTGTTTTCTGATGCAGGGCAAGAGGGAAGTGATGGGTTCTGTATTCCAGGGGGATGCACAGGCTGCCTGGACACTTGGATCAGACCAGTTGGTTAATGAGCACTCCTTCCTTCAGACTTTGCTTTTGATCAGTTTAAATCCTCATCCTAGTAATGGTTAACTTTTGCTTTCCCATATTACTGGCACAGGGGGATCAACCAAACCACCTTTGGGTTAAATTCCTAAATGGCAGCACTAGATGTGCCTACATAAATAATTTTAACATGCATTTAGCTAGAACAGGAGGGATCTATGTGTATTTCCTGCACTGCTGCATGGGTATTATATAACCAAGCTAGTTGTGTGTTTGCAAAATTTTCCAAACACCAATTTTTCCTCTGAATCCTCCCAATGTCTTATGAAGGGTGTTTTAAATAGCTGTTTTCTGAAAGCTGATTATTTAATGGTGTTTTATTCAAAACAGCATTTGGGTATTTAACTTCTTAATTTCCCCTCAAAAATCACAGTTATATGTTTTGAGTGCTAAACCTGAAGTTTGTTTCAAATTTGTGTCCATGATTATTTCATAAGCTCAGAGGAGTCATTACTGTGCGTGTATTCTTCTATATTGTGAATTTTTTCACCTTTGCATGGTGAAGTGCTGAAGCTAAAGGCAAGGACATTTGTTAACTGAGTCTTCAGAGAGCCAAATGTCTTTTTTTTTTTTTTTTTATTTCTTTCAACCACTGGTGCTTTATGGCAGCTTACCCTTGCACACCCTCACTTTGGGTCTGGAAAGTGTTATTCAACCATTTAGTACAGAACTTACAAGTCTAGAAAGCAGTTCTTACAAAAAATCATTAGAAAATGAAAATTTTGCAGACTACCACAGTCTGCTAGACAAGTCATTTAAGGTAATAAATAGGTGAAACCTATTCTCACAAGCTGAATTGTAAGAGAAATTTATCAGATATATATATATAATAGTGAAAGAGACAGTGGCACCCACACTACTTTGCAAGATGATGAAAAGTTGCAATAAACCTCCCTGTGTACGCCTTTTCTTTCCCCTTTAAACATTCTAATGTCATTGTTGTCAGGTTTCTATATTCAGAGTCTATCTCCTTTCAGTAATCTCGGGCTCGCCTGCTCTCCAAGGGACACAATTATGTTAGTTCCAAATAAGGGCTCTTTGATCTCTTTTTATTCCTCCTTTGTTTCTGCACAATGAAAGCGAGAGGAACTCAATTAAAGGGACTTAGTCTGGTCTCTTGACAGAAATTGTTACAAGTAAAGGGTTTGATTCTCTCCTCAGTTAAACTGCTGTTTTGCCAGTGTAGCTACATTGACACTATCAGAGCTGCATTGATGGAGAGCTGCTGCAATGGAAGAAAGGATCAATCCTCAAGTTTTTCCAAATAGGCCGTTTGAAGGAACGACCACTTTCTTTTTTCTCAGCTGAATTGAAAGCAATTTAATTGGCTTTCAAAGGAGGCTGTTCAGTGAAAGAAACCCAGACTGAAGGTGACCATGATGGTAATGCCAAGGGGAGACACGTCTTGTGATGAAACTTTGGTTTGCATTAAAGTCTGGTAATCCTTTAAAAACCAGTTTTAAGAATAATGTGCCCGTGGCTGGCATTGTTGTCAGACTTTAAACAGGGGTGTTACTCAGTATTTTCTGAGAGTAAATTAATATTTTAAACTCCCTATACCACACAACACATGTTTATCATTTCTTTTTTTGAGAAAGACAAGATAAATTTCAGGTAGCATGCACTCAGCTTGTCTTTCAATCCAAATAATATTTGCCATCCTCAATATATGTTTTAGGTCTTAAGTCAGTCTGTCTCTTGAAAGATCCAGAGATTTGCTAGAGCCTGCAGGGATTATGAACACTTGGTAATTGCTACAAAATGAGATTCTTCTATTGATAAAATGGAAACCTTAAACATTACTATGTGTGTTGCTGTTCAGAAAACAAGTTCAGGACAGCAAAACATCATTGGGAAGTTGAAATATTCCATTGAAAACAGAATACATGGACTCTTTACCCTTTGTGAAATATAGTAATCAGTGTTTTGTTTAACTCTGGGGGTTTTTTTGCATAATATTTGTCTTTCTTTATATTTGAATAGATCATTGTGGTTATAAGTGATCTATTAATACCATAACTGATCTTGAGTACTGCTTCTCCTTTGCTCCTTTTATTTTGAGAGATGGTTTCCTAGATAAATCCTGTGAAGGGATTATTTCATTCAGTGGAGTTATTCCATGCTCAGCTGTGCACCAGCCTTATTCATCCTCTAATGCTGCTGTGAAGTTTGTGGTCCTTGGGTTCTTCAGCTTGTTAGAGGATCCTTGTCAAGCTTTATTTTGGAAACCGTCTGATTTGGCTTCCTTTTCCCTTTTGTCAGGATTCACTTATTCCCAGCATGCAAACTGTTTAAAGCTGCTTTTTCCATTAGCCCTCAGAGGTATGAGAAATGCAGGTTAGTTCATATATCAGGTTAGTTACTGTCTCTGAAGCCTCTCTTCTCCTCTGCACCTATTTCCCACTCCTGGGCTTACCCTTTTCTCAGCAAATCTTGTCCTGCTGCAAAGTCCCATTACACTGTTTTGTGAGGTTCCTGTCTCAACAGGAATTAATGCACATTTTCTGACACAGAATATTGTGGTGACAGTGGAGATTGCTGCCAGAACAAGGTCTCAGAGACATAATCTTTGTTTTTCTGAAATAATTCTTCTGAAATATAACTGGTTCTCATGCTTCTAAGCAAAAAGAATGGAAACAAAGGCAGATGTTTGTTACTTAGAGGGTGGAAATTACAGGCAAGCAAGAGATGCAGGGCAAGTGTGGGGAGGTATCACTTTGCTCTCCAGTGTCACAGATAATTTGGACTTGTCTAGAATGGATCTAATGATCTCCATGATCTTTGATCAATTCCTATTTAAGCAAATTCTCTCCTTGAATTTCGAGGTGATTCAGTGATTAGGGAATGCTTTAGACATCTCTATTTCCTTTGTGCTTTTTTTCACAGCGGGGAATTTTTTAATGCCAAAGAAGAATGATGGTCTGCTGAGAGATGTTATTTAGACAGTAAAATACGGAGACAGCAGAATTTGAAGTCTTCCAAATGCTATTTTACAATGATGATCCACTGCTGGATCTAGCTGCTGTTTCATGCTGTACCTCATATTCTCAGGGGAAAAAAAGAACTAAAGAAAATATAGAATACAAGAGCTCATGAAAAAAATCATACATACAAAAATCTGACTGCCATATAACAAGACTATTAGATTTTGAGTATATGGAAAAAATAGAAACAAATCAGTCAGTGATATTTTTTCTATCCATAGTTGAAGAAGAGTAGACCAGACAATGAAATTCAACGGCAGGCAATCTTGTGGTGGAAAGAAATTCAAGGAGTGTTATATAGCTTATCTGCATGCAGAGCATCCTATATTAAAATGTACCTGTGACTGAAATAAAGGTTAGAGGGCAGAGCTATTTCTAAGATTTCTGATTAATGATTCTTGATTAAAAAATACTATCACTCAAAATTTGAATGTTTGGAAGGGTCATGAAAGCTCCCTGAATTCTTGTCAGTTCTCTTGCTGGATTTTCCTGCCCAGGTTTTAGCACACTTAAGGCTGGGGCACATGAGTCCCATATTTGAACAAGGCCCTTAGGAACTGGACTTGCATCATCTTAAATAAGAATTTGTAGCACTGCTTGAGCTGTACGGATGGTTTCAGCCTGCTCAACGCTCAGAGACATTTAAACTTCCTATTTTGTTTTACACAAACAAAGTGAAAGAATTTATTTAATTTTCTCCCCACTTTTGGAAAATATACTTGTAAATCCTCTTTTTTTCCGTGACCCATACTTTTATATAGAGTGAAAATCTTTTAGTATCAGTCTTTTAGGCGAGTGCACACTGAGCTTTGACTATCTGTTTGCTTATTAGCAGAACCCAGAATCCTGCCTTTTCAGTAGGGCAGAAAAGTCACTTGATTGCCAAGATGTGAATCTGACATATAACACTGGTGTGATAGACATGTGTGCAGTAGAAGCATTGCTCTGTGCTAATTCTGCTCCACTGATTTCAATGGAAAATACCATCCTAAAAATGACTACGAGGAAAAAGATGAGTTATTACTCAGTCCTGCATATGTTCTGCCTTATGGTACCAAGATGCAATTAGGTTGAGGTGAAGCCAAGGCATGATTTTGTACCCATCTGATTCTGCTTGTAGCCATTCACCTGAGCAGGGTGGGGATTTGCTCTGTCCTTTCTCTTTATCTGCTGCACACAATGTAGGTGCTGCTACAGGAAAAACACAAATCTTGTTAGTCATGTGCAGCCTCCCATGTATTTGGGTCTTACTGTACTACGGTTTTATCCCCTCCACACGCACCTTTGGTTTTATCAGGCTCTCAGGAGGAGGTTTATCTTAAGCTTGGTGTGAAGTGGAGGTCTAAATTCTGAGCTGTCTCTAAATCAATTCACTCCTCCCTGGTAGGAAGAGTGCAATTCATGCCTGGAGTGGAGATAGCGGTCTTTTCAATATCAGCTAAATGTTTTATCCTTATTTATCTTATTTTAATTCAAGCGTTCTAAAGTACTTTACAAAGTAATCAGGTATGACAGTGCTGGGGTTAATTAACAGTTGGTGTGCTGCCAACAGCTTCCCTGTGATGGTATTGATGATGATACTGATCTTATCTGATATGCTTTGCTGGGAGAAAAAAATTGAGCAAGAAGCAAAGCCATTATGATATGAATATATAAGGACAGTAGGTGTCCTTCCTGCCGTTTTATGGAAGTGTCTGAAGGATTTCCTTTGTGGGAGAACAGAAGCTC
This sequence comes from Arremon aurantiirostris, assembly GCA_035583995.1. NCBI lineage: Eukaryota > Metazoa > Chordata > Aves > Passeriformes > Passerellidae > Arremon > Arremon aurantiirostris. The sequence continues at coordinate 4,569,779 of JAXCLO010000042.1, forward strand.
AGCCTAACCCTTATCTGTATTACACCACAAAAATCTATCTTCAAACGACATCAAACACTTGTCTTGAAACCACAAAGCAAAGCATAGAGAAGTGCCTGAAAACTCCCCTTGCTGATGGTGCTGGAGTAGCATCATCCACGTGGTTTTGAAGGTCAGTGGATGTGTGTAGACACGAGTAGCTCCTACCCATGGGTTATGAACTTGCCATGTTCAACGTTTCCAAGTGTCAGCTACACGCACATACAAACACTGAGACATACCAAGGCCTTTGTTTTGTGAATCTGGGAATTTTGCAATGTGTGTTTGAGCTGCAGCTGTCTGAGAGGTGCTTTTTGCTTTTGCAGCGTAAGGCATTGTTTGTTTTTGCTTGACTGCCACAAATGAAATAGAAAATATGATGCCAATAAATCCTCTCAGAAATTTAAAAATGAACAGCACAGAAGCCTCAGAGAAATATATCACTGTGATAAATGCTTGTCATGCCTTTGGGAGAGACAGGAAAAACTAAAATCCCACAGGTGATATTGGAGGAAAACCAGATGGCCCAGTTAAGAGCATGCTTTTAAAACCAGTGGTGATTAGATTTGCCAAAAGCCAACTGTAAAATCATGTTTCTTTACCAGTGCTCAAAGTCCCTCTCCAATATTGTCCAGCTGTGTATAAAGCAAGCAGAATGAAAATCCAAACATTTTTACAGTGTCTATAAGTACTGATGGGTTCTCATGTAGTCATCAATCAAATTTGTGCACTGGGCTCTGTGTGTTTTCAGAACCAGGTAAAAAGAGAATTCCCTCCAGACTCCTGCAGCATTGTTACTTGGGAGAACTATGAGAATGGAAAGTCAGTGTAAAAAGGCAGGTGAATACACAAGATGTTAACCTGGCAAAACTTGTCATCATTTTCAGGCACTGACTAGTGATTATTCTTTGAGAATATGGTGAGAATGATTATCAATCTGATTTTGCTCCTCAAGATTGCAGTAAAATGAATTATGTGGTTTGCAGTTTGGAAAGTATATAACTTATATACTTTATAACTTTAATTTCTTTTTAAATCCAGTCATGGTAAAGCTGCAATTGAGAAACATTGATTGAGTTAGAGGATGAGCAAAGTGGATAAAAAATACTTCATTCAAGAAGTAAGGCAGAAAACTTTTTGGAGTTCTGCTATCTCTGCAGATAAACTCACTTAAATCTGCCAAAACCCATTCTGTGTTGTTCCTCTCACTTTGCAAGATACAGTGAAATTCTTGCAGGTAAGGATTCCAAATTTCTCACAGTGAGATGACTCCTTAAACTGGCAGTGATGCTGGGGATGCAGTTGGACTCATTACCTCTAGCAGCCTTCTTCCTCCTGCCATCCGGCCCTGTGAGAGCACTCAGGTAGCCCTGGATCCCTCTCTCCCAGCTGAGAATTATTATTTTTGCTGAGTTGATGTTACTCAGATATTGTGCAAATTCTTGGTGTGCTCCAAGGGGATCCAAGGTGTGTGTTGAGCTGGCTGATGGGAATGGGAAGGCATCACCCTTTGTGGGTTAGCATTGCATGAAGCATCCCCTTCAAGCAGGAATTCTGTGTATCTGGCCAATGACAGCATGTAATTGGTCTTTGAGAGAGTATTATCAAGATATTTAATGCAGCCAATTAAAAAAAGGAAAATAGAAAGTATTTTTAAGAGCTATAGAATTACCTTTAAATCACTGTAATGATGTTTTTTTCTTACTCTATAAGTGATAATGTCTGACCACAGGTCACTGCCTCTGTTCTGTTCCCAGTGACTTTGTTGCCAGCAGAGATGCAGGTAGCTGATGATCTCTATTAGGAAGTTCTTTGATGTTACGAAGACCTTCACCCCTGTGCTCTTTATTAAAAAAAAAAGGAAAAAAAAATCATATCTGGTGATGGTTTGTGCCTCAGTATTTCCATGGATAGCTGCCAGCATATTTGAGCAGAGTGTGACCTTCCAGAGCTCCTTGGGTTCTGCTGTTACTTTGTAGAAATCAGATTTTTCCAATTCTTGTTTCTGTGAGCAAAGATTTTCATATTTGTTTCAGCAAAGGATCATTACAAAGAATAGGTGGGTTTATATGCAGCTGTCTCCTTTGTTTAGGCATTGGTGTTACTATTCATAATAACGTATATTTTTGTCTTCCTGAACAGTTTTGTAAGCTTTGAGTTTTTAGAGAGCTGTGGTGCACCTAGATTTTACTGTGATTTTGTTGCGGCAAACTAACCAAATGATACAACTTCTTTAAAGCACTTTCTCAAACTTCATTAGCAAAACAAACATTCATCTTTGGAGTTGCTAAACTCTGTTGCAGGACCAGTAAAAAAGGAATTTGTTTGATAGTCTCTTGTCACAAGTTTTTTGTTTCTTGGGGGCATTTTCAAGAAAATGTACAAAAACACTGGCTTGCCTGAAAGCTTAGTCTAGAGAACAAGTGATAGACTAAATAAAACATATCTTGAATGCACTTGTGCAAAGTTTTGGTAGTAGCTTGCTGTATGATTTCTTGGAGTCTAAATTTCTTGGAAGCCATTGCACCAAGGGTTTTGTTATTTCCAGGTTTCAGTCATGCAGGGACTCAGAATGCTGCGGGGCAATTTTCTGTAGTGATGACCCTGGTGCCAGCATGAACTGGGGGAGGAAAAGAGGAGAGATGAGCAACACCTAAGTGAATAGGATTTGACTAATATTTTTAATATTTTATTTGCACTTTTTTGTTTTGTGGTATTGGTTCAAACCATCTCCATTTGGGTGGAACAAGCTGCATGAAACAAACGAAATCTTGCCTATGAGATATATATATATATATAGTTTCAGAAATTTAGTTTCAAATAAATGTACTTCAGCTTTGAAGGAACCTTTTCTTTTAAAACATCCTTTTCTCTAATTTTCTTGAAGTGTAAGAAAATGAGCTCACTTTTTGCTCAAATGTATGGTACTTTATCAAACTTGTATATAAATTACTTGATTCTTCATACTGCTGATATTCTTACAATTGTTTTAATAGACCATAAAAATGGTAATACTGTGGTAAACCATTAAATGCTTTAGCCCAGCAGTATTCCTGGTTTAATAGTTTTACTCATTTAACACTTACGATTTGTAACCGAGTAAATCTAATTTTAAAGTAGGTTGAGGAAGTTAAACCACCTCTGGGGGATAAATCTACACTCCCTTACCTGGAGGGCAATACTAATTGCTATCCAGACCCAGAACAGGCTCAAATGAAGTCAAGCTCCAAGGATTACTAATGAGTGAGGCTTACATTGTATGAGCTAAAAGTCTTTGAATGCTATTTTTTACTTGAGAAACTGGCTGAACAAAAGTCTGAGAAAATCCATGCAATCAGTAAGACTGCTGGTGCTTTTAAGCATTAGTAATTATCAGCCTTCTTCCTTGGGATGTTAATGATAGTGGTTTGACCTTACCCCAGTGTCTCTATCTAAATGTGTAACTTAGCCATCAGTTTGCTTTAAATCAAGCACTAAATCTGTCTGAGAGCCATCTCATACTGATATTAAAAAAGCATCAGGGTCCACTCGGCTTCTTTTGTCAGCTAAATCTCAGACAATTGTGTGAATAAATTAATGGATGAAACTGACCTTTTTAAAGTTATTCTCTAAGTTCTGTGTTGGTGTGGACAAGGAGCACATCTCAGTATCTATTTCAGCGCAGGGGAGGTTATTTGCAGGCACTACTATTAAGCTGCATAATCATATCGGTGGTAAGACAAGAGAGTTGTAATTTTTGTAGAGATCTTTAGCCTTTCTATCAGTTTTCCACCTTACTCATAAATCTTGAGTGAGTTCTTTTATGAGGTTGTCCTGTTATTTTCCTCCTTCCCTTTCATTCCCTTTGTCCTGCTGATATATGGCAATGGAAACATCAAGGTTTGTTTAAAACACTAGTGGGCTGCATTTAGACCCTTTTAAAACAAAGTGTGAAAATGTTTGCAATGATTAGCTAGAAAAACATTAACATGAATAAGTTGTAATGTAAAACACTTTGCAGGGCATAAAAGAATGGGAGGGAAAAATATTAGGTCTCTGCTCCCTGATTTAAATCCTGTTTGAGCCCAGAGGGTTTAATAGGTACCTAAGTGGTGCCTCAGAGCGTGAGGCTGGGACTTAGGAGGTGCAAATACCTTCATCTGACTTTCTGCTGCTGCTGAATTTTGCCCCCAATGGCCAACCTTAGTAAAATCCAGCTATTTCCTTTGAATAATGAAGCTGTGGAGAATCCAGCTAGTACGTGGAAATCAGAAGTAGGAACAGGCCCTAGAGGATTTTTAACCTAAATAGAAGAGGCTGTATCACCAGCTTTGAAAGCTGTTACTGTTTCACTCTTCTTTCTTTTTTGCCTCTGGGATATTCCTGAAAAGTGTGCATCTTCTGTTTTATGAGATGTACTCGCCTCCCTTAGATGTAGAGAGAAACAGGAGGAGGTGGATGGTGGCATGGCCTCCAGCACTTTGTTTATGAGAACATCCTTCCAGCAATTTTATGTCTGCACGAGGCAGAAGAACCATTTCCAATGTGCCCTTGAGCTGTGGATCAAGCATTTTACTTCTTACTGTTTTCTGCTTTAAAACTTGGTATTCCTTTCCCAGAGTCCTTAGGTGGAGGAGGTTTTTTTGTTATTTGCAGTGGCCAAAGCACTTTCAGCTCCCTCTGTTTTCCCCAGCTGATTGAGCTTTCATGGTGCATTTCTCTCCCTGCCCAAGAGCTCTCCTGGGAGCAGGCCTGGCATGCTGTCTGCTTCAGGATACCTGCAGGACAGTGTTATGGTGCAATCAGCACCTCAAACTTTTTATTAGAGCTCAGGCTGATGAAATGGGGCTGTTTGGTCTGTTGGCCAGGGCTGTGTTCAGGAGTTTGTGTACAGAGGGCTCACAGAAATGAGCTGGCCACTGACTGGCTCCCTCCTGGGAGAAAAGCTGTATTTACTTGATCATTCTCCAGTCCTCCTGCTGCTAATGCTTGCAAAATCCTCCATTTCTCCCCCACAAAATCTTTGACAAACCAACAACAAAACCCAACCGAACTCCTAGAATTTATTTCTTTTTTCCCCCCGATGCAGACAACTTTTATGGAAAATCCTTTCCTTAGGATTTTTCCTCCTGAGAAGCTGGGAGGCCTCAGGAACAAAATGCAAACATTGATTATCTG
>JAXCLO010000042.1:4575053-4622564 GCA_035583995.1 Arremon aurantiirostris
GCCTTCTGATGAAATCCTTTCTTCTATTCTTTTAGTATAGTTTTAATGTAATATATATCATAAAATAATAAATTAAGCCTTCTGAAACATGGAGTCAGATCCTCATCTCTTCCCTCATCCTGGGACCCCTGTGAACACTGTCACACCCCCCCAAATGAAAGTAACCTGAAAAGAAATCCCAATATTGGGGATCATTTAGTCCTAAGAAATGTGTAGGGCTGGGACGCCTCCAGGGTGGCAGCACTGCTTGATGCTGATCTCCACCTTTCTGGCTTTAGATCCAGAGTGCCACAGACAATAAAAGATGTATTTGCTTTTAGAAACTAACCATTGTCCTTTGCAAAGCTGGCAAAATTATGTGTAAATAAAAATAGATTTTTTTTCTTAGTATATTTGCATCTTTTGTATGCACTGAGGGGATTTTCTGAGTCCCATCCTCTGAGGGGCTGCTGTGCTGTAGCTGTTGATGCTGGGCTTAATTCATATAACAAGGCAAAAGAAAACCTATTGCTCAAACTGCAATGTGTCATCATCTGGCAGTGCTGGTCATGTCCATATAGGAAACAGCCTTGTTTATCCTATTGCTAATTTACAGAAATAAATTTCTTTCCCCATTGAGTGTTGATGCACACATGTGCAATTCACCAGTTGTAACTTGTGTTATTAGCTCTTATCCCTCCACAACAATTTGCCAAAATAATTGCCTCAGCCACAATGACCTTGTTATGTGATGTTTCTGAGTAAGATGTGCAACCATTTATTTCTTACTGGAGCTTTCTTGTTTAAATTAGCATAATTTCTTCTTAAAAACAAACAGATCTGACTTGTCCATTCAGCAGAAGTGCAGAGGGAAATTGTTTATGCTGTTTTCACTTTGTTTTTCTTTCGGGCTGAGGTTTTATTGTCTTATGGAAGAGAACTAATGACAGATTAGGAGGTAAACAGCTGCTTTCCTGGAGCCATGTGTCAGCATGTAGGTTGCTTCTGTAAGGATTGCCTTCAAATACCAGTGTCAGAGTGAAATTGATAATGAGGAACACTTTATTTTGGGTTTGCTTTAATAAAGCCTATCTGAAAATCTGTGCAGGTAACAGCATACACAGAAGGGCATTTCCTAGCTTCAATTTTCTCTCTTTTTACCAGTTTTTAACCTATGAGGGAACTTTTCTTCCTGTTCCAGTTTTCAATGAAGGATTATGTCACGAGTTTTGGGCTGGGGGAGCAGCTGTGCACTGTGTTTGTGGACTGCTTCTTTTGTCACTGATTTCACTGGGAGACCTGGGGAGCTCAAGTTCCCTGCAAGGGGTTGATTGTTTCTTTGATCAATGAGGTAAACATCATTAAACTTTCTACCAATATTCCCATTCCAGGAGTCAGAGTCCCTGGGCTCTTGATACTGTGCTTATTATCTTTTGTTCTACTCGTGTTCACTCTAATTTAAAATGTAGGCTGCAAACCACAATTAAATAATTACATATTTTATATCTGAGATGCCTTGAAACCTCTGGGTACATATTTTGTGTTTCTGTTCATTTTGTCCATTTATTCTGAGAGCTCCTAGACAGGTCAGTTTGAGGAAGTATTTTGTACTTATCCTGTAGGGAGAATCTCTTCAGTCCCAAGCACCAAGAAGGTTCTCTGTAGGAAATGTGGATGTGTAGGATTCATTCCTTCTTCTAAGTCCCTCATACACCTTGTGCTCAAAGGCTGGCTGCTTCTTATGGGGATTTGAAAACTTGGTATTTTTCATCTCTAGCAAGTCACTTCCTGAAATCCTCTGGTGGTTTATTTTATTTCTTTTACTCCCCCTGATTCTGATTTTATGTTAATTTTGTTATTTTCAGTTTGCTCAGGTGTGTGCAACTTCTGCTTTTGGAAGAATGTCTTTTCATGTCTAATAGCCTCTTTTACCCAGCTCTTTGAGTACACTGATATTTTTTGGAAAACCATTTAAAATTATTCTTGAAAGGTATTATACATGTACTCTGAGCTTTTACAGTGGTGCCTTTAAAGCCTCTCTATGCCAGTTTATATAAAAAGAAAGCTTTAAAATATTTATATGAATATTTTAAAATTTTAGCTGACCCTTTTTAATTTATTTTTAACTAGCTTTTTCATATTTGTATCATTCTTCATTTTCAAGTTAAGCAAGTTAACCTTTCAAGTTAAACCTCTTGTGGGTTTGCTTTTGGGCTCCCTTTTGGCTTTTTCCCCCCTCTCATACAAGTGGTTTGGTATTGAGTGTGGAGTAATGTCTTTTCTAGAGTTTTTCTTGGATAACTTCATTTTAAGTCTTGAGCTGATCCAAGCATTGCATCTCATCTTGTGAGTTTTTTCATGAGCTGCTCCAAAAAGTGGTTCTTTAGGATTTCCACCAAATGTGTCACCATCATTTACTATATAGGGGCAAAATTAAATCTATCACTGCTATTGTGCTTAGTCTTCACAGCTCTTTACTCTCCCTGGAAATTTGTAACTATTGTGATCCTCATATATTTTAGATATATTTACTATTTTTGTTTAAGTAGATCTTGCTTAGGTCTCCAAGCTTTGTAGGGAAATAGGAGAAATTCCTCTCAGTCCAGTGACAACGCGTCTTTCCTTTCCCTGCAACTCTGAACTGAACAATCTCTTGAGTAATTCTGAGGGTTTCCACTTGTGTTTTGTTCTCTCAATACCTTTTCACCTAATTATACCCGTTATATTGGTGCTTGGTTTATCCTGGGTGTTGGTGGCACCTTTTAGATCTTCTCTAACAAATCCTTGCAATCCAATTGTGCTGTTCATCCCCTGAAACCAGGGCAGTGGGGATTGTCAGGGCTGTCTCCAAGGGGAATACCATATGGGTCTTCAGGAGTCTCCTAATCAATGAGAGAAATTCTTTATTTTAGGTGTTTCCTTCCATCACTTTTCATCAGACTGATTCTCCTATGGGTTTGTCCATGTCAATTTCTTGTAACCTGTGATGATTTCTCTTGATCTCTCTCTCACTTTCTGGACTACTTTTAACACCTTATTTTTTCCCGGCAGCTTTTCTCTCCTTAATCAGTCAAACCATTTTCTCAATGGTTCTTTGCTTTCAGTCCTTCTGTTCAATGTGGAAAATTTCTTCCTCCCAACTCTGCTTCCCCTTTCTGAACTTCTCAGTTTCAACTTTATATGGCAATTGCTGTCACTCTAATCCACTATGGGCTCCCTCACCCATTGTGTGTGTGAATCTTGACTAATTTGAGTTCATTGTAAGTTAATTACTGTTCAAGAGATTTGGTTTTCTTTATTATTTGCTGAGCTACATATTAAATTACTCTGTCTTTATGAGGAAACAACTTTCCACCACTCCAGATCTCTGCCCTGCTCAAACCATTTGGCACCGTCAGATGTGGCCACAACAATTTTGCCGATGTTTTTCTTTTGTTTATTAGAACAGCGCAATTCTGGAATATTGATTGCTTTTCCAGTCTGGTATTGCTGCTGCTGCTTTGTCCAACAGTACAAAAGGTTTTTCTTCATATCCAAGACAATGTTTCTAGAAACTTCATTATAGACATGAGAATTTGTGAGACATGTAATGTGTTTTCTTCTTCCTTGTGTTTTCATCTAATGACATTATTTTCACTGTGGCCAAATGAGCTTTTTAGTAAAATTGTGCAACATTTAAAAAAATAAAATTGATACAGACTGCCCAGCATATGTAGCAAAGAACAATGTTTTACTTTAGCTTTAGAGGACTCCTGTTTGATAATGTGATTCCTTCAAAATGTGGATCACTGAAAATATTGATTAAAAACAGAGACATCATTTGGAAATATGTTTTATAACTGAAAATTATTTCATCTTTAGGTACACAGTGAGTGTTAGGTTAGCACTTTTAGTTGTTGCCTTATGCAGAAAAAATTTGATGGAGAAAGACTTACTGTTTTCATGGAGGATCCACATCTCTAGATGCTGAAAAGAAAAAATAAACTTGATGTGATTACTCCAAAATTTTTGTTGAAACGCCTGCTTCCTACAAAAAAGGGGTTTTGTTGTTGGTTTAGTTTTTTTGTGTTTGTGGTTTTTTTCCTCTCCTGCAATCAAAACATGCCCATTAACCTTGTCTCCTTTTTGTTTTTCATTTAACTTGAGTATGTGAGGTAGTGTTAATGGTTCAGCTACAGTTTCATGGAGCTGCAGAACTTTTGTTATGTAACTTTATGACCACAAAAATACAAGGGTTTTCAGTTAATTACTTTTCTCCTGAAAATCCCTGCATTCATTCCTAGATAGAGAAGTTCAAATCCCGTCCAGCTTCTCCCTGACTGCACCCTGCCTCTTGTCATCTAACATTTTTAGCCATTAAATATTAAATTTCTATGAAAATTTGGTTAGTGGACCTATCCAGTCCACTTTTATCACTCAGGGTTTTCCCCATATGCTCTCACTTAGTGACTGGTATCTGCAACTTATAAACAGCCCTGAATTTTGGTCTGCATTTAATTACAGAATTCACTTTATGATGTAATTTTGAATCACTGGTTGAAGAGGCGCTCATATATTTGTGCTTTTGAAGCAACAAGGATTTCGAAGATTTCTGCTGTTTTTTTGAGTCCCCTCCTCCATTTAATGCCTGAATGAAATCTAGGTAGGGAAGATTTCCTAAGTGCACAGTGATCCTCTCTGTTACTGAAATTAAAAAGATGTAATTTGGAAAGAAGAAAGTTTGCCTGTGGTAGCCTGTGTATTTTAATTCCTCCTGATTGTCTTTTGCTTCCTGAAAAAGGGAAAGTAGATTTTTCTGCTCTGTGAGCTCAAACTGTGTCTTGATCTCTGCGTGAGAGGTGAATGTTTGTGGTAAATGTGGCTTTCTTAATGAGGACCTGCTGTTCTGCATGAAACACTGTCACAAATAATAATAAACAGCGCCCAGTTTCTGCATCTGCAGTAGGAATAAAATCTGGGTAGTGAATCGTCCCTCCACAACTGTGTCACCAGCAGGTCCTCATTAACTGTCCGTGGCTGCTGAAAACTGATTTATCCCCTCATGGTCAGACAGCTCCTTTTTTTTGTTAAGATTTTTTGAAAGGCAAAAAATAAATATTTTCCTCTTTTTCAAAAGGATTTTGTTGACAATCCCTGAAACTGTTTTTGCCACTTCCAATCCGTTTGGTTGTTGCTGGGCTTTGTGGATGCAGGAAGGTCTTTGTGAAGCTTTGTGAGCTGTAGGAATTGCAAACACAGAGTTCCAGCCCAGCTCCTGAGCTGACAGGTGATCATCTCACCAGGAGCTGGGAAATCACATGGTGGTTTCTGCCAAGGATTTGCCTCCTTGCTCCGGCTCTTGCAGTCAATGCACAAGAGCCTATTTTCTTTGTGGAGAATTAGAGGAGGTCTGTAATTTAATTATGAATGCTATCACTTTGCTCAGCTTCCTCATTTTCCTGTGTGCTGTTTTCCTCTGGAGCAATCTGCAGTTCCTCTGGGCTGCAGGAGGGAAGCACAGGAAATACAGTGCAAGAGCCTTTGACTTAAGAGAAAAGAGCAAATCAGGATCTGGAGAGGGCAACCACTTAAAGAAGGTTACCTTGGTAAAGGGAATAGAGATCTCTATTATTGAATGTTTGGTTTTGATGATGTCAAAGAAGCAGAGAAACCAGATGGGAGGAAAATGTCTTTAATTTATCTCACAGTTTAATGTAGAGAGCCACAGGTCTTCCCCCAGGTGCAAGGTGAGACAGCTCAGAAGAGTGTCTGGGCTTGTTCTTGTTGATCTGAGGGATCCTGCTGGGTCCCAGAGCAGACAAGCAGTAAGGACAGACCCATGTGGCAGAGGGGATTCCATGTCACATTTATTTATTGCCCTTTGCCCTTCTCTGGTGTGGTCATGATCTCTAAACGGAGCCAGAGCTGCTGCTGAGGCCCCTGGGGCTCCTCCATCCGAGGCTTTGGCTTTAAGTTGAAAGATTTATATCCCTTATCTGACTCACGGCTGCTGCAGGCCTCGTGATGTACTCGGTATCAGAAACCCCTTCAAGGCCCAAACTTCATAAATCTTAAATCCTATAAACATCCTAGTTCTTGGAGCACTGATTTCAGGAAGCACTGTGCTACAAAAATTGTGAGTCCAGTAGTCCTGGATTCTAGCAAGGAAATTTAATTAAAAGAGGAGATAATTAGATGAGAAACCTCTGCTGGGAGTAATTAGAAATATTTCTGAATGGGTTGAGTTAGATGAGTAATCCACTGAAGCTATGCAAAGCCATGGCTGTCCAGCTTCCAGCAAACTGAGAGGGGAAGTGAGAGACTCTCCCCAGAGGTGAATTCTTCTGGAACAGGAGGGAAAACTTCATGGCTGACGGAGCCTGTTTTGTGCCATTCCTCCTCTGAAAGGGGCTTGTACCAGACTATGGTTAAAAATCACCATTTTTCTGCTGCACAGAGCTGAGGCAGCCCACCCTAGAAGGGGGCAAAGGATCTAATTCTGTGCCAGCTGCCATAGGGTTTGAGCTCAGTCTTCTCTACCACCAAACCCAAACTGAGGCACTGCCATGTGCTGGAGTGAACACAGAATCAGGAGAAGATAAACTTAGGGTTTTTTTTTTAATCTTTTTTTTTTGCCTTTTAAATTGAAATCCAGAGAGGAACAAAGAGCCCTTATGAGAAGATATGTCTGTTTTTCCTCCTCACCTTTTTCAAGAAATCAAAAAGAAGAGTTTCTAGATATAGAGCTTAGAACTTGGAGAAGTCTCAGTTCAAAATGAAATTAGGCTTATAATGTCTGCATTCTTTTCTTCTGGGCTGTTCTGGGATGACACTTGTGGCTAATAACTTTTTTTTGATGCTGCATGTGAGATGGTTGTCGGTGGTTAGTGTGAGGGTCAGGACAAATAAATCCCCCCAATTCATTGACAGTGACTCAGTACATGGATTTTTACACCATGTGCTGAATGTTGTTAAGACTCATCCTCTGTTCATCTTTCATGGCATCTTAATTTCTTAAAGGCATCTCAGCTGAAAAGAGTTTTTATTTTTATATGTTTCATGATGAGAGAATGAGAATCTGATGGGAACTCAGACTCCCTGTGATCCCTATTGGCTATATTCAGAGGGGTTTTAATATGATTATCCTGTCTTTAGGGGGATTTGAGTAAGCATGAGCTGTTCAAATGAACTGAAGTTCAGAAGAGCTGTTCATACTTTGCTACTGAGTTTTTCAGGGAACTGGACTCCTGTCATTTAACATTTCTACTTCAGGAGGTCTTGCTTTTCCACGAGCAGCATTTAAATGGAACAGCCTAGACATTTTAGGGCTCAGATCCAAGACTTACAAGTCTGAATAGAGGTGTCATAAATCCTCAACTTCAGCTCTTCACAAGATTATCCAAACTTCTCTGAAGCACTGCACACCTTTTGCTGAAGCCAAGTGCTGGTGTACAAATATTCTTCTCTTTCTATCATGCTTTCAGTTTGAATTTCTCAATGTCCTGGAGAGCTTACAGTTTTCCACAAAACTTCAATGCTGCTTATGTCACCATAAACAATTATGTTTCTTTTTCAAAAAATTGAGTGCTCCAGTCCAGGAGCTGGAACAGCTATACAAGATGAGCAGTTCTTTATCTGATATTCTGCTTATGTGGATTTCCATGACTTAATTCACCTGTAAGATTTTTCTGTGGCTTTCAGTAACCTACAAAGCGTGTACAGGCAGTTGTGCTGATTCAATTTGTGCAGAAAGTGGAGAAGTATCATTTCTGCAACCAAAAAAGCAAACCAAACAATCTTTCTCTGCTGAAAGCTCAGTATGTTTTATGAATGTTGTTGGAGAAAGACTTTTACTTTTCATTTATTTTAATATCTTAATTACCCACCTTTTCTTTGCAATATTATGTACAACAGTGTTACCTGTGTGGAGTCTCAGGGGGTTGTACTTTGAGCACCTGTACAGGAGTTTTTCAGGAGCTGGAGGAGATGGTTCCTTTGTGAGGCATCAGAGAAAAATTGAGCTGTAAGCTTTGCTTTTCCAATCCTGCAAAACTTTAGGCATTTTCTTAATTTCTGCAGACTTTAGTGCACTTCATTACATGCGCAGCTTGCATATGTAACTGGCAGAATTTAGAGACAGAAATTTTTTATTAAATGTGTTAATCACCTAACATCATTTGGCTTGCAGCCTCAACTTTAAAGAAGCAAATAAGAGGGGGAAAAAAGTTTCATGTGTGAAATATAGCACACAAAGTAAATGGAAAAATGCAAAGATGAAAGATCAGTTGCTCTCTCTCTAATCCTTTAAATTCTAATAATTTGTTTAACACCTCAGAAAAAGAAATTGAGTCTTGATATGTCATTTGTAGCTGGATTCTGACCGTAAATCAATTCTGGTGTTTGGGAAATTCTCATTACATTTATTTAGTAAAATGACAGTATATTTCCACAGTCTATTGTGGTTTGGATTCTGTTGGCTGGACTGTTCTTGTGCAGCACCCAGTAAGTGTTTTTGTGTTTCTGCACCAGTGTATGGGATTTGCAATAATGGATGTCATAACCCTCTGCTGAAGCTTTGGAAAGAACTGGCCATCAATCACCATGTACAGTCTTTTCAATTGCAGCTCCCAGTAAATGTGTTTTCTTCATTTATTTGGAAGCTATTATGCTGTCGTTTAAAAGCCCCAGAGAAAGGGGGAAAGGCCCTTTTAATGAGACTCTGTGCACTCTGTTTTTTAATAATAATGGCTTGTTTCATGTTAAATTTAAAGCATGTAGCTCCTTGGCAAATAGGTTTTTAGTTGGCTCACATAATCAAAAGCAGTACAACTGGCATATGAGCGAGTGCTCTGATCCCAGCTTTCAAACAGAGCCCAGAGAAGAACAAACATCCACTCTGTCCCCAGCTCAGACTTTGAAAAGTCAAAACTTTCTTCCTGGTGTAATTGCCCTAACAGATCTCATCAGTGCTGGTTCACATGCTGTGTTTCACAGATCACAGGCATTTCAAAGCTTGCTTGCTGATGAGGAAGAGCTTCTGTAGCCATCAGCACCAAGCCAGCCTGGATTCCTGCTCCCCTCTAGCTCTCACTTAGTATTGCTTTATCTCCTCTGCTGCTGCTTAACTCGCCAGGTTAGGGGGTTGTGCTGCCACACAAGGCCTGGGCATAGAGCAGAAAACTTCTTGTTTGCCTTTGCTTCTTGCTCTCCTGTTCCAGGATGAATGCGCAAGTCTGTAGAGTTATTTATGTTTTCAATGTAACAGTTAAAAATTGATATTAAGAAATAATTTTTAGGTCTAAATGTATTCATATAACTAATTCTTTAATGAGAAAATGAAGTTGGAATACTATGAGGAAAAGAGCACAATCTTTAAAAAATTTCTATTTATTTAATTATGCCTCTAGATTTATACTTTGTAGAAAAAATTAAGACATTAAAAAATTACCACCTTCATAAACACAACCACATTCCTGTCAAGTGCGTAACTTGCATGAATTGAAATGTTAGCATCTGACAGTGTTCCCACAGTTTTCATGTATTGAAGCAGGTTTTATCAATAGTAATAAATAACAATTCATAGTAATCAAGAATATTTCGTAGTACTCAAGAAACTTCATAGTATAGTTCATAGTATAATGATATAGTTCATAGAATTCAAGAAAGTTCAAAGGAAAATTAGAATGATTTCAGAAGTATTGTGCCTCATGGTACAATGAACAAATCACCATTTGCTTCTACTAATTTTACCTCAGGTTCATAAAAAAGTTCTTCTATGGTTTTGTATCTGATTCTTGTTTAGGAAACAGCAAGGCAAAAATCTCATTTTGAAAAAAAAACTCGATCTTTTAAAACATACTATAAAACTGTAGGGCTGCAATTACAGCAATGTTCAGGAAGTTCCTTCCATCATGTTTTTCTTAGTCTTGAATACCTGAAAAAAAAGTGCAGAATTCAGTGCTTTATGAAAATTATTAACTACAAATGCAAGTAGAGATACCCATCACTTTACCTGCAAACAAAAGAAAGCAAATTGTATAACACTCCTTTTAAAGTAGGTTTTCCTTCTGATAATGCTGAAAACAATTATATTAATAGTGGCTTGTTTCTTTCTTTATCTTGAGTGCAAGTTTTCCTTGCCTTGTGATATAAAGGTAGCCATGGCAACTTAACATTTTAATCACTCCTTTGCAGTGCATTTCTTAGGTAAAGATTATGTAGAACCTGCACTTGATATCTGAACTAATTAATTCTTCTTTCCTTTAGATAATATTTCAAGATAATTGTTCTTGTTTAAAAAAAAAGTAACTGAAGCAAAAATGCCCAATTGTAAGGAGACAACAAATTTGCACTTGATATTTTGTTGCTGTACCCACTGATGGAAAGACAGGGATTTGCTGTGTTTGTAAAATCTCACCCCTCCTGGAGAATGAGGGAATTCCCAGGTCTCTAAGGAAGTGCTCATATTTCATTTAATTACATGTCAGAAGCAGTTCTGCAGGCACTGGCCTTTCAGCACTTGCAGTGTCTCAGAGAATGTTAAAAGAACACTTAAGTTGTTTGTTTCTGGCTCTGCAATGAGGTATGGCAGGCTTTTCTCAGCACTCTCACAGGTTTGGTTTCTTAGACAGAACAAAAACAAGTGTTGAACTCTTTCCCTAATCTATAAACAATTTTTGAGAGCTGTATTTATGTGGAAAATAGGCATCTGTTTGTAGTAACACTGTTGGTAGTTCTGTGCTAGGAGAAGCTTGTCAAGTCTGCAAATGAACCTTTTCCCTTTGAATCTCAGATTTGTGAGTGCTCCAAAGCATTATAGAGTGCAAAGGGCTTAGATAATGGGCTTTATCATTAAGTGGAACTTTGGGTTTGCACTTTGTCTGTGCTCCTTGCCAGGTGATAACTTATTTAGCTGTGCATTTGGATATCATTCCTGAAACTCACTACCATGAATATTGAACACAATCTGTGGTCCTCTAATCACTTAACAGCAATCCTTTCAGCAAACTCTTTGCTCAGAGCTATGGCCCACATGCTTCTCATTCTGTGACTGCACTGCACCGGTGTGATTGCCTCCCTCATAGAAAATGTCATCATTTTTTTCTTTAGGGGAAAATTTCAATTTGCCTCCCTTCTTTTGAGTTCCAAATCAGAAGCCAGTAACTGATGATCTCAATGAACAGATGAGGATTTTGAGTTGTGTTCACCTCCTGGATGGTGAAGTCAACACATGCTCAGCTGCTTTCCACAAGAGAACAATGCAGTTTCTTTGTGTCAGATTGGTACTAAATTTTTTTCTGGACAGCTGAAAACCTCTAGTAATAAATTTCCTTGAAAATTATTGGGATGTTCTCAGGAATTCCCTTGCCTGGTTCTTTTGGGTTCTGTTGGAGCCATGATAGGCTTTGATGTAGGTTTGTGAAACAGTTGTAAAACCCAGTTATTTCACAGCAGTTAAGAGTTGAGAGCCTATATGTATTATATATATATATATAGCAGTTAAGAGTTGAGAGCCTATATATATTATATATGTATCACATATATAAAATATATTTTTTTATATGTAAAAATATATATTTATTTTTTTTTTACGTATCTGATTCCTGTTAATCAAGTGAAAAAAAATCACATGGGGTGAGCTTGCTTTATAGGAGTCACAGACCAGCAGACAAGTGTTTTGGTGACACATTGGTGCTTAATTCACCTTTGAGCCATGTGCTTGCTCTATCTCTGCTTCAAGCAGAGGAAAGAATTCCCAGTTCCCTTTCCTGGGTCTTGCCAGTCTTCTCTCCTTCTCTGCTGGAGTAGCTGCTTAAGCAAGGAAAACATTTGGAGGGAATCCACCTCTGCAGTAATTCCAGAGCTTGCTGTAATGTGGAGCTTCAGCCTTCTTACCAGTGCTGGCTGCTGTGGGAGGGTTAAAGAACCATCTGGATTCTGTTCAGGAGATGTTGTCAATAGGCAATAATTTAGTCAGGGGCTGTCAGTGGCCTGCTGCAGGTGATGGAAACCTGCCTGGAATGTGTGGAGCAAAGCTCCAGGCAGCCCTGGGCATTTGATGTGTGCACTTGGGGGATCAGGAGCAGCCTGGGTGCACAGCTCTCCTCCTCTTTGTGCTCGTGCTTCTCAGGGGTCACTCAGCCATCCAGAGAAGTGGAAGGATGGGTGACTTCAGAGGGGCGCTTGCAAATGTCAAGGCAGAGATGTTATTTCAATTGCAGGCATTTGGGAAGCTGGGAAATATGGCTCATGGCACTAAATGCAGAGACTCATAGGAGCAAAAGTGCTGGATGAGTGTTTTCTTCCCCAGTTTCTGCTCTCAAACCAAGGTTTTATGCACCTTTTGTGTCTCTTTCTGTGGTCTTACATGTGGAATATGTCAGCATTTTTAGGTGTTCTGTGTGTGTCATCTGTCTGGAAAGAACTTGGTTCTTTACTGGCAATTGTGCCCATGCAAGGAAACTTGGATTTAAACAGGGCAGGAAACACAGCAGCACTGGCACTTGATTTCCTTAATATACCAGCAGAAATTAATTTGGTCAGAGCCTTCCCCAAGCTCTCTGGACAGCCTGGCTGGGAATTGCTGTGAGCTCTGAGCT
This sequence comes from Arremon aurantiirostris, assembly GCA_035583995.1. Taxonomy (NCBI): domain Eukaryota; kingdom Metazoa; phylum Chordata; class Aves; order Passeriformes; family Passerellidae; genus Arremon; species Arremon aurantiirostris. The sequence continues at coordinate 4,587,611 of JAXCLO010000042.1, forward strand.
GAGCGCCGGGCTCCAAGCCTCCCAAGCTAGCAGAGCAGCTGAGCAATTGGACTGTGCTTTTTGCAGCCCCGCTGCCTGGGACACAGCCAAATTAGACAGCCAGTCTCTCAGTCTTGGTATGTAAATAAAGGAGGGTTGTGTCCCTAAGTATCAGCCCCTTAGACTGCAGGGAAAACAGCTAAGAGGGGTTAATGAATGAATTCCCTAAACCACAGTGTGCTAGAAGAGGGGGCAGGAGAGAAAAGAATAAGTTGCCTTTTTAATTTTGTTTTTTTAAGGAGAGCAGGCACTCATTGCACTTAATCAAGTGGAGAATAATCTGAGAGTCAAAGGCCCTTAATTATGTTTTCATTTGGTATGATTTTTGTTTGTCTGACAGATCTCTTTGGCAGCCATGCAAAGAGGTTCTGCTATGTTCAGAGCAGTTTGTATTCCATATATGAACTATTCCCACATCTTTAGGCAAAGAGAAATGGAAATTCACCTGCACTTCTCTAAGGTGACGGAGTCAATCCCCAAATGGCTGCAAACTGTGTGTGTGTAGGAGAACTTTGAGTTGCAGAACACAGTGGTAAATGCTGAATGTGCAGAATGGCTTAATTTCCTCTGTGCAGGGCTGAGCAAGGTTATTAAGAAGCCCTTTCAAGTTTAAGGTTTTCCCCGGGGAAACTCCAGAAACACAGCTGCTTGAAAGCAGAGAAACAGAGGGAGGAAGAAAGTAAGAATTAAAAGGAACTGAAATGTGGAGAGGCTGGCTGTGTGCTGCAGAGAAACTGGAGGCAATGTTTTGCACAAACCTGAGATGAGGCAGGATAGCAGCAGCAGGAGTGGGAGGAGGGACAGGGCTCTCAGTGATGCTCTGGCTCCTTGTGCCTCGCTCAGACACGAGGCAGGTGCAGAGATGCTGACACATGGTGGAATAAATTCACTGAGTGCTGAGCAAGGCTTGAATCAACTATGATTCAACTATGGGTTGAGAAAAGGAAGAGAGAGGAAAGTATGGGTTTGTTCTGAGTGGGAGTGTTTTGGAGAACTGTCAGTGAAACTTTGATTTGGTTTTGCTGTATCATTGGATATATCCATGGGAGTGGAATCCAGTAGCTGCTGCCTGGTGCAGGGATATAGTGCTGGAGAGAACAGTATGTTTCTGAGAAAGCAGCAGCCCAAGTCAAAAAAATGCACATGGGATAGACAAATCCTTTAAAAAGATAAGATTTCTGAGGGGCTTTCTACATTTTTTCCGAAACAACTCATGAGAAAAACCTCACAGTGATGTGGAAATTGAGGAGAAAGCAGCCCAGGGTGGGGATGAGTGTAATTTTTGAGCTGTCAGAAGCAAAACAAACGGATTCCCTAACACTTTGCAGAGTAAACATTTGCTTTCAGCAGTGTCATGTGTGTCCCTAAATAAGCCCCATCTCCTGCCACCCTTGCTGTGGTGTTTTGGGGAGGATGGAGAGCCTGTCCCACACACTGCTACGATGGGAGCCAGGATGGTTCTGCTGTGCCTGGATCAGCATGGGAGCACTCACACACTCCAAATCCCCCAAGCTTGTTTTTAGCCAAGGTGTGAAGCCTTCCTACAGTGGGGTGCTCTTAGAGGAAGGCTCCAGCATGAGGAATATTTTCATGTAACTGCATTATGTCAAAGTCTTGGCTGACTTCGTTCCTTGGCCAACTTAATTATTTTTTATGAAGAATGCCACATAGTGTCAGAAGCAATGAGATGCTGGAATTCTGTATCTAAAATAAGTTTAAACTTAGTTGTTGCTATAGTGTCAATTCAAAAAGGAAAAAAAAAAAGTCCCAATGTCAGCAAGTACCTGAGAAAAGAAAGTGTAAAATAACTAAATATATTTGTATAGTACAGCTTGCCAGTTTCAGCTTCCACAAGTGACTGATTTTATTTGGAAAGGGTAGGAGTATTTTAGGGTAGACTCTTTTTCACATTCTAGAACTGGAAGATTTCATAACCCACACTGTATTTTGAGATGTGTATCAGATGGTATAATTAAAAAATGAAAAAAAAATCCTCTTGTCTCCTCATACAAAAAATATAGGCAAAGAAATATAGAATAGAGCTACTTCAGAAGTGTTCCTATGAATTTCCTACTGAAAATGTAGAACAGAGATACCAACACCATCTCAGTGTCTTTGTGCAGATTGTAGAATTAGATGATATTTGTATTAAGTCACTTTACTGCTGGTGCTTTAGTGCTGACAGCAGAGGATGACACCTTCTTTACTGTAATTCACTTCTTTAAATCATCTCTATGCATTGTGAATTATATTGCAGGTACCTGTATTTTGACATGCATTTCACTCAGCTTAGGTTGCTTATATGGGAACTATTTTTCTTTCATCATTAATATTCAGAATCATATTTATTCTTATTTAAACCTTGTTGAATTCTTTATCAGCTCTAAGTAGACTGAAAGACAAATGCACAGCCTTCAATGTGATACATTTTGTGCCTCATTTTTAGGGTACTCAGTAAGAAATGAAAACATAAATAAAGTTTTTTTTTAAATATTGCATTAGTCATAATGAAGTATTTTCATTATTGGGTTCATTAGCTTATAGTTTTTTAGCAGAATAATTAGCTGAGCTTCAGTTAAGCCTAGAAAAGCCAGCACTTCTGGAAATAAATTATTCTTTCTGAGACTTTCAAACTTGAGGCTGAAGTTTTCTGGAGTAAAAGCTTAGGTATTTAATATGTTTAGAAATAAATTTATTTTAAGCCTCCAGTTTCACATAGGCAGTGTGCTGTGGTTGCAGCCTATACAACCACGAGAAATATTCTTTCCTCTGTTCAAAGACATGTCTGTATCATGGAAAGGGGTTTATGATCCGGAAAGAGAGTTGATGCTGGCAAAATTTTTCATCCAAGTGCTATTTTAGGGCACAGTGTTGGTGTTTGAAGGTGCAAAACTCTTCCTGGCAAAGGGCAATTCCATCCTCGTGGGCTGCTCCATGTCTGGTTGCTGGATCTCAAGGCAGATGTGGCAAATGGCATTGAGGAATCAGGAGCAGCAGAGAGGAACAAACAGGAGCTGCTGTAGAGTGAGGAGTTACCTGCCACAGCACTGACCTTCAGCTTAATATGGGCTTGTCTGTATTGATTTTATCTTACAGCATGTTATTGAACACAAAAGCACGATGAGCCAAATCCCCCTTATTGTTCTTGAATGCTGCAGGACTCCTCATATGAATAAGGGGACTGGGAGGTGACTCTATAAAAAGAATATTTAGCTTGGTTTTTAGATCATCTGCCAGATTCTAATCTCTGTAGGCATAGAAACAGGGTTTTTTTTTTGACAGCCACGCATCTGAAATTAGAGTTTAACTCCTACAGTTGTCAAAATAGATTTTCTGTGGTTTCAGAGCTTTTTCTAGCATCAAAAGAATATTCAGTTTAAGTTTCATCCCTGTCTTATGAGGACTTAGGTTAGATTTTTCTGTAGGCTGATTGCTTGTCCTTAGTTACAAGACCTGGAGCAACTTTTATGTCCCCAATTTTTATAATTTCTCCTAAAGGAAGGAGAGTTTAAAACCAGGCAGTTTGGACGATGAGGGCCATTGGAGTCTGTGTCTGTGCAGTTGTTGTCAATCAATGCCTGGAACTCTACAAATCTTTTTACCAAATTTCAACCTAAGGACCACCAAGTCAGTTAAAAATAATCATTCTGATCTACATTAACCTGAAAGTTATTATAACAGGGGGGATCTGGAGCATCTACTGCTCAGCCAGGAGAAATTTCCAGAGTTGACTTCATGACCTTACTATGGCAGAAACTTTGCCTGCTTTTATTTTTTTTTTAATCCCTTCACTATTTCCAGGTTCTTAACAGAATACAGCTCAGAAATATACATGGGGTTTATTGAACAAAAAAATTCAATCAGCTCAGCTATGATAGTGCAAAACACTTTATTCTCGGCACAAATTTTAACCTGCAAAAACAAAAAGCAGCAGCTCTGTAGATTGCTATTTTGGACTGTGCTATAGGTTTGGTAGGCAGAGAGAGGAAAGATCATATTGGAATACTAAAGAAAGAATACTCTTGATCTGAAATTAAATTTTTTGACAATAATGGCCTTGTAAAAATGTGAGCAATATGGAGTGCATGGAGCATTATACTGCTACAAGTGTGAAAATAATTTAGGCAAATTAGGAAGACCTCTCTTTTAATGCCTCTAGGCAAATCTAGGAGATTGTTCCATTTGTTCAAAAATTTCTGGACACCTTATCTTTCCCACAGTAAATTTTTGTGCTATTTCTTACTCCTTTCACTGTAGGTAGCTGAAATTTATGCATGGAATTAAAACCACCTCCCACACTGGGATTCTGTCCATTTGAGATCCTACTGAGGAATTTAATTTTCTGTTTCAGAGGAAGAAGAGCAGGTAAATATCTCAGTCATGTCCTCTGCCATCCTGCTTCAGAGCAGAATCAGCTCTGTTCAGTGCTCTCTCCATCCCTGGCAGATGAGGACACAACTGCTCCTAAAGGTCTCCAGTTATGAAGTCCCTGCAGCATCCTTAGGGAAATCTATCCTGAGCTTAAATGTCCTTGCAATTAGAAAGATTTGCCTAATATCTAACCTAAATCTCCTTAGCTGTAGGTTAAGCTCATTAATTCCTGTGCTATCCTATGTCCAAATGGTGAAAGGATTCTTTCCTTCCTTTTAGTACATTAAGACTTATCAAATCTCCTCTCTCTCTGCTTTTCTTTAGCCTAAGAATCAACAGTTTATTAAATATCTTCTTTTAGGACAAACTTAGTATGATTTTTTTTTTCTTTAATTTTTCAAAATTGCTATTGCAAATTGTTTAGTTTTTTCTTGGACAGCAGTGGGATATAATATTTCAGGTGATATCTAGATGAACTGGTATTTCTGGAAGACAGAATGTTTTTTTGCCTCTGAGGAAATTGCTCCTGTTCTTGTAAGGCCATGACATTTACTGAGTCATAAACAACTTATGATCTTACAGCCTTCTGATCAGGTCTTCAGGGTTCCTAGTTAGCTGACTACTCACTATATATATATTTATTTTTTTGCCTTTACATTTCTTTTTTCTTTTTGAACTGCCTTCACTTTTCTAGATTACTTCTCCAATTAATCATATTTTTCTGGGGGCGTTTGTTTAGTTCAAGCTGCTTTTGTGTTCTTGTAGAACCTTGCACTCCTCTGTTTTCTTCACAAAAAAGATGTGTGCTCTCTAATCCTGCTGCTGAAACCATCAAACAGCAACAACCAGGGCAGCCACTGAAGGAACTTGACTTGATGTTCCCTCTTTAATGGTGGGCACCTAACAAGTGCAGAGAATTGTTTTCCATCCTTATTAGTACTGCCTCAGCAGTAGATTAATTAAGCCCACAAGGGTTTAAGTTTGGTGACTGTTTATTTGTTGCCTTGTTTTTATTTCCTTTTTTTTCCAAGCTTGCTCAAAAGAATGTACACAAACTTACAAATAACAAGAGATTTAACATTTATCTTTTTCTTCTTCTTTCCCTATTCTTTTTTTCCCCCTGGTTTTCATGTGTCCATTACTTTGTTACAGAAAGAAATTAAATTTATTTCTGGTGACTAATTGTTTTTTGCCAAATCTCATCTAGAAGTTGACCACTAGTTTGATTACTTATCTAAGTACTTTTCCAGGAAAGTAATCCCACTTTTCTGCAGCTGTCTGACCCTTATTTTTGCCTCCTGATTTTTAAATGCAGATAGACACATTTTTCCCTTTTCTGTCTGTCCAGAACTCCACCATTGTCATGAGTTGCAACTGGAAATTGATTTTGACATTGCCTCAATCAGATCTGTAATGAAGTAAATCCACCCTAGCTGTTTTGAAATTAAATTTAACTTATCTAAAAAGTCCTAGATTGTTTTTCCTATGTTTTTGCCCTGATTCACTTGTAATAACTTTACTGGCAGCCTGCTTGCTGTTATATCACTAGTGCAGTCTGAAGCAAAATTATATTAAATTTTTGGCTTTCTTGATTTTCCTGTTACTAGATTTTCTTCACCATGTAGTAGCAGATCAGTTTTATTATTATTTATTTTTTCTCCCTTTGCAGATATGGGCCCTTCTCATATTACTAATATACTTTCAGAATCACTTCAGCCAGCCTGTTGTCTGTTTGCTCTAAGGTTTTACATTTTGTGTGTGCACTTGTGCTTTTCCTTTCTACTTATCCCTGGTAATTAAAAACCTTTTCAAATTCCTGGCCTTTGAAGTGAATAAATAAATTTGTGCCTTAGTGAAGTGACATCTTGATGATCATCTGTTTCACACTCAGATAATCTGTCTTTAACTGTCCTATTTTAGTAAAGAAACTTCTGATTCTCCTTTATCTCTGCTTTTTTCTCTCACTCTGAACACATTCAAAGCATATTGAATTCTGCTTTCATGGTGCCTTTGGTTTCATTTGGTATTATTCTCTTTTCATTTCAACGTGACTGTCAACTACCTTTTTGTGGTGACTCTTATGGGTAAATAGGAGGGTTATTACTAATAAGAATGTTATTAATAATTTTCTCTGTCTCAAGCAACTGGAGACCTGTGTTGACTTGAGGGAAAAGTGTGAGTGAAGTGATTTCTGTAGAAATGGAAAAGGGTTCAGGAGAGCAGGATCCTGCAGACAAACTTAGGCAGTGCTCATGGTGTGACAGAGCTTAAAAACAGATCTGTTTGTATCACCAAATCAAAATAGATGTAAGTTTTATATTGAGTTTCTCTTGGGAGGTTCTTTCTTCTGCTTGGAAGTTTATAATATTTCATTTGAGTGTGTTTTCCCTCTTTGAGAAATAAGATTCTTCTGCAGAAGCTACTGAATTGGCATTGTATCATGGAGGAAACGGCAAAGGAAGGGTTGAAGGGAAAATATCCAAATAGTACCCATTTCTATGGGAAAAACTACTCACTTGTGACTGTTAATTGTGTGACTGATGTGAATGTGTTTTAAGGTGGAAATGGATTTTTTCAAGGTTTTCTTTTGATGATTGCTGCTACATCTCACCCAACATCATATTACATAATAGAATTAATATCCCACGTTACAGAGGAACTTCTTCTGGAAAGTCTGGAGGCAAAAAGCAGAGCTGATATTTTCACTTTAAGAAGCCCTTTCATTTCAGGATCTTGCTAAAGAAAGATTACACACACTGATTTTCCATTTATAAGTGCATAATTTAAATTTTCTTGCCTCAGAACAATTCCATTCCCTTTCCCATTGAAGTTTCTGTTAGATATGTTAAATTAGATGGGTAAATGAGTTGGCAAAATTACTACAGAAAGGCCACTGAGAACACACCAATTTTGACATTACTTGTAGAATTTAGGAGTTTTAGGATAAAACAGTAGATGTTCTCTATAAAAGCTGAAGATTCATGATACAGGAGTAGAGGAGTTTTTGAATGTTTTATGTGAAGTAGATATTCAAGATATTCTTTGTATGAAATATAAATTTAAAAGTATCATTTGGAGATTGTCCCTTTGTTCCTCACTCTTATTTCTTGCCTGCATCCTCAGAGAGTTATGAATTTATTTCAATGATAGAAAATTCCAGAAAGGACAAATTCTGTCATTGCTTATCATTTGCATTTAGTAAAAGCAATTGGTAAACTCAGGGAGTTTGATGGATATTGCAGGTACTTTACTTGCTTCACATAGGGAGAAGGAGGGAATGGCATGTATTTTTTCCTTTATTTTTTATTTACTACAAAACTGAAAGAGATATCATATTTTAATTTCACAATGATATCTAGCTTGTCATGTTTGCCTGTGCACTATGTCCTGTATAATCTTTAGATCAATGAATTTTCTGTTTTGTCCTAAAGTGCTATGTGCATCAAAGAAGTGACAAAAATGGGTTTTATGTATATTTTAGATGCCTGCAATGCCTTTCATAGCGAAAGAGATGATAAACATCTGAAAATAGTCAGTGCCCATAACTGGGAAGATCAGCTGTAATGGAAATGCACCATCTTGAGTGGTTTTAGAAGCATAAAATATTAACAAACCATTGGTATCAAATAAGTTAATAATACCTCTTGGTAGATGCTCTGATACCTTTATTTGCTGCTGCCACTTCACTTTGTGCTTGTATAAAACAGTTTGGGTATGGATCTTCATCCATTGAAAAGTACCTACAGCATCCACAGTAGGAGTTGTATTTCTTGTTTGTGGCAAAGACAGGTTCAAGATGCATCAAGATAAGCTTGCAATATACTCAGCACTTTGCACTGGATCCTTCTATTGACAGTAATTTATTCTAGTTTCAAAAAATAAGCAACTTTTCACATACTAATACGTTAAAAATATGAATGCTAAAAGTTCTGTGGTAACATTTCTTTAGCTAGTTATCTCAAACTGGAAATTTGTTAAATTAGCTGTATTATTCTGATAGAACAAGCCTGTGTTAGGTGTTTCTGCTTTTTAAACAAACTCTCTTACCTGTCTGTAAGGATCATTTTGCTCTCAGACAATTCAAAGAAAGTTTTTCCTCAGTTGTGATGGCATTCTATAAAGCAATTTCATTGCAGAGGCCAGGCAGCAGCAAAAATAAATAAATACATAAGATGAATTTACCTACCTTGATGTATTTATACAATTACAGAACTGGAGGGACAACAATCTTTTATAAGAGTTTATATTTTTGGAGAAGCAAAGTTTAAAAAAAAATAAAATGGAAAGAAAAACTTGGATTGAAAAATCTATTCTAGAAAGAAATGGAAGCTAAATTGCACATCCAGAACATAGCCTGAACAATGATGTTCTGAAAAAAAATCTCAGATTTTTCAGTTTATTTTCAGCAGAGATGGATTTGAGTTAGTCATGAATTCAAATAACCTTCAACTTGACATGAATGTAGCAGAAGGTCAAACCTAGCTGGGAGCTCTGGGCATGTCCTGATGGAGCTGGACTGGGTGTGCAGCAACAGGCCAGAGGTGGGAATGTGGCCAATTCCAGCTGAATGCAAGGACAAAAAGAATCACTGTCGGAGGGGTGAATTTTTGGGATGAGGCTCACAGAAGAATGGAGATGTTTAAAACTCTCCAGCACACAGACTTTGCAACCTGCCTTAACTGCACTTGCTTTGCAGGAGGGTTTGGAGTGGAGACCTCAGGAGGTCCCTCCTGCCTTTCTGTAGTTCTGGGTGTCACAGTGCAACACAATTAATTTTGTTTGGTCACATCTTTGCCTTGGTAAATTCAACTGGCACTGGAAAGAGCAGTGCACCTCCAAAATGAAATGAAATATTCAGGAAGGTTTCTCAGTCAAAAGCCTGAAGAATTTCAGATAGGAAAACTTTTCAGTTCTTCTAAAACCCAAACAAACCTCAGCTCCCTCACTTGTGCAGTGTGTCTAAGTGTTTCTGAGCTCACCTTTTAAATGGCCCACCAGCTTATAAAATGAATTTTAAATGGTAAACCTGACTTCTAAGCTCAGAAATACAAAATGAGCCAGACTGTGCTCATAACCATATTAGTAGATGCATTTGTTACACGGTGATGAGTCCCAAAAGGAGCTGCATCTTGAAAATTGTGTTGTCTAACTTCTGGATATTCACTTTTTCCCTTTATGTGCTTGATTAATATCTGCACAGCTACTTGTATGGATGTAATTTTTTTTCTTTTTTGTAAAATGCTGTAAAATATGAAATTAGCATTGCATAATTTCTGCAAGGTTTTATACCTTTCTATTATTTTTTTCTAATCTGTTGCAGACTGAAAAGAGGGGGGTTTCCTCCCCTCCAAAGTTAAATAAACTTTTAATTAAATAAAGATTTTCTCTTCAAAATGGAGTCTACAAATATCTAATCCCAGAGCTACAATTTCTCAACCTTCCTCCTCTTCTGTGAGATGTTGCTATGGTTATTACCCTGCTGGGTAGTGAAATGCAGTAATTTGTTTAGCAATTCCTTTCTTCCACAATACTGTACACACATAGAGGAGGTTTGCATTTACCAAGTACATCAGTGTGACAAGTCTGCTGTTTTTCACAAATCCTTCTAATTTAAGTCATGGTTTGTAAAGCACATATATTTTGGGTTAGCAGCTGAAATTCTTATCCTGCAAAAATAAATTTCTCTGGTAGGAAAAATAAGTTTATAGGAAGCTGCTCCAAGTGCTGACTGCCTTTCTTCCTCTCTGCAGAAAATGTGAGGACCCTGGAAGGAGCAGCAGATGTTACGTGTGATCTTTTTGAATTTGTCAGGCATTACTATTTAGATGACTAAATAATCAGATGTTTGAAAGAATCTTAAGTCATATTTCAGTTTTCATTAGGAGCAGGGGATATGCACTAAGATCTGTTTAAGACAAGTGGTGAGAATAAGAATAGTTCTGTTGCATCTGTTCTGTTTCAGTATGATCTGACTTGCTTCAAATCTTAAAACATGTCTGTAATTTAAGTGGTAAGCAATGATAATATTTGCAAGGGTTTCTTTGAGCAAGACTTGCATCTTCACAGTTGCTCAATATCTGTAAGCCATTTAGTTTCTAAGCTTCTTCAAACAGTTGGGCTGCTTTGGGTATTAAATGTTTGAAAATGTAGAAGGTTCTGCCATGGCAAACAAAGAGTTTGGGGTTTACTTGCTTGGTGGTGCTTCAGCTCCAGAGGGCTGTGATCATTGTGTGCAGTGAAGGCGCCGCATTGCAAGGTGTAAAACAGCAAAGAGAAAAGGGAGTGACAGTCAATAAAAAGCAGAAGGGAAATAAGCTGCAGATTGAGCAAGAGTGGGTTTTATTTGGGCAGAAAACGCAGCAGGCTGATGTGTAGAAATGTCTCCTGTTCTGCTTTACCAAGCCATGACCTGGCTGTTCTGCTGTGGATAATCCTCACTTTCATTCAATCTTTTCCTAAAGTTTCAAGTGATGAAAGCCTCAGTTCTTCCTTTGGGAGAAAAATTGTTCTGTACTCTAATTAATCCCACAATCAGTTTGTTTTTTCCTAATAATCAAAACATATATTCTTAATTAGGCCCTGGCCCTTCTTGCCTTGCATACTCAGCAGAACACTTTAGAATTGATGGCCTATGGTCATTTTTGCTGCTTTTTATATGTTTTAGCAGCTGCCTCTTCAAATGATGTCAGGCGTACTCTTCCTTTTTCTATGTCCTGTTTCTTCTCCCTGTTCACTGATATTTACAGGATGGGAAAAAACCAACAAACCTCTGAAGTCCATTTTCTGGCAGGAAAAAGTGAGGAATGGCCAAAAAATAATTAGTCTTTAAAAAAGAAGTAAGTAATTAAGCTCTGACATGCTGTTTATGAAAGCCTGTGGGCTGATTCTATCAGGTAGCTAGCTGGATTTAGAGCCTTGGCTAGTTTAATGTAATTTGGGAAAGAAACCAAGGCAAACACAACTCTGTGACTGAGGGAGGTCATGTCCATGTCCTGTCCTCTAAACCTGCACCCTCACTGGGCTGTGAAGGGAAAACAATACTCTGACCACCCTGAGCAGTGAAGGAAGGAATGGTCATTGATCAGTTTAGATAAAATAATTGCATTTTGTTTCAATGCAAGATCAGGTGAAAGTTTCAGTAGCATTTCCTCTCTCCTTTCAGCTGTTTAACTGTTTTAGTGCTATCTTGCAGCTCTCTGTGTTGCTAGGGTTTCAACACACTCCTCTGCTCCGTTCTGGAGGATGAAATGAGTGTTTTATTGCAATCGTCTGGAATTTTCTTCATTCAGTCTTGCAGAAAAAGTACATCTGTCAAATGCACCTGTCTTCTTGCGCTGAACTGTCAAGAATTGATGCATAACTCCCAGAAGTATGGAGGAGTTGTTCTCAGCACCTTGACTTTTCATTTCTAAATCACCCAAGATTCTCCTAACCTTTTATTTGCCTCACAATCATACAGTAAATTTGCAGTAGACTGACTTCTCACTCAGCCTTCCAGACTGTTTCCTCCATTGTTTCTATTTTTCCACTTCATCTGCACCAGCTTAATCCTATGGGATTTTCCTCCAGTTTTGTGGATATTTACTTTAACGTGCGGAATATCATAGAATTTGAAGTTTTGTGGCAGCTGGGCTAGTATGACATGTTTTAAAATGGCTTTGGTTTCACTTATTTAATTTTTTTGAAACTCTTTCATTGCCGTCTTCTGTGCCTTCCCAAACTCCTCATTTTGGATCATCCAAACAAGGTTAGTAGAACTTGAACATAGGTGTGTCCTTAAAGGTAGGGAACAAGTTTGAGAATGACAGACCTCAGAATATGGTCTCCAAATTTTAGATTTTATGCAAAGTAGGAAAAGTACTAGGGTTTCTGTCTTCTAAGGTTTTAATAGCAACTGTCATATAGAGAAAAAAAAAAAAAGCTGACAGTCCTCCTCAACCAGTTATAATTATGTTGATGTTATGTGTTCATTTTGAAATCCCAACCAGGTTGATTATTACAATCAATAGATGATAGTTTTTATGATAATATGTTTTATGACATCACATGTGGATGATGAAAGCAGAGCCATATTGATGTTTCAAATCAACAAGTTATAATTATATTGTTTGAAAATTGAATCAGGTTTCTCATGGCATTGAAGATGAGTAGGGAATATCTCCAAGGGTAGAGATTCTGTTTTTCCACTCCCTTCAGCTGGGCTTTGGCATCTCCTAGCAGGCAGTTTTACAAAGCAGAGGTCCCTTCCTGCCCCTTTTTCCCTCTGAGCCTTGTGTGTTTTCTCCAGGCAGAAGAAAACAGCTCTCAGCCCCTCTAAGGTTATGTGCAGCAGTCACTCCTGTGCTGGCAGCTCTCCACTGGGCTTTACCTGGTTTGACCAAGTCTTTAGTATACCCAAGGTCTTGGATCTGTCCTGCCTCATTGCTTGAACTTCTGTGTGTGTGTGTCCAGTTTGCTCAAATGTGGCTCAATCATCTTCTGATATGGGTAGTTCTGGTGTGCCCCAGGAGTTCTGTGGGCAAACCTTGGCACATTTATTCCCCTGAGCCCTTCCTATATCCCTCAGCACTGCATCCTTCCCCTTACTGAGCCCTGGGCCCGCATTTCACTTGATTTTCCTTTTGCTGTTGCTGTACTTTTCTCACCACCTTCCCATCCCTTGCCAGTCACATTTCTTCAAGCTCTGTGTATGTGGGGCATATCTGCCCAAGAATCAGCACAGCTGGGAGCATAGCACAATGTGATTTGGGATGTGTTTGCTCTGGGAGCAGAACACAGTGTGATTTGGGGTGTGTTTGCCTTAGAAGCAGTGCACAATGTGATTTTTGGGGTGTTTTTGCCCTAGAAGCAGGGCACAATGTGATTTGGGGCTTGTTTTCCCTAGGAATGTAGGAAAATGAGATTTGGGGTTTATTTCCCTTAGGAGCAGGGCACAATGTGATTTGGGGTGTGTTGTCCTAGGAGTGTAGAACAATGAGATTTGCTCCATTTTTGTGATCAGAACAGCTTCCCCAGCACTCCTTGTGGGCCAGCCTTGGTGGTGAGCAGCTCCTGATGCAGAGGAAGCAGTGTGTGCATTAAAGAAGGGGATCTTGTCAGATAATACAGCAATGTGAGGTCTGCCATCAAAATCCAGAAAACTCTGCGTTGTTTTTTCCAAAATGAATTTCACCCTCAGCATGCAGCTTCAGAGGGGGTGTGTGTGAGCTAAAATACAGCTTTGCAGCTGTAAACCCTGCATGCTGAAGCTGAGCAACTCCTTCAAACTCTTATTCAGCAATAAAGCATTAAGAGCTTGTTTCATCTATTCTTTTGACAACCATGTCTTAATGACCCAGAAAAGAGGTATCCAAGCAAAAACATAGTAGGGCTCTAAAACCCTAAAGGAATTCAGTCACTAAATTGTCTACAATTATGTGACACCCACACATGCTGGCTTAATGTATTACACTGAGAATGTGTTGACGACTTCACCGGCAGTTTCACATTAAAATCACTGAGCAGAGCATGGAGATTTTATTTTTCACTCTTTATGTGGAGAAGTAAATTTAATAAATATTTTTGTGAATATAATTATTTTATGTTAACTATATTTACATTGGTATATATCATTTTAAAAGGAACTATTAAACTCAGCAGTAAGGGGAGAGAATATGTATATATACAGTTCTGCTCGTTAAGTAGGGCTGTGAACTGACTTCATCATCAAACTTGAGGTACATAAATGGAAAGGATATGCCTGTGAAATATTTTACAATTTCACTGTTCTCATTTCTCTTAGCAGAGCAAATCTGATTTTTTCCCCCCTCAGTGAAAATGAGGATAAAATTCTTTTTTTGTGCAGATGGAATTCTTTAGCCTTAGTTAAAATGGTAGTGGTTAATAGAAGAAGGGTATCTTATGAATTTGAAGCATTTCAGATTTAAACTGAGGGTATTTCCTCTTTATAATTTGAAGTGATAACTTCTAGATTAAACAGACTTTGGTTAGGGTGGCCTTGTATCATTATTAAATCTTTTTGTATAAACAGAAATTTTAGAGCAGAAGGAAGGTAAAAATTATTGGAGAGACTGTGCATAATATTTCTGATGTCTCAACATTGCTACAAATAAAGTCAAGAAACCTGTTTTAAGTTTTCACAGCTTTTTAGTATAATAGCTCAGGAACTCAAGTGGAAATGGGTGGGCCTTGAAGAAAACAGACATGCTGAACACTGTGGAAAACTATCAGTTGCTTGAGGGAAATCTTGCTGGAGATCACAGAAGCATATTAATATTAATTGAAATTAAAACCTTTTTTTCTTTGACTATCTTTATGCATTAGAGGAAGAACAATTCTAGGGTTTTGCCAAAATCTAAGGTGTAACACATTTCTGCTATTTAATGTTGAGCAAGTTAATGTTATGCCTCAGTTTCCCTGGCCATAAATGGGGATAATGATACTTATCTCCTGTAAATTGCTTTGGGAACTTTTGATTATGAAAGTTGAATATGATTATTCATTATGTTTGCTTCCTATGAATATTCTAGTGAATGTGTTTCGCAAGGGGATGATTAATTTTCAACAAATATCGGAGACTTGAGAAAATGAGTTTATATCCTCATAAATATAAATGTTCTGTTTCAGATACTGAGGAAATGTGACATATTTGTATTCCATACAAATGAAGGCAGTATTCTCAAATGAGGAGCACTGAGCCCACACGTGTTAATCACATGTTCTCTCATGCCAAGAGCTATCAAGCTTCCCTCATTCCAAGAGGGAACGGCTCTAAGAAATACATAGGGATACTTTTAGACAAAATAAGAAAGAGATGTAGATGCAGAGTTGACTGAGATGTGGTTATCTCCACATGTTGCAGAGGTAAAACGCATGGGGTGTTTTCTCTGACAGGTTTTAAATATGCAGTGTCATTCTGTGACTCGGATGGTGTGGTTATTCATGGGTTATGAATGTCATGCCACAAGTACAACTTGTGGGGAGATCACTGTTTAATAAGTATGTATTTCAGAAAGCCTTCAATGCCCAGAGATGGGATAATCTGTGATTGGTCTTTATAGATTTTTGCAGTGGTCAGTCACCCTCAGTGTCAGCAATGTTTGCCTCACACCTGAGTTTCTCTGTCTTGCTCTCATTGCTCTCTCTCTTTGGTCTGTGGAGATGCTTAGGTGCTGGAATTACACAGCACTGGAGAACCCTTTCGGGTAGGCTGAAAAGATGAAGCCTTTGTCTACTAATAAGAGACATTTTTCTAACCTTGAAGCCTTAGTTGCTCTATATTTACACTTGTCCTCTAATTTCTCAGTTCTCTTTGATTACCAGACACTGTGTAGTCACACGGTCTGTAACATTGTCTTGTTCTTACCCTTTGCTCATTCTTTGTCAGACACTGAATTGGGTTTTATTTTGGTTTGTACCCAGCACCATGACAGAGTAGCTGAATTACCTTTCTATTTAATCTACATTGTCGCAATTGCAGCTTTTTTGGCTTCACGCTTGGCAGGACCTGTAATCTGTGCTCCCTGGGCTATAACTCTGCTCAGTACTTGTTTCAACACAACTTTCTCAAGGGTTAAAGGCTTTCCATATGTTTTTTTGTCACTCTGTCATCTACAGATTCTAATAGGAGTATTTTTATGGGCGTTCACTTGTGTGATCAAAATGAATCTTGTTCTGGTGATTGTTTTATTTCTGCTTCCTGCTCTTTCACAATTACACTACAACCCACCAGTCATCTTTTACCAAATAACTTTGGTAAAAGTTTATCTTTGTGTGTATTCTTTAAAAATCTTGATGTAGGGCTATTCATAATTTAAAAAACGCACCAACAATAGTTTGTGGTTGAAATGCTTAAATCTAATGAACAAAACAGAAGAGTATGAGAATGAACCAAACAGAAGAGTATTGTTGTCTTCATCTTACTAGTGTTGTCTTCATCTTACTAGTGAAAAATGTTGTCTTCATCTTACTAGTGAAAAATGCCATGTAGGCAATATCTATTTAATTATTTAAAAAACATACTTGCCTAGGTTTAGATGAACACAATTGTGCTTCACTTTGAGGACCAGGAGCTAAAAAAGCATGTAAGAGCAAGAGGGATCCATTTCCATCCTTGCTAAAGAAAAACCCTTAAAGCTTTTTTGCAACTTTAATCTCTCTGTCCACAAAACAGGACTGGTCAAGAATGAGCACAAAGGCGGGTTTGGGGCTGGCCCTGAATTTAATTTCTGTTATTAATAAATAACTCTTTTCATCAACACTGACATCTCAACCCTCCCTAGAAAGACATAGGTAAAGCTGTCATGCAAGGAATAATTTCCATTTCTAGAGACAAAACTCTAGAACCATCACTGGAATATGGAGACCAGGAGACAAAGCAAATTTTCAGGTGGCCTGAAAAAAAAAAAGGCAGTAACTAAAGAGAGTGTTTGTGCAAGATTTCTGTGGGATAGTCTAAAGAACAGTTATTTTCACTTGCAAGATCTTAATTGAATAATTATTGCCCTGTGAGTAGAGCACAAGTCAGCAAACACTCACTCCAGCCCTTTCTAACAATCTGAAGATTACTTGGGGCATTAAAAAAACCTAAATAAAAACCTCAGCAAAGGCAAACCAACAGGCCAGAGCTTTATAATTTTGTCAACTTTTATTTTATTTCATTTTTTTTCAGAGGTGTGAATAGATATTGAATTGTGCCTGAAAAGTGTGATTGTTTTGTCACTCCTGCTGCACCAGGGGATTTTTATTTTGGCAGTTATCGTTAAGTAAAAACTGCCAGTGAAAGAGTTTGAGCTAGAAGAACATATTTGAAAGATTCCTGCACCAGTCAAACTCGCTTAGCCCCTTAATCCCTTACATTGGCAGCTGAATCCAAGAAAAAATGTAGCAGTGCACAGAGGAGCTATAAACAAACAAAGCTTGAAGCTCTTGGCACCTTAAAAAATTGCCTGTTTCTTGTAAATACATTGCAATAAAACAATAGCTAGTGAACATTAGTGGAGAAAGAAATCAGCCGTGAGGAACTCAAAGTAGGTGGCCTTCCAATTGTGGGGAAAAAACAGCGAGAAAGCGGCTGAGATAAATCCTGCAAAAACCATGCAAGGTTTTTGAGGACTTATTAATAAAACACACCCATAGAACACGTGCAGAAAATGAAGTTAGTTGATCATTTGAGTGGTGGAATATTTGTCTGAGGCACTGAGGCACTCATTCCCTGCAGTTTAAACAGCTTTTTTTGACAACCCACTGTGAGTCCTGCTTTCCCACCCTTTCTTAGCCCTAATTGATCCCATTCAACAACATTTTTGCTACAGAATATGGGAAAGAAATAAAATCAAGTGTCCCATTTGTAAAGTGCAGTGATGAGAGCAAGGATTCATTCTCATTATTTGCTTCACTGTGAATTGAGTATCTTGTTAAAAGTGCAACAGGAAGAATTTTTGTGGTGACTTAATGATGCAGCTGCCTACAACTGAAAAACAATATTTGAAATTGTAAAGTTAGGATTGTAATTCTGTTTTATTGACATCACAGTTCTGTAAAATACAGACTGAGGTAGAAATGCTGCAGAAAACAAATGGCAAATGCACAAAATAAAGTTCTTTAGTTCGCCCCTTCCTTTATGCAGAATGTTTTTAGTTTTGGCAACAACTATATAGTTCTATAACTGTTCTTTTTGGTAGGTGGAGTGGACAGGTAAGGAATCAAGAGAAAACTGTAGAAGATTAACCACAGTCCAGTTATTTAGAACTGCATGTGCTTTTTATCTTTTGTTCTGTAGTTTGTCTTTTGATTTTGCATCCTATACGTTTCCCCTTCTGCCATTTAGGTCTACTCAAGATGCTTTTTACACGATTTGCTAGATCTCATGCTGATGGACACACTGCAAAGCTAGGTTATGAATTTTGTCTGGATGTGAAATTTAATTCTGAATGCCTGGGATACGTTTGTCAGACTTAAACTTTCATCATGATGGGAATTCTGGTTTTTTTTGTTCTCACTTTTGAATGGGACTGGGATGAGGCAGGGAGGACCATGCAGATGAACTGGGGTTTAGCCAAGTGTTTTCAGCGAGGACACAAGAACTTGCCTCAAGAAGTAGATCAGATGCCACATCAGAGAGGAGGATTATTACTTGTAGTTTTAAGAAGTAGTAGAGGGAAAGCCTCTGGAGGATAAGATGGATATATCTGGGAGTGTTGCAGCATCTTAAACCTCAAGTTACTTCTCTATGTATAATCAACTCTGTGTGGGAAAAGCACGAGGTGTTGTGCTTGTGCATCTCTCCTCATTTGTATGAAGCTCCTCCTTGGAGTGGTTAGTAAAACCACTGCTGGTATGCCTGTGAGGTGAGCATTGCAAAATCACATCCCTTGAGAGTGTGTACTACACGCAGCCTTGTTAGCAATGGAATTTAATAAATCCCACAACTCTGGGCTGCCCCAGGTGGGTTTGCATCCCGAGCTGCACCGTTTCCAGAGCACACTGCATGCTCCAGCACAGCCTGCAGGGCAGGGCAGGGGCTCCCTTGGCACAGCCTCCTCTCCCAGCTCCTGAGGGACACCTGAGGGGGGGAAGGCAGAAACTTTGGGACATTTGTCTGTCTATATAAAATTTCTCTGCTAAATCTGAGCAGTCTACCTAATTAAGGTGTCCAGGGCATCTACACTGGATATTTGGACATATATACCTAGCAAAAACTAACAGTAAGGTTAGGACTACGTCTTTTGTCCTTGGGTGTGTGTGGCAACCATCTTGACATCTTCAGTGTCATGCTTTTTATAAGCTACAAGAACATAAAATTTGGTGGGTGATTAGTTGATGATTTATCATCATGGTTTGTGTTTTTGTTTGGTTTTTTGGAGGGGGGGTTAGTTCTGAGTTTAATTCTATGTTTGTTTGGGGATGGTTGTGGAGTGATGACAGTTGGTTATTGATGATAACAGTTGGTTATTGGTTTTGATACTAGGAAATAGAGAGGAAGGTTAATTGAAAGTGTATTGGTGATGTGGGCTCATTGAAGCCTGGAAGTGGCACAGACAGCAGCACTGGTTGTAAATGTGTGTAACTCTGCACTGTGTGAACAAAGCAGAGCAGGCTCTCATATCCCAGGATTTCTGGCATGGTGAAGGTGCTCAATATCCAATAATGCCATTTAGTGTCACCCTTCAAGACAGAGGGTTTAATTTTGTTGTTTTTCTGAGAACACTCCCCACAGAAGTCAGTAGTGCCAGGGAGGTGTTGGGTTGACACTGCAGGAGTCTGAAACCCTCTCAGGCCTTTCTTGTGCAGTACAGGCACACCATCATTGGTGATTAATGCACCATAATGTACCAATCATGTGTCCCAGCGCTATCATCTCTGGAGATCAGGGAAAATGTGATTTGCTGTTTAAGTGTGATCTAAATACCTATTTACTTTTCAATACTTGGAAAGCCCTTAAGTCAGAATGATATTTTAATTGTATGGTTTCCATCAGCATCCAAGTTTTGTTCACTGTTTTGCATTCACTACGTCATAATTCCTTCCTGGAATTCACAGGGGACTTCTTTTCACTTACATGAAGATCTCTTCATGCTGTCCCGTCAGTGAAAAGGAGACTTAAAGTGGGAGTAAATTACACTAATATACACTGCTGTTATATTGTCAGGGAGATGAAAAGCAGTGCTATTGCAGTAGAATATGATGTCCATCTGCTCACTGCAGTTCTCAACAAAAAGAAATTCTCTCCTTAACTAAATAGGAAGTGGTGAGGACACTGACTTAGATTAATAGAAATGGCAGTAACCCATTTTCACATCTCATTTCAACCCAGTAGAAGGGAACCAGGTGCTGTCACCATTTCTTAGGTGATGATGTTCCCTAGGATGACTCTGTTGCTACTTCAGTTTAGGTAAAATCCTGAAGAATAAGAATTGCAGATGCTGTCCTTGCTGGTGTTTTAGGATAGAGAATCTTTGTGTCTGCATGGGCTGACAGTATGTGAAAAATGAATTATTACCAGTGAACAATGAGAATTTATTAAAAAGAGAAATTCTTATCTTCAGAGAGAGATAATCACAGTGCATTTCCAGTTGAATTTCTTAAAAACAAACAACCAACTCCCCAAAACCACAGCCCATCAAGAAAAAACTTAATGGGAGAGACCTGTAATGCATTTTTAAAAAAATATTGTTGGGTATTTCAGCACTACATGAAAACAGGAGAGTCCTTTAAATCCACTTAAGGTCTTTCTAGCTCCTGGGTTTCATTTTAGAATTCAGTGTCACCACTAAAGCACAAGGACACTGAAGTTCCTGGCTTTAATCTGTATATTCCACTGGGTTGATTTTCATTGAAACCAGCCATATCTTTCCTTTCATGAAGGATTCCTTTATGAGGCACTCTTAAAATTTTTGATCTAGATTTTTGGTACTACTAACTGATAATCACTCTTTGTTTTATGAATAACATCTTTCAATATGAATATTTTAATTGAATTTAGCAGGAATTATTAGGAATAATATATTTTACCATCAAAAGCAATGACTAATACTGTAGTATTTGGTGTTCTGGATTTTCTTTACCACATAAAAGCCTTCTCTCTGCATGTCAAGTTACATTAGCTGTTTAAAAATACAAATACATAAATTATGGTTCTAAATATTTCCCTTTGTCTTTTGTCCTGCAGATAAGTTCAGGCACATTGCAAAGTGAACATGTGGTTTTACAGATTCAAAATAAATTCTTGGAGTGTGTGATGTAGCTATCAGCAGTGCTAGAAGTTTCCAAAGCCAGCTTCACAAATGAGTCTGACAACAGTGATGTGAACACAGAAGTCAGTGGTTCTTGCTGTTTTGAGGCTGGCAGATACTCAGTGTTGGATTAAATTGTCATTTGTAGCTGCTTTTTTGGTGAAAAAGATTGAGTGCTGGCCAGAAAAGCTGGGCTCTTTAGATCAGTGGCAATCCCCAAAAGGTCCCAAAGGAAGAGAACAAGGGCAGAGGAGCTCTGGCCACAGAAGCCCAGCTGGGCTCGCTGCTGTCTCTGGCTCTTGGGCTTTGTCTCTCTGTAACTGTGGCCAAATAGGAGTAAAAGGGAAATTGCAGGTTCTGGATGTGCAGCACAGCAACTCCTTCTGGTCCCTGCCTTTTGTTGGTGTCAGCTTGAAATTAGGATCTCAAACTCAGCATACAGAAGGGAAAGAACAACTCCAGTTATTATTTTATTCACTAATTGGCCTTAATTTCCAGCACAGCTATTTTGGTCCATTAATTCTGGCTTCATGCTCCCCTTGTTTATCTGAAATTATCTCAACACAGCTGTTTGGTTTTATGAGGAGGCATTTTTTGGTTTGAACTACTTAAATCTTTCTGCCTTGTGCTTTTAACTTGGGTGAAATGCTTTTATGCATCAGTCTGAACTTTTTATTCCTTGGATAACTAGATTTGTCTGTGGTACAGAAAATTGTACCTCTGTAGTCTTTATTTTTCTGTCATGTACTAGCGGTCTTAATTTGTGCTTTTTGCTGCTGGTTTCTTGGTGAACTTCAGGAAACTGCAGCAAAAGCAATATAAAAAGAAAAGCCAGTTCAGGAATATATGAACCTTACTTTATATTCCAACACAAATTTTAGCACTCTGCTTAAGAAAAAAATGCGGAGGAAGATTAAATTTACTATGTATTCCTAAAGATCCCACCCTTTCTAAGGCAGGCAGGGGTGCTGGGCTGTTTGGGAAGCAGCATTTGCCTGCCTGCAAAGTGAGGGGAGTGCAGGGAACACCCTGCATGTGAATCTCAGGCAGAAATGCAAAAGGGGACTGAGAACAGACACAACTTTGTGCAGTCTAAAAGCAGCAAGAAGCTAAACCTCTCTGGAATCAATAATTGTTTGCTAGACATTCACATTGTTTTTAATAGAAAGCCTTGAAATATATTTTTGTAACATAAAACTCAGTGGTTGTGTGAAATAGTTTATGTCATTGTCCACAGATTCCATTGAAGCAGTAAGGGAAATACAGAGCTCTACAAATTTATGTTTTGCCCTGTGTAATGTTCACTAAAGCTTTACAGCAGGCTTAATCAGTTGGACATGAATTAATGATGGTTATCAAACAAAAAATAATGAATTCCAAATAAATACTTATTGCATAATTGAAGTCACAAGAATTTTCTATGAATAAAATATATTTGTATTTACAATGCATAAATTCAGTTGTGACAATGTTGGCCATAAACAGCTTTCTGATGGAAGTATTGATGAGCAATGTTAAATTAGTAATAGCTTGAATACATTTCTTAATTATGTCACCAGCTTTGTGTGCAGGAATGTTGTTTGAAATGAATTGGCTGCCATTTATTTTGTCTGTACTAGAGGAAGAAAATGGTGGGATTTTGATTTTATTTTTTAAGTTTTTACAATCTAAAAAATACTCAAGAGCCTCAGTTGATGGGAGAATGTTTTGGATTTGTCCTTTTTGTTTATGTATGCAGTGGATATTATGTAGTTGACTTCTGCTTTGCCAAAGACATTTCATATAATTTTTTCATTGATGCAATAATTAGCACAGTTGCACATGTATTGGAGAAAACATAAATATGTTACTTTGGGCCTTCTCAAAGAGCAAGGCAGAAAATACCAGACAGCTGCATGCGTGTTGCAGCATTAACAGAAGCTCTTTACATTTTGAAAACAAATAAATGAAGGTAAAATATAATTTGGGGATACTAGGGGGTATCAGAGCAATCCTGTGCAACAGACTGTTGGTATTTAGCATTAAAAGTGGAAGGCTCAGAGGAGTGGCACCTTTGCTGTGCTCTGAGTTCTGTCAGTTCATGCTGGGCTTGGTGACCAGGCAGAGAAATCCCTTCTCTCAGTGATTCCCAGACCCAGATGTAGCTGGATACTGGTGGGTTAGCACAGGAACTTTGTAAACCACATCATCTCTTTGCACACCAGTTCCCTGCTCATCAAATGAGAATAACTCTTACCTACACAGCTGAGTTCTGAAGTTTGTGTAACATCAAGCTGAGCCATCCTCAGTCATTGCAGTGTTAGTTTTTGAAGGATGATGTGAGTGCTTCCAGTTGAATTAGCATCACACATTTCAATGGATGTGAAATTTGGTTTTTAATGAGCAGAAACCACCCCCTGCTTTGGAAGCAGTGTTATCACTATTGCTCTCTTATCTGAGAGCCCTGGTTATGGCCCATAGAAAAATCCTTCTTGCAAAGAGCTCTGAAAGAGAAATAGATAAATAGAAAAGCAAGGAAGTGCAAGTGCATGATAGGCAGAAGCCTTAGTGTGTCAGCAATCTTACTGCATTTTGCTCTTCTTTTTCTCCTCAGCAAATGGGAAGTTTCAGGAGATAATTACAGAACAAATAATGAGCCTTGTCAGCATTAGCCACCCCTAAGAGAGAAGCACAAAATGGTGAGTGTTCCAAGGTGCTTGTTTAAAAGCGTTTGTGCAATGGGTAAAACAAGGTTGGAGGAGTGTGAGGAAAAGTGCAATGGATGGGAAATGAAGAGAGGCTGGGGTAATGCAAGTTTCAGAGTTGGAGCAGAAGTGTAAAGGAACTGGAATCTCAGACAGAGACTTAACTCTCCTTATTGCCCTCTTCACACTGAGGAAAAACATTCTGAAGCATAAAACCATGGTGGAAAAAAAAAATGAATGAAAGGAGGGCAGAATGAAAAACTGTTCCACGAATACAATCACTGTTTCCTATTAAAGGGCACATCCTCTTGCAGAGTGGGGTCTGATGCTCCCTAGGGCTTCTCTTCCCAAGCTGAAGTGAATTCACTGCACTTGCACTAAAATCCAAATTGGGTCACTTGTGATTTTTGAGAATTGTGAGCCTCCCTCTTGGAAAGCAGAAGCCATTGAGCACCCTCTGTAGAAAGGGTGAAATGCTTCAAGTCACAGCTCTGCCTTTGGTCTACGAAAGAATTTTTAGATCAGGTTTAAGGAAGAAATCCTCTTGAGAAGTGATAAAATTCTTCATCCTGTACTTTTAAAATAGACCAAGATAAAGAAACATACCATGAAAGGTAATAATGTGTTAGCACAGGTGGTATCTCCATGGTTCTCCTTTCTTTTTTGTATTTTATAAATGTTTTTTAAAGGCATGAATACAGTTAACTACTTCATCTTTATTGATGTTCTGCTATTAAGAAAAGTTCAGAAAGATAAAATTGAGTGTTTTTGTTTTGGTTGTTTCCTTGGAATAATGAGGAATTAGAATGAGATTTACAGTGCAATTTATACTCCATATCCACTTAGTCTTGGATGCTTTTTCTGACAGAGGCCAGCGCTGGGGAGAGTCTGAGAACCTCCCACTCAACAGTTCCAGTAAAATCTGTTTGCCAAATAAATGCTTTCAGCAATAGAAACTGAAACACAGAAAATGGCTAACAGCTTAGCATACAGAAATGGCTTCATTTTTTTGTCATAAGATTTGCAACATTTAGGTCAAACTTAGACCAAGGACAAAGAAACAGTAAGATTTTCACTTTATGGCCCCTATTTCATCAGTAGCAGGAGCAGGTCAGAACAATTACAGTACATCTCATAAAACTGTCTGCCTCCCCACTTGATTATTCTGTATAAAGTTTCAACTGAAACTGTAAAATCTGCAATATTTATACCATGACATGAAGCTGTAATGATGTGAAACCTCTCCATTCACGCATGTCCATCTACAAAAGTGATATTTTGAGTAAATTTTGCTCTTTAGAGTCTGTAAGAAAATAACACAGACTTTATCCCTTGGAGATGTGTTTTACTGTACCTTGTATTTCAAAGTTATATAATTTTTTGTCATACCCACTTGAAAGAAAAATTAAAACAAATTCCAGCAAGATCTGTGGGTTAGACTTTGAAGAGAAAAATGACACCACTCAAAATATTCTTTAGAACATAACAAGAACACAACTATTTTACAACTTAAAAAGAGCAAACTTTTACATCCTTGTGGCACTGCCAATTGTGTTCTCTCTTTCAAATGTTGTCAAAAATTATAAAGCATAAAAGCTTTCAAGCACTGAAGATTAATCCTCCCTCCCAGAAAGATAAAGATTGTAGTCAAATTCTATAAACCTCGTTTTGCTTCTAGCTACATATTTTTAAGTATAATTCTGAAGCAATATCAAAGCAGATGGTGCAATAGCAGCATTGAAAAAGCATTTGGTGTATTGTAAGTGTCAGGTTAGAATTCACAACCTGATGAATTGCCCACAAGTTCAGTGCTAAAATGGTGCCATTTCTGTTTTAAAAATAACTAAGTTAGAAACTATTTTCAGAACTAGAATTAAAAATAAAAAAGAGAATAAATAACCCATATGTCCCTTGTTGTTTTTAAATATTTAAGTGTCAACTGGAATTGTAAAAGCAAGTGTTATGTGTATAGAATTGCTATAAAACTTTCCATTTGCTCAGAATTTTCATGCTGTGTGAGCAGTGTTTTCAAAGACCTTTGCAGCTGGTATTGTCAGCATTTGCAGTAGCTTGGAGTTTTACATAATACTTCAGCAGCAAACACTCTTGGCTTTGAAGGAAACTTTGTTTTAAAGGTAGCAAATTCTCAACAATATCACTGGCTGGAAGCAGAGCAGTCTTCCTCAGGTGATGGATAAAAATTGACCTTTCTAACTATGAATAATGTCAAGTGCTGAAGCCATTAAAGTTCAGTTTCCTCACAACTATAAGACTACATGATGCTATTTTATATTTCTATTCAGGAGAAAAAGAAAAAAAAGAGGCTAGGATTTCTTTCATACTACAGATAAGAGGAGACAGCTCCCATTTAGCTGGCAATTCCCACAAAGAAATTTGAGGTTTTATACCCCCATTTCACTGCCAGAGGATTCACGGACCTTCATTTAGAAGCTGAGAAGACAGAGGGCTGTAAGAAACTCTGGAATAAGAAGTTTCCAGGGAATAAGAAAGTGCTCGTTCCCAAGTTTCTCTGCTCTCCTCGTTAGGCAGAGGATCTCCCTGCTGGTGCTGGGTGGCAGAAGCCCCGTGTGGGCTTGTCACCTGCCAGGCTGTGACAGCAGCAGGTACCTTGTCGATGGTAGCACAGCCAGGAATGGTCTTTGGGAGGAGAGCCAGGCATTGATTTGTTTCTGCAGCTCTGCTGGTTCATTGGCAGCCCTGTGGGCTTTGGGAAATGTGGAGAAGCAGTGTAGTTTGTTCCTGAGTGTGCTGCCTTGCTGGAACAGATGCTTTGGTAACGGGGACCAGCACTGTGACACTGGGACGTTGGATGCTGCTGGTCCTGGGGGTGATGGGGCCACATGGGGCCTGAGCCTGCATTTTCTGAGTTATTTTCATATTTCATTGTGCCTCTGCCTCTCCACTGCACAGAGCGCTCTTGTGTAGTATTTCTGGGGTTCCGCAGACGAGGAAGGAATGATGACTCTGTCTCCATGTTCTCAGAAGGCTAATTTATTATTTTAAGATATTGTATTATATTAAAGAATACAGAAAGGATGCTTACAGAAGGCTAAAAAGATAATAATGAAAACTTGTGACTCCTTCCAAAGTCCTGACACAGCTTAGCCCTGATTGGCCAAAGAGTCAAAACAATTGGCATGAAACCAATGGAACAATCACCTGTTGGTAAACAATGCCCAAACAATTCCAAAGCAGCAAAACACAACAGAAACAAATCAGATAATTATTGTTTTCCTGTTTCTCTGAGGCTTCTCAGCTTCACAGGAGAAGAATCCTGGGCAAAGAGATTTTTCCAGAAAATATGACTGCCAAATTCTTGGAGCTCTGTCTTAGCTGTTTGAATTAGCTTTCATTATTCAGATTCTGGCTTGCAGATGATCTTTAAGAGGGAAGGACCACTGCCTTTTTGGACAGAGTTAGGAGTAATATCTGGGGCATCACTTGCACAAAGGCACCTCCAGAAATTGAATTTGCCAGGCAGTGCTGAGAGTTTGGTGCTCCTGCAGTGAGTGGAAAGACAGTGGCACTGCAAGTCACCAGGTGTGTCCAGATCTGAGACTGGCTCACTCTGCTGCAAGGATGAGAAGCCTCCTTCTGTTTGGTTTGGGATGGTTTCCAATATATTGATCCATGGAGAAGGTAGCTGCCCCTCCAGACTATAAAAATGAGATGCCTTGCTAGAACCCCAGTGAATAACAGGTTTGTGGCTATAAACATGAGGCATATTGTTTTAAAGATATCCAAAATGCTATACTGAAAAAAACAAATGACAAGATTCTGAGGTGAGGAAAAGACAAAAGGGGGGGCTCTTTGTACATGAGTGAGTTTTTTCCCTTCTGCTATGAAGCAGAGCTGATGTTTAATCAAAACTTCAGTAAATTTAATATACACTGCAGGTGTTCTAGTACCTATAACCTTATTTCTTGCTTGGTTTCTTGAAAGGAAAATAACCTCTCCCAGGATTTGTTTTTAATGAAATGTAGGTAATGTGCTTTTTGAGCTTACAAGAGTGATGCCATGAGACTGCTCTGGGAGGGAGCTGGGGGAGTCCTTTCCCATCTGTCCTTTGAGGACACTGGCCTTGGAAATCACCCTGCAAGCAGGTGCCTGTGCCAGGTCTGTGTGCTGGTGGCTCTCAGGTGGTGACAATGGTGTGTGTTACCTCCAAAATTTCTAACCAGGGGGTACAGAGCTGTTGTTTCTGCTCTTTCCTCTGGGATAAGTCAGTGCTTTCCTAATTAATTAAATGTAGCCTAACAGTTAAAGCAGAAATGTGCATTGTTAAGTCCTGTGCAGCTGTGAGCTCAGGAGAGGGCGGTTTGCATATTTGTGCAGGAAAGACAACTTTGTTTTCTGCAGAGACCTGGCCTGGGAATACCAAGGAAAGTTATTCTTAAGGTTTGTCCTGTTATGGCATGAATGCTCAAGTAGTCTAATGCAGGATTTGTTTACTTCTAGCTTAAAGAACTGTATTTTAAAATAGAATTCTGGTGTTCTACCTTTCCTGGCTTTCTAAGGTTAATGTTGTAAACAACCTTGGCGTTTACAAAAAGCCTGAAAATTTCCAAATGAATCAAGTGATTCTTCAGCTGGCATGGAAATGGATAATGGTTTGGGCATGTTTTAGGAGGTCTATAGTTATTACTTTAGATATGTTTGGACAAGTTGCAGTCTAATAGCTGACAGATGAGAAGGCAGAGCTGATCCCGTACTTGGGAGGACATTGCTGATGTTACCAGCAGCATGAACAGGATCAAAGATAAGAGTGAACAAACCAAATACTTGGTACTCCTCTGCTACCTGAAGGTCCAGGAAGGGGACATGGCTGCTTGGTGGTGCTCATTCATGTGCTGCATTCATTTTGAACTGTTAAAAAGTAAAACAAGACGTGAGGAATACACCCTGAGCACTCTCAGCTGTGACACACTGTGTTATTTCTTTGATTGCATTATGTGATCAGATGATGCCAATACCTGATATTTAAACCCAGGCTGACTCTGCAGTCCAAGACCAAGGAAAAACAATTCTTCCTGACACTCTGGCTCTATGGCAAAATGAAAATATTGGGAAGGTTTTGCCCAACTTCCCTGCACAAGTGTCTGACAGGGCTTCTGTTCTCGGGTTAGTTTCCTTGGAAACCCGTGGCTGTGCACATGGACAGGGCTGCAGTTGGTGGACGTGGCCCTTGGGGGCCCCATTACTGAATTTCTTATGTTTAGAAATACTTTGTAATAAGGCCTCTGGTGTCACTTATTAGCAGTAAAGTGTAGGGCAGCCTTCATCAGCATCAACTGCCAATTTGTTTCTTATGGAAATGAATCCACGTTGATGGCGTGCAAGACTTTTTGGAGATTTTCTGCTGGAACAGAATTCTCACTTGTTCTTTTTATGCTGCCACTTGACACACACTTCTCTAATTTGAGTGCTTTTCTACTCATTATATTGATTTCAACCTTCTCGCTGAAATGAAGTAACAACTTGGAAGGGGAAGATGGGCAGAGAGAGAGGAAATAAACTTATAGAGAAGCATTTTATCTGACCATGTTCTGCCTTAAATTACAGTACTGGAGTCAAAGCAATTTTGATCTTCGCTGACTAATCTGCCTTTTTTTTTTTTTTTGGCAAAGTTTTGTGTCTTCATCTTTGTATTCGGTGTTGTGATTCTCTTTAAAATGCAGACTAAAATATTAACATTTAAGGGAATGTCATAGAAATGAATATATGCCCATCTCATTTTTTTCTATTACCTATTTCATTCCTTCTATTACCTCTTAGGAAGTACAGAGATGAGTAAGATATTTAAAAGGCTGTAAGCTAGCCAGGCATCTGGTGTAAAAACAATTTCAGTTACAGGGCAAGTTCCAGATGAAAAGTTTGGGTCTAGGGCTGTGCAATACCCTTTTTTGTAGGTTTTGTGGGATTTTTGTGGATTTGGATTGGTTTATTCCATTATTATGGCTTCATTTTCCTGGAAATGTTACAACACTGCTTGTATTGGGTGAGAATGTCCCTGAGGACCAACAGCCTCTGTTTGTTGTGGTGATCAGTCCGCAACACAACAGGTCCCCATCCCGTCCACTATGGAAATGCATAAATTTCTCTTCAGATCTGACGTGCTGGTGAAAGAAAAAGAGGAGAGGCAGACAGAGAAAGGCATTTCACTCTTCCTGTTGAGTGCATTGGTGTCTTTCACTGACAGCTGAGAGAGATTTGATGGGAAAGGCTAAACACTTCTGCAGGAAGCAGGCAAATAGGAGAATTTAATTTAAAACCCCAAGGTCTTTTGGTATTATCTTTTAATTAAAAGTCCCAGAAAACACAAGGCTGAAAAGCTGAGAGAAATGAGAAGGATATACTCAATAAATGGCCTTTTCATGCCATCACATTTTGGGGTCTTTAAGAACTTCTTTGCTTCATGGTTGAATTCCTGTAATCTAAGCCGTGCATACTCCTATACACAAAAATCAGTATCTTTTGAGTAAACTCCTTTCTTGTCATTAAGACTTGACATTTCTGTTCGTTGTGGCTGCCTGGCTGCAATAAACTTTCCTCAGAGGATACACAAACTCTATTTTCAGTGAATGCCAGGAAGAGGCTGCATAAGAAACAGGGAAAAGGAGTTATTCTTGTTCACAGAGGCTGACTGGAGAGACACATGAGGTACTGACATATCCTACACATTTCAGACAAGAGGGGATGCAGAAATCAGAGGAACATGGTGGATTGTTAGGTTTCTGGTCTCATGTAATCTCTGACCAAAGCAAGTTTTTTTCCCCATGGAAAATTGTTGTTGATTTTCTACAGTAGAGTTTTAAATGTCTTTGGTGTTAAGGCATTTGATACTTTCCTTGTGAGGTTGTACCAGAGCCAGGACATTTCATTGGTAGGCTGTCTCCTAATATTCCATTAAAATAAAATAAAAAGTTTCTCTACAGAGAATGAAATACTGCCACTGCAAAAGCCGAGTCTATAAAGATTCTGCAAGAAAAATGAATTGTGGAACTCCCTAGACAGAAAAAAAAAATTAAATTTAAAATGGCAAACAATGGAAGAGAATCCTTTAACAAGAACAAATCTACATTACTTGAACTTCATTGTGCAAAAGGTCTCAATTTCTGAAGGCTGCTTTTCTTCCACCATCATCTCTTAATTACAGTGAAAACATCCCTTGAATGCCTGACATCATTTATAATTGGATCTCATTCATTGTTTCTCATGATACTCTCATTGTTAAAATTGTTATTTATACATATGTGGCAGATTATTAATATTTAAAAACCCTTTGAGTTGTGAGCTATAAGTTGTAATTTACTTTTTTTGCTTTCATTTGGATGACAATATACCTAAATATCACTCAGAATTGTTGCCCCCCCAAAAGAAAACCCCACCCTAAGACCAGTAAACAAGATCATCAAAAATCCTTTAAGCTGCATTTCTTAAAGAGTGAGGTGAGGTATCAGTGTTATTTAATACTATCCTCTTACCTTTCCTGTTTTATTCTAATTCCTTCTAAGTTGCAGTTACACTTTATCTATCCCCTATGGTTGTCAGGGATGTTGGAGCAATATTTGCTTTCCCAAAGCTGCATCCTAAAGGATAAATCCTGGCCACTGGGGACAGAAATGGGTATTTGCTGCTCTCCCCAGCAGAGATGACTTTGGCAGGAGAGGAAGTAAAATAATCAAGTTTACTCCTTTTTATGCTTGAATCTTCCACACAGTATCTCAGGGCATTCCCTTTTGGAGTTATTCAGATTGAAGCAGACTGTTGCTAGTCTAGTAAAAACCAGAACAATTTTTCTTCTTACTGTTCCTTTTCACAAGTCTTGAATGCCTGGAGCTCTGATTACTTTTCCTCATGTGATAGGTTCAAACTAATGTTAATGATTTAATTTAATTTTGTATTGATATTTTGCTAAATAAGTAAAAGCTGAAGTGGTTGCAATCTCTAAGTTATTTGAAATACTTTCCTGTGAATCTTCATTACTTCGAAGGACTCTTTTGCAATGGCACAGTAATAAAAATGTTCAGAGGAAGGTTGATCTCAGAAGTTGCAGAAGTTGCTCAAGCTGTGTGAAATGTTCTTTGAACCAGCAACCTTGTAAGTTTTCATCTAGAATAGAGTATCATATTAATTTAAATTATCATCCCATGAACCACTCATTCAGATATCGTGAATCTTTGTGATGTGTTCTTCTGCATTAATTGTTTCTCTCAGTGGGGGCTGAAACCTGCTCAGCTGAAAATGTCAAAGAAAGGTGTAAGGGGGAATATTGTGGACTCAGGTGTGTCAAAATGGGAATCCTGACACTTTCCAGTGGCTGTTGAATGTTTTGCTTTTGTACACACAGAAATACTTGCACAGGGCTGAGTGTTTTGGAGACTGAGGCAGTCGGATCTGACTGGAACAGGGATTTATCCAGGCGAGCTCCCAAAGGGCTCCTCCTGGGTGGGATCCTCAGTGTAATGTCTGCTCTCCTCACCACCTACTGCTCGAAACCAAAAAAAAACCAAAAAAAAACCAAAAATTCAGGCTACCTTGTTTAAAAACTTGGTAGGGAATGTCTTGAATGGCTCCTTTTTTAATGTCTGTAGCATTAAAATAAATTTGCCCTAAGCATAAGATGTCTGAAAATTTGCATTTATGAAAATCCCCAGGCTTTCATAATCAGCATAGTCTTCCTGCCCAAAGCATGTTGAGATTCAAAGTTTGTGATGTCCTTAACAAGTGAATGACACTGTCCAGCAAAATTAGAGCAGGCACACCACCCTGCCAAACCTCCCTGGCTTCTGAGAGCACAGTGAGATGAAAAGGGCTGGGATGTGTCTGATACCAAACTGCCATTCCTGAGAATAGCTTTTGGTTAGCAGAGATGAAAAGAAGCAAATAAACAAAGATTTTTTTTTCCCACATACTCCAGATATCTGTGGTAGAACAGTGAAGGCTCAGAAGGGATGTCTGAAGGCAGAGCAGTGTCATTTAGTGTGAACTGCCAGCTTGGTAATTGAGGACTGACTATTCCCACTCTCTCCCTGCTTCCATTCAGGCTCTGCTCAGAACCAGCTGCAGCTGCTGTTTGTATTGGGGTGCAGTGATCTCTCTTTGGAAATAATTCCTTCTTCTTTCCCAAGGCTCTAAGCAAACAACACTGGCTGTTTCAGGCATGAGAAGGAGTTATATATAAAAGCAGGGATGGATGCTTCAGTTAACAACTTCCTTGGAGGCTGTACTTCAGAACAAGCATTGTCCCTCTGGTCTGTCTGCTGTCACAAGAGTCCTGACCCAGCTTTGTTGTTGGGAGGAATAATATTTCATCAACACTGCCTTTGCTTACCTGATTCTTCCCCTCAATGTCTCCTGAAGGAGCCTCACCTGTCTGTCCTGCAAATGATGTGCAGCCTTTCTAATGCCAGCGAGGCTGGGAATCTTCTCCCAGACAGGGCTCCAGTTTCATTCCATGGAATCTAAAATGTATTTAAATCCAAGTGATGTCTGAATTGCCACTGGGAGCTTGAGGAAAGCCAGACAAGTACCAGCAGGGGTGGGAGGATGATGAGACTGTCCTCTGGTGATTTAGATCCCTGGGGGTATCTGTGGCCCCAGGCAGAGCAGCTGCTGCACATGAGCTCCTCCTGCACCCTGTTCCCTGGGATTGCTGGTGATGGATGCAGAGCCTTGGTCAGAGCTCTTTGGCAGGTGTAGCCTCTGGGCACTGATTTAAGGCACTTTGAGCCTCCTCCTTTGTGCCCCTCCAGTCTGAGTTTCTGGTGCAGCCCTACCTGACTCCTACATTTGAAGCAGCACTTCACAATGGGCTCATGTTTGGGTAGTCATTTTAATTGTTGGTCTTTTGATTAAAAGGATAACAAATATCATTAAATAATGCTACATTCCCTGTGGAAGTTAAAACCCCAAAATTTAATAAGAGAGATTTTGTGGGGCTGGGAGCTGATTGAAACAAGACTTTGCTAAAGATGCAAATTGGTGAAAAGGAGCACATCATGGTTACAAAATAAAAAACAGATAAGGTTATTGGTGCAAGGTTATTTATTTGGACACGTTGACCTTTGAAAGTAGCACAGTGAAATATGCTAACACAGATGTCTTTTTCTCTTTTTAAATATTTATTACAGAGCCCTATAAAAATATCAATCTCCTTTTCAGAAAGGATTTTGTGTAATCACAGGATGTTTGCAGTTACGATTAAGGAAGGTGTGGTACTTGCTGCCAATTAGTTTAATTGATGTGAAAGTCTGAGTGCATCTTAAGAGGGCAGGATTTCCCTACCTGAGCTGAGCCCTCCTCAAAGACCAGCAGGAAGAGTGTGTGTGGAAGAGGGAAGGAGAAAGGCAAATACAACAGAAAACTTCTGTCTCTAAGAGGACAGGACAGAACTGCATCTTGGGGTAGCTAAAAAATATCTTCATCATCTTGAATTTCTTTTAAAGGTTTTTTGGGTTTTTTTTAATCTAATGTCCCAGTTTACCTCGCCTGTTCCCTTAAGAAGAACAAGCTTTGCATTAGAATTTTGGCTCAAATGTTAAAATTTTGTATGATTTAAATTGGATGCACTGTTAGCCCTGAGTGATTTTCTGTTTCTCCTGATGACACTGCAGTGTCACAGACGGGAGAGGAAGGTGACAAGTTTAACCTGTTATGCAATAGTAGCTACTTTAAAGACTTTTGGGTTTTTTGCAAGTAGAGAAGTAAGCAAGGTTTGATTCAGTTCTATAGCACTGCAAAGGCTGCCTACCTGACCTGTACATGGTTGAAGCTGTCAGTTCAGCTTTCTTGATGTAAAGGAAGGGTAATTTGTGGAAAATTAATTTTCCTTCAAGCCTCTCTCAGCACTGAGCTGCATTCAGAGATGTCTGTGTTCTGTGATTCCAGTACAGCTCCAGGTTTGGGAAAGAGGGGCAGTGATCCCAGTACAGCTCAAAGTTTGGGACAGTGATCCCAGTACAGCTCCAGGTTTGGGGACACAGGCAGTGATCCCAGTACAGCTCCAGGTCTGGGAAAGAGGGGCTGGGATCCCAATACAGCTCCAGCTCTGGGAGAAGGGACAATGATCCCAATACAGCTCCAGGTTTGGGAGAAGGGACAATG
>JAXCLO010000042.1:4622664-4637527 GCA_035583995.1 Arremon aurantiirostris
TTTTTGGAAGTATAGAAGTAAGCAAGGTGTGATTCACTTCTATAGCATGGCAAAGGCTGCCTGCTTGACCTGTACATGGTTGAAGCTGTCAGTTCAGCTTTCTTGATGTAAAGGAAGGGTTAATTTGTGGAAAATGAATTTTCCTTCAAGCTTCTCTCAGCAGTGAGCTGCATTCAGAGGTGTCTGTGTTCTGTGATCCCAGTACAGCTCCAGGTTTGGGAAAGAGGGGCTGGGATCCCAGAGCAGCTCCAGGTTTGGGAGAAGGGACAATGATGCCAATACAGCCCCAGGTTTGGGACAGGGGCTGCACTGCCAGGTTTGAGGTGCAGCTCTGCAGCTCCTCCCTGGTTGGACACAACCTCTTCTCTTCTGCTTCTGGCTGCATCTGCCAAACAAATCAGAGCAAGGAGAGGAGTTAGGAAATCAAGATCAGCAAACAGATGGGGAAGGGAAAAGGAGAATTTCATGCCCTGGTGGCTCATCTGGCTGTCTGCACTTTGGGCCACTCCGTGGTACCCTATCTGTGTTTCCCCACTCTTGGCCTGAAGCACATATATTTAGTGGGCATTCCAATTTAAAAAGGGAGTTAAGGGAAAATTAATCACTTTAAAGAAATTCAACATTTGAAACTGTAAAACTCTGAACACCGACCAAGGGTTTCTCCCCTGCAATATTAGATGATTCCTTTATGCAGTGATATTTCAGATTCCCTGGTTTTATTTTTATTTGGCTCCATTCTACTTGTAATTGTAATCCTTTAGGAATTCTCTCTAGTAAACTCCCATTCAAACCACTGGGGATTTCAGCAATCTGTTGGCACAATCTTTTACCATGTTTTTGAGTTATTTATAGATATGGTCTTGCATCACTGAAATATTTCTGCATATTGTTCCAGACAAAGCCAGTAAATTCAATATGTCACTATGTATCCCCTGACTTGCCTCCAAGGCCTTGTTTTTCACAGAGTAAAAAAAAACCTTTAGAGAAGAGTGGGAGCTGTCTGACTGCGAAATGGGCTTGAATAATAACACCAGGCTCTCAGATGAAATCTTATACTCTAGATGAATCATCAAGTGCTCATTAAACATCTATCTACTCTAGGAAGAGATAAAAAATCTTCCTCTTGATGTTACCCTTAGGACCTGGACAAAAAATAATTTTATATTGGAACATGAAAGCAGCAAACTTGACCAAACCATCAGCTGTAGTAGTTTCACTTCTATTTGATTCCAGCCTGAGAAACCCTCACCTCTTACTGTTATAATAACACCAGCATAAGAACACTCATCATTCTTGGAAGGCCTTGTAGTGAAGCATGGAAAGGGCTGTGTCACGTTCCATCCCCTTTGGAGAAATTATCCTTTGGCTCAGGTATCAAAAAAATATCCTTTCATATGAGTGGGTACCAGGGCACACCATGAAACCCAAGGCATCAGGCAGCCTTTCTTAAAGCCCTGGTTTAGTTTGCATCTTTCTCCTGTAAGCTCAGTTTTGTGGCACGAAGGTCACGTTTTGAATAAGAAATAGATACAAGGGCTGTGGGGAGGAATGAGTTTTTGTCTTACTCACCCCCATTGTAGGAATGGCAGCTGTGCATCATGCTAATTCTTTGGTTTGTCTCTTCACTACATTCTTTATTTGGCATCAGATTGCTTTGCAAGCAGCAGTTTTCCTGGGCTGTGCAATGACAGTGTCTGCTGCCACAGTGGAAGCTCTGCCATGCTATCACTGAATTTAATTCCCTCTTCCCAGTGTTCTATGACCCCTTATTTCCTCTGTGTTCAGAATGTGTTTGGCAATGGCTACAGCAATTCTGTTCATCCTGCAATCTTGTTGTATTTCAATCACATTTTATTTTAACCCAGGTTTAACTTGCGTTGCAAGGCTACAGACTGCTTAATATAACAAATGTTCTATGTAGCGTTTGCATAAATATTATTTTTAATTT
Source organism: Arremon aurantiirostris (assembly GCA_035583995.1). NCBI lineage: Eukaryota > Metazoa > Chordata > Aves > Passeriformes > Passerellidae > Arremon > Arremon aurantiirostris. Next base: position 4,624,613 of record JAXCLO010000042.1, read on the forward strand.
TTTCCTAGCCTAGTATCTCCAGTCTCAGCAAATAAAACTTTCAGATCTGGAAAATCATGCACTGTAACTGCCATGTGTGTGATTTACTTTGCTTTTTTCATTCTTTGTTTAATTGAGAAGCCACCAGGAACGGTTTTTAGCCTTCTCATTACTTAATCTTAATTGCAATATCTATTAATTTATATTGTGTTAGTACTTTAATGATATGAGAGCCTGTAAGTGGCTATTGTTCATTAGCCATATAAATGCTGTGTGCTTGAAGTTTGGGTTAGTTTTTTTGTTTTCTTTTTTTCTCCTTTTTTTAATCCTCCTAATGTCAGCTTCTTTGCATGTAGAATACTGTAAGGGTGAACAAGGTAAAGATATTTTCATTCATACCAAGCTAAAATACCTCCAAAGCAATCTCAGTGGAATCATTAATTAGCTATGAACAAATGTCTCAATTAAAGCTGCTTTTACATTTTCTCATCATTCTCTGATTAACTATTAAAAAGGTGAGCTTAGTTTTAAGTCCCTGTGGCAGTTCGTGTTCTGTTTACTGGAGAAAACTTCCCATTGAGTTTGCATCATTTTTGGATAGAAAAGCCAACTCTGGATGGTGAAGGTGACCAAACACCTGGATAACAAATGACCTGTGCTGTGTCTGGCATTTGCAGTGTGTGATCTTTTCTGTGAGGGTGAAGTTCAGCTGGGGCAGAAGAGCTGTAAAAGCACAGGAGGTGTGTGAGTACATGGATTTCTGCCTTGAATTTGGGAGAGCTGTGGTTTGCCTGTGTCGTGTTAGAGGGAGAACAGAGCAGCAATGATGGAGGAGGGACTGACATTGTGTGGCTGCAAATAAAAGCTACAAACCCTCAGCTTTTCCACACTGGCTGGTAGGTCTCTCCACACAAGACTCTTTGGATTTGATCTCCTGCTAACATGATGTTAATTTTACTCCAAAAAATTTAATATGTGAATCCAGAAAGTATCAGTAACCCTGAAGCTTGCTTAACATTGTAAAATATTCAAGAGGTGTTGGATGAAAATTGGGCAGTAGGCATTTTTTATTAAACTGTATGGATTTCAAATATTCGAGAAAGAGTTCTGCTTCAATGTCAAAAATGTGAAGAATTAGCAGCAGAAGGCTACATTTTATGTGAACAATGGTGTTTTGCTGCCAGCTCACTTCTGTAGAATATAAGGCCACAGAAGGAAGCAGAGGAGGAGGAGTTTGGCTGCAGGGAGTGATGATACTTGTGAGATGTTAAAATGCAGAGTTTATGGGCAGCCCCACTGTCTTCCTCACTTGTGCATCATCCTAGGAGAAGTGCTAAAGCTTATCTTTATTTAATGCTGCTCAGTCCTGTGTGCAATTTGCAAGAGCATGAGGTGGTGAGGAAAAGAGAACTAGAGAGAGTTTTCTGTGGGGTGAGGGGGTGGGAGGCATTTGCTTTTCCATGCTTGGTTTGTAGAAGCAAGGAAGAGTCATAGAGGAGATCCCATTTCTGTTTGGTCCTCCTGACCTACAAAAGAGACATAAACGGCTTTGTACAGCCTTCTGCTTGGTGTCTGGAAGGAAAATCAGACTGCAAGGTAACTTAAGGTTGATGTTGCTTGAATTTTTTAAGATGGGATTTCTTGTGTTGTGCTGAGGAGACCTGTTAGACTGGTGCTCTGCAAAATGTCAGGCTGTATGGAGATAGAATCATGGAACAATCATAAAGGTTGGAAAAGACCTCCAACATCATTAAGTCCAAATTGTGCCCTATCCCCAGCTTGTCACCAAGCCCAGAGCACTGAGTGCCCCATCCAGTCATTCCTTGGGCATCACCACCTCCATGGGCAGCCCCTGCCAGTGTTTGAGAACCCTTTCAGTGAAAGAATTTTTCCCAATATCCAACTTTTACCTCCCCTGGCACAGCCTGAGGGTATTTCTTCTTAACCTTCCTCTTATTCTCTGGGAGAAGAGAGCAAACCCTACTTCTCTCTGACCCTCTTTGAGGCTGTAGAGAGCTGTGAGGTCTCTCCTGAACCTGTCTGTTCCAGACCAGACAACCCCAGTCCCTCAGGTGCCAAGGAGGCTGCAGTGCCATCATCAGGTGTTTTGAGCTACCTCAGGTTTGTTGTGAGCTGTTAAGTTCTCCCATATGCATCTGCACATAATTGCTTTTATGCAAAACTTATCCTTAACTTCTGCCAGCCTGATTGCTCAACTTGACATCAGTCCTCTCATGCTTGCTTACCATTGCCATCGAACTTCAAACCAGAAGGGATCCATCCTTTCCAAGTTCTCCTCTTGAGAACATGCAGAGAAACTTTTTTGCATGGATTTTCAAGTGATTGAGACTTCCAGAGGATGTGTTTGCTCCTGTTGGAGGTCTGAGCCCTCATTCTGGAGAATTCCTTCTGCTCACAGCTGGCTCTTTTCCTGTTAAATTCTGTGCAAACCAATTGAGAAAATGAAGCATCCTTGACTCCAAACAGTGGATTCCCACACAGGCTGATAGCTCTCCTGCAAGGAGAGCACAACTGCAGCAAAACAATGGAGTAAAGGACACAGATAATAAACCCAGAGCAGTTAATCACCTTCAGCGCGCCCTTCACCGAAGGCAAAGAGCTGCCCTCCACCTCTGTGTGCTGCCATCCACCACACAAACAAACCCTACAAAAATCTAATTATCTGAGCTGATGCTGAGTATTTGCAGTGCCACAGTCGCAGGAATGTTCAGTTGAAGCAGTCCTTTTCCTGGCAGGTTCATTTGTCAAAACCACAACGTGCTGTAAAACATTTTGCTAAGCTCCTGGTGAAATGAGGGTAGGTCTCTCAAAAATCCATTCAGCAGGTACCAGGTGAGATGCTCTGCACACCCCTCAGCTGGTGCAGGGGGCAGATAAGTGTTTGGAGGATGTAACATTCCTAAATGTGGGCTAGGGGAGGATAAAGCATAAATTATGGATTGTGTCTCTGTCTGTCTGCACGAGCAGGTTGGATGCCTGAAAATACTTAGCTGTAAGTGTTTGTGTGGCTTGCTGCCAAATATAACAGTTCCTTAAGCAGTTTCAAACTTTTCTTTCACAGAAAATTCTTAAATGTAATCCTTTCTCTTACAAAGCTCAGCTTAAAAGAGGGAGAACAACTCTTGAGAATTGGAAAATGTGTGTTGATGAGCACAGCTCTTTGTTACAATATGTTGCAGAATTCTAGATGTTTGTAATGCTACATTTTGGAGGTAATTCCCTTATTCAAAACACCTGTTTGTACCAGAATGTGTTTTGGGTTTCTTTTCTTTTTTTAACCATCCTGGCTTTTCTGAGATGAAAAGAATGTGTCTGGTGTGTAAAATGCTTTGATTTATCAGAGGTAAGCCCTGCTGTTAGCTGAGATAAAGGGCCTTGTTTACAAGGTGTCTATATCCTTAGAAAAAAAGGAGTTTCCAATAATTGAATAAGGTGTTGTGAACGTATAGATTAAACTAGAAGGCCAACAGCAAGCATGATGAACTTCAAAAGAACAGCTTCTCATCTCTCTGGGGACCTTCATTAACGAGTCACCAGATAGGCAATTACTGTACAGTTCTTATAATGACCGGGATCAGACACAAGCAATCAGCACAGTAGGCAGCAAGAAAGCAAGCAGAAAAAAACCTGTGAAAATATGCCATTAAATCTTAATTATTCTTCAAAAGAAAACAAGCACGACTAGGGGGCAAATAACTGTAAGGAATATACAGAACTGTATCCAAACCTGCTGGCTCAGGGCAATGATATTTAGTTATTAGCAGCATCAACGTTTATTTAAAGCTAAGCATTATGTTCACAGAGCATTCTGAGGTGTATTTTCCGCCTGTTTGCTGTAAGCCTGAGGAAGAGCTGCTGTTTGCTGGCACAGGATAGTTCTCCAATTCAGGACGCACACCCTGTCCCCCTGTTATCTTGGTCTTTATTCCACCACTCTCTAGAAACAGCAGCAAAGCCTGGGGCCCCAGGTGGATGTGGAGAAAATGAGAGACAGCTTTTCCCAGAAGAATGGCTCAAATTGATAAGAGGTAATTGTAAAGAGGTCATTGGGGCTGCACAGCAGCTCCAGCTCTGATGGAGCCTCAGCCCATCACCCCTGCAGGATTTGTATGCAGCATCCTCACCCTGGGTCCGTGGGGTTTATTTACCACGTCCTGCATTGCATAAGTGGTTCCTTTGCAGCTAAGTGGGGCTGTTTAGCTCACTGGAATTCTCTGGGGAAATCTTTTAATGATTATGAGACTATGAGTTTTTCTTGACTCATCCTTCTTTGTAAGAAATAATTATGAACTTATAAATAATATAGGCCCCATGCACTCAATGTTATTGGGGAGGAGGAGGACTCAGAAGAGGAGATATTGCACAGTAGATACAAAGTTCCAGCTCTTTTATCTGCCCTGAATTGCCTTTTAAAAAGCAATCTTATGCAGTGGGCCACAAAGGTCATACTCATCACTGCCTTGCAGCAAATAACATAATTTATTTTTTTTGTTTATATACTCCAAATTGTCATTATACAAGTAAACTCAATTTGGTCTGTCTTAGAAGATGTGCATAATCCAGTTCAATGTGGATCTATTACTTCACCATGCTTGTGAACCACCCATGTGTCTTTTTCTTGATGTGTGTAAACTGCTTCAGTCTTTCAAGAATTAAAATTATTTAGGATCAAGAGGATGAAAAAGCAAAGCCCAAAGTTGTCGTGCTGTTAGTATAATGTTGATTTGTATGAAGCCCAAAGCACTCCAAGGTTGAGGTCTGACAAATGGACTTGGGATTCTTTCCTATTTCTTGAGAAGCACATTAGCAGGAAAGATAGTGGAAAGAGAGAAAATATGTCCTTAACAAAGAAGTAATGCTATTTGTAATGGCAATGCAAAATTGATCTGTAAGTTCTATGAAATTTGTCTCCCTCTACAGCTAGGGAGGTTTGAGTTTAGAATTGATAACTCAGGATAACCTCCCTTCACAGAAGCACATGGAGGAAGTTACTGATCCACAGTTGTGTGGATTTAGCTCCAGAGTATTGTTTGACTAATTGTGTAATGACTTTTCCAGAGTGTTTGTCATAGTGCTCCATAGTTTCCCTGCAGAAAGAATAATTATGTAAATAACTATTATCAGAACATAGCGTGCAGCTAAAAAGTGTAAGGTGCGTTGTATGATCACATATTTGTATAATAAGTCTGGCTCTGTGAAAGATAAAAGTGAATATTGGAGCTGTGGTAGTTTATTTATATCCATTTCTGTGCACTCATCTCCTAGGGTAGTTTAACACTTTAAAGATTTGTTCTATCTGATAGGGGCTATTCAGTGTGGGAAACCCTCAAAGGAAATAATAACATTTTACATTCAGATCTGCCAAATATGGGGGCTGAAACTGGTGATACATCAGAGCTTTTGATTTTGGCGTTGACTGTCACAATGATAATCCCCCTGTAAGGATTAATTTCATTTTCTTGGGAAATCAAACAAGATAACAGGAATAATTAATCTGTTGTTCTTTTCACTGTTACTGATCCCTGAAACATAAAAAAAATATTGTCCTAATCTTTCATCTCTGTGTATTCTAAAGCACTATTTAACTTGGTCCTTGAAAACAATATTTAGTTATCAGTCTGGAGTATGTGATATATCCTCAAGTTAGTTGGGAGGGAGAAGGATGCATTTGAGTGTTGTGCTTTCATCAGCAACTAATATTAAACAAAAAGTTGATCTAACATGTGACAATAGAACAATTCAGCCAGTTCACAAAACATCAAGATACCTTGCCAGGCATAAATCAAACTTCTTCCTATAAAATTTTAATTAATTGGAACAGTTTTAGGATGTCTGGGTTTATTTTCCATGAAACTAGATTACAAAATAAGAAATTTAATTTAGTAACTACATCTTGATAACATTTATTTTGAGCATAATTATCGAGCCAAATAAATGTTGTGGACTAAATCTCAATTCCCAACATTAGGTTTTCTAAATAGGAACTCATGGTAGTTTCACAGATTTTGAAATTTTATGATTTTCTATTATAATTATGAAGTATTCACTGATTTTCTTCTCCTCCCTTTTAGCCTCCCTAGCAAGCATTTAGAAAATCTTTTGCTTTTCCTGCATCTTTTAAGGTAGCCAGAAATGGGATCCTTGCCCCTGATTGGGGATGAGCCCTGCAGTGCCCCTGTGCTCTGCATGAGCTCTGTCCTCTGCTCACCCCACATTCATGAGCCAGAGCCCTGCACGTTCTCATCTGGCTTTGCCAGGGATTCCTGACCCTTCCTGAGTGACCCCACACTTGTGAAAATTTGGAATAATAGTACATATGAATCCTTACTTGGTCACTGTCTAATACAAGGATTTATCAGCTGCACTTCTACAGTGGATAGAGGATCAGCTGCACACTGCTGTGTACCCAAATCTGTAAATGTTACTCCCAAATTCTGTGTGGATCTGTGGAGCAATCAGGGGCAAGTGACTGGCCAAGGTCACCTAAGCAACTCTCACAACTGATGTTAAAGTTCAGGAACCCATGGCTCCCCACATCTCCATGCAGTTTATCATCACTGGTATCATTTAATTGTTGTACAGTCTTTAGTTTTGCATTGGAATGTTTTTGTATTTCAGCAACTAATAATGACTATCCTGTTTGTTTTGTTTCTGTATGAGGTTAACAGATAGTTATTGCCAGTTCTATTGAAGATGTGACATGTGCTCATGACCTGAGCAAAAATATCCTCTATGGAAAAATTTTTTAACTTTTTTTTTTTTTCAGTCTTTCCATTTTGTTATTTTGTTTCATATAGGTAAAGTAAGCACCTTTTTACCCTTGTAAAATCATGGCCCAAGCCTGCTACTTGGGCTAAATAGAGCAGGACTATGGGAAAGTGACTCAGCTGAATTAGAGGTAGAAAAACAAGTTATAGAACCATGTTCACACAGTGGTATGTGATGGTTGGTTGGATTATATTTGTTATGATTTAAAACTATGCAACTGATAAAGACCTGACTGCTTAAAAAGGCCTGGTTTTTTCAGAGGTGGCTCTCCTGAGCACCTGCATTGCTTTGTTTCATACATTACCTCACATTTTTTCTTTGCTTTCCTCTTCACCCTCTTCTGTTTTTCTTGATACCTCTGATGCCAATAGGGCTGGCAGGTCAAAGTGAGCAATTGCCTTTCTGAGTTTTCAGATGACACAGATCACCTCTGTGATGCTCTGAGATGCTGCTGTGACCCAGAGCAGACCTCAGCTCCCTGTTAAATGCAGATCTTTGGAGCTGGGTTAGAGCTGATCCAAAACTTTGTCCTGCAGTCTGTGTTATTCAGAATATGGTTTCTGGCATTTAACTGCAATGACTTGATTTGTCTCATTGTTAAAAGTTAACTTCTTATGTTTCTGTCAGATTCCCTTTTGTGGTTTGCTCTCTGCTTCTGTGTCAGCACCTGAGTTCTGACAGGGTTCTGATCACGGTCTAGGAATGGAGCTTTTGTTGTTGTTTGGTGAGGTTTTTTTGACTGAGGATTTTGTCCAGGGCAAGATGCATGACAAAGATGCACATTGCAGAAGTCAGACTGTGCATAGATATTTTTTAAAGTAATTGACTTAGCAAGCTGTATCAAACTTCAAGAGAAATCTAATAGGGAAAAGGAGGAAATGTGCAAGGCTCAATAGGATTGCTTTGTTTATGAAGTCTCAGTTTTCATGAAAAAACCACAAGGTACCCTTCAGATGGATACTTACTAAAAGCCTTTAAAAGTACCTGTAGACTTGTAAATATCTAACTTCAAGTGCTTTTCTAACTTTTATCTTAAATGAATTTCATTTCCACTGGCATATATTCTCAGCAAATTAAATGCTTTACAGAGTTCTGACTGTAGGGTTTGGGGGTTTAGGGGCCAGGGCTTTGAGGTTTAGCAGCTCTCCTGCCCTTGGAGGGAGTCTGGGGCTGGCCAGGTTTTACAGCACTGTGTGATGGTGTCTCCAGGTGTAGGATCCCTCTTCACAAATGGATCAGCAGAATGAGCAACAGCAGAGCAGGATGTACTGGCTGAATGCTTAAAATAATACCAAATCTCACAGCTGATTTTCCCTCCGGAAGTTCAAAGAGTTAATTGCTGTGTAGTTCATAGTCTGTGTTGTTTTTGGGAGGCAGTGAAGTCTGGGCTGGCTCCTCAAATAATTTCATGGGTTTCTTCCATTCCCTAAGCAGGAAGGGAGTGTTCCCCTGGTTTCACTCTGCTCTGTGTGACCAAATGCCTTAACTTGACCACAATTAATGGGATAAATACTGTTTTTAAAACTTGCTTACCAGTAGATTTTTTTAATCTAAGTTCATCTAAGTTGTTGTCTTTTACTGCCTTTTTCCAAACCAACCCATAGAGCAAATGAAGTTTTTTATTGTAAATATTCCCATGACCTGGTCTAACCACAAAGTATTATTGGATTAATGAGAATCATTCCCATGTCCTTCAGTTCTGTTTACATCGTTAAAAGTATATAAGTAGCAGATAAAGTAAAAATCTAGGTCATTCTATCTGAAAGTATTTAAATTTAATTTAGAAGATTAAGTATACCTGTTTCAACAACAGAAAACATTTTGTAGAAGTAAATTGTTAGCAACAGCCAGAGAAAGACCAAAGAAAACATTTTTACTTGATTCACAAGGAATAATTTTGCCTTGCTGCTAGTTTTCTTCTTGAAATATAAGCCAGAGATATATTTCATCATTAACCTTTTGAACCAGGCCAAGCGTAATTGGCAATTCTCCTGCCATGTCTATTTGTCTGTATTATGCTGTTCCTTTTATAGAAGAAATAATTGTCATTTTTTCCTGTGTACAGCTTTTTTATCCCAGCCAACCTTTGCAAGGATCAGAAGTATTAAGTCACCTAATGATATCCTATTCTAGCTAGGTTTACCCAACAACAATTTGTGGCTGTACATAAAAGTATTTCAATATATTCAATACCAAAGAGGAGCGCAACTGAGAAATTCTGTGGAGCAGATTGGATTATTACCCTTGCCTCTGTTTAAGCCTGGCAACAACATTCTTGGAGATGATTTTGCTGTCTCCTGACATGCCACAGCACACAGCAGAGGCTCACAAGCCGTGCCATGACACAGACCTATCTTGTCTGAAATCACCCACTGTCAGTAATAATGCCCTTTGTTTACTGAAGAGCTAATCAAAAATTTGCCCAGCTGTAACTGGAATTGCCTTTTAATATCTTAGCTGTCAACCTGCAAGGATGTCTTTTTGACACGATATTTGCAGGAATATATATTACATAGTAACAGATAACAGAATAGCCTTAACATCTGGAGAAGAGTCTACCTTCAATCAAAATAAAGGATGATATTTTTCAGCACTTTCCTGACAAGTGGGAGATTTCAGAGAAGGGCTACACTCAGATTTTTTAATGGCCTTTACTTACTGAATCAGTATACTTTTTTCCCTCATGGTTCCTTGCTGATTGCTGAATATTTGCCCTTTGCCCCTAATCATTATTTAATACATTAAAAAATACACCATCAGGGACATAATTTTTATTTCTCCTATTAGTTATGCTTCTGCTGAGTGCACTGTTCGCCAGTGAGCACTGGCATGCTGTTTTACAGTAGAAATGACACAAAAGGGGCACACATTTTCATTAGAAAGGCAATTATCAGGCTGGTGGTTGGTGGTTTACTGCTCCTTTGGCCCACAATTTATTATGTACGACAGAAGCAGGAGTAATATGTTTTGATACATCTGCCTCAGCCCAGCAAACTTTTAAAGACCATGGGTGTTCTGCCCTTGACCTCCTCCTGAGCTGAATGCAGAGCACTTGACTGCTGGAATATCAGCAGCATCTTGAGATGTACAGATAAAAGCCATTGGAGAGGAATTGGATATCATCACTTTTGGCTCTGCTTTTATTACACTGTGAGATACTCTTTTGGTGGTTTATCTGCCCAATTTTGACTTCTCAGATCTCTGAATTAAATCCAGGCTAAATTATCAGTCTTGGAAAGCAGCTGTTATCAAGACACTGCATCAGACTCTCTGAACTTTACAATTTTATATTAAAAGCCTTCAGTGAAGTGATTTAGTGGCCCATAAATCTATCAGTTCCAGAAGCCTAAATCTTTGTACAGTTTCTTTTGAGGTTTGGGATTGCTTCCAAGAAGAGAATATATGCATACAAAAGATGAAATGTTATGTCATCCCAGACCTTGAGTGACTGCATCAACAGGCACAGGGTGTATGGGATGGGGAGGAGTTTTTTAATCCATCCAATTATGTTCTTTTTTTCCCTTAAAGCTGTAACTTTAATCTGTTATGAATTCATTTCTCACATTAATAGATGTAGATTCACAGCATTTTTATGACCCTCTTTCTGGATGACTTTGTGTTTTGTAAATCACATTATTTCTGTCTAGTTTTATTAGAGAAACCAGAACACTAAGACTTAATAAAAATTTTAAACTCCTGAGATTAGTAATTTTAGATTCTTAACTTTTGATGACTTGTTGCAATGAATTTCCATTCTCCTGCCTTGTCTAATTCCAAACCTTTATCATGTCTGTAAATTAAAGCTCTAGATGTTAAAGCATTGATTAGGCCAATGTTGTTGAGAAAGCCTAGGGCCAGACTGAGAAAGGAAATTATAATTTGTCTTCAAAGCACTTCAGTATTGTTAGAAAACAGTTTTTGTTTAAAACATATTGTGCCCAATTCCTGATACATGAAAACTGAGAAAAGCCGACATTGTCTTAATACCTTCAAATATGGGACACAGGTGATTTTTTTTTTCCTAGAATTTCATTTTGTATTGCTATTAATCCAGGAGGCATTTATATATCTGCAAACAATTGATATTTTATGGAAATGTAACTCTGCAGGCTGAGTGCTCCTGTGCCCCCTGGGACAGCCCTGTGCCCCCCAGCTGGGACAGCTCCCTAAAATGCTGTGACACTTTCTCATTGTGTGACTTGACAAAGGCAGAATGAATAATTTCCAAAAACACTTTAGAAGGCCTTTTTCAATATCTTTAGTTCTGAGACAGCATTAACTCTGCTGAATAGTGAAAGTAATAGGGATCACTCAGCCTGCCTTAAGGCCATGACAAAACTCTAATCTGTTTGCTGATAGTTCTGCAGCCCTGTGAAGTGGTCTCATTTGCTCCATAAATTGTGCTGAAGAATAGCCTTTTTTGGAATAACTATATAGTAATTTCTCTATGTTTACATAGGGTATAAGTAGTTAAAATGGAAAACAGCCTAAATCCAATAGCTTCTTAAGATATTGCACACCCATCAAAGTAAACTGGAACCCAACAGATCAATAGTTAAATACCATTAAAAACAGTTTTGAGAAAAAATCATAATTGACTTTGCCATATGCTTCATTTCCTTAGTACACTATCTTCAGAGTGAAACACAATCACCGTTCATAGAGAAGCTAATTATCCACTGTCAATTAAGCCCTCAATAACTGATCTCTTGACAGCTGGTAATAAGTCCCAAACCCCATTGCAAATTGCATTAAAATACATGTTTATCCACTGGAGAAAGATGGGGAGCACAGCTCACACGTTCACAAAATTCTACAGGCAGAAGTTCCTTGAGCTTGAGCTTTGGATTTTCCTCCTTTCTGACTTCTTAAGGTTTGCACATTTCAAACAGCTTTTGCATTCCCTCTTCAGTCAGCATACAAGCCTGTGCTCAGGCAACCTGGCAGTTTTGCCTCAACGGTTGTTTAAAGTGGCCTTTTTGGTATGGATTCACTGAGAAAGTGTAGTGTTGATTAATTTTGCATTTGTTAAAGCAGGTTAAATGGATCTGGGAAATGGGAGAAGAACTGATGGCTCACTGGTATCAAGTCTTGCAGGTTATAAATTGTCCCATCCTAAAGGTGGAGACCACAAAGAATCTTTCTCAGATGAGCTCTATTTCACCTCCCAGCTTTGTTCCCTTATGCTTTGATCTGTTCTGAGGGCCAGTATGTGCTGTCCTTACAGCTTTTTGCTATAAGGACAGCACATACTGTAACTACTGTAAGAACAACTTTGTAGACAGAGATTTGAAAATTGAAACTCATTTAGCTTTGTTCCCTTGCTAAGAAACCCAAACAGCCTAGTGGGAGTTAGAGGAAAACAGAAATACAACAACAAAAGTATTATGGCTGTTCTTAGATATAAATAAATATATAGTAAAAGTGCTTGGTTTGGAAGAAGAACTAGTACAAAATTGTGTTCTTTTAATTACACAGAATCATGTTATAAAATGAAAGGAATGGGATAAATTCTATCTATGCAAGTTGTAAATGTCAGGCGAATGTGGCAAATTTTGGCCAACTTTCTGTTCGTTATTTGTATCTTTCCTGCAGTGATTCATTCACTCAATAAGTACCCACTGGTGAAAATGTTCCTCACTGCGTGATCTAAAAACCAATCTATTCCCCAGTTCTGCAACAGCTCAGTAGAAAACTTACCTTTTAGCTTTAAAGGCTGAAGAATGTAAATTTCTTTATGCCCTAATTTGTTCTTTTAAAGATTTGTTCTAATATTTTCATAGGGAATAGTGTGAATTGATTAATTAATAGGTACAAAATATATTTGTATCTTTGCATTAAAAGACGTGCTCATTGTCTGCCTATCTTGTTCTCCATCTCAGAAGTACTTAAGGTCTTATTTTATAAGGATATTATTATTCACAAAGGAAGAAATTCAAATGTTTCTAGGGATTGTTCCTCCTTGTTAGGCATCCACATTTTTCAGTGCTTTTGGTTGCTGATAAAGTCTGTTGTGGAGCAGTGAATCAATAGATGACTGGTGTATTCTTTTCTTTTAATTGTCACCATCTCTGCTATAGAGATCCAACCTTTTTTCTCTTTTTTTTTTTTTTTTTTTTTTTTTTTATTTTTGTTGGGAGTTATAAA
>JAXCLO010000042.1:4637537-4652361 GCA_035583995.1 Arremon aurantiirostris
GACGAATACTCCGGCACATACTATTGTGGAGCCACCTAGTTCATCTTTGCCAATTGATTCTCAATCAAGTGGAAAGATTCCATGCTGGATTGAAGGAAATGAGTAAGATTTTTTTTTTTTTTTTTTTTTTTTTTTATCTTTCTTGGCACTTATAAAAGGAATTGCCACGAAAATGGAACAACCTTCAGTTCACTTCCTTTTTTTCTTTCCTCATCACACTGGCACGCAGATCCATCTATCACTATTGTAACGTGCTTTTGAGGTGTAAAAGGCTATTTAGTACATTTATTAACTACCTCTGCATAATGGCAGCATCAGAATTGAGAGTATTTTTCTCTGAACAAGTGGAGTACTTCTAAGTAGGGAAATAAATGAGTTCTGTAAGCAAGAACATTGGGAGCCTCAGATAAGATAGTGATATTATAAGAACCTTGAAAATAATTCTCCTCATGCTCCTTTTATATTCCTCTAATTAAACTTTATATTCTGATAACTCTAAATATTCAAGATCTTTTTAAATACCTGCTTTCATTTCTTATACATACCCCAAAATCCCATGCTTTACTTGTCTTTGTACCAAGTGATGTGCTGGAGAGCAGATTGTAGATAGCAGCAGATATCTTAAAAAGTAATAGTAAAATAACTCTGTCAGTAAAGAGCTGGCTTAACAGTTTTGTCTTTAAGATCCAGATAGATTCTACTAATTCCTCTGGAGCAGCCTATGCTTCCATATGAGATCCAGTGGACTATCTAATCTTTTCCTTTCCTTGTCTGATTCAAGACCAATTCTACAGTATTTTTATGTAATTATTGTGTATTTATTTATGTATTATTATGTAGTTTTATGTATTTATTTTACAGTATTTTAAAAATATTTTTATGGAGTGTTGTGTGTATACAAATGGCAGACCTGTGCTTTTCCTGTAAATTGATAGTCTGTGAACCCAAATGTTGCTGATGAAGTTGTCAATTTTTTGTTCTGGGACAGGAGTAAAAAATTGTTCCCCTCTCAGAATATCCTTAGGGTCAATTTAAGATTAATTTTGTGTAAAGAAGGAAGCACCTTGAACTTCTGTTCTCAGGAATTACGCCTTACAGTCATAGGTGTTCTTAATTTTGTAAATTTAGTGTGCTTTTCTGAAATTTGGATGTAACAAAGAGAAGCTCTAGGCAAAGCAAATCAGATTCTTAAAGAATATACATTCTTGTGAATCTGTCCTTCCACAACTACTTGCTTTCCCTTTCTAAGAAAATTGCTTTAGTCTATTTTAGTGGTTTGTTTCAGTCTATTTTAGTGGTTTGTGCAGTTTCTACTGCTGTTTTACCAAAGTGATGATCACTTTCTGTGAGGTGAGGCTTGCTCAGCCCAGAGGAGATCCTGTGTGCTCCTTCCCTCTGTGGCCTGTGCTGCACAGCACCAGCCTGTGCTTGGCTGCAGGAGGAAAAGGACCAAATTTAGAGAGCCTGGAGCTGCCCAGGTGTGCTGGGGAATTTAGTGCAGGATGATGTGACTGCTGCTGCCAAACAGAGTCATCTTCAGCCTCAGCAGATCCTCCCAGGCCTAATCCAGAAATCCCACCTGGATCTATTTGCTCAGCCCCAAAGGAAAATTGCTCTGCTTTAGTCTCAGTCCCACACACTGGGGTGCAGAGAGGCTGAACCCCTGCCAATGAAAGATGCACTTGCTTCAAATTACATGCCTGTAACCAATGTTTGGGTAGTAATATCTTATATTTTATAAAATACTTTCATCTGGGAGGTTTTATAAGCAGCCACCATCATGAAGGCTGCATATTATTTGTAAACAAGACCTTACTACTTGAAAACTTAGACTTTTTTATTTTTATTTTTTTGTAAACTAAGAGAGATTGAATTATTACACTCAAATCCTTAATGTTACTCTTGTTTACAGCACACTTCCCTTCACAATAAATCTCCAAGCCCGTGGGCACTTTCAATTACTGCATCTTCCTTGCTTAGCAAAGGCGCTCATAAACCTCTCCCTGTGTCAACCACTCTGAAAGATCTCCCTGTAACAAAACTGTGCTGTCTGACAATGCTTAGATTAAGAAAGACTTATTAATAGCATAACTTGTGTGGTTTCCTGTGACCAGGGGAGAGAAGGAATACACAGATTACTGCAGGTAATGTGTACTTTCCTTTAAAATTTATTCCCAAAGCTGCGAAAAATGGGTAGGAAATACGACAGAAGTAAATCTTTAAGTTTTATTTAATTTTTTTTGTGATGTATAAAAGAATTATTCTCGGTATAAACTCTTACAAATGTACAGCACCAGACTTCTCAGTATTTCAAGTTTTATGAATTTTAGAGAAACCAGAAGATGCAGCTGTAAAGGCAGAGATATTTCTCCTACGGAGGGTTTTATGGCATTATTTGAAAAGGTGTCACGTTTACACAGTTTCTTGACCTACACAGAGGGCAGAGGAAGATTCACTTGGATTTTAGGGATGGAAAAATGAGGTGTGAGAAGAAAATAAAGTTGAAATTTTACAGCTACCCTTCTTTTCTCTTCACATGCAGTAAAAGTATGGAAAATGTAGGAATCACAGCTGAGAAATACTTACAGTTCATCCTCATAATCTGTGTGTGTTTTCAGTGTGGATGAAAATTGTAAGAGAGGTGTTTTTAATGGAAATCATTATCTACTCACCACCAGTGAGTTAACAGAGAAAAAAAAATATGTGGGGGGAGGAGAACCACAAAACCTAAATACTGAGCAACATCATATCCAAGTTTTGTGAACACAGATAGCTAAAAGTAATTTCTGAAATTTGTGCTTAGAAGTATACACTGGTACAGCAAATAGACTGAGTTGCTAGTGGAAACTGGAGATGTTCATCATTTCTGAAAATTGGTCCAGATACTCAAATGTCTGCTAGAAAACTAATTTTCGGAATGATAGTAGGGAAATGTTGATGAATATTGCCAGTGTCATATTTAACTGTTAAACAAGTAATAGCATATAATCTTTTATGCCTCAGTGTAAAAATATTCCTTAAAATAAATAACAATAAAAATATATGAAGCGTACAACTCCATCCCAAATAACTGTAATCCTATTTTGTAACAGTAATGAACACACTGCAGCAAGCTTCACTGATTAAAAACTTTTTGTGCCAAGTTTGTTTGCAGTTTATCAAACGGGATGTAAAATGCAGGCTACCTTGCTATATGGCTTTACTTGTGGAAAGCAGCTCCTTTATCAGTTTGAGCTTCAGGTTTGGCTGGAGTTTAATTTGGGTCACCAGCAGACCTCTGGCTGCTGTGGGTGGCAGAAAACAGAGCAAAAGGCAGGAGGTGGCTGTGCCCCACCATGCACTGCCTGGCAGGGTGAGCAAGCTCTGCCATGGAATTCTGGGCACAGAAAATGGGGCTCAGGAGGCCACAGAATCCATTCCCCAGAGGGCACAGGGTGTCAATTGCTGAATCTGTTGTCTTCTTTGCCATCCCAGTTTTAGTTGCTGATAAAAAGCTTTTGGTTTCCACGTGGCTCACTTTGGGACAGGGTTGTATTTTCTAAAATGTAACATGCTGTGGGGTTTGCCGTATGCATTTCCTACACTGACCCCTGATATCCTGCAGGTGCTCAGTGTCACAGTGAGGTATTAGAAAGAAATGACACATTAGAGTAAAAAATTAGTGTTCTGTCATCACTGAGAAAGGTATTATCTTTGATCGGCTGAGATAAAAAAGTAGAAAAATGAATTTAAAATGCCTGGAGTCTATGGACATAGTACTATGGAAATTGTAATGTTTAGAGTTATTCCTTGCTCACAGGATAATCAGGTTGCTTAGTTTGTCATTTGGCTGTAATGCATCTGCACTTCTGCCATGTGGAACTGTAGGACCTTTCTGTGCACAAGGCTTCTTTCAACAATCAATTAACATCAGTGCTTCATTTCCCAATTCTTTCTGTTAGGTTCTTTGCATTGAATTATATGGATAGAGAGCCTGCTCTGGTTTATACAGACTTGATAGAATCCCAGAGAATCTCAGGGTGGAAGGGATTCTTAAAGATCATTTGACACCTCAGACCTGGAAATCTGAGCCAGACACTCCAAATAAACTGTGCTGAAACTTTGTTCAGATCCCCCAAACTATTTGTGAGGCGTTTGAGGACGTAGAGGAGATAATTTGAGAATGACTGTGGCTCCAGGGACAAAGAATATACACACGTAAGAGGCCAGGTCTGGTAATTAGCTGTGTTTGAAGGTGGATCAGGGAGGAAAAGTTTCCAGTGTAAGATTTTGAGGGAGATGAAGACCTGAAGAGGGGTTTGCCTTGCTCACAGGAAAATCAGGCTGCTTGGTTGGTCATGACTGCTCTGCTGTGCACAGCCTATTTGTGAATTTGTGTTTCTCCCCTACCTTCCTCTGCTGCTCTGACAATAATAATCTAACATCAGGACAAATTCTTTAAGTACTGGGCCACAGTCCTTTTGCCAGTTATTATCTGTATTAGTGTTCCAACAAACTGGAATTAAGAAAAAATACTCTCTCCTTATGTCCTAAACAAAGGTGTCACACATTCAGGGGGCCCCTGATGGAAATCCATTTCAGAGGGAAAATGTTCATGTTCACTGCCACCCTCTGTGCTGCACATGCAGTAGGACAATGATGAATTTTGTCCTTTCCCTGTTATTTAAGAAAACTGATTTTGTGTGTAACTAAAGGTGCTTCATAGAATTATTCTTTGTCAACAGAATTGCTGTAGATTTCATAGAGTTCTGAAACAAATTAGCAACCTGGATGATAAAGAGTGGGAGAAACCACAACAATGAAGTCTGGTTT
This sequence comes from Arremon aurantiirostris, assembly GCA_035583995.1. Lineage (NCBI taxonomy): Eukaryota > Metazoa > Chordata > Aves > Passeriformes > Passerellidae > Arremon > Arremon aurantiirostris. The sequence continues at coordinate 4,642,350 of JAXCLO010000042.1, forward strand.
TACTACATAAATTAAAATTAAGAAATGTCTGACAAAAAAGTATAAAATCCATATATCCTGCAAGATTCATCTTTGTATTTACTCACAGCTTGCAGCTTTTAGGACAAGTGAGAGACACAGGACAAGAGTTCCAGCTGTAGAAAGTTGAAGCTAAGCCTTCATGAAATCAAATCTTAGCCATTTCTTCCTCTTAATACCCTTCCAAGGAACAGCAAGACATTTGCCTTTTAAAATAACACTCAGATCCAATTATTTAATAGTAAGAGATGAAAAAGCACTAACAAATCTAATAACTGCCAAATTAATGTAATTTCCTGCACTTGTGTTTGGTAGCTGAAGACAAGCTAAATGCCTAAATAGCTGTCTAACCTAAGGAGCAAGAAAAAATAGTGAGCAAAAATACCCTTCAAGGAAAATATCTGTCACCAACATCAGAGCTTGCAGTAGGTATCAAAACTGAAGGAACTAATTTAAAATATACACCAATTTATTCATATTAGGAAGTGAAATGTTCTTGGATTTCAGGGCTGAGGAGCACGTGAGTGGTCAAAAGCAATTTGCTGTTGAAGTTGCTGGATCAAGGCACTTTTTCAAGTCCCATTGCATCTCCTTTTCCCTGCTCTAGATACCCTGCTAATGACCAGCTATAAAGAGCACTGTGGAATTAGTTTTATTTTTGATTATGCAGAATGAAGTCAACTCTTGAACCTGGAGGGCTGAAGTAGCTGCACTTGGATTTAACCATGTCAAATCAGGAAACTTGTCAGGGTAGAGGGCTGCACAGTATTTTGCCAGCATCCCTTTTCTGCTGAGGGAGCTTTACATAATTCTGCCCACTCTGAGATTCACACCCTTATTGATCATCTTTCTCAATATTTGTAGCTGGAGGGTAAAATTTTCTTTTCTTTTTTTTTCCCTCACATACCCTGTTAGCCTTTGAAAATGGAGTAACTGTATTAGATGGCATTTCTGAAATGAAAACAGAATCTTGCTGATTTCTTACCCTTGGTCTCTAATTTGTTGTGAGTCACCTGCAATTGTTGAGCTAAAGGGGTGTGGGTCTGGATCATCATCAGTGATCTGAACAATGCTTTCTCTGATTTCTCTGGTTTTTCTCTAAAATATGGAAATGCTACACATGGGCTCTTCCACTTCAAATTTCTAGTGAGGAATGGAACAATACACTGGCCAAGGAACTGTTCTTGAGCAATAACATTGAAACCAGCCCTGTCCTCCAGTGAGCAGACAAATCACCAAAACTTGAAATACAGCTTCTTTTTCTGTAGAATATTCTGGGTTGTGTTATCTTCACCATGTACTACTGCTGATAATAGAGTAAAATCAGCTTATTTTCCCCCCAAATCGGAATTCTGATAGCTTAATTTGCCTAATTCTTTTGGGGAAAACAGTTTTAATCTTTATTCTAGTACATATTCAGTCCATTTAGCTTATTGAGGTAGTACACAAATAGAATAAGACATTACTATGGTTATGCCACATCAGTGTTTTGCTGCATTGTGTATATTTTGACTTCTATCAGTAAATACTGCAGTAAATAAATAGCCATAAAGCCTTCAACAGGTTCCCAATGTTATAATGAACTTATTAAATATAAAATCAAAACTAAAGCTCAGTGAACCACTCATCCAGCAAGGAGATCATTTCCATGGGCAGTAAGACACAGATGATTAGCTCTTTGATATTCATAAGGTAAAGGATCTTTTCATTTTGGACCTTAAATTTCTTATCAGCTTTTTCCGAGAGAGCATGGGGGAAGTATGTAAAGGGTCTTGTAGGATTTTTGACAGTTTTTGGCCCCAAAATTCCCCTGAGATGATGTTATCAAAAAATGTAAATAACTGAGAGCAAGAATTTAATCAGTCACTCTTTGTTGTTTGATCTTTGCGTCCCCTGTAACACGAACCTGGGGAAACCAAGGAGAACTGGGCAGTGCCAGTTCCTCCAGTTCACAAATTCACACTTGTCCCCAGTTTGGCCAACAAACTGTGGATTGTTCTTTTTCCTTTGGCTGAAAATTTGCACACTGAAATAAAATATGAGGCCACCGTAGAAAAGAAACAGAAAATCAGAGAATTTCTGCACTGACTTCTTGTACAGGAACCTCTCAGCTTCTCTTAACCAAGTAATAAAACTGGAAAACCACCTGACCTTTCTGTGTTATCCCCAGGCAAAGCCTCACACGTGCATTCAATTAGCTTTTGCAGCTCACTAATTTGAGTTTATGAAGCATGCTGTCCCCACAGCAAAGAAATGCTGCAGGGCTATTGTAGAGGAGTGTGCACCTCAGCCTTACATGATTAATGAGTTTTTATTATTATTGCCAGCCTACACAAGCAGATTTACAAATTATCCAGATTCAAGGTCTGGGTGGCCAGTTCTTCATGTGCTTTATGTCAACGCTCAAATTTTCATTTATCTGAAATATGAAGATTATTTGAATAGAAACCAGCATGGGCATTTAGGGACAAAGGGAAACATAAAAGAGCTTGGTGTAAAACTTGAGAATGGACAATCTGTTCAATGAACAGGATTCTACAGAAGTGCAGATTTTTTAAGCAGAAGAAAGAGTATAATTTTCATTAAACAATTCTGTATGATGGGATTAATCCTGAGGGGAAAAAACTCTCAATATTCATTGTATCTATTTTCAAGCATATTAAACTGCTGTTGGGTTTCAAGATTTGTTTTTGAGCATTTCATACTCAGAAAATCTGTATTAGCAACATCTTTCTCTTTTATTTTTCATTGAAAATATAAGTTTGAGATAGAACATATTCTGGAATTTTATGCAAGCAAAGCTAATTTCCATTCCCTTCCTTCTGTTCCTGAAGTTTTACTTTATTTCAATATGCAAAAGTTGTCCATGCCCTTTCTGTTTGTAAAAGAAGGCAGAATTTCCTGCACTCTTGCACCTACTGATAAATATGCTCTTATGGACCAACCTGGCTTCCTCCTCCTAAAATCAGAGCTCTCTCTGGCTCAGGTTATGAAACTTTAGGTAAAATATTAAGTATTAAAAGATAAATAAAATAAAGGCTGGTGAAGTTCAACAGTCAATGAAATATGCACAGCATCTGCAGAAATTACATTTTATTGTATGTAGGCCTGGTATGAAAAACTCAAAGAATAACTGAGGGAAGATCTCAAATTCTGCAGTTGTATCACCAGCTCTACAAATGCTGCCTTTGCTTTTATCATCACCTTTTCTTGTCTATTGATGTGAAACTAAAGCTAGATACAGAGAGTCATGTTCATTTTCTTGATTATTTTTCTTTTCAGCTAATGAGAAGAAGGTAAATATAGTTGAAATATAGTTAAATATATTGGTATCATTTAGAAGTAATATAAGCATAATGTAAATTTAAGTGTAACGTAGAAATGTGTTATGCTAAATGTAGTCTAGAAGTAGACAAGGCTGAGGTGGACTGGGTGATAAAGAACTCTTTTGTTCCAGGGAATTCAGTCAAAAAGGGATTTTTTGGTGCCCACCCTGGGTCACTCTGAGATCCTTCCCAAGGATTTCCTTGTCCTTAATGGGGAAATGTTCATTTCCCATGTAAAGTTAATTTACAGTGTTTGAGAGATTGGTTTCCTTCACTGACAACTTCAAACCACCCGAAAGTCTGATCCTTTGTCTTTTGAAGCCTTGCCATTGATTTTAGGATAGCAATGTCAGCTCCTCAGCAGACATCTCACTGACATAGTTCCTCTCACATTTATTCCTTCTAGCTACGTTTTAGAGCCAAATAAAAAGCCAATCTTGAACACAAAAGGGAAACAAAAAAGAGGAAGAGAATGATAAAGCCTCCATGGTAGCAAAGACAGGATCCTGGCTTTGAGGCTCAGCCACTCTGGGAAAAGGAAAAAAGCCAATGACTTGCCCATGTTTACAGGATGTACATCCCAGAGTGCCTTTCTCATCCTGACTGCACAAAGGAAGCAGCTCATCAGCAAAAAGCCTCCTAATGAATCTGTAAGGGCCTCACAGCCCTTTCTGGTTGGTTTCAGGGATTTTTCAAGCTATAGGAGCTGTCTGAAGCCTCTCCCCCTCCCCTCTTGTACAGCAGCGTGTAGCAAGGGAGCTTCTTTTTGGTTTGCAGCCTTCTCACTGAGATGTGAGTTGACTAAAACAGAATTCCCACTGCATTTGTCCCAGACGTTGCTAGTGCAGGCTGGCAAATCCATACCTTGGATTAGGTAATTCCATTTCAGAACATTTTGTCCTCTGTTATAGCCTTATTCTTTCTGGTTTATAGACTATTGTTCCCTGCTTTTTCCTTCCTTTCCTCAAATCTTTCGCATTTAACTGGTTACACAGCTATGAATATAATGTTTCAAAGATATAAATAATAATGAGCTCCTTTAATAAAATCAGACATAAGTTATGCAGCAGACGTCAATTATAATGGATTTTAAAGGTTTTGATCTAGAACCTGGGTGGCATTACATTTAGACTAATAACTGTAACTATGATTTATGTGTTTGCAACTGAAATGGTTTCAGTGCTTCGATATATGTCCAAAGTGAAATTTATAGTCTGCTACAGAATGTATAAATAATGAACAGCCATATGTCATATTGCATTTAAAAATTTGACTTCTTCCACAGCCAGCATAAGGTAAAATGAATTAAAATTTTAAGTTCATTTGGGATCAAGTTACTTTAATACTTTAAAGCAGCTCCACAAATACAACATTGATTTAATTATTTTTGCTGCAGTAAAAATAAAATGCTTTTAAATTTGCGGTTGTATTCAAATTAAACCATGACAAAGGGCAAAGCATGTGCTAATAAGAAGAAAAAATGATCCACTTTTCTCCCAGAAATTATTATAACTAATTATTTGTTAGATAGCCAAAGTAGGATAACTGGTATTGACAAAGAGATGCTGCATGTTTATTACGACTTTTAAATTAACCCCCTTCTCCAAATGCCCATTTCATGTTGGAAAAAAAAAATCTGTAATCTATTTTTAGTAATATGAGCTGCATGTGAGTACATGAATGCACAGGGCAATTTACCACTTGGCTGTTTGGAAAGTAAAAATGCACCTGACCAATATTTGTGGTCTGTTTTCAGCAGAAAGTCCCCCCAGCCCTCCCTTACAGCACAGGCTGTTTTCCACATTCTACCTACCCTTTCTAAATCTTGGTTTAAACATTTTAAATCTTGCTGGCTAAATGAGGTTTGGGTTTTTTCCCCTTCTTAGCTATCTGTTGAAATTTGTCATTGTCATGAGCAGACTGTAGACAGAAATGGGATGACAACTGCTATTTTGTTAGTAGCTTATAAGGTGCTTTCCATTTTGCCCATAACAAGAGGCAAAGCATAACAGGATTTCAATCCTATAGGAAGTCCAGGAGCTTGTTCCCTTTATGTCATCAGATCAATTTTGCACCAGTAAATATTTCTCAAAGGTTTTAGGTAATTTTTCTGTATTTACAGCAATGGAAGTGTTGAGTGTTCAGCATTGCCCATGGCTTGAGGCTTCCCTTTTCTTTTTACACAGGAATACTATTTTCTTTTATTCCCTGGTGTGCTGGTACCAGGACTGAACTTAGTGAGCTCTTCAAGGAGCAGAAATAAATAAATGGAAAATTTGCAGTTAAGCCATCAACAGAAATGACATCTATTCCTCAGCAGACCCTTGTTTTATACTATTGGGAAGTTATCTAACTTCCCATAGAAAATGCTATTGATTTTTAGCCTGTTTTGTCAACTAGTCAATAGCCACACACAGAGGCTACATGTGATCCTCTTTTATTTTTTCCCTCTTACTAAAAGTGCTCCTGTGCGTTGAATTCCCAGCTGGCCAGTCCAGCTTGGTGGCTTTTTTCTCTTGAACTTTAGCTTTAATTCACGTGTTTGGTTCATAAATGCCAAAGTCTGTTTTGTCATCCCTCTAAAAAGGTGTCTTAGCTGAGACAGATGCTTTTGCTAAGGAATACTTGGGGTGTCTTAGAGCCTTTGGGCTCTGCCAGACACTTGGCAGCAGAGAGAAAAGAGGGTGTGTGAAATTGTTCCTGCTCCCACCTTGTCTGCCGCAGATTCACTTTGTCTTTGCTACCCCAGACTCAAGTCATGAAAATGGCAACATCTGCCAGAGAAGGAGAGGAAATGAGGAATGAGGGCACAAAAAGTTTCAAAATTCCAGATGAATTTTTTTTTTTTTTTTTAATAATGTAATTGGACAAGTGAAAACATTAATTGTTTTAATTCTAGGATTCTGAATGAGGAAACTCTTTTGGAATTTTGAAATGTCCTTTCACTTCAGCTATCAGATGTTGAGTTTCAGGGAGCATGGCATTCTGAGTCCAGATTGCCTATAGTTATTGGGTAAAAAGGTGGGTTTGCTCTTTTCAATAGGAGAAATTTAATTCATACCTTAAGAGGGAAACAGAGGACTGTTTTGTTGCTGGATGAAATAATGGAATATGATCATGGAAATGGATATTCCTCTTCATAAAATATTAGTGATTAAAAACATTTGAGAATTTTTCTTCCAAGACTGAGATAAGATCAATTAGTGAAATGTTTTTATCCAAGACATGAAATTTTTGTATCATTTTGACTAGCCCAGCTCTCTCTCTGTCCCTTTTTCTCTTAGTTTACCCCTTATCTTCTACCCTGCCATAATTTGTTCAAGAGCATAATGTTGTGATTTTGTTGAGCTCTGGGAAAGTCCTAGTGGAAAAGATACCCAAGTATCAAAATTTAAGGTTAACTTCTGCATCTCTCTGTGCGTGGCCATCTATTTCTCCTGATATGCAACAATGAGAGACATTTGCCAGTTTTCTGTCTGTGGGAAACAGGTTTTGGAAGAGATTATACTTGCAAAGAGATAAGGCTGCATTCAGGTGTGGCTTATCAGAGAGGCTGCTGCCATTGTCTGATGATAATCAAGAGCACATTGTCTGAGCAGGAGCTTATTTGTCTCCTGCTCCCTCTGAACCCTTGCCCCAGCTCTTCAGAGAAATGGCTGCTTTTATCTTTTTACAGTTTCTCAGAGATTTGTTACTAGATATTAATTTCAGCACAAGGTTGTTTAGGAAGTCAGGTGAGCTTAAGGAAAGGTCAGGAGAAAGAGCACTGAAGACTTGGGGAAATTCAATAGCAGGCAAGATCTCCTCTTCTGCTTTATTCAGTTTAATGGAAGTGTAAATAGCTGGACTCACCTCCTCCAGACCAGACTTTTCATGACCTAAAACTAAACTGGTAAGTTTTTGCTTGGATTTTTTTAATTTTTTATTTCCTTCAAGAGTATAGTTGTTGCTTTATTTCTACGGCACAGTGTCCTTAAATAAATATGTAAAGAAAACTCCAATTAGTAGATATGGTGTTAGAGAGAAACCTTTTGGTAAATGGTGTGTCAGCTCTACCTGCAGTTTCTAACCTATCTTTGGGTTTGTTATCCTTCAATAACTTCACCTTGAAATCAGCTGTTGTCATTGAGGTGAACTTGCACATTATGTGGATCGGAGTCTTGAGATGCGCCGTTCAACAGTTTCACTGTTCTTCTTTTGGTGCTTAGAAAAGGGGTAAAAAAGAGATATCTGAGGCTATTTATGTCGTTGGTAGATAAAATATTATCTCTTTTCACCTGTTGTTGCTACTCAAACAGTACCTGGCTTTGTAAAAGTTTGTGGCTTTTTTTGGTTGTGCCTTTTTTTTTCTTTTCTGCCAGATATACCCTTGCAAGTTCAATCAGTTATTAATTGCTGGCTTACAAACAATTAAAAGATTCTTTTGTGGATTTTTTTGTGGTTAAAACTATGACTGGGCTTAAACTTGACATAGAAAAAGAGTATTGCACTACTTCATTTAGCCTCTGCCTTTTTTTTCCCCCTATTACCATTCTACTTGGAAAGTTTGGAGTTTTTTCTCTTCCTTTTAGTAAAGTAAGTAAGGGTCTTCAGCTCAAGAATATCTTTGAAGTTGCTTCTCAGATCCTTGATTGGGCTCAGGAGACAAATTTCTGTATCTCATTGGACTGGAGTTGCTGGTTTATATCATGACCTTGTGAGATGGGTAGTGAGAGCAGAGAGATGAATATCAAATTATTTCACTCTGTTCCACTAATTTTTGAACACTTCAATGCTTTTCATATTAAAAAAACCCACTCAAGCAACCCCCAACCTTCCATATTATCAGGCATCTAAAGAAACTGAGAGAGTGGTAGTTTATAGAAATTGGCTTTTAATATTATGATGCTACTTTGAGTGTGTTGTCATCAATTGTCATTATTGTATTATCTAAACTATGGGTTTCAAGATTTATTAAGACATTTTATTTATTTTTTTTTACACCAGCATTGTTGAAGCTAGCAGAGGGAGAACAAGCCCTTGGGGGACTTTTATTGCTGGGGTGGGGAAAGTGAGACTTCACATAAGATAAAGGAACAATAAAAAGTGACCACATATTTTGGTTAGAGTTCAAGTCCCCAGTGAAAGATTGTCATGAAAATGTCATTTATATGACAAATTAATGCTTCATTAGGATATTACATTTAGAGAAGAAATTACCATAAGCATAGGCTTGTGGTTTTCTTAATTTCCCCTCTTGGTCAGTGTTGCTTACAGATACCTTCTTCTGGGCAATTATCATCAATCTTGTCTTTAATTAAAAAGTTAATTTTATAATTTTTATAATGTTTTGTAGGACAGGCAAACAAAATCTTTATTTTTCTCTTACTTTTCCATAAGATTTCCTTGTGTGGTGTAGGGCAGCCACGAGCAGAGGATGTGAGATGTGATTTGGTACCTGTGTGGTTCTGTACCTGTGAGGACTCAGAGGGATTCTGTGGGTGGGAGTTGAAGCTGATTTAAATCCAGATAATCACATGCAGTGTCTGCAGGAGCCTGATGGCTTCACGAATGTGTGAATCCAAGTCAAAGCTGCCACCAACTTCCAGGGGTTTCAGAGCAGTAATTCTTATTCAGGCTCATCTCAGGAACAGAGATGTGTGTTCCCAATGAGAGAGAAGGGGAGGTGTTGATTTTTTTTTGTCTCCTCATAATATTAAAGTTCCAAGATCTATTTGCAAAGTTGGTGGGGTTTTTTTATTTCTGTTTTGTTTATAAAGTATTGTGTCTCATTGTGTTTATCCTTGAAAATAGTTACATTTAAAGAACAGGTAAGACTGAGATATCAGTAACTAAAAGCTAAATCTTGTGGTTCCATTTGAGAGGGAGATTTTTCCAGTAAGATTAAAAAATCAGAACCTGTGTTTTGTTTTTTCCTTCCCCCAATATGCCTTTTAAATGAGATGGTATAGAGCCACTTTGCAGGCTACTTTATGCTGTTTTAAAACCTGGTAAAGATAAGAAAATTTTCACCTCCTAGATTTGAGTCCTCCAAAGTGTCCTTAGCCAAAAACAAGAAAAAAAAGCATAATTCACTTGACATTTCTAAATTCAGCTGTGCATAGATGGTTACATGAAAAGAAAGGTTTTCCATGAAAGGATTTTCAGGCTACTTTTGACCTCCTGAAGAAACGATGACCAAAATTTTCTATCAACTTCTCATGTCACCTTAAATTAACATTTGGTAAATTTGAATAGGACATTAAAAGTAATGTTTTAGTGCCTTTGACTGACTCAACCCTCTGGGGGTGAATGTGACTCACTGAATAAACCCTGCCAGCAAAGGAGCGGGTGAGGTGCCCGTAGATCTTGGAGAGCAAGGCAGGGTGTGACTGACCACAGCTGTCACCACACAGGAGCTGCCAAAATGTGATTTTCCTTCAGCTGTGCACAGCTGGGTGGGAGCAGGAGCTGTGGCTGTTCCACCCTTGTAGGAGCATCAGAGGGTAGCACAGTCGGGACAGACAGAGACGAGAGATCTCTGCAGCCAGGTTGTGGATTGCAAAGGGCCTGGGTGCAGGGCCCTGCTGGGGTTTGGGGTTTATTGCAAAGGGCCTGGGTGCAGGACCCTGCTGGGATTTGGGGTTTATTGCAAAGGGCCTGGGTGCAGGGCCCTGCTGGGATTTGGG